>CM066194.1:18290667-19490667 GCA_033675215.1 Rhodiola kirilowii | reverse complement strand
AATACCCTCCTTTTGTCTAAAGCCTTGGATAACCCATCGAGCTTTAAACTTATCTACCGATCCATCAACCTTCATTTTCTTTTTGAAAATCAACTTGCAGCCTAAAGGCTTGCAACCTAGTGGGAGATCCGATAATACTGATGTTCCCTTGAGTGGCAAGTATTTAGCAAAACGGAGTTAGACAGTTCGAGCAGGAGTTCAGGGGGAGTTCGAACATATCATAGCACTCATGTACAGCGTGAAACAGACAGCGAAGATTTAGACAGCAAAGATCTCATCGATTTGAAGTCGCCCAGCGAATTATTTGAACATCAGATATTCGAATGAATATCTACATTGAAGGCGGCGCGGCTGACTTGGGCAAGAAGTCTTCGTATATTCTTCCAACCGATTTGAGAAAGATATACATCAAATACTAAGGAATATTTCCTAAATATTTGATGGGATTATCTTGAGCAGATATGGATATTGTCCGAGCATATAAATACAGTGCTAGGGCATCCATAATATGCATCGCTTTCAATATCAAACACACACGAGTATACCTATCGATTGGAGAAGAAGAAAGCGACGGCCGATTGTGTTTCCTCACTAGAAATTCATCGGTGCAAGAGCAGTCTTATCAAGTGCAACTCAGACTGCCTGGAAGCGATCCAACTGCTGCACACAACAAAGGCAAACAAGCTTTCGAGAGAAAGTATCCGAGCTTCAAGGGAAGGTCGAGCACGTTCAGACAGAAGGTTCGGACGAAGGGGATCGAGGGGAACTGCGGTAAACCTCGGTTGCAAATATGAGAGACGGAGTGTTAGAGGCTAGGCTATTACAAACAAGGCATTATGTAAGTGTAAGTCCACGAATAGCTCTAAACTCGTAATAAAGATTTGTGTCCCTTCGAAGCTGAACTGGGTTATCATTCTGTGCGTGCTACTATTTTTGTTCTGTCTGCTGAACTATTGTGAAAGGAGTTCAAGGTCAGTCTCAACTGTACCTTGAACACAAGCTTGAACAGGGGATATAATTTCAATTGGTATCAGAGCAAATACTCGACACACTGAGTGGGATCCTAAACTGTTCAAGATGACTCTGAAGGAAGGACAAAGCATCACTAGACCTCCGCTGCTTGAAGGATCAAACTATGCCACCTGGAAGCCCATAATGAGATCCTTTTTGAAATCTCTAGACGAAAGGGCTTGGAAGGCAGTCCTGAAAGGTTGGACTGAACCCATGATGAACAATCTCACTGGAGAACCGGTTCCGAAACCAGAAGCTCTGTGGACTGAAGAGGAGGACAGAGCATCTATGGGAAACTCAAAGGCTATGAATGCAATCTTTTCTGAAGTAGATGAAAACTTCATGAAGCTAATCATCGACTGTGAAGTGGCTAAGGAAGCGTGGGATATACTCCAAACAGCCTTTGAAGGCACGGACAAAGTTTGCAACTCTCGCATGTAGACTGTCACAACCAGGTTCGAAGAGATGAAGATGAAGGAAAGTGAAACCATCACTGAGTACAACACCAGAGTTCTGGAACTGGCTAACGAGGCTTCTGCTCTAGGGAAACCCATCAATGAAGAATGATTGGCCAGTAAAGTCTTAAGATCACTCCCTTCGAGATTTGCCATGAAGGTCACGGCCATTGAGGAAATGCACGACATCGCCAAACAGAAGCAGGACGAGCTGATGGGTTCTCTCAGAACTTACGAGATCAATCATGATTTCCAACCCGGAGAGGTGAAGGGAATCGCTCTAAAAGCAGACATGTCAGAAAACAAACTAGACACCGGCTGCACCACTGAGCAACTGGCTATGATGGCTCAGAACTTTGGCAGAATGGTGCGGAAAATCAACAGACGTGATCCAGAACAAGGTCAGCCTTCATCAACTAGCTTTCAAAACTGGAAAACCGGTAGGTCAAGGTCTAGAGATATGAGACAAGACTCCTCTGACAAAGGAAAAGAAGAGATTCAGTTCCATGAATGCAGGGGTTTCGGTCATATTGCTTCACAATGTGCAAATACTCTCATGAAGAAGAAGGCACTGGTCGCTAGCTTCAGCGATAGTGAGTCAGGCGAAGAAAAAGGAGGAGGTGAAACCACTAATTTTGTGGCCTTCGTTACAACTCTAGGAGAATGCAGCACTACTAGTGAAGGAGTACCATCTCAGTTGGAACTCCCGGCTGAAGACCTCTCAGTCAGTGACGATGAAGAACTCACACAGAAGTCTCTGGCTGAAACATATAAAGATCTGTATGAGAAGTGGTTGCTACTAATCAAGGTCAACAAGAAGCTGAATGACACAGTTGCAAGCATTACTATGGAAAAGGACAAGGTCTGGCAGGAGGTCGAGATACTACTTACACGGAAGGTGGAGCTCGAATGCACGGTAGACTCACTAAATACTCAACTGGCTGAGATGCAACAGGAAAGATTGTGTCTGCTCGCTTAGAAAGTCGACATGGAGAAGGACCGTGACACTCATCCTATAGGCATGGCGGGTCTAAGGAAAATCATCACAGATCTGAAGCGCAAGGAGGTGTTCCAACTGAGGAGGGTAGAGCAGCTAGAACTTCAGCTGGAATCTGAAAGAATGGATCATTCAACCACTGAGAAGGAACTCAAACACCTCAAACAATCGGTAAGGATCCTAAACTCCGGCACTAAAGACTTAAATGATGTTCTCAGGTCTCAAAGGATGGAGTTTGGACATCGAGGCTTGGGGTTTACTGAAGAAGGCACCTCAAAAGGCACTACCTTTGTTAAAGCTCAACAAGTGATGGATCAGCTGCCTGAACAGAAGGTGAAACAGTCCAAGGGAAAGAACCCAGCTGATCACAAGAAGATTCATAGCACACCAAGTGGTGGAAAGACCCGTGGACCACCCGTCCAAAGTCGTGATTACTCACCAGTGATGCAAAGGATAGATTGGCGCACTTACTGGTACTGACACCAGATGGGACACATCAAACTGAAGTGTCGCCTGTTTCTTGCTGAACGACGGGCATACCAACAACAGACCATACCTCGACAGAAACAGGTCTGGGTACCAAAGGTAGACCAGACCGTATGCATGGTGGCCTACTGCTCCTCAAGCTACACAGTGCAAGACAGTTGGTACTTCGATAGCGGATGCTCTACCCACATGACAGGTAACTCTAAATACCTCATTCATATTAGACCTGTTGAGAAGATGTGGTTTGTCACCTTCGGGGATGGTAGAAAGGGTCAGGTGATCGACTGTGGGACATTGAAGGTTCCGGATCTCCCTGTACTCGAGGACACCCTCCTTGTTGAAGGTCTGACAATGAATCTTATTAGCATCAGTCAACTGTGCAACGATGGACACTATGTGTCATTCTCTCTCAACTCATGCCTCGTCCTAGACAAGAATAGCGACATTGTGATAAAAGGAAGAAAGGGTGCAAACAACTGCTATACCATAGGGATAGGTCTGATGCGTCCAATGGGTCTAGACTGTGTACACGCCAAACATCGATCTATGCGAGGGGGAGTGGATAAGACCCTACACACAAGGTTTGATTAGAGTACCGCACAAATCTATGTTGACAATTGTACCAGGAAACTTATGGACATGAAGGTGTTACAGTTGCAGAAGGAGTTCGGTCAGAAGGTGTCACAGTTGCAGAAGGAGTTCGTACAGTATCCTCAAAAAATTTCCAGGAACCGGACAAGAAAACGGGACGTGGAATTGACTAAGACCTTCATCGATCCACACGGCATTTCACAGTTTGGAACACCCAGATCCTTCACGGGTCTTCGTGGTGTCAAACACTGATTGCATCCAACGGTGGTCAGTCAAAGTCGAAACTCTAGCTAAACAGTTGGACTGACCACCTAAGGAAGAAAGCTGAAACAGAAGACACAACAGCTTTGGGAATGAATATATTTTTGAATATTCTTGAAGATTTTTCATATCGTTATTTGAAAACGGGAGTTGACGGTTTTGGGAAGTCGAAGCGAACAATCATGTTTTGAAAAAGATTTTGATTTGAAAATCTAAACAGTTGCTCTGCGTCTCTTCTCTCTTTGGAAACCCTAGTTCGTCTGCCGAGTTCAAGCTCTCTCTTTCTCAAATCCTTCTTCCGTTCGATTGCAATTGTGAACACCAGAAAATCGTCAAAATTCGGCGTCTCATCCACCGAGAAAAAGAGCATGCAATCTTCGAAGGCACTGACAGTGAAACCCCGAATCCTGAAATCGAAAGTGCCGAAGGTGAAAAAGGTGTCACCTTTACACTCAGACACTGAAGCATTGGCCGAAGCCAAGAAGTATGGCGGAGGAACAGCCGCTAAACTTCCTCAGTCAACTGCAGTGGACTCGTCGGACTCAATTGATGTTGGTTCGACACAAGTCCGTCCCCAATCTGAGGTATTTCCAACTGTTCTTTCAGATTCTGCGAATATTCCAATTGTTGAAAATATTGTGCTGAAGGAAGATGTGAATGTGGGTGTTGAGAAGGATGGTAAGGCTGTTGTCTGTGAAGAAGGTGCCGTTTCCATGAATGAAGGAGAGCCCAACATCTCTGTGTCTAAAGGCGTTGGTGGATCACGAGTATGGAGGGAGAAAATCCATGCTTCTGGGTATATTCGTCCGGGAGGTCTGCGGAGAAAGAAGGGGACTCGCCTAGTGGTCTCTCCAAGACAGTGTCTGGCCAAGATCAGTTCAATCAGAGGGAGGCTCATTGCAATATCTGATGAGGAGACAGAGAAGGTTCTTGAGGCCTCGGGGAAGAGAAATTTGGTGATCAATGATGTTTCTGATGGTGAGTCTACAAAAATTCTTAAAGGAATCATTGATGAACATCCCGCTGAGCATGTTGAGACTGTGACAAAGGAGGTTAATCCATCAGAGAAGGCTGATGGGTTGAAGGAAGCCATAGTAGAAGAATCTGATCCTATAGAAAAGGATGAAGAGTTGGAAAGGATGTTCAAAGACATTGATGATGTCATGAAAGATTTGGAAAAGGAGAAGGATCTGGTAGTGGAAAGCTCGGAGAATTCACTTCGTGCCCAGGGTGTTGGGGAAGAAGTGTTTGATGTAGCGAAAAAGGCAAGTGTTCAGACTGAAGTTGAGTCAGCTAGTGTTCCAATGGCAGTTGTTGTTGGGGAATTAGTGGTCGACCCAGTTATTGCTCAAGGTATACAAGAAGATGGTGCATCCGTTCGTGAGGATGCTACTGAGCCAGTTTCAAAGAAGAATACTCTTTCGAATGATGACCAGGACCTTGTTCCACTTGTCAATCTCAAAAAGACAAAAAAGGACAAGGGAAAGAAGAAGGTGACCTTTGAAAGATCTGCTAAGGGGTCAGCCAAAGATGCTGCAAAGATGGGCAACTTGGCAGGGGGAGCTGACTCATTTAAGAAAAGAAAACGTGAAGCTCCGTTCCCTGTTTCAGAGGATGCTTGGAGATGCGAAGTCCCATCCCCCGAGTCTGATACTGTTCCAGTAGGTGTGGTCAAGAAAGGAGTTTGGTTTGTCAATCGTGAAGCTGCTAAAAAATGGAGTTGTGTGCTGAAAAGGAAGATCATCCTTGAGAGGGTGCTGGAGGAGTCTAGTTATAAAGGGAAGGAGGTGATTGAAGTGCTGAAACAATCTGATCTGTTCTGGACGTTGGAAATATGCAAACCCTTCGACGAAGTTTGGGGTCATTGAGAAGCAGAGTATGGTGTCTTCTTTGTTAGAGGCAGAAAGATCAAGATTGATCCTGAACTCATACATGTGTACTTCTCCATGGATGATCCAGTTACTGATGAAGAAGAATCAGACCTCGGAAAGGTTATCGATACGATCACCACAGGCTCAGTTCAGTGGAAGCCTGATTCTGTCGTGAACACAGCTGATCTCTCAACGTTCTACTCTATGCTATTCTTCATCGCTGTTTTTAACTAGAGACCCTCAACTCACCGTTCAACGGTCAACCGGGATATGGCCCAACTGATCTATCAGATAGGGAATAAGCTAAAGTTCAACTTGGGTAGAGTTATGTTCAAACAGATCGCTGATCATGCTACCTCTAAGAGAACTCTACAACAGATTTGCTTCCCGTCTCTGATATATGAGTTGATCATCCATCAAGCTCTAGATTTGAAGTCCTCGACTGACCATCTCTCAAAGGCACCCAACAAGTTCATCGTTGATCACAAGCTGTATAAAGGCCGTCACGTGAACGATCTCAAGGAGGGGAACCAGAAAGGAAAAGATATTGCGGAGTCATCGAGTTGAGGGGGAGAAAGAATGGGCCGGGATAAGAGAAGCAAGCTGCTCAAGGACCTGAATGCCATCATCGAAGCGGACAAGGAACAACGCAGGCGCGTCAACAAGCTTGCTCGTGCCCTCAGCTACCCAAGTGAAGATGAATCTGATGATGCAGATACTGAGGATGACACTGATGATGAGTCGTCTGCATGAAGGTCCCCTGAAAACCCTAACTCTCTGAACTATTTGTTTAAAACTTTCGTATTATGTGCTTGTTCTGGCACTGTTTGATTGGCTGTTCAAAGATAGATCATACCCCTTGCCAGTTTGTGGCAAAAAGGGGGAGTATTTTGGGAGGGGACAATTTTTGGTCCCTCAAGGTTGTCTATTGTTTAGATAGTTAGATAGACTTAGTTATCTAGTAGATTTGGTTTTGCCAAAATGCCAAGGGGGAGATTGATGTTCCCTTGAGTGGCATGTATTTGGCAAAACAGAGTTAGACAGTTCGAGCAGGAGTTCAGGGGGAGTTCGAACATATCCTAGCACTCATGTACAGCGTGAAACAGACGCAAGGATATTTCCCGGAAGGATTTATACAGCGAATATCTCATCGATTTGAAGTCGCCCATCGAATTATTTGAACATCAGATATTCGAATGAATATCTACATTGAAGGCGACACGGCTGACTTGGGCAAGAAGTCTTCGTATATTCTTCCAACCGATTTGAGAAAGATATACATCAAATACTTAGGAATATTTCTTAAATATTTGATGGGATTATCTTGAGCAGATTTGGATATCGTCCAAGCATATAAATATAGTGCTAGGGCATCCTTAATCTGCATCGCTTTCAATATCAAACATAGACGAGTATACCCTATCGATTGGAGAAGAAGAAAGCGACGACCGATTGTGTTTCCTCACTGGAAATTCATCGGTGCAAGAGCAGTCTTATCAAGTGCAACTCAGACTGCCTGGAAGCGATCCAACTGCTGCACACAACAAAGGCAAAAAAGCTTTCGAGAGAAAGTATCCGATCTTTAAGGGAAGGTCGAGAACGTTCGGACAGAAGGTTCGGACGAAGGGGATCGAGGGGAACTGCGGTAAACCTCGGTTGCAAATCTGAGAGACGGAGTGTGATGGACCATAATTGTATGAATCATAAACACAGTTAAACCCACCAAATTAGACTCTTTGTCTATTTAACTTTTGCTTGTTAGTTGCGATATTTATCTACAGGGTATTTTGAAGTCTAGAGAGAACACAGGCTAAGAAGGAGTTTTTAAGCTGAAAATGGATTACAAGTCACTCCAGGACACAACCAGATTCCGACTGTACAACTTTCATAAACCTGACATGGAATCACTCAAAATAAGTCCAACCGAAGGGCAACCAGAGTCTGTCCGGAGGTAAAAGGACCGATGGCTTTTTGGGATGAGCTCACAAAACTCACAAAACTCACAAACTCTCCCCTTCATCCACCTAGCTGGCGGCTTTTCCTCCTTGATGACTCACAACCGGCAGCTTTTGGGGATGAAGCCACATGGGGTGGCGGCTACAAGCTCCTCCTCCCATTTTGTGCCATATGTTTCACTTCTCATCCACATCTCTTCTCCTCCCTTGGCTATAAATAGAGACATCCCTTCCCTTTGTAACTCATCTCATTCCAAACCAACATCCACAAGTCACTTGTCACTTATCTCTCTAGATTTTGGGCACAACTCTTGTAAACACTTGTTTTAATCTATAATACTCTTGTTGGTTCTTGAGTATTCTAGTTGTTCTTGAGTTCACTCCTGTTGGTTCTTGAGTATTCTCTTTACTTTACTGTCTTTCAAAAACCTTCACTTTTCCAAGTACTTAGCTATGGTATCCACCTCTATGGATATTCGTAGCTAAACTATTTATTCGGTTGAAGGGGTGTACTTGTGTCATAAAATGTTTTAGGCCATACTCTTAGTGCCTCTATGTGTTCAAAACTTGTTCTATGTGCCACATATTAGGTTAGAACTTCCAAGGTTGAGTGGATGCTTGACAGAGCAAAACTCTTCCGTGGGGTTCGTAAACATACTCGGGTAAGTGGATGCTTGGAATGGCAAAACTTATCTGAGGAGTTTGACCTCTTTAAAACACCATTTGGTTCATCGGGAATGATTGATCAAATGGATGCACATAAGGCTAATATACCTTGGAATGGGGTATTAGTCTAAATAGAACAAGTGCTCTATGTCTTGAAATGGACTAGACAGTGTGGCAAATCGAGTGCTTGAAATGGCCTTGATACACTTTTGAATAGTTAGTATGATCATTAGAGGTCAATGATAAACAGACTATGATACAAGGCCCCTAAAACCAAATACTTTCCATAACTTAAAACATCACCTGCACTTTACGTTCAGTCTCAATATCGACTGCAATATCAACTGTGTACTTTTCGCAAGACTTGCCCTTCATGCAACCCACTTTCTGTAAGTCTTCTCTTTCAAGCAATTACTTTCAGTACTTTATTTTCTGCACTAAAATCACAACCAACCCACTTACTTTTCCGCACTAAAAACCTAAACCAACCAAAAAGACTTTTACTTTTCAGCACTAAAACCCCAAATCACGCTCCCTACCAGTACATTTCTCAAAGAACAACTATCCCCCTAATTCCCTTGGGTTCGACCCCTACTTACCACTCTACTATCTAATAGTAGAATCACGAGTAGCAGACTTATAAATTTATTCTTGACTTTTGCACACAACGACTGTGCATCCATCAAAATTGGCGCCGTTGCCGGGAGTTAGCCTTCGATTAGTTGTTCTTTTCTTTCCCTTTCCATTTCTTCATCACACTGCCCACTATGTATGCATGGATGACTCGACATCTTCCCCAGTTTAAAGGTACTGTCAGAGAAGACCTAGTAATACACTGCCAACATTTCCACCATATAAGTGGTCACATGAAACCCGAAAATGTAACGTTAGAAGAGTTTCAATTAAAATGTTTTGAACACTCTTTAACCGACTTTGCGACAGTATGGTATTACACATCAACTGCTAGTTGTGCAAAATATTACGTGGACCTTCGTGCTAAATTTCTGAAAGAATTCTCCCCCCCATCCTTACGACTTGACACCCGCGAGAAGATCATCTGCCTTCAACAATCCCGGGATGAGACTTTAGATGAATACTACACGTACTATGACACCATCGTCTCACGCTGCCCGCACCATGGATTCACCGAAGTATTCCTTCTTCAAAAATTCCTTTGTGGAATGAGGCAAGATGAGTTCTCAAGGATCAATGACGCAGTGGGAGGATCAGCCATGCACTTATCCCTGACTCAAATGTGGGATGTTATAGACGACATGGCCGTGGCCACAAAACGAAGACCAATGCCCCGACCTAATAGAGGAATACAGTTAGTGGAGGCTGGTCCAGAGACGAAAAAAGAAGATACTCCCGAGCCATCAGAAGAAACTTCTGAGCCATCAGAAGAAACTCTTGAGCCATCAGAAGAATCGGATATAGAAAGCACCGGAAGCAACGAGGAAAAGCCTTCATGGGAACTTAAGACCATGCCAGCAGAGGAGGAAATCCAGAACACCACTGGCAAGCTGTCCGAGTCATACCCGACTATCATTACCGAAGCAGCCAAGACCATCCGAGACCGAATCCTCACAGAAGGGCAGGACGAGACAAAACCAAGCCTTAAGATGCAAGCTTCCCAACTTTTCCCCTTGATCAATAGACAGATTGCAGAAAACTATGTGATCAATGAAGAGGCTGAAAGGAGGATGGAAGAAGGGGCGAAGCAGAACGACTCCTTGATGGAGCATCTTCTCACAACTAGACAAGGCAGCCCTAAACATAAGAGAACCCAATTCAAGAGGCTAGTAGTGAAAGGTCCCTCGCCTTCTCAGAGACGTTGGAAGGAGAAACCACCAGAACCATGGGAACAGGACCCAAGCACATCATCTCACAAGAAATCGAGGAAAGGCAAGGCAAAAATGAAAGTAGGCACTCCACAACACTATGACCCGAGCTGCCCATGGGATCCAAACATGTGATCCCCATGCGTCGAGCCAACGACGTTAAACAAAGGCACTGGTCGGGAGGTAACCCGACACCTATCTTACTTTCAGTCATTTATTTTCTGTCATTTAGTTTTTACCTTAACAGTCGCTCTCACCCATTTTTTGTATAGAAGGAATGTCTAACATGTAGGAATCGGTTTTTGGAGCAAGATCAGATCAGCCAGGCAGCTTCCGAGAATTACCGGGCCTGCGCTGAGAGTTCATGGCCCCAGCCGAACTCCCTCGATTATCCAGTTCCGAGCCATGTCGTTCCACGACACGACACAGTAAAAGGGAGTTCAGTTCTTCTCTTTTCCTTAATGTCATTTCCTTCTCTTGTATATATTTGCGTGACTTTTGAACTAATCCGTGCTGTGAGGCACGCCTTCGTTCAAAAGTGTGGGGTGAGAACCACCTTTGTACATAGTTAATTAACATGCTTTTTCTTTTCCTTTTCCCTTAATATTATGTTTTTGAAAATATGAACTTGAGAATGTGAAAAAGATAGATCCAAATTCATGCATTTACCTTGTGAAAATTCAACTGTATAAAAACTTAGAATGTAACTTCTCATTTGTCCCTTTGTGCTGAGATATACAGGGGATGTGGAGTTGATATAAACTGCCCTAGAGAGGCTTGGCAAGCAATCGAAGGATCGAATCTAACTATATGGTTTTCGAAGTCAGTGGAGGCTGCACTTCGGGTTTCAGTGAAGATTGAAGTCATCTCCACCGTGCAGCGTTTATGCAAGAGGCGGGACGGGAATCAAACCGTCCTATCTCTAGTCCTAGTAGCTTGGAAAATAGATGAGCGACCCTCATCTTGACCCGCGCGAAACGGAGAGGATGAGAAAGAGCGGGGACGTATTTCCATATGCTTGCGGGCGACGATTGGACCTCCCAAAAAGGCTGAGAAAATGGACTAGCAAGTCACAAAGAAGCAAAAGCTCAAAGAAGCTAATCAAAGGCCAAAGGCCAAAACTGTGAAGGTTTTAACCGAAACAAAAGTGAAGAAACTCCAATTCAACATCAAAGGCCAAAGGCCGATTCACTACAGAAGCTGTCCCTCGCCAAAAAGAAATCTAAGTGCTCAACTCAGTGAAACCCGAACCGAATCACGTGCTAGAGAAAGCTACAAGGAAACCATATAGTACGAGTCGATCCCGAGAAAGCAGTCCAGGAGCCTGAAAAGGGCTATCTCCCGAAACATCCGAATTAATTTGCATTTCGGCACGAAGGTACAAGTATCAAGTTTCTTCTAAGTATTTACACGGTTTAGTTTGGTAATAAGTAAGTAATGCATGAATTAAGATAAATCTAGTCCCACAGTCTCACTTTCATATTTAAAAGTTTACTTAGATTGTGTTCCGCCCTTAAATAGCATTGTTCGGGACGAACAACTAAAAGTGTGGGGTGATCTGATGGACCATAATTGTATGAATCATAAACACAGTTAAACCCACCAAATTAGACTCTTTGTCTATTTAACTTTTGCTTGTTAGTTCCGATATTTATCTATAGGGTATTTTGAAGTCTAGAGAGAATACAGGCTAAGGAGGAGTTTTTAAGCAGAAAATGGATTACAATACACTCCAGGACACAACCAGATTCCGACTGTACAACTTTCATAAACCTGACATGGAATCACTCAAAACAAGTCCAACCGAAGGGCAACCAGAGTCTGTCCGGAGCTGAAAGGACCGATGGCTTTTTGGGATGAGCTCACAAAACTCATAAAACTCACAAAACTCACAAACTCTCTCCTTCCTCCACCTAGCCGGCGGCTTTTCCTCCTTGATGACTCACAACCGGCGGCTTTTGGGGATGAAGCCACATGGGGTGGCGGCTACAAGCTCCTCCTCCCATTTTGTGCCATGTGTTTCACTTCTCATCCACATCTCTTCTCCTCCCTTGGCTATAAATAGAGACATCCCTTCCCTTTGTAACTCATATCATCCAAACCAACATCCACAAGTCACTTGTCACTTGTCACTTATCTCTCTAGATTTTGGGCACAACTCTTGTAAACACTTGTTTTAATCTATAATACTCCTGTTGGTTCTTGAGTACTCTAGTTGTTCTTGAGTTTACTCCTGTTGGTTCTTGAGTATTCTCTTTACTTTACTGTCTTTCAAAAACCTTCACTTTTCCAAGTACTTAGCTATGGTATCCACCTCTATGGATATTCGTAGCTAAACCCTTTATTCGATTGAAGGGGTGTACTTGTGTCATAAAATGTTTTAGGTCATACTCTTAGTGCCTCTATGTGTTCAAAACTTGTTCTATGTGCCACATATTAGGTTAGACCTTCCAAGGTTGAGTGGATGCTTGACAGAGCAAAACTCTTCCGTGGGGTTCGTAAACATACTCGGGTAAGTGGATGCTTGGAATGGCGAAACTTATCTTAGGAGTTTGACCTCTTTAAAACACCATTTGGTTGATCGGGAATGATTGATCAAATGGATGCACATAAGGCTAATATACCTTGGAATGGGGTATTAGTCTAAATAGAACAAGTGCTCTATGTCTTGAAATGGACTAGACAGTGTGGCAAATCGAGTGCTTGACATGGCCTTGATACACTTTTGAATACTTAGTATGATTGATGGACCATAATTGTATGAATCATAAACACAGTTAAACCCACCAAAGTAGACGCTTTGTCTAGTTAACTTTTGTTTGTTAGTTCCGATATTTATCTACAGGGTATTTTGAAGTCTAGAGAGAATACAGGCTAAGGAGGAGTTTTAAAGCTGAAAATGAATTACGAGACATTCCAGGTCACGACCAAATTCCGACTTTAAAGAACTGGACGTGGAATCACTCAAAACAAGTCCAACCGAAGGGCAACCAGAGTCAGACCGGAGCTGAAAGGGAGCCGATGTCTTTTGGAATTGCCACCTTGCCCGGCGGCTAAGCTCTCCACCTCTCCCTTCATGCCACATGGGCGGCGGCTAAGGAGGAGGACACCTAAGGGCCGGCAGCTTTTGGCTTCCCCACCCTCCTCTTGCCAAGTGTCTTCTCCTCCTCCACATCTCTTCCTCCCCTTAGCCTATAAATACCAAAGCCCTCCTCCTTGTATCATCATCCCATCTCATTCCAAAATCACAAATCACAAATCACTTATCTCTCTAGATTGAGAACACAATCATGTAAGCACTTTACTTTGGAATCGAAGCTTTAGCACTTTCAACGGTTTTTGTAAGTTCTCTCTTTTTTACTTTACTGTCTTTCAAAGTACTTTATTTTCCTGTCTTTTCTTTCGAAAACTTTACTTTACTGTCTTTCAAAACCTTTACTTTTCAACGCACTTAGCTATGATGTCCTGTTCCATGAATATTCGTAGCTAAACCCTTCATTCGGTTGAAGGGGTGTACTTGTGTCATAAAATGTTTGACCCTTCGCTTAGTGCCTCTCTGTGTTCAAAACTTGTTCTATGTGCCACATATTAGGTTAGAACTTCCAAGGTTGAGTGGATGCTTTAACGGGCAAAGCTCGTCCGTGGGGTTCGTGAACATACTCGGGTAAGTGGATGCTTTAATGGGTAAAGCTTATCTGAGGAGTTTGACCTCTTTCAAAAACCATTTGGTTGATCGTAACTGAAGATCAAATGGATGCACATAAGGCTAAGATACTTCGAAAGGAGGAATTAGTCTAAATAGAACAAGTGTTCTAAACGATGTTGCAAGTCTTGTGCTAGAAATAGCCTTGATTCATCTTTGAACACTTAGTATGATCATTAGAGGTCAATGATAAACAGACTATGATACAAGGCCCCTAAAACTGAATGCTTTCCTTTAATTGTAATATCAAATGTTACTTTACCTTTCAGTACTAAAATCACAACCAACCCACGCTACTCTCAGTACTAAAATCACAACCAACCCCCAACTGTCCTACTTAAAGAACAACTAATCACCTGACTCCCTTGGGTTCGACCCCTACTTACCCTTTACTACCCACTAGTAGAGTACGAGTAGCGGAGATATAAATTTATTTTGCACAGAGAACATCGCACCTTAACGACAGTGCAGTGGGCTCCATCAAAATTGGCGCCGTTGCCGGGGAATTAGCAAATGGATAGTTGTTCTTTTTTCTACTGTACATAATTCGCCATGTCTTCATACTACGAAATAGAACCTTGGATAGTTGGGGGCAGCAACCTTACGTTTAAAATGCTTAGCTGTCTCCCCCAATTCGGAGGTACCATTGAAGAGGACCCGGTGATACAATGCCAACATTTTCACCACATCTGCCGCCACATGAAACCCGAGAATGAGATGTTAGAGGAGTTTAAGCTGACATGCTTCAAATTTTCTTTAACTGACTCGACATTAGATTGGTATTACTCATGTGCACACTATGAAAATGATTATCTTGTGCTGCGAGCCCGTTTCCTAGAGAAGTTTTCCCCGCCATCTCTCCGACTTGAAACCCGCGAGAAGATTCTCAACCTTGAGCAATCCCGGGACGAAACTTTAGACGAATACTCTACGTACTTTGATGTCATCGTTTCGCGCTGCCCGCACCATGGATTCACCAACTACGATCTTCTTCAAAGATTTCTTGGCGGGATGCTGCCACATGAGTTAAAAAGGCTCAATGATGCGGCGGGGGGTTCGATCCTAACCATGGCTAAAACTTGGGACCTCATAGACGATTTGGCAGAAAGCACAAAACAAGGGCCGATGCACCAAACAGATGATGAAGCACCGACGACGGAAGTGGACTCAGTGCAAAACAAGCCCGACACCACACCCATTACAAGCTTGCCCGTAGCAAATCCGGAAGGAGACATCAGTACAAGGACAGTAATGGATGTGGAGGCGGCTCTAAAGGAGCCAACATTGGAGCCCACGGAGCCGACAGAGGATGAGGACTCACAAATGATCGAAGAAGAACCGGCCAAGACAGTCCCGGTGATGACTGACGGGCTGGCCGAGATAGATCAGGACACGCCCGAGCTACCCGATGCAGTCCCGTTCCTCACTGTCGAAGCACCCGAGACAAGCCCGGTCCTCATTACCGATGCGGCCGACCAGCTCTCGAGCCGTTTCCTCATCACCAATCTGCCCAAGGAAGTCCCGGACCTACTTGATGAGCCAAATGAAGTCCCGGACCTCGCTAAAAAAGCACCCGAGGAAGTTCCGGACTTCACTACCAAACCAGTCGAGACATACCCGGAACTCACTGCCGAACTGACCGAGAAAATCACGACAGGCCCGGTCCTCACTGAAGAGCTGCTCGAGAAAGGCCCTGTCCTTATGGCCGAGAAGCCCCTACTTAACCCTTCATGTTCTATGAAGATCACGGCCACTAGAGATGGGATGATCGATGATGATACAGTGCTAGGCGAGTTGGAGGAGAAGCATGAGCCAAAACAATCAACGCAGGAGCTCCCACTCGTCACAAGCCAAAAAGAGCATCCTGAAAGGTGTAAGGACCAAGGACGGCCAATCATCTCTGCCACAAAAAAGAGGGTTAGCAAGGGCGCATGCTTGAGGTCGCTTGGCAAAAGACTGAACTTCCAAAACTACAAAGATGCCAACCAGCCATACATGAAGAAGCGGCAAAGACATGGGCCCAAAGAATGGAAGCCCGAAAAGAGAAGCAAGATAGCACGGCTCGATGGACCAGGAGCTATGGTCAAGGGAGCCTCACCTTCTCGGATGCATGTAAAAGAGAACCTGCCAAACCAATGGAGAACCAAACCGAGCCCATCACTCCACAAGTTCTTTGGACAGAGTAAAAGGGCAGCCGAAAAGAAGTTCGACCTCACAAACCCATGGGATCCCACTTTATGATCCATGAATGAGGTATCGTCGAGCTAACGACGTTAAACAAACGCACTGGTCGGGAGGTAACCCGACATCTATCTTACTTTCAGTCATTTAATTTCAGTCATTTAGTTATTTGCCTTAAGTCATTCTCACCTTGCCTGTATATATTTGCTTGCAATTAACTTTTGAACTAAGTTGTGCTGTGAGGCACGCCTTCGTTCAAAAGTGTGGATTGAGAACCGCCTGTGTACATAGTTAATTAACATGTTTTTCTTTTCCTTTTCCCTTAATATTATCTTTTTGAAAATATGAACTTGAGAATGTGAAAAAGATAGATCTAAATTCATGCATTTACCTTGTGAAAATTCAACTATTTAAAAACTTAGAAGGTAACTTCTCATTTGTCCCTTTGTGCTGAGATAAACAGGGGATGTGGAGTTGATATAAACTGCCCTAGAGAGGCTTGGCAAGCACTCGAAGGATCGAATCTAACTATATGGTTTTCGAAGTCAGTGGAGGCTGCACTTCGGGTTTCAGTGAAGATTGAAGTCATCTCCGCCGTGCAGCGTTTATGCAAGAGGCGGGACGGGAATCAAACCGTCCTATCTCTAGTCCTAGTAGCCGAAAAAATAGATGAGCGACTGATGGACCATAATTGTATGAATCATAAACACAGTTAAACCCACCAAATTAGACTTTTTGTCTATTTAACTTTTGCTTGTTAGTTCCGATATTTATCTACATGGTATTTTGAAGTCTAGAGAGAATATAGGCTAAAGAGGACTTTTTAAGCTGAATATGAATTACGAGTCATTCCAGGTCACGAACAAATTCTTACTTTCAAGAACCGGACGTGGAATCACTCAAAACAAGTCCAACCGAAGAGCAACCTGAGTCAGTCCGGAGCTGAAAGGACCGATGGCTTTTTGGGATAAGCTCACAAAACACACTCCACCACTCCCCTTCCTCCACATGGGCGGCGGCTAGAGGCTTCTCCTCTCCTTGCAAGCCATGTGGCCGGCGGCTTTGGGAGGAGATGACATCACCGATGGCTTTTTCTTCCTCCTCTTCCCTTGTGACAAGTGGCTTCTTCTCAACCACATCCATGCCCTCCCTTAGCCTATAAATAGAGCTCCTCTCCTCCTTTGTTATATAATCCTCATTTTCAAAACATCATCCATCACAAAGCTCTAGCTTCTCTCTAGATTTTGGGCACTACTCTTATAAACACTTGTTTTTAATCTATAATACTCCTGTTGGTTCTTGAATATTCTAGTAGTTCTTGAGTTTACTCCTGTTGGTTCTTGAGTATTCTCCTTTACGTACTGTCTTTCAAAAACCCTCGAGTACTTAGCTATGGTATCCACCTCTATGGATATTCGTAGCTAAACTCTTCATTCGGTTGAAGGGGTGTACTTGTATCATAAAATGTTTTAGACCATATTCTTAGTGCCTCTTGTGTTCAAAACTTGTTCTATGTGCCATATATTAGGTTAGAACTTCCAAGGTTGAGTGGATGCTTGGAATGGCAAAACTCTTCTGTGGGGTTCGTAAACATACTCGGATAAGTGGATGCTTGGAATGGCAAAGCTTATCTGAGAAGTTTGACCTCTTTTAAACACCATTTGGTTGATCGGGAATGATTGATCAAATGGATGCACACAGGCTAATATACCTTGGAATAGGGTATTAGTCTAAATAGAACAAGTGCTCTATGTCTTGGAATGGACTAGACAGTGTGGCAAATCGAGTGCTTGGAATGGCCTTGATACACTTTTGAATACTTAGTAGGATCATTAAAGGTCAATGATAAACAGACTATGATACAAGGCCCCTGAAGCCGAATACTTTCCTTAACTTAAAACATCACCTGCACCTTACTTCCTCAATATCAACTGCAATATCAACCGCTTACTATCCGCAAGACTTGTCCTTCACGCAACCACTCACTGTAAGTCTTTCCTTTAATCAATTACTTTCTGTACTTTCCTTTTCTGTCATTTACTTTTCCGCACTAAAATCCCAACCAACCCACTTACTTTTCTGTACTAAGACTAAAATCAACAACCAACCACTCACCTTTCATCGCTAAAACCTCAATCCACCGAAAATCACTCTCCCTTTCAGTACACTCCTCAAAGAGCAACTATCCCCCTAATTCCCTTGGGTTCGACCCCTACTTACCACTTGCTACCCAGTAGTGAAGTCGCGAGTAGCGGATTTATAAATTTTATTCTTGACGTTTGCACACGACGACTGTGCATCCGTCAGCGACCCTCATCTGGACCCGCGCGAAACGGCGAGGATGAGAAAGAGCGGGGAGGTATTTCCATATGCTCGCGGGCGATGATTGGACCTCCCAAAAAGGCTGAGAAAATGGACTAGCAAGTCACAAAGAAGCAAAAGCTCAAAGAAGCTAATCAAAGGCCAAAGGCCAAAATTGTGAAGGTTTTAACCGAACAAAAGTGAAGAAACTCCAACTCAATATCAAAGGCCAAAGGCCGATTCACTACAGAAGCTGTCCCTCGCCAAAAAGAAATCAAAATGCTCAACTCAGTGAAACCCGAACCGAATCACGTGCTAGAGAAAGCTACAAGGAAACCATATAGTGCGAGTCGATCCCGAGAATGCAGTCCAGGAGCCTGAAAAGGGCTATCTCCCGAAACATCCGAATTAATTTGCATCTCGGCGCGAAGGTACAAGTATCAAGTTTCTTCTAAGTATTTACACGGTTTAGTTTGGTAATAAGTAAGTAATGCATGAATTAAGATAAATCTAGTCCCACAGTCTAACTTTCATTTTTAAAAGTTTACTTTGATTGTGTTCCGCCCTTAATAGCATTGTTCGGGACGAACAACTAAAAGTGTGGGGTGATCTGATGGACCATAATTGTATGAATCATAAACACAGTTAAACCCACCAAATTAGACGCTTTGTCTAGTTAACTTTTGCTTGTTAGTTCCGATATTTATCTATAGGGTATTTTGAAGTCTAGTAAGAATACAGGCTAAGGAGGAGTTTTAAAGCTGAAAATGAATTACGAGTCATTCCAGGTCACGACCAAATTCTGACTTTAAAGAACCGAACGTGGAATCACTCAAAACAAGTCCAACCGAAGGGCATCAAGAGTCAGACCGGAACTGAAAGGGAGCCGATGGCTTTTGGAATTGCCACCTTGCCCGGCGGCTAAGCTCTCCACCTCTCCCTTCATGCCACATGGGCGGCGGCTAAGGAGGAGGACACCTAAGGGCCGGCGGCTTTTGGCTTCTCCACCCTCCTCTTGCCAAGTGTCTTCTCCTCCTCCACATCTCTTCCTCCCCTTAGCCTATAAATACCAAAGCCCTCCTCCTTGTGTCATCATCCCATCTCATTCCAAAATCACAAATCACTTATCTCTCTAGATTGAGAGCACAATCATGTAAGCACTTTACTTTGGAATCGAAGCTTTAGCACTTTCAACGGTTTTTGTAAGTACTCTCTTTTTTACTTTACTGTCTTTCAAAGTACTTTATTTTCCTGTCTTTACTTTCGAAAACTTTACTTTACTGTCTTTCAAAACCTTTACTTTTCAACGCACTTAGCTATGATGTCCCGTTCCATGAATATTCGTAGCTAAACCCTTCATTCGGTTGAAGGGGTGTACTTGTGTCATAAAATGTTTTAGACCCTTCACTTAGTGCCTCTCTGTGTTCAAAACTTGTTCTATGTGCCACATATTAGGTTAGAACTTCCAAGGTATAGTGGATGCTTTAACGGGCAAAGCTCTTCTGTGGGGTTCGTGAACATACTCGGGTAAGTGGATGCTTTAACGGGCAAAGCTTATCTGAGGAGTTCGACCTCTTTCAAAAACCATTTGGTTGATCGTAACTGAAGATCAAATGGATGCATATAAGGCTAAGATACTTCGAAAGGAGGAATTAGTCTAAATAGAACAAGTGTTCTAAACGATGTTGCAAGTCTTGTGCTAGAAATAGCCTTGATTCATCTTTGAACACTTAGTATGATCATTAGAGGTCAATGATAAACAGACTATGATACAAGGCCCCAAAAACCGAATGCTTTCCTTTAATTGTAATATCAACTGTTACTTTACCTTTCAGTACTAAAATCACAACCAACCCACGCTACTCTCAGTACTAAAATCACAACCAACCCCTAATTGTCCTACTTAAAGAACAACTATTCACCTGACTCCCTTGGGTTCGACCCCTACTTACCCTTTACTACCCACTAGTAGAGTACGAGTAGCAGAGATATAAATTTATTTTGCACAGAGAACATCGCACCTTAACGACAGTGCAGTGGGCTCCGTCAATGATCATTAGAGGTCAATGATAAACAGACTATGATACAAGGCCTCTAAAACCGAATACTTTCCTTAACTTAAAACATCACCTGCACTTTACGTTCAGTCTCAATATCAACTGCAATATCAACTGCGTATTTTTCGCAAGACTTGCCCTTCCAGCAACCCACTTTCTGTAAGTCTTCTCTTTCAAGCAATTACTTTCAGTACTTTATTTTCTGCACTAAAATCACAACCAACCCACTTACTTTTCCGCACTAAAAACCTAAACCAACCAAAAAGACTTTTACTTTTCAGCACTAAAACCCCAAATCACGCTCCCTACCAGTACATTTCTCAAAGAACAACTATCCCCCTAATTCCCTTGGGTTCGACCCCTACTTACCACTCTACTATATAATAGTAGAATCACGAGTAGCGGACTTATAAATTTATTCTTGACTTTTGCACACAACGACTGTGCATCCGTCAAAATTGGCGCTGTAGCTGGGGAATTAGAGTTAGAAATTAACAATCGGATAAGTGTTCTTTGAATCGGTACTCGCTTCAATACAACCATGTCTCGCGAAGGAAGCCACCATGACTACCAGGATGATGACGAGATAAACCTGTACGATCGAAATGATTAGGTGCCACTTCCATTTGTCGACGATCCGGAACAACTCATCCTAAACAGAAGAGCTCGTGATAGGGAGGCCATCCGAAGAAACCAAGGACCACCCGAGGACCGAAATGAAGCTGGTCCAGTACAACAACCCCCTAGATATCCACCACCCCCTCAACCTCGACAAGTGCCAAGACGAGAACCCGTTTTCGATAACTACTATGGGGATAACAACAACTTCCGTGAACCTACTATGGGAGAACTCTCGGCACCAGATTTCAGAAACCAGCCGTGGTGCATTTACGAAGGCCCTGAACTGGAAGACATCGCTATCAACACTTCAGTGGCCCACAACTTGCCAAAGTTCTCAGGAACACGTGGAGAATCAGCAACAACTCATCTCCAACGCTTACATGGTATTTGCCAAAACTTAAAACCGAATGGCGTAAACGTAGACGACTTCAAGTTAAAGGCGGTCTACTTTTCCCTCATTGACGCGGTAAACGACTGGTTCCTTTCATTGCCTTCTGATAGCATCAGAACATGGGATCAGATGCAAAAGAAATTCCTAGACAAATATTACCCGGCAGGAAGGGCAATGCAAGTAAGGAGGCAACTACAGGACATCAAGCAAGGGCCCAATGAAGCCATGTACGATTACCTGGAAAAGTTCAACCGCCTGGAGAGAAGCTGTTGTACCCTTGGACTGCCCGAGAAACTCATCATCGAGTACCTCATTGATGGATTAAGGCCCTTAGACAAAATGCTCCTGGATGCCTCAGCTGGATGATCCAAGATGAATCTATCATTGAGCGGCATAAGGAATCTCATCACCAACGTTGCTGAAAATGCCCGATTTAGAGAAGAGACAACTCGGCAGGAAGAATTTTCCCGAACAAAGAATGTGGCAAAAACTGAAATACCGATGAACTCTATGCCAGAAGAGATGAAACAAATGAAGGAAATGATGATTCAGATCCTACGAAGACAACCAGTTCCAGTAAAGCCTTGCAAATTTTGTGGTTCTACGAACCACAAAACTGACGAATGCCCGACATTAATAGAAGAGGAACCGGTAGAAGTAAATGCAGTGGTAGGATACCAAGGATACAACAACAAAAATAGCAACGACAGAGATGGACCAAACAGACAGTATGATCAAGCGACCTATTCGAACTGGCGGAACGAGAACCATCCTTCGAGGGAGACACAACCAGCTGTCCCTCAACTAGCTCAGTCACTCTACCAACCCCCCCCCCCCACCGGCAGTATAACCAGAACGCTCCATCAGGAGGCCAATATCAGCAAAGAGGACCGAATCAGTACCAAGCCGGCCCGAACAATCAGCAAGGACCAAACAAGTCGCTCGATGACACAATGAAGGAGCTCGCAGGAAGCATAAATCAATTGGGTACTTCGCTACAACAATACCAGGCGAAAACTGACGGGGCAATTTAAGAATTGACCAAACAAATGTCCCAGCTCGCCACCGCAATGTCAACACTCACTAATGAACCTGGCAGACTTCCTTCACAAACCATCCAAAACCCAAAGGCAAATATTAGCATGATAAGGAGGTCAAACATAAAGGCGACACTGGAAGAAGTAGCACGATCCACAACTTACAAGCTTACTAACAAACACTTCACCCGTAGGCACCACCCTGATTGGAATCAAGAGAAAGACCGACCCAATGATGGCAGAACATGGGTCACGCATGCTGACAATGGACGCTATGCATTCACCGTTAGCATGACACCACCACCAATCTTGGGGCTGCTGTCAATGCCATGCCTTACTCCTTATATTATTTATTAGGACTTGGTCCATTAAAACCACCCAGGTCAAATATCGGGCTAGGAGACAAATCGTGCATCCGTCCAGTTGGAGTGATTGAAGATTTGATACTCCATGTGGGAGAGCTCGTCGTTGCTGCGGACTTTTATGTAATACAAACGGGAGAGACCAGCGAAGACCACCCTCCAACGCTTATATTGGGACGACCCTTTCTCTACGCCACCAAGGCATGGATCGACATGGGAAAGGGCTTGTTATCACTTGCATTTGGTGGCAAAATTTCAGATTTCTACATCGATAATTATAATGGTCGCCAAAGGACAAGGAAACCGCCAGACATTGTACCTATCTCGGATCTCAGTACACAAATTTCTGACCTGCCAAAAGAGACCAAGAGAGTGACAAGATCAGCAGCTATGGTCAAAGGTCCCTCGCCTTCTCAGAGTCGATGGAAGGAGAAACCACCAGAACCATGGGAACTGGACCCAAGCACATCATCCCCCAAAAACCCAGGAAAAGGCAAGGCAAGAATCAAGGTTGGCACAATAGAGAAATACGACCTGAGCCACCCATGGGATCTAAACTTGTGATCCCCATGCGTCGAGCCAACGACGTTAAACAAAGGCACTGGTCGGGAGGTAACCCGACACCTATCTTACTTTCAGTCATTTATTTTCTGTCATTTAGTTTTTACCTTAACAGTCGCTCTCACCCATTTTTTGTATAGAAGGAATGTCTAACATGTAGGAATCGGTTTTAAGAGCAAGATCAGATCAGCCAGGCAGCTTCCGAGAATTACCGGGCCTACACTGAGAGTTCAAGGCCCCAGCCGAACTCCCTCGATTATCCAGTTCCGAGCTATGTCGTTCCACGACACGACACAGTAAAAGGGAGTTCAGTTCTTCTCTTTTCCTTAATGTCATTTCCTTCTCTTGTATATATTTGCATGACTTTTGAACTACGTCGTGCTGAAAGGCACGCCTTCGAATGTGAAAAAGATAGATCTAAATTCATGCATTTACCTTGTGAAAATTCAACTGTTTAAAAACTTAGAATGTAACTTCTCATTTGTCCCTTTGTGCTGAGATATACAAGGGATGTGGAGTTGACATAAACTGCCCTAGAGAGGCTTGGCAAGCACTCGAAGGATGGAATCTAACTATATGGTTTACGAAGTCAGTGGAGGCTGCACTTCGGGTTTCAGTGAAGATTGAAGTCATCTCCGACATGCAGTGTTTATGCAAGAGGCGGGACGGGAATCAAACCATCCTATCTCTAGTCATAGTAGCCGGGAAAATAAATGAGCGACCCTCATTTTGACCCGCGCGAAACGGCGAGGATGAGAAAGAGCGGGGAGGTATTTACATATGCTTGCGGGCGACGATTGGACCTCCCAAAAAGGCTGAGAAAATGGACTAGCAAGTCACAAAGAAGCAAAAGCTCAAAGAAGCTAATCAAAGGCCAAAGGCCAAAATTGTGAAGGTTTTAACCGAAACAAAAGTGAAGAAACTCCAATTCAACATCAAAGGCCAAAGGCCAAAGGCCGATTCACTACAGAAGCTGTCCCTCGCCAAAAAGAAATCAAAGTGCTCAACTCAGTGAAACCCGAACCGAATCACGTGCTAGAGAAAGCTACAAGGAAACCATATAGTACGAGTCGATCCCGAGAATGCAGTCCAGGAGCCTGAAAAGGGCTATCTCCCGAAACATCCGAATTAATTTGCATTTCGGCACGAAGGTACAAGTATCAAGTTTCTTCTAAGTATTTACACGGTTTAGTTTGGTAATAAGTAAGTAATGCATGAATTAAGATAAATCTAGTCCCACGGTCTCACTTTCATATTTAAAAGTTTACTTAGATTGTGTTCCGCCCTTAAATAGCATTGTTCGGGACGAACAACTAAAAGTGTGGGGTGATCTGATGGACCATAATTGTATGAATCATAAACACAGTTAAACCCACCAAATTAGACGTTTTGTCTAGTTAACTTTTGCTTGTTAGTTCCGATATTTATCTACAGGGTATTTTGAAGTCTAGAGAGAATACATGCTAAGGAGGAGTTTTTAAGCTGAAAATGGATTACAAGTCACTCCAGGACACAACCAGATTCCGACTGTACAACTTTCATAAACCTGACATGGAATCAATCAAAACAAGTCCAACCGAAGGGCAACCAGAGTCTGTCCGGAGCTGAAAGGACCGATGGCTTTTTGGAAAGAATCACAAAACCACACAACTTCTCTTCTCTCCTCCACCTAGCCGGCGGCTTTTCCTCCTCGATGACTCACAACCGGCGGATTTTGGGGATGAAGCCACATGGGGTGGCGGCTACAAGCTCCTCCTCCCATTTTGTGCCATGTGTTTCACTTCTCATCCACATCTCTTCTCCTCCCTTGGCTATAAATAGAGACATCCCTTCCCTTTGTAACTCATCTCATTCCAAACCAACATCCACAAGTCACTTGTCACTTATCTCTCTAGATTTTGGGCACAACTCTTGTAAACACTTGTTTTAATCTATAATACTCCTGTTGGTTCTTGAGTATTCTAGTTGTTCTTGAGTTTACTCCTGTTGGTTCTTGAGTATTCTCTTTACTTTACTGTCTTTCAAAAACCTTCACTTTTCCAAGTACTTAGCTATGGTATCCACCTCTATGGATATTCGTAGCTAAACCCTTTATTCGGTTGAAGGGGTGTACTTGTGTCATAAAATGTTTTAGGCCATACTCTTAGTGCCTCTATGTGTTCAAAACTTGTTCTATGTGCCATATATTAGGTTAGAACTTCCAAGGTTGAGTGGATGCTTGACAGAGCAAAACTCTTCCGTGGGGTTCGTAAACATACTCGGGTAAGTGGATGCTTGGAATGGAAAAACTTATCTGAGGAGTTTGACCTCTTTAAAACACCATTTGGTTGATCGGGAATGATTGATCAAATGGATGCACATAAGGCTAATATACCTTGGAATGGGGTATTAGTCTAAATAGAACAAGTGCTCTATGTCTTGAAATGGACTAGACAGTGTGGCAAATCGAGTGCTTGAAATGGCCTTGATACACTTTTGAATACTTAGTATGATCATTAGAGGTCAATGATAAACAGACTATGATACAAGGCCCCTAAAACCGAATACTTTCCTTAACTTAAAACATCACCTGCACTTTACGTTCAGTCTCAATATCAACTGCGTACTTTTCGCAAGACTTGCCCTTCAAGCAACCCACTTTCTGTAAGTCTTCTCTTTCAAGCAATTACTTTCAGTACTTTCTTTTCTGCACTAAAATCACAACCAACCCACTTACTTTTCCGCACTAAAAACCTAAACCAACCAAAAAGACACTTACTTTTCAGCACTAAAACCCCAAATCACGCTCCCTACCAGTACATTTCTCAAATAACAACTATCCCCCTAATTCCCTTGGGTTCGACCCCTACTTACCACTCTACTATCTAATAGTAGAATCACGAGTAGCAGACTTATAAATTTATTCTTGACTTTTGCACACAACGACTGTGCATCCGTCAACTATCTCCCATTCATCCGAAGTGATTGAATTTCAGCTCAGAGGTAACATGTATCAAGTTCATTCCATATTGAGTATGATGATTTGAGTAGTAATTGAGTTATGCATAGCAAAGCTAATCTAGACTAATATCTCATATTTATGTTGCATTACATTCAGGACGTCGTAGAACATGTTGTGATGTTATACTTGTTTTCCGTCTATGACTTGTTCTTGTTCTGGACGAACAAGTTTAAGTGTGGGGTGGTTTGATGAGTCGTATTTATAAGACTCGTCGAACTAACTAATCCCATTTATTTCGACACTTTTATATGTGAACATTTACTTTTTACTACGGTTTTTCATTTCAGGTGTTTCGGAAGCGCTAGGAGACAATAAGTGCTTAAACGCGCATTCTAGGCGTTACTTCACCACATGGCAGATTTGACCTTCGAAGCTTAATTGGAATACTGGGAGCAAACTAAAACTACGATGGAGATGAGCCACATGTCGCTGCGTAGCTACCTCAATTTCCTACAACTCTCTAGTTCATATCGAGAGCATCCAAGGTCATTAAAAAGATAAAATTGAGAGTCGAAGTCAGAACTGATGCGCAGAAGAGCAAAATGCTGTCTGAGAGAATCGCGCCCAAAGGTCATTTCAGCAGCCGCGCCTAAAGGCCATTTTAACGCAGAGTGCCACATAAATTCTTCCTTGGGCGCGACACGTTGATGACATCATCAGGTCCGGAAATTAGAAATTTGGGCCCAAAACAGACTTAGAAACCCAATCAACTTATAACTTAGGGTTTGGGAAAGATTTCTTATCATTCCTATCTTGAAGAATCAACACGACTGCCCCGGAGGAGAACCTGAAACTTTCAACGAAGAGAAGAATTTTCTATTACTTTCATTCCAAAAATACTTGTGTTTTTGTTATGGCTATGAGTAGCTAAATTGTTATTTCAGATTAGGGTTTTCCTTGTGACAAAAAGTTTTGGGACTTTTTACTTGATGCAATTTCTTGTTTCTCTTGTTCTTGTGTTTTATCTCAATAATTGAATTGTGAAGCTAAGTGGATACTTTGCCGTAAAGCTTAGCCTAACAATCTGATGTTCCCTTGAGTGGCATGTATTTGACAAAACGTCTTTAGACAGTTCGAGCAGGAGTTCAGGGGGAGTTCGAATACATCCTGGCACTCATGAACAGCATGGAGCAGACGCAAGGATGTTTTCCGGAAGGTTCTAAAGATCGAAGATCTTTTCGAACTGAAGTCGGCCAGTGAAGATTTCGAGCTTCAGATATTCAAACGATTATCTTTGCATTCGTTTAAAGAAGAGGGGCTGACTTGGCGTGGAAGAAATATCAAGATCTTCCCAAAGATTGGATTAAGATATACATCGAATATTTAGGAATATTTCCTAAATATTTGATGAGAATATCTGAAACAGATTTGGATCCCGCCCATGCATATAAATAGAATGCTAGGGCATCCAAATCTGCATCGCTTTCAGAATCAAAATACACACGAGTGCATACTACCGATTGGAAAAGAAGAAAGCGACGGCCGTTTGTTTTTCCCCACTAGAAATTCATCGGCGCAGGTACAGTCTGATAAGTGTGTTGTTCAGACTGCCTGGAATTGATCCTACCGCGGCACACAACAAAGACCAACCGGCTTTCGAGAGAAAGCAACCGAGCTTCAAGAGAAGGTCGAGCACGTTCGGAAAGAAGGTTCGGACAAAGGGGATCGAGGTGACTCTGAAGGAAGGAAAAAGCACCAGCAGACCCCCACTACTTGAAGGATCAAACTATGTCTCCTGGAAGCCCAAGATGAAATCTTTTCTAATATCTCTCGATGAAAGGGCTTGGAAGGCAGTCTTGACTGGATGGACTGAACCCATGATGGAAAATCTCACTAGAGAAGCTGTTCTGAAACCAAAAGCTCTATGGACTGAGGCGGATGACAAAGCATCTATGGGAAACTCTAAGGCCATGAATGCAATCTTCTCTGGAGTTGATGAAAACGTGATGAAGCTGATCATTAACTGTGAAGTAGCGAAGGAGGCCTGGGATATCCTTCAAATGGCTTACGAAGGCACGGACAAAGTTCGCAATTCAAGAATGTAGATTGTGACAACCAAGTTCGAGGAGATGAAAATGAAGGATAGTGAAACCATCCCTGAGTACAACGCTAGAGTTCTGGATCTGTCAAACGAGGCTGCTGCTCTGGGGAAACCCATTGATTAAGAAAGAATGGCAAAAAGAGTGCTCCCTCCGAGATTTGCCATGAAGGTCACTGCCATTGAAGAGATGCATGATATCACCAAGCTGAAACTGGATGAGCTGATGGGCTCTCTCAGAACTTACGAGATGAATCATGAAGTCCAAGCCAAAGAAGTGAAGGGAATTGCCCTAAAAGTAGAAGTGTCCGAAGACATACCGGAATCTGCCTGCACCACTGAGCAACTGGCTATGATGGCTCAGAATTTCGGCAGGATGGTGCGAAAGATCAACAGACGTGGTCCAGAACAAGGTCAGTCATCCTCTAATAATTTTCGAAACTGGAAAAACCGCAAGTCAAAGACCAGTGATATGAGGTAAGATTCTTCTAAAAAGGGAAAGAGATTCAGTGCCATGAATGCAGGGGTTTTGGTCACATCCAAGCACAATGCGCAAATACCCTTATGAAGAAGAAGGCAATGGTCGCTAGCTTTAGCGACAGTGAGTCAGATGAGGAAAAGGAAGGGAGTGAAACCACCAACTTTGTGGCTTTTGTCGCAACTCTAGGAGAATGCAGCAACACTAGTGAACGTATACCACCTCAGTTGGAACACTCAGCCAACGACTCCTCAGACAGTGATGATGAAGAACTCTCGCAGGGGACTCTGGTTGAAACATATAAAGATCTGTATGAGAAGTGGCTGCTGCTGATCAAGGTCAACAAGAAGCTAAATGACACAGTTGCGAGCGTGACTATGAAGAAGGATAAAATGTGGCAGGAGGTCGAGATTCTGGTCACACAGAAAGTGGAACTCCAAGGTAAGATTAATTTGCTGGATACTCATCTGACCGAAATGAAACAGGAACGATCGTGTCTGCTTGCTCAAAAAATGGACCTCCTGGGTACTGCCTCTTCACTGAAAGTCCACATGGAGAAAGATCGTGAAACTCATCCTGTAGGCATGGCTGGTCTAAGGAAAACGATTACTGATCTGAAATGCAAGGAGGTGTTCCTTCTGAAGAAAGTGGAGTCACTGGAGCTTCAACTGGAATCTGAAAAGATGGACCGCTCAATAGCTGAGAAGGAGCTCAATCAGCTCAAACAGTCGGTAAGGATGTTAAACTCTGGCTCTAAAAATTTGAATGAGATTCTCAAGGCTCAGAGGATGGAGTCCAGACATCGAGGTGTGGGGTTCACAAGAGAAGGCAGCTCAAAAGGTACAACATTTGTTAAAGCAAAACCAGTGGCTGAACAGAACCCAAAACAGAAGGTGAGACAACACCCTAGACAGAAAGTGGATCTGTCCCAAGGAAAAACCAAAGGTGGTGAAAGCAGGACTCGGAAAGATCACTTCAATTTGTCTTCAAATCAGAGGAAAGATTCCCGCACATGCTGGTACTACTAGATTCGACATATCAGACCGAGGTGCCGCTTGTTTCTTACTGAACAAAGAGCTGTGGGACACAAGCATAAACCTCGAATGCGACAAGTCTGGGTTCCAAAGGCAAGCAAGACCATTGATGGACCATAATTGTATAAATCATAAACACAGTTAAACCCACCAAATAAGACTCTTTGTCTATTTAACTTTTGCTTGTTAGTTCCGATATTTATCTACATGGTATTTTGAAGTCTAGAGAGAATACAGGCTAAGGAGGAGTTTTAAAGCTGAAAATGAATTACGAGTCATTCCAGGTCACGACCAAATTCTGACTTTCAAGAACCGGACGTGGAATCACTCAAACAAGTCCAATCGAAGGGCAACCAGAGTCAGACCAGAGCTGAAAGGACCGATGGCTTTTGGGGATGAGATCACAAAACTCACACTCACTCTCCTCTTGCCACATGGCCGGCGGCTAAAGCCCTCCACCTCTCCTTCTCCTCCACCTAGCCGGCGGCTTTTGGAGGGGTGACTCACCCTGATGGCTTTTGAGCTCTTCCTCCCAATTTGTGACATGTGGTGGCCTCTCATCCACATCCATCCCTTGACCTTAGCCTATAAATAGAGATGCCCTCCTCTTTGTAAATCATCCCATCCCATTTTGTGTGCAAGAAGCACAAGTCACTTATCTCTCTAGATTTTGGGCACTAATCATGTAATCACTTTACTTTGGAATCGAAGCTTGATCTTTAGCACTCTCAACGATTTTTGTAAGTACTCTCTTCTTTACTTTACTGTCTTTCAAAGCACTTTACTTTCCTGTCTTTACTTTCGAAAACTTTACTTTCCTGTCTTTACTTTCGAAAACTTTACTTTACTATCTTTCAAAACCTTTACTTTTCCAAGTACTTAGCTATGGTATCCACCTCTATGGATATTCGTAGCTAAACCCTTCATTCGGTTGAAGGGGAATGCTTGTTTCATACAATGTTTTAGACCCTTCTCTTAGTGCCTCTTTGTGTTCAACTTGTTCTAGGTGCCATATATTAGGTCAGAATTTCATTGGTTGAGTGGATGCTCGGAAGAGCAAAGCTCTGCCATGGGTTCGTGATCTTCCGTGAATAAGTGGAGGCTCGGAAGAGCACAGCTTATCTATGGAAGTCAACCTCTTTAAAACACCATTTGGTTTATCAGGAATGATGATCAAATGGATGCACATACTAGAACAAGAGTTCTTTGTCTTGCAAAAGACTAGACGGTGTGGCAAGTCATGTGCTAGGAATAGCCTTGATTCACTTTTGAACACTTAGTATGATCATCAGAGGTCAATGATAAATGAAAATATGATACAAGGCCCCTGAAACCGAATCTTTCCTTTAATTGTAATATCAACTGTTACTTTACTTTCAGTACCATATCAATTGTTTATTTTCTGTCAAGACTCGCACTTTACTTTTCAGTACTAAAACCAAACACAACCCCCCAACTGCTTTATTTACTCCCCCCTTTATTTACTCCCCCCTTTTTGCACAGAGAACATCGCACCTTAACGACAGTGCGGTGGGCTCCGTCAATCGTATGTATGGCTGCGTTCAACGTATCATGCCACATGGAGAGAGATCACTGGTACTTCCATAGTGGATGCTCCGCTCATATGACAGGTAATCTGAAACTTCTTACGCACATTCAACCTTACAAACAGACAGTTTGTCACTTTCGGAGAAGGAGGAAAGGGTTAGGTGATCGGCTGTGGGAAATTGAAGATTTCGGATCTCCCTGATCTCAAGGATACTCTTATTGTTGAAGGATTGACAATGAATCTTATCAGTATTAGTCAGCTATGTGGTGATGGACATCTGGTCAGTTTCACTCGCGGCTCCTGTCACGTGTGGGATAAGGAAGGAGGCACCCTGATGAGAGGCTACCTAGCAACCAATAATGGTTACCTCCTTGAGTCTGCTGGAATAGTTGCTACACCAGACGGGCTTACAAGCCAAGCTGGTGAAATGACACTGTGGCACGAACACCGGGGTCAGTTGAATCTCCAGACCATGATAAAGCTCTACTCAGCTGAACCTGCCCGAGAAACGCCCTATACAAAAGGCGATGTGGATGTAATATGTGAAGAATGCCAGATCGGGTCACAGACAAAGGCCTCGCACCCCATCACCTCACAGATCAGTACTAGCAGACCATTGAAACTGATCCACATGGGTCTTATGGGTCCGATGCAGGTTGAGAGCTACGGGGGGCAGATATACGTTCCAGATGGTGTGGACGATGTGCCCAGAATTACCTAGACTTGACCTCATAGAGTGTTCGGCCTCACGAAGTCTTTCGTCAACCATCAATATATGTGAGGGGGAGTGGATAAGACCCTGTTGGTTAAGCGCATCAGGTTAGATCTGAGTTTTGCACAAATCCATGTTGGCAATTTAGTGGTTGGATCCAACGTCCAGAAGTGGGTGGAACAGTTCGTGGTACAGATGCAGAAGGCGTTCGTACTATGCTTTGTTGGAGAGATGGTACAGCAGCATATCGCCATAAGAAGGCACTGCACTCCACTACTGTTGATGAAGCAAACACTGTCTGAATACGGAGTGAAACAGAAGGTAGTGATCTTGAAGCGTGCAACAACAGACAAGCACTCGGCTGGCATCCTCACCAAAACACTAGATGCGACACAGGTTGAGACACTCAGACCCTCCTTGGGTCTACGTGTTGTCAATAACTAAGTGTTCCAGAATGTGGTCATTCATAGGCGAAACTCCAGCAAAATAGTTGGACTGATCACCCTTGCAAGAAAGCTGGAACAGAAGGTGAATATTTGGAGGATGAATATTTTTATATATCTTGAAGATTTTTTGAGCCGTTGAGGAAAGAAAGGATATTCTTGAGGATGGTTTTGGGAAGTTGAAACGACCGACCTTGTTTTGAAAATCAAAAATCAACTTCGGCTGCGGCTCTTCTCACTCTCTTACCAAACCCTAGAACGGCAGCCTATTGCGATCTCTCCCAATCCTTCAACTCTTCGGCGATGATGGTGAACACCAGGAAATCCTCCAAATCCAGTGTCAAGTCTTCTGAGAAGAAGAAGGAGAGCATGCAATCTTCCAAGGCACTGGCGGCAAAACCTAGAATTCCAAAATCGAAGGTGCCGAAGGTGAAAAAGGCATCGCCTTTACACGCCGATACTGCAACAATACCTGAAGCAAAGATGACTGTCAGAGGAGCAGCCTCAAAAAACCCTAATTCTGGAACGGTGGAGAAGCAAGGACCAGAACCTGCTGCAAAGCAGAAGACGGTGCCCTCACTTGCCGCGGAGGATACGTCTAATCCAATCAATGCTAGTTCAACATCACCAAGTTTAGTTCCTCCACCGGCTATTCCCCATTCTGAGGTAATCCCAAACCCTAAAACTCAGACTGTTTCTTCCGTTTCTGCCAAAGTCGCTGTTGTTGTTAAAAATATTGTGATGGAAGAAGAAGTGAATGTGGTGTCTGAGAAGGGTGGTGAAGCCAGTAGGGCTGTGATTGGTGATGAAGTGGTCAAAATCGTGAAAGAGGTGAAACCCACCAAGGCTGTGTCCAAGGTTGCTGGTGGCTCGAGAGCATGGAGGGAGAAGATCCATGCTTCTGGATATGTGCGTCCATCCGGCGCTCACAGAAAGCGTGGTAGACGTGCATGTGGCTCTCCAAGGAAATATCTTGCTCGGATTTGTGTTGTTAGAGGTCGTCTCATTGCAATGTCGGATGAGGAGACAGAACAGTTTCTCGAGTCCTCGGGGAAGAGGAAATTGATGATCAATGAAGAATCTGATGATGTTTCAGGTGAAACGCTTGGAGGTTCAGTTGGTGAACATCATGGAAAGCACTGTGAAACTGTGACCGAGGAGGCTAATTGATGGACCATAATTATACGAATCAAAAATACAGTTAAACCCACCAAATTAGACTGTTTGTCTATTTAACTTCTGCTTGTTAGTCCCGATATATTTCTACAGGGTATTTTTGCACTTAGAGAGAAAACACGCTAAGGAGGAGTTTTTAAGCGGAAAATGAAGAACGAGTCATTCCAGGTCACGACCATGCTACACTCAAAATCAGCCTTAACATCCTTCATGGAACCGACTTGGAATCACTCAAATATTCTAGAACCGTCGGCAAATGGACAAGAACGCAAGGCAAAAGCACCGAGCCCGGTAAAGGCCAAACAAGGGCAATTTCATCAGATTTGAGATTTCGACCATGTTCCAAGAAGAATTTGGCTTAGGTTCCTTCTTGAGATCATCTTAGAATGACATTTTCATTCATAATACACTCTCCAAAATCCAAGAAGCTCCGGCCAAAGCTCCGGTCAGATCCGGTCAAACCGATGGCTTTTGTGAAGAAGTCACAAGCTTCTAGAAGGGTGGCTCCTCCACTCTCCTCCCTCCACTTGGCGGCTCCTCCTCCTCTCCTCCCATAGCCGCCGGCTGCTTTTGGACCACTCCCATGTGGCTTCTCCTCCTTGCTCCTCCATGGAAAAGATGACAAGTGGTGGCTCCTCCTCCACATCTTCAAAGCCTCCTCCTCCACCCTTGGATGCTCCTCCACATGCCACCATCTCCACCACCCATCCTCCTCCTCCTTGGCTATAAATATGAGAGCTCCTCCTCATTTGTAAAACACACCTCACATCCATACTTGTACACACTTTAGAGAGAGAGAGAGGGCTTAACCCTCCTCTCTTCATTTTCAATAAAATTGTTCTTCGCTTTGGAAATAAAGGATAGCTCCCTTGGCGCTTCAACGGTTGTAAGTAATTCTTAGTATTTAATCAACTGTTTTTATTTCCTTAGTATAATGTTTAGCGCGATGAATAGTAGCTAAACTAGTAGTTCGGTAGAAGGGGCGCACTTGTATTATAAATGTTTTAGATCTTACTCTTAGTACACCTTTGTATTCAAAACTTGTTCTATGTGCCATATATAGTCAGAGTTTCCAAGGTTGAGTGCCTGACAAGCAAAAAGCTCTTCCGTGGGAATTCGTGAACATACTCGGTAAGTGGAAGCTGTAACAAGCAAAACTTATCGAGGAGTTCGGCTTATCTAAAACACCACTTGGTCAATAACGTAACTGGGAGATCAAGTGGATGCACTTACAGCTAAGATACTTCGAAAGGAGGAATTAGTTTTGCTTAGAACAAGTGTTGCTTTAAATGATGTTGCAAGTCTTGCGTTAGAAATAACCTAGATTCATCTTTGAATACTTAGCATGATCATGTCTTGCGCTAGAAATAGTCTCAATTCATCTTTGAACACTTGGTATGATCATTAGAGGTCGATGATAAACAATTATAATACAAGGCCCCTAAAACCGAATACTTTCCTTACAGTCCATTATCAATTATTGTAATTTACTTTCAGTTCCCAAAACACTCAAACCCAACCCCCAACTGTATTTACTTTCGTGACAATCCCGTAAAAACAACTAATCCACACTGACTCCTTTGGGTTCGACTCCTACTTACCACTTGCTACCCAGTAGTCTAGTCGCGAGTAGCAGACTTATAAATTTATTTGCACAAATCGCTTTAACGACGAGCGGTCTGTCAAATTGGCGCCGTTGCCGGGGAGTTGTGCATAGAATAGTTGTTCTATTTTCTTTTTTCTTATATCATGCAATTCACCAAGTCATGCTACTATGGAATGGAACTTTGGAACAATACGGAGTTTTCCCCACCACCCTTCGAACTTGAAATCCGTGAGAAGATCAACAACTTGGAGCAATCCCGGGACGAAACATTGGATGAGTACTTATGGTACTTCGATTCCATTGTGACGAGCTGCCCGCACCATGGATTCACCAACTCCGATCTTCAAATAAAATTTCTCTGTGGAATGTTGCCACATGAGTGGGACCAGCTAAATAATGCAGCAGGAGGATTAATGTGGGACTTAACCGTGGATGATCTTTGGATATTAATCAATGATTTGGCCGCAAGGTCAAGACCGAGCCAAGATCAGGCCGAGCCACTCAAGGACGGTATAACGGAGCTGGCATCTAGCATCCAGCAGTTGGAAAACACAATGCAACAAATCAGAGCTAAAACTGAATTATGGGTGGCAGAAAAGAAGCTGGCAGCTAACACCCAACAATTGGCCGCAAACATGCAGCAATTGAGTGCCGCGATGCACCAATTCACGGCTGAAACCGATTCAGGAGCAACAGAAAGGACGGCTGAACCCGAGGAACCGACTGAGGATGAGGACCCGCAAATGACCGAAGAAGAACTGCCCCAATCAGACCCGGTCCTTATCACCAATCCATCCGAGGAAATCACTGTCCTAATTACCGAACCAACAGAAATCCCGAACCTCACTGCTGAAGCGGCCGATGAAATCAAGCCAGGCTCGGTCCTTGCGCTCGGAGCACCCGAGGAAGTCCCGGACCTCATTGCCGAACTGTCCGAGAAAGCCCCGGTCCCACTCACCACGACTCAACAAGGAAAACCGTCTGAAAACTCACTCGTTCCAATAAAACCATCCATCACTGCCATAATAAAGAGGATTGGCAGAGGCGCATGCTTGATGTCGCCTACATGTAATGGCACAAAACCAAATTTCCAAACTCATAAAGGTGCCAACTATTCCAACATGAAGAGGCGGCAAAGACATGGGCCGAAAGAATGGAAACCCGGAAGGAGTAATAAACAAGCACGACTCATTGGACCAGCAGCTATGGTCAAAGAAACCTCACCCTCTCGGAGCAAAAGGACAACCGAGAAGAAATTCGACCTCAAGCACCCATGGGATCCCTACTTATGATCCAGGAATGAGGTATCGTCGAGCCAATGACGTTAAACAAAGGCACTGGTCGGGAGGTAACCCGACACTATCTTACTTTCTGTCATTTAATTTCTGTCATTTAGTTTTTGTCATTTAGTTTTTTTTGTCTTGCATCATTCTCACCTCACCTGTATATATTTGCTTGCATGACTTTTGAACTAAGTCTTGCTGAAAGGCACGCCTTCGTTCGAAAGTGTGGGGTGAGAACCACCTGTATATATTAGTTAATAAATAATATCTTTTTGAAAATATGAACTTAAGAATGTGAAAAAGATAAATCATAATTCATGCATTAACCTTGTGAAAATTCAACTGTTTAAAAACTTATAATGTAACTTTCCATTTGTCCTTTGTGCTGAGATAACTAGGGATGTGGAGTTGATAGAAATGCCCTAGAGAGGCTTGGCAAGCAATCGAAGGATCAGATCAAACTATATGGTTTTCGAAGTCAGTGGAGGCTGCACTTCGGGTTTCAGTGAAAATTGAAGTCATCTCCGCCATGTAATGCAAAAGGCGAGGACGGGAATCAGACCGTCCTATCTCCGGTCAAAATAGCCGAGAAAATAGATGAGCGACCTTCATCTTGACCCACGCGAAACGGCAGTCAAAGTAGCCGAGAAAATAGTTGAGCGACCCTCACCTTGACCCGCGCGAAAACGGCAAAAACGAGAGGAGCGGGGAGGTATTTCCATAGGCTTGCGGGTGATGATTGGACCTCCCAAAAAGGATTGAGAAAATGGACTAGCAGTCACAAAAATGCGAAAAGCTCAATGAAGCAAATCAAGAGGCCAAAGGCCCAAATTTGTGAAGGTTTTAACCGAACAAAAAGTGAAGAACTCAAAAAGTCAAAACAAAGGCCAAATGCCGATTCACTACAAAAGCAGTCCCTCGCCAAAAGAAAATCAAAGTACTCAAACCAGTGAAACCCAAACCGAATCACGTGCTAGAGATAGCTACCAGAAAACCATATAGTAAGAGACGATCCCAAGAATGCAGTCCAGGAGCCTAAAAAGGGCTATCTCCCGAGACATCCAATATAATTTGCATCTCAGCACGAAGGTACACGTATCAAGTTTCTTCTATTTATTTATACATTTCAATTTGGTAATAAGTAAGTAATGCATGAATTAGGATAAATCGAGTCCCACAGTCTAATTTTCATATTTTAAAACCAAACTTAGAGTGCCGCCCTTTAATAGCATTGTTCAGGACAAACAACTGAAAGTGTGGGGTAATCTGATGGACCATAATTATACGAATCAAAAACACAGTTAAACCCACCAAATTAGACTGTTTGTCTATTTAACTTCTGCTTGTTAGTCCCGATATATTTCTACAGGGTATTTTTGCACTTAGAGAGAAAACACGCTAAGGAGGAGTTTTTAAGCGGAAAATGAAGAACGAGTCATTCCAGGTCACGACCATGCTACACTCAAAATCAGCCTTAACATCCTTCATGGAACCGACTTGGAATCACTCAAATATTCTAGAACCGTCGGCAAATGGACAAGAACGCAAGGCAAAAGCACCGAGCCCGGTAAAGGCCAAACAAGGGCAATTTCATCGGATTTGGGATTTCGACCATGTTCCAAGAAGAATTTGGCTTAGGTTCCTTCTTGAGATCATCTTAGAATGACATTTTCATTCATAATACACTCTCCAAAATCCAAGAAGCTCCGGCCAAAGCTCCGGTCAGATCCGGTCAAACCGATGGCTTTTGTGAAGAAGTCACAAGCTTCTAGAAGGGTGGCTCCTCCACTCTCCTCCCTCCACTTGGCGGCTCCTCCTCCTCTCCTCCCATAGCCGCCGGCTGCTTTTGGACCACCCCCATGTGGCTTCTCCTCCTTGCTCCTCCATGGAAAAGATGACAAGTGGTGGCTCCTCCTCCACATCTTCAAAGCCTCCTCCTCCACCCTTGGATGCTCCTCCACATGCCACCATCTCCACCACCCATCCTCCTCCTCCTTGGCTATAAATATGAGAACTCCTCCTCATTTGTAAAACACACCTCACATCCATACTTGTACACACTTTAGAGAGAGAGAGGGCTTAACCCTCCTCTCTTCATTTTCAATAAAATTGTTCTTCGCTTTGGAAATAAAGGATAGCTCCCTTGGCGCTTCAACGGTTGTAAGTAATTCTTAGTATTTAATCAACTATTTTTATTTCCTTAGTATAATGTTTAGCGCGATGAATAGTAGCTAAACTAGTAGTTCGGTAGAAGGGGCGCGCTTGTATTATAAATGTTTTAGATCTTACTCTTAGTACACCTTTGTATTCAAAACTTGTTCTATGTGCCATATATAGTCAGAGTTTCCAAGGTTGAGTGCCTGACAAGCAAAAAGCTCTTCCGTGGGAATTCGTGAACATACTCGGTAAGTGGAAGCTGTAACAAGCAAAACTTATCGAGGAGTTCGGCTTATCTAAAACACCACTTGGTCAATAACGTAACTGGGAGATCAAGTGGATGCACTACAGCTAAGATACTTCGAAAAGAGGAATTAGTTTTGCTTAGAACAAGTGTTGCTTTAAATGATGTTGCAAGTCTTGCGTTAGAAATAACCTAGATTCATCTTTGAATACTTAGCATGATCATGTCTTGCGCTAGAAATAGTCTCAATTCATCTTTGAACACTTGGTATGATCATTAGCGGTCGATGATAAACAATTATAATACAAGGCCCCTAAAACCGAATACTTTCCTTACAGTCCATTATCAATTATTGTAATTTACTTTCAGTTCCCAAAACACTCAAACCCAACCCCCAACTGTATTTACTTTCGTGACAATCCCGTAAAAACAACTAATCCACACTGACTCCTTTGGGTTCGACCCCTACTTACCACTTGCTATCCAGTAGTCTAGTCGCGAGTAGCGGACTTATAAATTTATTTTCACAAATCGCTTTAACGACGAGCGGTCTGTCACTAATCCATCAGAGAAGGATGATGAGTTGGATGATATCTACAAGGATATTGATGAGGTTGTCAAAGATCTGCAAAAGGAATCTGAGATTCCTGCTTTGGCAAGGATGGATCAGTCCTTAGAAACCCAGGATATAAGGGTTAAAGACTGTGCTCCGGGCAACAATTCAGAAGCTGGAAAGGAGGCAAGGGCACAAACAGATTTATCAGGTGTTCAGCACGTTCAGCAGGGAGGTGAAACAGTCGGTGCCTCAAGATGTGGGTGTGATTATGAGAGTACAGAGCATATTTTTTTGAAGTGTTGGTGGGTGGTTGAATTTTGGCAGCAGTTATTAGATGGGCAAATACCAATGAAACTATGCTTTAATTCAATGGCGGATTGGGTATGGCATTGTTTTGAAGTCTATAGCAAAGAAGTGGTGACCCTTATATCCTACGGAGCGAGGTGGATATGGTTTGAGAGAAATTCAACTGTGAATAAAAATACTCATTATGGGGTGAATAAGGCGGTGACCAGAGTGAGAACTTTGGTGAATGAATATATATCGCCAAGGTTTTAGTTCACTGTTGGTGTTATATCCACTATTAAAACTAACATAAACAAAATTATTATTAGACAGTTGAAGCTCCAGTGCAAGCGATTGATGGGATACCTGATGTTACTGCTCAGGCCGTCCCCAAGGCAGTAACCCTCTCAGATGATGATCAAGACCTCGTCCTTATTGCTGATCTCAAGAAGGCTAAGAAGGGCAAAGGAAAACGAAAGGTGGCTGTTGAGAGCCCACGAAAGAAGGACTCTGTCCGTGATGCAGAGGCAAGCCAGGATGCAGGGGGAGCCGATGCTTCCAAAAAGAGGAAATGGGGTGTTCCTTCTCCGGTCTCAGAAGATGCAAAAAGATGTGAAGACCCATCTCCTGATTCCGACGCTGCTCCAACTGGCTTGGTCAAGAAGGGCATATGGTTTACAAATAGAGATGCGGCAAGAAAATGGAAGTGTGTACTGAAGAGGAAGATTATCCCAGAAAGGATCCTGGATGAGTCTCGCTACAAAGTGAAGGAGGTGGTTGACGTTCTGAAGCAATCAAGTTTGTTCTAGACCCTATCAAGAAGCAAACCTTTTAACGAACAACTTGTTCGAGAGGCCATTACAAACCTTCCTCCTCAGTTTGGTGTCGTCGGAGACAAAGTCTTTGGTGTGTTCTTTGTTCGAGGAAAGAAGATCAGAATTGACCCCGAGCTCATCAATGTGTAATTCTCCATGGATGACCCTGTGATAGATGAAGAAGAACCACTGTTTGAGAAGATTGTGGACACCATCACTGCGGGTTCAGTTCGTTAGCGGCCGGACACTGTCATACATACAGCTGACCTTTCAACATTTTACTCGATGTTGTTCTTCATTGCCGTGTTCAACTGGAGACCCTTGTCTCACCGGTCCATGGTCAACAGGGATGTGGCTAAATTGATATATCAGATCGGGAACAAGTTGAAGTTCAATCTGGGAAGAGTCATGTTCAAACTGATTGCCGAGCATGCTACCTCAAAATGATCTCTCCACCAGATCTGTTTTCCTTCCCTGATATATGAGTTGATCATCTATCAAGCTCCAGACCTGAAGACCTTAAGTGATCGTCTCATCGAAACCCCTCAGAAGTTCACTGCTGATCACAAACTATTCAAAGGCCATCGTGTGAACGATCTTAAAGAGCCAAACCACGGAGGGAAGGATGTCCCAGAGTCTTCAAGGCAAGGGGGAGCCAGGTTGGGCCGTGACGAGAGGAGTAAGCTGCTCAAGGATCTAAATTCCATTATTGTAGCTGACAAGGAACAGCGCAGGCGCATCAACAAGCTAGCTCGTGTCCTCAGCTACCCGAGCGAAGGTGAAACTGAGGCCACGGATTCTGATGGTGACTCTGATGATGAGTGGTCTGCCTAAAGGTCCTTGAATTCAAACTCTCTGAACTCTGTTTTAATGAAACTTTCGTATTGCTTGTGCTTGTTCTGGCACAGTTTGCTTTGATGTTCGAACTAGATTGGATCCCTTACCAGTTTGTGGCAAAAAGGGGGAGTATTTTGAGGTGACCAATTTTTGTTCCCTCGAGTATGTCTAAAGTCTAGATAGTCAGATAGATCTAGGTATCTAGTAGATTTGGTTTTGCCAAAATGCCAAGGGAGAGATTGATGTTCCCTTGAGTGGCATGTGTTTGGCAAAACGTCTTTAGACAGTTCGATGATGGACCATATTTATATGATTCATTAAGATAGTTAAACCCACCAAATTAGACACTTTGTCTTAACAACGTTTACTTGTTAGTTCCATTTTTGTTGTACAGGCTACTTTGAGGTTTAGAGAAGAAACGAGCTAAAAAGGGGGTTCTTAAACCAAAAATGGATTACAAGTCAAGTCGGGCCAGTCGGGGACCGAGAAAAATCAACCAGGGACCGAGGACCCCACTCGAGGACTGAGAAAGCTCAGCCGGGTACCCAGGCCCAGTACCGAGAACCTCAGGTCCCTACCGGGAGTGCCGAGAGCCCGAGTGCCGAGTGCCGAGAAGACCAGGTCCCCGCCCAGGGCCCGTGCCGAGAGAGCCGAGCACCCGTGCCAAGACCCACATCCGAGAGCGCCGAGAGCCGAGTCCGAGAAAACCAGGACCGCGCCGAGAGCAGCGCCCGGGCCTGGTCGACCAAGGGCCCGAGGAAAACTTCAACCCCGGGCCATGATAATGCTCCGGGCAGAATCTGGCCAAACATCCTTCATGGATCAGTCTTAGAATCTTCTCAACATTCCAAATCCCTGGTCCAACACCCAATCACCTCCGGCCAAAATTCCGGCAGCTCCGGCCATATTCCAGCCAAGCTCCGGCCATGATCTGATCAACCTCCGGCGATGCTCCGATCATGCCTCATCCAACCACCACCTTGCTCCGGTCATTTTAGCCCTACTCCGGTCAAAATCCGGCGAAGTCCAACCAAACTACTTATTTCCCGGTTAGGTTATACTATTCACATCGGTTGATCTTTTGGTTTGAAACCTAACCTCAACTAAGTCCAAAGGAGTTGCCCAAACCTCAACCAAGTCCAAAGGAGTTTCCCAAGCCTCAACTAATCAAGTTGTTGCCCTTTGAGGTCCAACTAAGCTCACTTGAGGAGCAACCAAGGCCAAAATCGGTTGGCTTGAGATATTTGCTAGCCAAGTTTGTGGGTTTTTAATGCAAGCCAATCCACAAGTCAAGTGCATTCCCCTTGGCTCACCAAGCTCTAGCCGCCCATGTGCCATGCCCATGTGCCTTGCCCTTTGGCTCAAACCAAACTCCAACCGAAGAGCAACCAAAGAGCAACCAAGGAGCAACCAAGGCCAACCGGAGTTGTGGGAGGACTAGAGGCGGTTGGGAGGATAAATATCCTCTCCTCCACCGCCTCTTTGGCCTATAAATAGAAGGGCTTGGCCCTTGAAAACACACCTCATGTCATCACTTGTAACTTAGGTAGAGAATCTATCTAGAATCCATCCCACAATCCTTGTAAAACACTTGCATTTTCAATATCAAAAGCTCTACCTTCTCTCTTGATCTTGAATACTCTTGTTGGTTCTTGAGTATTCTTGAGTGTTCTTGAGTTTACTCTTGTTTGTTCTTGAGTATTCTTGTTGTTCTTAAATTTTACTTTCCAAAACCTTTACTTTTCTTGTCTTTGCTTTCAAAACCATTTACTTTTCTTGTCTTTGCTTTCAAAACCATTTACTTTTCTTGTCTTTGCTTTCAAAACCATTTACTTTTCTAGCACTAGCTATGGTATCCACTTCTATGGATATTCGTAGCTAAACCCTTCATTCGGCTTAAGGGGTGTGCTTGTATCATGCAAACGTTTTAGACCCTTTTCTTAGTGCTTCTTTGTGTTCAAACTTGTTCTATGTGCCATATACTAGGTTAGAACATTCATGGTTGAGTGGAGGCTCGAAAGAGCAAAACTCTTCCATGGGGTTCATGAACATACATGGTTAAGTGGAGGCTCGAAAGAGCAAAGCTTTTCCATGGAGTTCAACCTCTTTAAAACACCACTTGGTTGATCGGAAATGATTGATCAAGTGGATGCACATAGGCTAAGATACTTCGAAAGGAGGAATTAGTCTATCTAGAACAAGTGCTCTATGTCTTGAAAAGGACTAGGCGGTGTGGCAAGTCGAGTGCTAGAAATGGCCTTGATACATCTTTGAACACTTAGAATGATCATTAGAGGTCAATGATGAACGGACTATGATACAAGGCCCCTAAAACCGAATCCTTCTCTCAATCAAAACATCACTTGTCATTTTACTTTCAGTCTCAATATCAACTGTTTACTTTCAGTACCATTTACTTTCAATACTTTACATTCTGCAACTAACTTTTACATTCCGCAACTAACTTTACATTCAGTACTTTACTTTCCGCAACTAACTTTACATTCAGTACTTTACTTTCCGCAACTAACTTTACTTTCAGTACTTTACTTTCCACACTTACTTTCAGTCTTTACATTTCCGCACTTTACTTTCAGTACTTTACTTTCCGCACTTACTTTCAGTCTTTACATTTCCGTACTTTACTTTCAGTTATTTACTTTCCGCTTACTACAGACGTTTTCAACATCAATCCAACATAACTTTGGCACGTATTGCACTTGAAATATAGCGTGCGACAAACCAAAAGTATGTTGTTTGGTTGATATTGAACTCGACTGTTCCAGCAATTTACTTTCAGCAATTTACTTTCAGTCATTTACTTTCCAGCAATTTACTTCCAGCAATTTACTTTTCAGTATTTACTTTCAGTTCTGTATTTACTTTCCTTACTTTCAGTCATTTACTTTCCTTACTTTCAGTCATTTACTTTCCAGTACTAAAACCACAACCAATCCCAATTGCACTTAAATTTCTGTACAAATTTCCTCAAAGAACAACTATCCACTAATTCCCTTGGGTTCGACCCCTACTTACCGCTTTACTACCCAATAGTGAAGTCACAAGTAGTGGACTTATAAATTAATTTTGCACATTGCCTCACGACAAGGCTCTGTCATTCGAGCAGGAGTTCAGGGGGAGTTTGAACACATCCTGGCACTCATGAACAGCATGGAGCAGACGCAAGGATGTTTTCCGGAAGGTTCTAAAGATCGAAGATCTTTTCGAACTGAAGTCGACCAGCGAAGATTTTGAGCTTCAGATATTCAAACAAATATCTTCGCATCCGTTTAAAGAAGAAGGGCTGACTTGGCGTGGAAGAAATATCAAGATCTTCCCAAAGATTGGATTAAGATATACATCGAATATTTAGGAATATTTCCTAAATATTTGATGAGAATATCTGAAACAGATTTGGATCCCGCCCATGCATATAAATAGAATGCTAGGGCATCCAAATCTGCATCGCTTTCAGAATCAAAATACACACGAGTGCATACTACCGATCGGAAAAGAAGAAAGCGATGGCCGCTTGTTTTTCCCCACTAGAAATTCATCGGCGCAGGTACAGTCTGATAAGTGTGATGTTCAGACTACCTGGAATTGATCCTACCGCGGCACACAACAAAGACCAACCGGCTTTCAAGAGAAAGAAACCGAGCTTCAAGAGAAGGTCGAGCACGTTCGGAAAGAAGGTTCGGACGAAGGGGATCGAGGTGAACCGTGGTGAACCTAGATTGCAAATCTGAGAGACGGAGTATTAGAGGCTAGGCAATTACGAAGTGTAAGCGTAAGTCCCCGTGTAAGCTCTAAACTCGTAATAAAGATTTGTGTCCCTTTAGGGTGTGGGAAACCCCCAAAAGTAGGCGAAGCCGAACTGGGTATCTTTCTGTGCGTGTCGCTGTTTTGTTCTGTGTGCTGAACTGTTTGAAAAGGTGTTCAAGGTCTGTCTCATCTACACCTTGAACAGAAGCTTGAACAGGCTACAGAATTTCACAATCAGTCCCTACCGTTAATACCTATTTGACACTTTTCTGTAAAAATAAGTAGTAGAACCTAAACAAGGTAATACCTTTGCCAGATTATTGTGTTTAGGAGAACTATAAGTTTAACACCTTTGTCGGGTTAAATTGTGGTGTATCACCTTTGCCACAATAACCACACTTAGAAACTTGAGATTTGATTATTAGCAGTCAATGATAAACATGTCGAAGTAGAAACCCTAAGTTGAATGTCTTCTCTGATTGAAATTTGTTTTGTCTCTTTTGCACTCGCAACTGCCAACCCCCCCTTTCTTTAATTGTCTACGGATTCAACTTCCAAACCACCTCTCGAGTGTTTTACCCTGCTTGGCACTAACTAGTTGTTCGTAGGAAAAAATAAATTTAAGTTTGACGCGTCAGACGACGTGCGTCAGAAACGCTTCCCAAGCAATGACCAAATTGTGACGACGACACAAAGAACTACCAATGCCGAGATTGAGGAGAAGACATCAAGAACGGTGAGTTCCATATTGAGAAAGCTTGACAACCTGTCAGATCTCGTTGTTAAAATATTGCAAGAAAAACCCAACAAGGCGAGTTCCAAGGAGCACACCGAAGAAGTCACAAATAGCGACGATGAGGTAAAGGATTTAGACTTCATTTTCTAAAATTTCTAACAATGTCAAGGAGACCTTGGGCACTTGTAATCAACACTTAGAGGCACTCGCTGGCGACATTCAAGCACCGAAAGAAAGCAGTCAGCGCTGCACAGATCAACCACAAGCTCAATGTGGGCAGATTTGGTCACAAAACCAATTTTGTCCCGAAAAGCTTGCAACACGTGTTGCACCGGAGAATCCATATGTACTGGGCAGAAAGGAGATGGAATCAGCGCTCTTGAACAGTGGTGAACTAACACGGCAACTCAAAATGAAGTTTAGAGAGCCACTGGTGGACAAGCCACAAGGTCAGATTCTACGCAAGGCGAGAATGACCATAATTTGGCACAAAGCCATTTTGGCCGACAAAATCATTTTGTCTTTGATTCAGGCATACAAGAGCAGGTAAACAAATACTCAATGGGAGTCCATCATGGCTGCCTCCAAGGATTTGAATTTGAATATTCAGAAGTCAATACGCAGCATAAAGGCCAGCAGTTACACTTTGAAAGTCCAAGGCCAAGAGGCTTGAAGATTCTCATTGATGGGCCTTTAATGCGCGTCGGTTACACAATTTGAATTCAAAATCCTCGAGCTATATAAGAAAGACGTGGGCAGCTCATTTGAACATTAAGAAATATATTTGAGAGTGTCTTCTTGGTCTCTTAGTCGTAGTATAGATGGCTTAAGCCTTTCTATCCTTTGTTTCCCTTTCTTTCTTTCATATCAATAAAAACTTCCGCAACTCTTGATATATCTGATATCTATCAGAAACACTCATAGAAGATAATCCGTTGAAGTCATGCGCAAGTCACTTCAACACCTCAAAATTACAACAATTTCATCACATTTTGATTCCAAATATATGCTAAATAGCCTCCCTGACTTTTCATTCTTTATTCAATGTTGTTTCATTTCTTCATTCCTCACGTTCTTGTGTTATATGCTTATTTGATTGCACATCTGAGCATACAAGTTTGATAATAAATAGAGTGGCCACTTCGTCACTAGCTAGCTAAGGTTATATATACTACCTTCACAATCAAGTTTGCCTGCAGCATTGTTCAGAAAAGGTTTTTGCATTTCTTATGAACATGTTTTTGCTGACATTTTCTGTTTTCAGATTCTGTACATGCTTTACAAGGCATTATGAATTTACAAGTCAATGCTCAATCCAATAATGAGAAGAACGAAAAAAAACAATAATGAGAACAATTGAATAATAAACTGATGATGAATCATGTCCAAGACCTCGACTTTCCGAATAGCTTTGGGTAATATGCTTGGACAGTTTGAGGGAAGAACATCTGTCTGACTCCTTCGGATTTGATGATGGGGAAGATGATACTGTATGCATCCTGCAAGTGGGGATATCTTTGTGAGTGAATTTTCAGGTACAAGAGAAGCTTTTTTTTATTAATGGAAAAACATGGACTGAAAAGGGGAGGCTCACCCAAATTAGTCTAGCACTGATCCACAGCCGATTGGGAGACGGGAATGGGAGTAATAAGTGGCCAACGCCAAATATGGTGACGGAGAAGAAATGGAAAATTAAGACTGAAGGGCTTGGGTTTAGACCGGAGAGTAGAGAGACAGGCCCTTTAGAACAAGTTCCTCCCAGGCTGAGATAGTCAAAGCAAGCGTTGCGCATTTCAGTTCTTGCCGGGTCAGTTGACGCACAGATGACTTTGTAAAGAGCATTAGCCAGTGTGTTAATTGTAGAAGCTACAGGCTGCAAATGGGAAATGAAAAGTGGCGAATGACCACAACAGTTTTATTGCTTTGGAAAAGAGAGAAAAAAAACATAATTTCTGCCTTGTGAGTTTAATGACTAACCTTGCGAAGAGTGTAAAAGGACTCGAGATATTTGCACAGGGATTCAGCATCATTCAGGTTATTTACTGGTTTCAGGAGATTTCGAAGAACTGTAATATCTGATAGTGCTACGGTCATTCCTCCTCCGGTTAGGGGATGCATCATGTTGAATGAATCTCCCAATAAAAGAGCTCCAGGGGTCGGCTCTGGAGCTGCTGGCATACTTCTGTTTGGCATAGTTTTTATGTTTCCCTTGTCAACCGCGGCAATGAACGATGAAGGCATTGTATATCTCACCAGGAATCAAAATTTCATACAATACTCAATCAATTTAATTTAATTTCCTATGAAAAAAGAATAGTGGTGTAGAGAAACGGATACCTGTGGAGCGATCTCCGTTTTTAAGTAATGAGCCAGGTCACCGTTTGAAATGGAAGGTACCTTTTTGCCAGGTACATCAACCATACAACGGATTTCAGTGCTACTGACGGGATAGAATAAAACAGGAGAAGGGTCTGCGAGAATAACATGTCCGTGGTTGGGAAATGGAAGGTCACAGTTCTCTAAGACCAAACCGACAAAACAAGATGGTACATCCACCTGGTAACAAATAACACAACAGTGAGTCCTACAGAAAATCAGAAATGCTCAAGTATCTTGGAGGCTTGTCGAATGGTCAATAAGTGATGAGTCTTGCGATATTATTACGGATGGTTTGCAGAGCGAGCGCCTCAAATTTGTAAAGCAGCCATCACTGACAATGGTAAGAGGAGCATATGCTGTCAGCTCCAGTCCAGTCTTTGTTTTGTACTGAACTCCTTTAATGGTTCCTTTTTCCTCTATCAGAGATGTCACTGTTCCTTGTTCAAGTCTTACGCTGATAGCGATAAAAGGGATGGTTAAGTAAGAAACTACAAGACGTGCCAAGTTACGGAATTCCATGAAGTGAAAAGGAGAATTACTTGGGAAGAGATCGTGCTTTTTCCCTCAATCTTTGAACAAAGCGCCCGTTATGAAACCCTCTTCCTGACACATCAGACGAGAAATTCTCCAAGGGATACGACAGTTTAGTTCTCTTTCCACTCTTGAATAGAGCATAGCCGAAGACTTGCTGTGAATCTATTGTCTCAACACAATCTACAAGGAAAATTATAAGTCAACGACACTTATGAAACATGTCATCACCTTCTGTCTCGATTTTTACCACTAAATGAAGCTTACCCTGAAGTCCTAACTCAACAAGCTTCAGATAGCCTCCGGGTTGTAGAAGCTCGCCAACAATTCTGTCATGTTCGCTTAAGTCCCTTTCAATTACATGTACTCGTCTTCCATCCTAAAAGTATTATCACAGAAACAAAAGTACTCGATGACCAAAATTTCTAATTTAGCTATTTATCAATTATATGCATACAGAAATGTAGAGAGGGAGAGCAACAAATGGACAGCTTGCCAGTACAACAGAAACTATTTTAATTGGTGAAGAGTGAAGACATCCCTTTTAATCTAATGCAATAAATTCTAAATATTTTTGCACAGCATAATATGTACTTGGTAATATATAAAAAAAACCATGTTAATTTAATTTACAGGATGTCATGTCAAATTAAAAGAAAATCATGAAGACTAGTATCTTGTAGACTCTTTTGCTAGACTGTAAAAATGGTTGTGTCCTCATCATTTTTATTATGAGAAGTTTATTCGCAAAACATGTAGAGTAATTTAAGCCTGTACTGATCTGAAATGCTGAAAAGCGTAAAAGGGGTAAAGCAGTTATTTATCAGATTACCCGAAAACATAAATCCATTTCCAGAACCAGCATCACATTCACAACAATGGACTGCAAAAATCCTACTAATATAAAAGGAATTACCTTGGCAAGAGTGTGGGCTAATGCAGCACCAGCAACTCCAGCACCAACAATGATGATATCACTGTCTACTTTCCTCTCTGGTTGACAGCCCTCATTTTGTCCATGAACTGAATCATTTCTTCTCTTTTTCAAAGTAGAGTAGTAAAGGGCGAAGAAGCACAACTGAGACAAGGCAATCACCCCCAGTACATAAAATAATACTCCATGCTTGAATGTAAACAAAATCACAATCTGAAACCGAGTGCCAACAAAAAGGATCAGATTACTACGCTTTCTGTTTCTCTGCAGGTTTTGGATCACTGGATAAAGTGATACAGCAAAGGAATAGCTTTATATAGACATATTACATATAGGTGTACTTGTTAGAGTCTGATCATGAAATTAACGTAAGCTTAAGGCTGTGATTGGCTGGAATACAGAGTTATGTTATTCATTTTTAGGAAAATAACAAATTTGACTTAGTGTCGAATAAAGTTAAACATGTTTTCAAGGATTTGAATAAGAAACATGTTATTAATTTAAAGCGCAATAATATGGTCATAATAACAAATGCAAGAATCATATAGCCTGGGTCATTAATAAATTGTTTAGAACCCATTTTTGTTTGCATACCATGAGCAGATAGTCTTTGGTTGGATGCCTCCATCTGTTCAGTAATCAAACCGGAGTCTTCTCATTTAGAGATGAATGACAGTAAGACCACTAAAATAATGTGGCATTGAAATTTTGAAGTCAGGGCTGGATCAAACCTTACTATGATAAACAAAACAAAAACACTAAGAATAAAGCATTTAGTTTCTCAATTGTGTGCTGCACAGCCGATGAGCAGGCTACATTTATTAGTCAATCATTGCAAGAAGCCAAGAAGGAAGGATAATGTCCGAAATTACTTCAGCAATTGCCTGGTTTAGGTCAAAACTGTTTTGTAGATGCCCATGCAGGAAGTTTGGCAGTGGGATGTAAATCTTTCCAAACTTTTGGTAATTGTAGCATCATTCTTAGACAGGTATATTCATAGGGGTGTGCCGTGTGCATAGAATTCATATCAGATTGTATGTACCAAGGAAAAAGTGACTCAAATTGCAACAGATATTCCATTGAGAATTTCAGAAGGGTCCAGCATACAACTCTGAGAAGAAGAAAACTGGAGGAACTTGCTAACAAACTCTACCTTATTTGTAAAGTGAACAAGAATTCAAGTAGACTGTAGGGGTTCTATATGAGAAAAGTATTCAGCGAGTTAATATGCCCACGTCTTTGCAGCCTGAGTAGGAAGTCCATTAGACAACTCTGCATTGCATCATAACCTTTCAGCATGACTTGCAATTTTCATAAGAAAATCTAAGGCCAGTAATTAATGTAATTGTATTATTGTAGTGCAAAAGCGCACACTATTGGGTTGCTTACAGAATGAGACTGCTGATAAAGAGACCACCTCGCTGTGAGCATTGTCAAATTTTCTTGATCATATCTTTCAGCTTCTCATTTCCTGCTACAAGCTCTGCAGCTATTCCCGGTTCATTTGCTGAGTGACCTGCATCCTGAACAACCTACAAAACAGCAAAGATGCAAGAAAATTGTACATCATTTCTTTATTCAGGATATGAGCGAAGCTCTGTTAAAGTATAATCCAAACACCGTACCTTTAACTCTGATTCGGGCCATGCTTTGTGGAGATCCCAAGCAGACATCATAGGACAGCAGACATCATACCTGCCCTGCAGTCCAGTATTATGATATTCTTCAATCACATATGCTGAATAATACATTCTTATTATCAAATAAGTATAAGAGTACGGTATTACCTGTACAATTACAGTGGGTATATGCCTTATCTTATCCACGTTGTCTAGCAGATACGAATCAGAAGGAAAGAACCCTTTATTCACAAAGTAATGATTTTCAATCCTTGCAAATGCCTGCCAAAATACTTCTTCATATTACCACATAAAGTTTGCACATAAGCTACTAATAAGTGTAAAAAAAAAGTTGATGATGATTATATACAGAATTATCTCCTTCTAGTCCCACAAATCTATATAAAGAACAGCCATGTGCTCTTCCCTGAACTTACAAGTGAAAATTGATCATCATCTCCTCTCTTTATGTTTTCTTCATTCGGAAGCAAATGAGCAGTCATCATTTCCCATTTCGTCCATGCTCTAGCAGCTGCATACTGAAAAGGTTTTTAAATGAAATGGTTATTACTGACCTCGGGCAATTTACTACAAAGCAATACCTTCAAACTTCAGTAACCGCTCTAAAATCATCACTTAACACAATTTACAATTTCCATTCTCTAACTAAGTTTAGTGCATAAATCATTTAGCCATGGAACTAAGCCGCTACATACTTGAGTTTCTAAGTCGTCAGAGTTCAATCTCTTGTGGTATGCATTTACTAGGCATTCTCTTTCAGCTTCTGGAATGAGATCTCTGAAAGGCTCCCAAGCTGTTTATCGATGAAAAAAATCATTGAGAAGTCTGTGTCAAGAAAATGAAGTATACATTTTGTTCAGAATGCTTCACACATACCATCAGGGTATATAGCGGCAGCACCACCTTCATAAAACCAGTCAATCTCCTTTTTACGTAGCAAAAATATACCTCGCAGGACCAGGCCCGTTACCTCCACAAATAGGTCACGGAGTCATTACAATAGCAGAGTCATACACTACACTTGACATTTTACAGCTTCTGCAGATGTTTTGACTGGTACTATAATCAAAAACAGTATAACTATATGAGACAAGTTACTTTGTCAGGGTGTGACTGGCTGTATGCGAGAGCCAGAGTACTTCCCCATGAACCACCAAAAACCTGTCAAAAGAAGCAGAAGGAATTAACTGAACAACTATTAAATAGTAATTTTGACCATTAAAGGTTGTAAAATAGGAAAATTACCTGCCATTCTGGAACTTTCAAGTGTTCTCTCAATTTCTCGATGTCTTCGATGAGATCCCATGTAGTGTTTTCTTCCAAGCAAGCATGTGGAGTGCTCTTACCAGCACCGCGCTGGAAAATAAAAGATTTAAAAAAAAGAGGTTTCAGGTTACAAAACATCAAACGCAGCCACAATCTGTCACACATACAAAAGGTATGAAACCTGATCAAACAAGATGATTCTGTAAAACTCGGGATCAAAAAATCTTCTATTACTGGGTGCAGTGCCTCCTCCTGGACCTCCATGCAGAAATATGACAGGCTGCAATGCACGTTTCAGGATAAAAAGGGATATCATAAGAACCAGCCACAATTCATCAAAAGTAATTGGTTCAAATGCTTCGAAATCTGGGAAGATGATACTCACGTGGCCGTCTGGATTTCCTGACTGCTCCCAGTATATTGAATGAATATCCGAAACTTTCAAATTTCCAGTACTATATGGCTCAATGTGAGGATATATACTCCTCTTTGATTCTGGAAACTCTTTTTTCAGATCCATGGAAGCACCCACTTCTTGGTCACCCTTGGAACAGATTATTCGTGCAGGCAAATATGGATTTTTTTTACCTGAAACAGAAAGTTAGATCAGTTCTAAAACCTTCCGATTTCAGACAGAAAGATTCTTTAACAATTTGAACTCCACCATACAAGCCAAAATTATACAATCTCCTTCACTTGAACAAATTCTAACCACAAAGCTATAAACTTTAAGCTTCTTAGAAATCCGCGATATGAACATAATCATATGCACTTGCACTACTAATGATCATTGAAGTACAAAATTAACATAACCAAAGCCGCCAAAATTGGAACTTTTATCTGGAAAATCAATCACCGTACTCCCACTAATCAGCAGAATACCGGAGAAGACAAAGGCGATGCATGCGGTTGGAGAAAGTGAGAATTTTTTTACCGGAGAAGATAATTTTGATCGGCAGCGAGAGGTGAAACGATGAATTTAGCGAAGGAACCAGTTGAATTTTGAGGCGGAATTGAAACCCTAAATTGAGCAGACTCATCTGATGAAATGGATGTGAAGAGCGTTTTGGTGTGGTGATCAGCTCTGAAACGCCATTGGCTAATAACAACGTCAGCCAATCAGTATCGAGTTTTAATTATTTAATTATCTATGTTTAAAATTAAGGTCACGTCTTATGTGGTCGGCCTTTTGTGTATCATGCATATATTCCCTTGTGTTAAAATTTGTCAAAAGACATCATTAAAAAGTTCTAACTCAAAAATTTGCATTTATGCATTATCTTTATAGTTCAATCCAGTGGCACTGGTCCAAGCTGAAGTGTTGCCCGGCTACATTTTCTTCCCCTCTTCTTTTTTTTTTTTTTAAAAAGTGGCTCTGTTGTAGCTCATCAAAAACATATTACTTTGAGCTCATACAAGGCCTAAAACTCAGCAAGTCACAAGCCTTATGGTTGGGCTTCTTGTAGGCCATTCCATATGACTATTGAATCTCTAGGCCTGACTTCCTCCAGCATTTGCACGACTTGCCTCATTGATGGCCTCAATGCAGGAACTTTATGCGTACATTGCAATCCGATTTTCAAAACTGTTATCGCATCTTCAGCAAATTCATTTGAAACATCTCCATCCACGATGTCGATTAAACCCTCAGTACTTCTTATTTTGATCAGTACCCATTGCACAAGGTTCTTAGTTTCTCCATACTCAACCTCCATCGGTCTCCTTCCCGTCACGAGCTCCAACAGAACTACTCCAAAACTGTATACGTCACCCTTCTCGCTCACCGTATCCGAATAGCCACACTCTACACCCAAAGATAAGCAAACCACAAGTCAAAAAAGATTCCAAATACTTTCAGTTTAGTTAGTTAAATTAGTTACTATCATACCAGGAGGCATGTAGCCATAAGTCCCAGTCAAAAAATGGGCCGAGTTTGAGTGGGCTTGAATTCCGTTGATCATTCTCGCCAATCCAAAGTCGGCGATTTTGGGCCTGAAATCCCGATCCAATAAGATATTACTCGACTTCACGTCTCGATGGATCACGGGCACACCACAACCGTGATGTAGATAATCTAAGCCTCTAGCGGACCCCACAGCAATCTCAAACCGCACTTCCCAACTCATATTTACCTTCCGACACGTGTGCAACCGGTCCCACAAACTTCCATTACTCATGTATTCGTAAACTAGCATATCAGAATCTTCACTTGAGATGCTACAGAAGAGTTTGACCACGTTGACGTGTCGGATCGAACTCAACGTAGCGACTTCCGCTTCAAACTCTGGCGATCGAGATTTGGGCTTGATGGGAAGCATAGCGGCGGTATGTTTATAGGATTTTGGGTTACTCGTGTCGGACTTGTGTATGTGCTTTACGGCTAGCTGTTGGCCGGTGCATAATGTTGCGATGTACACATTTCCAGAGGATCCAGTCCCGATCAGATTCTCATGTTTGATCGATTTGATGATTTCTTGTTCACTAAATTTGACGGAGTGGTAGCATTTGATGTGCCAATTTTCCCTAGTTCGGCCTCTTATCCTAAACTTGATCAACAAGAGGCATGTGAGTGTCATACACAACACGGTCAGGGCGACAACGATTGACGAAATGAAGATTTTGAAATAACCGGAATGTCTATCGGTTGATGAAGAACAATGTTTGACTCGAGTCAATGCCTGACCGCAGAGGTTAGCATTTCCAGCAAAACTATTGTTGAAGGCATCGATCGCGAGCATACCAGGAACGCGTCCGACGAGATCATTATTTGACAAATCCAGGAGGCTAAGTTTCAACGAGGTGAAGCTGATTGGAATTTCACCTTGGAGTTTATTCCCTGATAAATTCAATGAGTTCAAATCAGGCAGGTAGCCGAGGCTCGACGGGATTTCACCCGATAATGAATTTCCAGCCGCGTTGAACTCGCTTAACGAGGTACAAGCTCCAATAGAATCAGGAATGGATCCTGAAAACTCATTGTTCTCTAAATACAAGCCACTCAAATTCTTCAATTCCCCAATTGTCCGAGGAATGTCACCAACAAATCCATTGAAGCTGACGTCGAGAGTCACCAATGACGTCAGCTTTGATATCTCATCCGGAAGTTTTCCAACAAATTTGTTCTGGTTTATCAACAATAACCCAAGAGACTCGGCTGTTACAATTGATGGACTGATATCACCTTCTAGCTGATTCATAGATATATCAACAACAATCAGATTCGAAAGCCCCCAGATCCCGTTCGGGATCTTTCCAGAGAGGGAGTTGTTTCTCAACCTGAGTCGCTCAAGTGACGAGCAGCTCCCGTAGCTATCCGGCAATGGACCAGTGAAATTGTTATCCAAAATTAGAAAGTCAACAAGCTTTCCCATTTTGCACATGTCTGGTGGAATTGAGCCGGTCAAAGAGTTTCCCGCCACGTCGATGAATTCGAACTCGGCCCACGAACCTAATTGGGCCGGTAGTGGCCCCACAAGCCTGTTTGAATAGAGCGACAGGCCCATTAAGTTTCTGAAGTCTCCGAACTCGATCGGAACTTGGCCAGAGAATCTGTTTTCGAAGAGTTGCAGAGATTCGAGTTTAGTTAAGAATCTGAGCTCGGAGAGGTCACCTTCTAGAAGGTTCGTCGACGCGTCGAAGTTGACTAAGCTGGTGAGGTTTCCGAAGCCAGTCGGCAGCATTCCTGTTAAAGAGTTGTTGTAGAGTTCGAGCTGCCAGAGAATTCCAAGCTTCGAAATCTCAACGGGGATGTCGCCGGAGAGTTGGTTGTACGAGAGCTCGAGATTTCGCAGAAGAGTCAAGTTTCCGATGGAAGATGGAATCTTTCCGTAGAGGCTGCAGTTGGACAGATACAGCCAGTAGAGTTTGTTGAGTTTTACTATCTGTTCTGGGAACGGGGATGGATCGAACAAGTTGTCGCCGAGTATTAAAGAATTGAGCTCCGTCAAATTTTTCAGTGAGCTCCACGGAAACGTACCCGAAAATCCAGCAAGGCTCAGATTGAGATACTCCAGCTGGCTCAAGCTCGATAAATCCGGAACTGATCCTGAAAACGAATTGTCTCCGAGGTTTAAATATTTCAGCTGTGTGCAGTGTTTCAGATCATCTGATATCGTTCCTTGTAGCGAGTTCGATCTTAAATCGAGCTTTTTGAGGTACGGAAGGTGGCAGATGGAGTCAAACGGTACATGACCAACTAGATTTTTGGCAGAGAGTTGGATTTCAGTAACGTGTACGCCGACGCATACGATTCCGGTGAAGTTGCAAACAGAGGAAGTCCCGTTTTCAATCCAGTTATCGAAAGAGTGAGAGTTGCCAAGAGCTGATTTAAGGGTGAGTAGCAGCTGCAGCTCATCAGAGTCGCATGAACATAGGCTAGCTCGTATCAGAAAGTAGAGAGTTGTGCAGATTGTAAAAAGACTTGATCTTCGCCGGTAAAACATCATCACAACCGAAACCGTTGATAACTGTTTTTAGTGGAGAAATGGGTCAATTTAATAAAAGGATATTAGATTACGTGAGAGAGAGAGTGTGTGTGTGAAGCTCAACTTCTACTAGTCGTATTGATTTTTAAGGGACGGTGAGAAGATTTAAAGGTGGTCGGACCGGCCTGTGTAAATAACTTGTTAAGTTTGGTAAATAAATTGGATGGAAGTTGAGATGATGTGCACGTGGAGGGAAATTGTGGAAGAAAAAAGGAATATTAAGTAGTTGGAGATCGGAAGAAGATGCACGCCGCCGAGGTTGAACGATTGTGCTTCTGGTTGCTCAAGACGGCTATGAGTCTGACATTTACTGATCCCCTGATGAATCCTAGAGAGTGATATAATTTTGGCCTCATCTAAATCTTTAGTTGTCGTACAAGTAGAAGGGTCAACATGCTGTTTCAACCATTAATTGTAGAGATTATTCCAAGTGGATGGCAGTTTGTTGCACCTTTTCATCCTACTTTTCCTGGGTTGCCAATTTCTTAGGTTCTGTAGCACTCGCATAACCAAACTTAAGCTTACAAACTGAAACATGTAATTGTCGCATAAAAGCACGTAAGCTTAAAAAAAATTTAAGAACACAATATCGCATAAAAGAACAAATGACTGGAATAACATACAACAAACAGTCGCATTAAAAGGATTAAGTCATAGTACCAAACATGGATATGTTTTACACAAAAGAGATCCGGCCAATAAACACAATCCCGACCAACATACATAATTCCGGCCACCCTTATACAAAAGGGCACCACAACAAATGTCCAAGTGTGTGTGCCCGAGCAAATAAGCACAAAAGTTTGAGAACATCAATCCTAAATTTTAGTTAAGAAGCAGGGTCATAACTAGTCACACCTTCGGAGGCATTGTTGCTTGTGAGATGTGTTGAACCACCCCGAACCACCAGCTCTTCAAGTACCTGTATCCTGTCTTCAAACGCGGCCTTCATTTCCAAAAACTCCTCTTTTTGCTGTTGGAGTTGGTCTTTCAGTTCTGAGTTTCTCGCACCCCCTCTCGGGAGGGGTGGCTTTTTGAAGGACTTCCCAGTTCCAGAAATGTAAGTCCCACGCTTCTGTCCCATAACTTGGGTAATGATATCAAGCTCCGTAGCAAGTGGAAGTGGTCCTTGTTCATCCAGGACACTGGGTTCCTCGGATTCATCCTCATTCTGATCTCCCAAAATCTCCCAAAATCTCCCGAACCTTTTCTTTTGGATTTGTCTCTACACATACATAGTGAAGTGTAAATACATTGGGGAAGAAGAAGAACTTAACTTGTAACAGGAACCATGTATTCACCAACAAGATCAACAACAACAGGTTATTCATCAACAAATAGTTATTCATGGCAGATGATCATGGCAGTACCAACAAATGACATTTCTCATATGATCAATAGCAAATAATAAGAAGAACAAGACTAGAATATACCAACCAACTAATATTTGCTAAAACATAATTCCACTACCAATAACACATTATTCACCACAATACATAAGAACACCAACAATGAACACATTCCACCCTTTAATAAGCAACCAAATAACTACACATACCAATAAAAAAGACTACACATATGGAAAGTACATGACAATAGATAATAAAGGAGCTAAACTGTCAAGGCTGCACCGGTAGGATCTTTAGAGTAGACTTGGCTGAAGGTGGCGACATGAGGTGCCTTTTCTCCCTCCTCAGCTAGTATTACAGCCCTCATGTAGAAGGGACATTTTTCAAAGGTGTGGTTCATTCTCTCGGGCATATTGCGCACATCTGACATTTTCTTACCCCTTTCATGTTATAAGACAACTTAAACAAGTTAAAGAGCATTAAATAGAACAAAATACATATACATTAAAGAACTAAAATCAGTTAGATCATAACCTGGTTTTGGAGTTCACTAAAGTGGCTCACAAGCCATCTCCATTGATCGGGCCGATCCAGAAATTTCCGGGGAATTACTTCAGTTCCATGGATTTGAAAGAATGTTTTGCAATCCGATTTCCAATCACGGTACCTCTCCGTGGCTTTTTTAAATATGTGATTCCATAGCTGGTCATCCTTTGAAGGAATGAGAATGTTTGGCTGCAATGAAAATAAAACTTGGTAGAATTATAACTTAGTTCTTAATGAAATGAAATCTTGTTCTACAAAGTACTACTTACACTCAAGTGGTCATACACAATTCTTCTGTCTTCCTCCCCAAATTTTTTGAATGATGAGGCCATCATTGAAACTTTGTCCCTAACTTCACATCCAATCTCGTGAACTAGTAGGCTTCCCACTATTCTATTCGTCGGACCATTACCATCAAGCCAAAACTCCACCTTGATCATTTACCCTTTGTTGTAGGTGTGCTTATAATTAGCCACTGTTGACCCATTGACAACTCCCCTTACTTTCCTTGTCTCTCCTCATTCATCCCCTATTTTAAAAAAGCGTAAGAAAAATACTTAGTAACTACCTACTTGACAATAACAAACACAAATCATTTATCATTAAAACATATACCTGTTAGCACATAACCCGAGCTCTTGCATCAGATGCTTGGAATATTATCAAAATTATGTTTGCCCTCATCATCAGAAGCATTGTGCTTGAATGATGGATCAAAATCTGGAGAAGGGGGTTCATCATCGTGGGATATGGTGGGAGATGCAGGAGAAGCAGGGGATGGAGGTGGTGGACTGTTGGACATAGCAGGTGGGTTAGGAGCACTAAAATTGGGCAGGATAGGTCGGGACTGAGTATTGTCTCGACCAGTGGACTTAGATACACCCCTAGGAGACCTCCGGGGTATCAGGGGATTAGCCTTTGGGGTTTCCTAGGGGCTTGTGGACGAGGGTCAGTTATGGCAGGAGCTTGTGGACGAGGTTCTTCTAAGACATCTTCATTAGGAAATGGGGCAGTAGGACGAGGCACTTTTCTCTTCCGGGGTGGTTCAGGTTTGGGACAACAGGCTCTTTCTCTTCTTAGGTGGTTCACTGTTGGGGACAACAAGCTCTTTTCTCTTCTGGGGTGGTTCATGATCGGGTACAACATGCAACTTTCTCTTCCGAGCTGGTTCATGGTCGGGTAAAACATGCTCTTTTCTCTTATGGGGTGGTGGAGGTGGCTGGACTGTCTTCTTAGCTTTGTGGCAGGTCGTCGTCAGTACCTGCAAATTTAAATTTATAAATTCCTTACTCTAGACTGTGGGTTAGTACAGTGGCAAGCAAGGGTCGAACCCTAGGGAGCTAGAGGGTTACTTGTTGTTCTGTAAGAAAGAAACAATTGGGTTGTGAGTGATTAGGAAATAGTGCAATAAGGAAATAAACGGAAGAGTATCAATCAGAGAGAGAATATTCAGACTAGGGTTTCTTAATTGTGACTTATTTTATCATTGACTTCTAAATATCATACTTCTAATTCCTAAGTGTGGTTACTTTCATTCCAAGTTATAACCTAAAGTAGGGTCTTTCCGGACGCCTACACCACAATCTACTTCCTTTCTGGGTTGTAGAATTCTAGTCCTAGCAATCTAATACTCCATTCCAAGATATATCAGATTAGTGCTCTATTCGTTCTCAACGGTCTAGTATCAAACAAATAGTAATAAGAGAATTGAATTGCTCGGCTTAACCTAACCGTTCCAAGTATCAATTTAGCTTCGCAATTCAACCAAGATAATTAGGCACAAGGACTAGTAGAATAATGAAAATAGCATTAAGTATCAAGTCTCAAAAACAAACGTCACAATGTTTAAAACCCTAGCCCGAATAAAGGACTTAGTTACACATGTCCATTAAAGCAAAACAATAATAAAAGGACGAGTGAACTTGTCTATAGCCGAGAGGGACTAGGAACCGGGCCAGGAGGGCTGAGGACGCCGAGTTGAAGCTTCGGCCGAGAGGACTTGAGGACCGGAGCTTGGAGCCGAGAGAGGAGAAGCCGAGACTTTGAATGTGGAATGAGATTCTCGATTGTGGGATTTTTGTAGAGAGAGGAGCTCTCCACGTTTTGGGATGATTTGAAGGGCTGAGGAGAGCTTCTATTTATAGAGTAGACAAGGCCCTTGAAGTTTCCAATTGAAGTCGGTCCATAAACGGTTTTAGGAAACATGTCCTAAAACCGACTTTGCTTGGCTTCCAAGTTTACTTCTTCTGCAAGTCTTCCAGGTTCTTCCAGGACCTATTAGAAGCCTCTAAACCGCCACGCATGGAATTAGGAATTTTCCCGAAGTACTGTTCACGACCCGAATACTGTTCATACCGGAATTACTGTTCACGCCGGAATATACTGTTCCCGAGCCGAAAAATACTATTCACGACACTCCTCTGGCTTTGTTCTTCAACTGCGATGCTTCTGGCATGAAAATGCCATCTTTTAAGCGCGTTTCCTCCTAGAGCTTCCGAAACACCTGAAATGCAAAACAACACTAAGAAGTAACTGTTTGCATAATAAAGTGCTGGAATTGATGAGATTTGTTGACTTGATGAGTCGTATAAATACGGGTCATCACTTTGCGTGTAGGAGTCTGTCGAGGCGGATGTGGCTGGGTTGCCTTCTTGGTTTTCCTAGGTGTAGCATGAGGCAGAGGTGGAGTCTGGATGGCATCCATCCGCTTGATGCGCTTTGAACGCGCAAGGGCAGTAACGATCGCTCTCGGGTGCTCCATCTATCGAATCTCAGGGCCCAGGAACGGTGGAGGCAAGCGCGTTGGAGATGGCGGTGGAGGCGACCGCTCTAGAGAGTACCCATCCCGGAACTTGCATGATGGCCTGCGAACCAATAGAGATCGGAGCTTTATACGTCGCCGACTTGCCACCTCCACCTCCTCGGGACACCTCATCAGTTTGGAGTTCATCGACTTCACCATGGTTGTCGACTTCAGATCTGGGTGGAAGGCATTGATGGAAGGCAGATCTGGGCGGAAGGCACGGTTGGAATCAAAGTGAGAGGGAGGCGGTTTTCGATGTGTTAGGGTTTGGTGTGCACGGATGAAACACTTAGCGAAAATTGGCATCTGGGGGTTAACTAGATTCGGGTATAAAATTCAGATCTGGGCCTTTTTTTGCCCAACACGTACCTGTAAGCGACAATTTTTGTAACATATGTCACTTAAACTTTTTTAACAAAATTTCAGTTTCCGCCTGCTCAAAAAAGTCATTTGCCCCAAACTATAAAATGGCTTGGCCCCAAAACGTATATGCTTGATGCGACATTTTGCAACTACTTTTGTCTCATACATGTTACAGACAATTGTAAACACAGAACACTCCCCTGTTTTTGCATTACATCAGCACACGGAATTTTTCTTGTTTTTAAATACTGGACGGAGCCAGCGATTTTATTAATATCGGAATTGTTCACAACATAAGAGATACAACATGAACATGAACAAGTTTCTACACCAAATTAAATAAACTGAAAGATACAAACAGGGAACAACAACCTGCAAATTAGAGATCAAGTACTCTTATCAGTTTCAAACATGTCATCACTTTGATCCATTTCATCATCATCCTCAGAGTGATCATCTTCTTCGTCCAGCATCATTTCATCACCTACAATCTCATCATCAGTTTCAAAGATTTCATCTTCTTCACCCATGTATAACTGTCTCCTTGCCCTTGGAATTTGTTCTTCCACATTGTCGTCCACAGAATAGTCATAAGGTTGTACATCACTTGTTATGTTAGTGGGCATTTGCTCTTGATAAGGATCATCTTCTTGAGGCGGAAGAAATATTGTGTCACTTTCAATTTGATCGTCTCGTGCAAGAGAACTATCACTATAGGTCCCTCTATGCGAAACAACAATGACCACTTTCCATGGTTTGCAAGCTTTTAAATCATCCAAGTAAAAAACTTTCCTTGCGGTAATGGCTAGGCAATAAGGCCAATCTTCGAACCAAGTGGAGGAAGTGTCTACGGATAGAAGTTTGTAGTTTGTCTTAATGCTTCCCCTCTCTTTAGGATCCGTATTAAACCATGTTCAATCAAATACGAGCACGGGCATTCCATTAGCATATCGTAGCTCAATAATGTTTTGGATAATACTGTAGTAAGTTAAATCACCATCTGCGACCATAACACCAGAATTTTGAGTCCTCTTGTTCCAATCCCGATCCCAAACAACAAACTTGACACAATTAACATAACATTGAGAGTAACACACATGTATGATTGTGGATAACGTGCTAAACAATGCACCTCTGTAGAATATGATGGTCTGGCTTCCCTTCTTAAGTTCTCCATCTGGGATTAAAAAGGAACAATATGCAACAGTTAATAAACGGAATAACAATTTAACTATTTCATGTAAAATCATAAATTTAAACATGTATAAAATATTAAGCATTTATACTCAGTCATGAAATACTTAAGAAAATGCTTAACACGTTGTGTTTTTGTTCTGTTTGGGCACTCTCTCTTAAACTTCTCGGCATGCCTTCGAAGATAATCTGGTGCTTGTTCACAGTGTTCCACGATGCACCAGTGAGTCATGTCAAGTTGTATCTTACTCAACTTGACCCTAGGTAAATGACCACCAACCTTGATTAAAGGAGAGTGAATATTCAGGCAATACAATCGAGCTTCATTTGGTGAGTCCATATCGGTCGAATTGTTCATGTATAATTTGCAATACGTTACACACTCAAGTGTAATGTATTTCTCAGCGATACGTCTCTCAGGATATCTGCTATTTCGAACTGATCTCTTATACTCAGCTAATTGTCTACAAAAGGAGAAAGTCATGGTTAGTTTATACAATAATAGGATACCAATATATAAGCATCTCGAGAAAAAAAAGTTTAACATAAAATTAACCTCTCAATAGGATACATCCAAGAATAGTGTACGGGTCCCTTAAGCAATACTTGTTCAGGGAGATGGATCAGTAGATGCACCATGATAGTGAAGAAAGTAGGAGGAAAAACCATCTCCAATTTGCACAAAATTATAACAATGTCGTCTTTCATTTGAGTTACATCTCTCACCATCAACTCTTTGCAACATAACTTCTGAAACCATCGTGCTAATGATAAATGGGGCTCCACTACACAATGTGGCAAGTACGGTCGAATGAACACCGGAAGTAAGCGCTGCAACATGAGATGACAATCATGCGTTTTCAACCCATTAAACTTTTTATCTTCCACATTAATTTTGTGAAACCTTTTCTTTTCTTGATGTTGAGCCCTTTTTCTTCCACCGCAGTTTCTTCCGAATCCCTTGTTTTTCCAAATCTTCTCGAGCCTAAATGTCATCTTTGGTCTTTCCTTGAAGACCAAGAATAGTACCAATGATGTTATCAAATACATTCTTCTCTATATGCATGAAATCCAATGAATACGGTTGTCTCAATGTGCTCTAATAAGGTAAATCGTAGAAAACACTCACATGAGTCCAACACAACTTCTCCTTCACACCTTTGGGTTACAAATCAGGATGCAAGCTAAGTATGGGGAACTCATGGTTAAGCACGGTACTCAAAATCTCTTCTCCTGTCAACGAAAGTGGGGCATCTCGTAGTTCTACTTCCCCGTTGAACTTACTAGCCGCATGCCTCAATGAATGATCTCTATCAAGCCATCTGCGATGGCCTTGGTAGGACATTCTCCCTGCTAAATGATGAGCATCAACCTCATCCAAACATAAAGTACAAGCTTTGTATCCTTTGGAATTTAGACCTCCCAACATCCCCAAGCCAGGGAAGTCACTGATTGTCCACATCACTGCAGCTCTCATGTTGAATGACGAGCTGGCATGTCGATCAAATGTGAGTACTCCGGTGTCCCACAACATATTTAAATCATCGATCAGAGGTTGCATGAACACGTTCAAGCACTTGCCCGGTGATTTTGGACCAGAAATCAACATAGTAAGAATGTTAAATTCTTTCTTCATGCATAATGAAGGTGGCAAATTGTAAGGCATCACGACAATTGGCCAAGTGCTATGAGAAAGAGCAGCATCCCTAAAAGGGTTGAAACCATCTGTGGCCAATCCAAGATGCACATTTCAAACGTCTTGTGCAAAATCATGATTTTTTATCAAAGTCCTGCCATGCCTCGCTATCTGTACGATGTCTGATAAGACCTTTCTTCACTTTTCTTTCTTCGTGCAACCACATCTCTTTAGCTATATGAGGTGACTTGTAGAGTCGTTGTAATCTGGGAGCTATGGGGAAGTATCGTACCAATTTTCTTGGAATCTTGCTATCAGTCCAAGTGTAAGTACCTAGTCGTGTTACACACCAGACAATGCTCTAGGTTCTTCAACTTTTTATAGAATAGGACACAACCATATTCACATGCGTGAATAATCTCATATCCCATACCCATATTCTTCAAAATTCTCTTAACCTCACGATACAAACCGAGATAATTGTTTGGGCTCAGAAGAAGTTCTTGAGCTATCTTTAAATGGTCGTTAAAGCTCTTATCGGACCATCCATTATCAACTTTAACTTTCACTGAACTTAAAATGGTGCCCAAAATAGTTTTGTCACTCCCCACATATATGGGAGTTTGTGCTTCCGCAAGAAGTTTTTCATATCACGAAATTTAACTTTTTAACTTTAATTTGGGAAATTGGATCATATCACGAGATCATGATAATACATGGTCACCATCTTTTTAACAGAAACATATGTAACTAGGTGCGAGAAAGGAAAAATAAACCATTGCAAATAAATATGGATCTCACACTCACAGCTCCAAAGTCCAAACCAAGTATGTATTATTATGCTTAGTGTCTTTTCCAAGTTTGACAGAAGATGGAACATTTTGTCCTTACACATTTAGTGCTGAACGAACGAGCACCAATAGAAGTAGGTATGGCATTTTCTAAAGAAAATTACAAGTTTGTCTCTCGAACTATCACATGCAGAGGTGTTGTTGATGTAGTACATAGATGGGTCTATCTGGGTTACTCATGTGTTGTCTAGGGGTTAGTATTTGGCCCGAGGTCAAAATTAATCTTGGATCGGTCTGAGTTTGGCCCTATCCGAGTCCGGCCTTAGCCCTACGCTTACCCTTTTATGGTCCGATCCGAGTGGTATAGAATTAGGCTAAGACTTCGATTATTAGGCCCGACCTGAAATAAGAGCTCGATTTAGAATTGCATATGATTTGATTTAAGGACATTTTTTACATAAAAAGAATGTGCTTTTTCACATCCATCATATCCCACATCGTCCAACCTAGTAGCAATTGCATTTAAAACGTTATAAATAAAACTAAAAGATTCACAAAAGTTTACAATTCAAGCATATCTATCTCCACGATTCAACGACACTCTGGATGTGTGTAATTGATGCGGAATGATAAATTGTTATGCCAAGTGTTGTTGATTCTCTTCTAAGAGATTGACATACTTGTAACGAAATTTGTTGATTATTTAGTCATCCATTTAGGGTCGAAGTTAGCCCGAGAAGCTCTAAAAATAAAGGATCGATAAGAGTTGGGTTTAGGCCCGAGAGATAGGGTTTAGGCTTACTAAAGGGCCCAAGGGATAGGGTTTAGGCTTACTAAAAGGCTTATGACTTTTTTTCAGGGCCCGAGGGATAGGGTTTAGGCTTACTAAAAGCTTTAATAGACCCGACCTGATTGGACTTGGGTTACCCGACCCTTTGCCGACCCCTAATGTTGTCTATACATGTGGTCTTGCGTGCATTCTGCATTCCACCGCTGATGTTATACTTCTCACAGTAGAAAGTGTGGTTCTTTGAGATTTTGGTGAATTTTATTATGGGTAGGCAGGACCCGACCCATCCCACAGAACTGTCCCTAACCCGGGTAATTGTAAATTAGGGCAATTATTGACTCAACTCAACACTAGGTTGGGACAGAATCTGGTTAAGGTTCGGTTACCATAAATATTTGACCAAGTTTAACCCGATATCATATTGTTAAATTATGTTGTATTTATTAGAATATTATAATATATCTCAAAGAAAATAAGTTACTAATTAGCTATCAATTAGTATCAATTAGCTGTCAATTATAGATATTTAGTTATTATTAGCAGAAGCTATGATAGGAAAGTGAGCTTATTATGTTTCTATATATACTGAACAATAATAATGAATAAAATAATTCATTTTCGCACATATCAGCTTACTTTCAAGGTATCAGAGCCTAGTTTCTTCAACCATGACTAATAATAGCTCACCGAGTGAATCAGCTCAAGCAATTACTTCTAAGAAGGAATCATACTTATCCTCTGAATCTCATCAAAGCCTTTGTATCACCACTCATAAATTACATGGCGATAATTTCTTGGAATGGTCTTAGTTCGTGAAACTTTTCATCAATGGAAAAGAAAAATTCGGATATCTTTCTGAAGCAACGACGAAACAGCAAGCACGGGTGAGGGGTACGATCGTTGAGAAGCAGAAAATTCTATGGTAATGTCTTGGCTACTAAACTCAATGGAGCCTGGAATCGGGAGAACCTATCTTTTTTACCAACAGAAAAAACCATTTGGACTGTAGTACAACAGACGTACTCAGTTCTGGGAAATGTTGGCCAATAATTTGAGATTAAAACTCAACTGAGAAGGTCAAAGTAAGGATGGTGACACAGTACTATACACACCTAAAATGACTATGGCAGGAGTTGGATATGTTTTCTGAAATGGAATGAAGCTGTGTTGAAGAGAGTGATATGGTTAATCAAAACATGGAGAAAGATAGTCTTTGATTTCCCTTCTGGTTTAAACAAGGACTTAATTGAAGTAAGAGGATAAATTCTGGGTCGAGAACTCCTACCGAGCACGCGTGAAGTATTTGCTAAAAGTTTGAAGAGAAGAAAGTCACAGATAAGTGATGCTCGGAAACAGTTCTGTTCATCTTCCTACTTCTGAGATATCAGTCATGGTTACCAATCGATCTGAATAGTTCACTCAAAGAAATCATTCTAGACGTCCAGATCGAGATAGGCCAGTTGTGAGTACTGCCATAAATTGGGACACATCAAGGCATAGTGCTGGAAATTACATGGCAAACCAGCTGACTTCACCCCGCTAATCGATTCTCTTGTGAAATCAAAGGTGGTTTTCAAGCCTCTTCGAATTGTTCTATGTGCCACATATTAGGTTAGAACTTCCAAGGTTGAGTGGATGCTTTAACGGGCAAAGCTCTTCCGTGGGGTTCGTGAACATACTCGGGTAAGTGGATGCTTTAACGGGCAAAGCTTATCTGAGGAGTTCGACCTCTTTTAAAAACCATTTGGTTGATCGTAACTGAAGATCAAATGGATGCACATAGGCTAGTATACCTTGAAATAGGGTGCTAGTCTAAATAGAACAAGTGCTCTATGACCTTGAAATGGGCTAGACAGTGTGGCAAATCGAGCGCTTGAAATGGATTTGATACACTTTTGAACACTTAGTAGGATCATTAAGGGTCAATGATGAACGATGATATGATATGAAACCCCTAAACCGAATCCTTTCCTTACAGTCTATTATCAACTATTGTAATTTACTTTCAGTTCTCAAAACACACTTAAACCCAACCCCAATCGCATTTAATTTCTGCATAAGCGTCATTAAAGAACAACTAATCCAAACTGACTCTTTTGGGTTTGACCCCTACTTACCACTTGCTACCCAGTAGTGAAGTCGCGAGTAGCGGACTTATAAATTTATTCTTGACGTTTGCACACGACGACTGTGCATCCATCAATGCCTAACAAGGTTCTTAGTTACCAAACCCCACTCAAAGCTTTAAAATCATGTTTTCCAAATAATCACACTTTTACTCATCTCACTCCTAGGATTTTTGGTTGCATCTATTTTGTACACATTCATCATAGAGATAAATTAGATCCTAAGGCAGTAAAATGCATTTTTTTGGGTTTTTCCCCAACAAAAAGGGATATAAATGTTTTGACATAAGTTCAGGTAAAATGCTAACAAGCATGCCCTCCTACCCTATCATACACTATCTTACCCTACTACTAATTTTTTCCTCAAATTATGCTTAAATTTACCATATCGGACCCTATCCTAATTTTACCCTACCTAAGTACCTTGCGGCCTGCGGGCATAGAAAAACTACTCTACTCTACTCTACTCTACCCTGCCCATACCCTTCCCTATACTGTTCATTGGGTCAAGAAAAAAAGTCATACCCTGCCCATTATCGACCCCTACATGGTCCCTCAAAATAATGTTGAACTCATTATTCCAACTTCGAGAGAATCTGAAATTGTGAGCAATGTCGCCCTAATTTCAGAAGTTGTTGTTAATAAAAGAAATAGTAAGAGACAAGGTGTTGACCCTCCGATTAATTCAAATCTGTCAAAATCTGAACCGAGTATTAACCCAGATAAAAAATACTTCCATTACTCCTATTCCGATCATAGTTGAACCTATACTACAGTCGGCCCATGGTGACCCGGATATTTCTTATGAAATATGTGTAAATGATCTCAATGAGTCCATTGCTCTTAGGAAAAGAGTCGGGGAATGTACCAAACATCCCATAGCTCGCCATTGTCATATCAAAATTCATCACCTCAATTCTGAGCCTTTACTATTAGCATAACTGATGATGAGATTTCAAAAACGATACATGAAACTCTAGGTATTCCCAAGTGGTGGGAGGCAGTCTCTGAGAAGTTGAGTGCACTAAAGAAAAATCATACTTGGGAACTAACTGAGCTCCCAAAGGGAAAACATCTTATGGGCAGCTAATGGATTTTCACCATCAAATACAACTCCGACGGATATAGAGAGGCGTGACGCAAGATTGGTCGCTAGGGGTTTTACTCAAACCTACGACCTAGATTACGAGGAGACATTTGCTCCAGTGGCAAAACTTAATACTGTCAGAGTTTTAATTTCATTAGCTGCTAATCTTGATTGGCCACTGTTACAACTTGATTTTAAAAATGCGTTCCTAAATGGTGATTTGGAAGAATAAGTTTTTATGCAGTGCCTCCTATTTTTGACAATGAAGAAGTAGCAGGTAAGGTATGCCTATTGAAGAAATCATTGTATGGCCTAAAGCGATCCCCTCGATTATGGTTTGGAAGATTAGCAAAGGCTGTCAAAGAGTTTGGCTATGTACAAGCACATTATGATCATACTTTATTCTTTAAACACACGAAGGAAGGTAAAATTGCTATTTTATTTGTGTACACGAAGGCAAAGCAAAGAGAAATCACCGCACCATTCACTGCTGGAGGGATATGAGATACATGAATGTCTCCCAGCAACAATAGTCAAGCTGAAAGAAATGATGAAACAATTCAGATGACCTCAAACATAAAAGAGAAACAAGCTTCTATCAGGTATTTTGTCATATGGTAGGCATGTTGAGATCAAGTCAGCTATGCACAATGGAGATAATTGATGAAGCTGGGAATAATAGAAGCTCAGTTTGGCTGAGAAGGTCGATCAAGACAAGATGATGATCTTTGGCAGCTTCTCATATGAAGGCACGGACGTTCCGACTTCTCGTTCAAAATCGAACGAACCTAAAAAAGAGAAAGCCAATGGATTTTCTATTTTTAAATAAAATTGTTTAGTTGGGTTTATATGTTAACAGTGAACTTGGAAATTAGATTATTACTATAATTTTGATTGGCAAAAATAAAAGAAAAATCAATTTCTCATTCAAAATCGAAGTAACAAACCTAAAAAAAGGGAAATCGAAGGATTTTTTATTTTTTAATAAATTTGTTTTGTTAAGTTTCGAAGTTGGAAGTAAAATATTACTATAATTTTAATTGAAAACTCGATCAGAATCGAAGTAACAAACATAGAAAAAGAGAAATTGAATGCTATTTTTTAAATTTTTTAATCAATTTGTTTTGTTGGGTTTCTGTTAAGTGTTAACAGTGAATTTGGAAGTAAAATATTGCTATAATTTTGATTGAAAAATATAAAAGGAAAATCAACATGAAGTCATGAATTTTTTTATTCACTTTGATGAAAATAGTTTTAAAAATTTTAAAGCTCCAAATCTATATTTCTCACGTAATGTATGTAGATTATAACATAAATATAACCAACAAATTTATTTCCAACCAAAATTTGTAGGTTTTATATATATTATCAACAACATATTTTTCCGTTGAATTTAATTTGTAGGTTATAACACATTAATTTCAACGGATTTATTTTCAACTAAATTTTGAAGGTTTTAAATACATATTATCAACAACATATTTTTCCGTTGAATTTAATTTGTAGGTTATAACACATTAATTTCAACGGATTTATTTTCAACCAAATTTTGAAGGTTTTAAATACATATTATCAACAATACATATTCCGTTGAATTTAATTTGTAGCTTATAACACATCAATTTCAACAGATTTATTTCCAACCAAATATTGTAAGTTTTATATATATTATCAACAACATATTTTTCCGTTGAATTTAATTTGTAGGTTATAACCTATTAATTTCAACGGATTTATTTTCCACAAAATTTTGAAGGTTTTATATATATTATCAACAAAAATACAGTCTGTTGATTTTAAACCGTAGATTATAACACATTTTCTTGTAGTGATTGATGATATAATCCTAACTAGAAGTGATGAGGTAGAATTGAGAAAGTTGAAAGAGTTTTTGACACGACATTTTGAAATTAAAGATTTGGGGCATCTTAAATATTTTCTCGGCATGGAGGTTGCAAGATCAAAGCGTGGAATATTTATTTCACAAAGAAAATATGTCCTACATTTATTAAAGGAGACGGGTCTATTTGGATGCAATCCAATTTCAACTGCTATTGATGCGAATCAGAAACTCAGAAGAAGTGATGCTAAAGTTCACGTCAATAAACTCAGATAGCAAAGATTGGTAGGAAGCATATATACTTAGCTCATACAAGGTATGTCATTGCCTTTGCAGTGAGCTTAGTATGTCAGTTCATGCCTTGTCCCACAGAAGATCACCTTAAGGTTGTCTATCGAATTCTCCACTATCTAAAGGAAGTCCTGGAAAGGGTATTCTTTTCGGTAAAAGTCACAATCAACAGATTGAAGTATATACAGATGCTGATTGGGAAGGTTCAGCTTCTGATGGAAGATTAACATCAACTTATTGTACGGTTGTTTGAGATAATTTGGTGACATGGAGAAGTAAGAAGCAATAGGTGGTGTCTAGAAGCAGTGCAGAGGTAGAATACCGAGCAATGCCTCTGGGAATATGTGAAGGCATGTGGATTAGAAGAATCTTGAAGGAATTGAAAAATGAAGTGGTGAAGCCTATGAAACTATTTTGCGATAACAAATCTACAATCTGCATTGCAAATAATCATGTGCAACATCATAGGACAAAACACGTTGAATTGGACCGACACTTCATCAAAGAAAAACTTGAATGACGAGAAATTTGTATGCCATATGTTCCAACCTCGAAACAATTGGATGGCGTTCTAACTAAGGGACTCTACATGCTACTATTTGAAGATTTCTTAACCAAGCTAGGCATGATTGACATCTTTGCTCCAATTTGAGGGGAGTGTTAAATTATGTTGTATTTATTAGAATATTAGAATATATCTCATAGAAAATTAGTTACTGATTAGCTATCAATTAGTATCAATTAACTGTCAATTAGAGATATTTAGTTATTATTAGCAGAAGCTATGATAGGAAAGTGAGCTTAATATTTTTCTATATTTACTAAACAATTGTAATAAATAAAATAATTCATTTTCCCGCATATCAGCTTACTTTGACAAATATAATATAATAAGAATATTTATGTTTTTAACCAGCCAATTTATTTTTCATCTTGGTTATAAATGACATTATATAATATTAATACGCAATTGGCAATACCTAAGATAGCTTAGGGCGAAGTGGAGTGACCTGGTGGTAAGCGCCCCCACCCGGCACAAATGGTGTCCGGGTTCAAGTCCCTCTAACTCGCTCAATTTTTTTTTGAAAAGTGAAGACAATTACACGATGAAATAGGACACTAGAACAACAACTACAAGAACCTGCGATCAACACAAGGGACCTGCGACCCAAAGAACAACAACTGCCCCACTACACAAGGACATGCGACGCAAAAACAAACACCTACCACAAAGAAACAGCAGCCAGCAATAGACCATAACATACAAGCTAGAAACTGCTAAGGAAATAAGTTACAAAATTGCTGTGCACCCAAACAAACAAAACTTGCAAGTTATCAGGATAAATTTAGAGACAATATTTGTTGGAGATTTTTTCATGTAGCACAACTCTTGGTAGTTACTAGCTTCATCTTCAGAGTTCGAAGTGCTTTACTTTTGATTGCGTTGATGCCCCTCTTCTCCCCGCCAAAAATTATTTCCAAATTTCATAAACTGTTGCATTTATAGTAAATGAGGTCATTGCCTTCTCTTATTTGCTTCATTTGTGAGTGATTTTCCACTGTAATATCTCATCCCAAGAGTACCATTGTCCTTGCATTCAACAGAGGGTTAAACACTCTCATTTCCTAGCTGCAAAAAAATGTGATCATTGATCCCCCCCACTCTTGCTTGCACCAGCAACACCTTTTGTCCAAAATTCTGATGGATCTAATTTTATCGAGAGTTGGAAGTTTGTTTTGCATAGCTAACCACGTACAAAAATTATGTTTTGAACTCGACAGATTTTCCCACGCCAGTTCTACCCATCTCTTCTTTTCAGACCCAGAATCCAGCATGACGTAAGTCCCCTTCACTTGAAAATCATCTCCTAGACTTTTCCATGTAATCGAATTATTTGCCAACACTTCCACACATTTTTTGCATGATCTCTCAACGGAAAATTCTTTTCAGAACTCAGGTGTGATGAGGCCTCTCTTCGAAACCCAGCTGTGATGAGGCCTCTCTTCAAAATTCCTTACTCAAATTTAGTCATTTGTGCTTACTGCTTACTGATTATTTTATAACTCAACTTTTAAGGTCGGGTTATGATTCATATAAGCGATCTGATTTATATTTAGGGTCAGGTTCGGGTTCCTACTAAATAATTTGATCTATGTTCGGATAGGATTAGGGACACAAGATAAACCCGTCCTAACCCGTGCCACGCACCCCTAAATTTTATGATGTATATTTTCGTCGACCATGTGGTCATAGTGTCTTTTTCATTCCATGTGGATAATGTTGTCTTAATAAAATCTGACATATCGCATCATGGGTAGTGGTCTAGCGGTCATAGTCTTAGTCGAACGATCAAGAGGTCGACGGTTCAGTAAAATTTAAATTTTTTTAAAAAAAGAATCTGACATATCATCGTTTTCAGCATGTGTAATTAAATTTGAATTTAAATTTGTTCTGGTAGTTCAAAATCAAGGATTCAAGGTGAGCTTTGCAAGAATATGTTATAAGTGAAATTCCTGAACTAACTATTGTCTCTGAATTAGAAAATATTCTTCAAATTCTTTACAACTTCAACAATCAGCTCCCTTGAGTTTGATCCTGCTTAGCGCTATACTAACAATAATAGAGGAAATAAATAATTATATTTGACGCGTCAGACAACACACGTCAATGTAATGCATAGATAGGTCTATTTAGGCTTATCATGTTTGTCTATACATGGTGTTGTCGCCTGCATTCTGCAATGCTGTAGTTCTCAGAGTAGAAAGTATGGTTCTTTAGAATTTTGGTTGAATTTTATGATGTATAATTTCATCGAGCATGTGGGTATAGTGTCCTCCTTCCGTGTGGATATTGTTGTCTTGAAAGAATCTGATATATATCATTTTCAGCATGTGTAATTTAATTAAACACAGCTTAGTGACCCATATGAGCTAAATTTGTTCTGTAGTTCAAAATCCAAGTGAGCTTTGCAGATTGATGATCTTCAATAACATTGTCAAGTCAAACTTTATTCCACATTTATTGACAAGGAACGCAAAACACAATTTAAGATTTGAAGTTCAAGTGTTCAACTATGAAGAAGAGTCGCAGACACGGCCATCACTGAGTTCCGGGGGCAAACTTAAGAGAAACGCTGTTGACACAATGACGCTCATCAGTTGGAGTGGCGAAGCCTTCCCCTTTGAACACGTGACCTAAATGGCCACCGCATGCTGCACAAGTAATTTCAATCCTCCTGCCATCCGGGTCAGACTGTAATTCATAAACGACAGCCACAAGTAAGAAGAAATACAACACTATGACCATTAGTTTAAGGCAACAAGAAAAAAAAGAAGCTCACGGTGCGGTTTATGGCTCCAGGAAGACCCTCGTAGAAAGCTGGCCAACCGCAGCCTGAGTTAAACTTGGTAGTGGACTTGTAGAGAGGAGTCTCGCATCCTGCACACTTGTACACTCCATCTTCATAAAATTTGTTGTACTCTCCTGTACCCGGGTACCTGCATACCATTAAAACCACATCTACAGAATTAAACATGAATCTATAACCTGATCCAAAAATGAGCCATCGTCATATTCATCAAGTCATAGCGTAAGAGTGCAGAACAAAACCTACAAAACTTGTCAAAGTGAATAGAAACAAAATTCTGCAATGCGACATTGAAACCATCAAGTTGTCTAACTTTTTGTTATTGAGAGGAAGATAGAGTATAACCACAACAAAATTCCGAACTTGCTTAAATTGATTCTTTTCTACACAAGTTTGGAAAATTCATTACTGCTTTGCCCCATTTTCAGTTAACATCGTCTCTACCTGTGCTTCAGTTGGATCCGAAACAACTATTCGGCCTAAAATGCTATTAGTAACAGCTAGTTGAGGCTTTTACAAACCGCGCCCAAGTGAATATCACTATTTCTGGATTTGAGTAGGAAACGATTATCTCCAACTGTGGCAATTAGAAGAAAAAAAATTCAACTACAACCTACAGACAATATATCACAGTTCAGGCAACAATTTAAGATGTTGAATTCCAAAGTAGAGATGTATCTATTGCAAATGTAGAGAATCAACCAAGACCAGATTTGTAAACTTTTTCAAGGTTGGTGTTTCAATCAAAGGTTTGATTTTGGTGTAAAAGTTAATGGCGGAAATCATACTCAGTCCCTTTCTGGCGAAGAATCCGGAATTGCTCAGGCGAAAGAATCGCGCGCCACTCCTCATCAGGCTTCTGAACAGCCATGGTAACAAAGACTCCGCCTTTGAACTTCCTCGTACTCAAACCAACAAACCCAGATTTATAATTAAGCACAGGAACAGGTTGTGCCCACAAGGTCCTCCTGAAATTAAATTCACCATTGGATAAAATAGAGAGAGAACGTGGTGGAGAGGCAAGTCTGAATTTTCTAGATGCGTTGAAAAATGAGGAGGGCACTCTGAAGTGAGATGGGGTTTTGAGAATCTGAAATTTCATTTTTGTTTTTAATGAATTGGAAAGAAACGATGAAAAAGGGGAATTTGAGCAAGTAGTAAGAGCATTCCACCATGATCAAAAAAATCATACCATTCATCTCTCTCATCTTTTTTCTCTCTCATTTAATCATCCCTCATGGTTTTTTCAATCATATGCACCCCCACCATGATCCAAAAAAAAGTTTATCATCAATCTCTCTCATCACTACATAAATTATAGCTCATAAATATTAAGATTAATAAAAATATATCAAAGTGTATTTCGTTTTATAGAGTTCAAAAAATTATGAATATTGATATTTATTTTGATTTTTTTTAATTTGTAATTTAGAAGATATATTCGTTGCAAGTTGAAAATAAAAACTGTAATGTTTCTTACACAGGACACGTGTCGCGTTGCGATTGGCTCAATTCTCATGCTCAAACCATAAAAAAGAGCATGAGATGCTCATTTTCATAAAAAACCATGTGATGTTTTTTTTGATGCTCAAAAAAATCATGGTGGATGCATGATTTTTTTGATCATCTCTCATGCTCACTTTTGATGCTCAAAAAAATCATGGTGGGGATGCTCTAAAATCTGAACCAATGCTTGAAAATGAGCCACGCAGCTTCTCATCTCTTCTTCATTCAGCAAGTCATCCGATCACCAGCTTATTAGATTAGAATTAGACCAATGAGCAGCCCGAAATTCAAATATAGGCAGACTACTTATAGTTAGGGGTGGGCTCGGGTCGGTTCGGGCCGGTTTTTTATCAAAATCGAACCGAAACCCAAAAATTCGGTTCGGTTCGGTTCGGTTTCGGGTCGGCTCAAAATGAAAACCGAGAAACCTGAAAATTCGGGTTTCGGTTCGGTTCGGTCCCATTCGGTCCCATTCGGTTCGGGTTGGTCGGTTCGGGTTTTTTGGGGCTTTCGGTTCGAGTCGGGTCGGTTCGGGTCGGTAACTCAACAGAAAATACAAATTTTGTCTACGTTTTGGTACCTGCTAGCTGCTACAGTCCATACAGTCCATGATACAATATCAAACACAAAGTCACAAACACAGATTACAAGTTACAACTCAGTTCAAATACTAAAGTCTGGACTCATGGTGGACGCGGCGACGGTGATTGGCTATCTCTTCTCAAGTTTGCGCAAGCTCATTAGTCATTACGCGACAAGCTCCTGAAAAAATTAGATACACCATGATCAAAATTCAAATCTAAGAAGAAAACAAAATAGAAGATGCTAAAAAGAATGGATAAGACTATAAGAGTAAACACTAAAGTACTAAACACAAAACAAACATCTCATGACTCATATCACAGTCACAAGTTTCATAGTGTGAAATTGTGAATGCATATCATATTATCATGCCACTGTGAAATGTGAATGCATATTTGCCAGATGCTAAAAAGAATGAATAAGTCATAAGACTCACAAGTCACAACTCAGTACTCAGTACTCACAGACCACAGTGCATACTGCATAATATGCATACCACAGTTAGATAAAAAAAAATAGATTAACAAAGAGAATTACTTCTCGATATCTATAAAAGTGAAGGATAGTTTTGGATGCATGAGGGCAATACGAAGCACACAATTCTTGACCGAATGCAGGACCTTACTTGGACTTTTGGTACAATGAAAAAAAGTTAGAGATGTCACTGAAACTGCACAATATCACACTGCACAATATCACAATATCACACTGAAACTGAAACTGCACAATATCACACTGCACAATATCACAATATCACACTGAAACTGCACAATATCACACTACACAATATCACAGATTCACATTTCAGTGATTTCACAGTGGATTCAATTCATATATCACAAGACACAAGTTCACATAGCATATGCCATATAGCATAACTGCATATCACACTCACAGTGTCACAACTCACAGTGCATATCTATATTTGTGATATACACATTCAGAAATAAGTTAGCCAAATTTAGAAATAAGTACCTTAGGTCCTTAACCCCTTATGAATAAATTTTTGCTTCCTTGATTCCCCTTCTTCAAGGTTGTGGTACTGGTAACTTTACCTTTTCCCTTATCAACTTGAGACACTTTAGTTGATTTTGAGGTAGAAGGCATCTCTGTATTCTCTTCATTCTCTTGTTGATCAACTGTAGCATTATCTTCTTCCCTTGCTTGTTCTATCATTAAACAAGATAACAAGTTAACAACCAAAATCAAACTCAAATATAAACAAAATACAGATAACAAGTTAATTACCTTCCTCCAAAGCTTCATAAAACTCAATGTCCTCAACAGTTGGAATCTATTGAAGGTTATGGATACTTTCAGACCGTATCTAGTTTTGGTAGCAGATTAATGCTTCCACAGTTTTGGGAGATAGAGAGCTCCGAAATGGATCAATGACCCTTCTGCTGGTGCTAAATGAAGACTCGCTTGCTACTGTACTCACTTGAATTGCCATAATATCTTTGGTAAGAGCAGCAAGGCTAGGATACTTGTCACCATTTGTCTTCCACCATTCCAATATGTCATAATCTAAAGGGTTTACAACCTTCACAATTGGGTCAAGAAGATACCTGTCCACTTCATGTCCTACAACTCCCTCATCAGAGTCTTCCAATTCTCTCTCCCAATCTTCTTCCATATCCTTCATAATTCCAGTAGGCTCTATAGTCCTCTTCTTAGATGAGGATTTGTTCCCTTGGCTATCTCCACTCCGAGTTTTTGTTACCTTGGAGGATGCCTCAACAATCATGGAGTTGTAAGCATCACAAAGCTGAATCAAAAGATCTTTAAGCTCAGCTGACTTCTTTTTAATATCATCAATCTCCATCTTCAGCCATTTCTTGCATGTAGATTCGAAGTTTCTGAGCTTGTACCTTGGGTTTAACACCAAGGTAATCAACAAAAGCTGATTGCAGTCCTCTAAGGTGGCAAAGTATTTTTCATACTTTCTCTTCATACTTACTGCCATATCCATTAAAATCATTTCAGTCTCCGACCCGGTGCTCATTCCCTCCTGAGGAAATAGTCCGTCAATCTCAGCTCTGATACACACAATATCATGAAAAGCTTTCCACGATGTTGGTTTGGTTGAGGCACTGATCCTCATTGTCACATCGTAGAATATCTTCAGAAACCTCACAAAAGTTTCAGCCTTCTCCCAATCATGTGTAACCGGTGGTCCTACTCTTTTCCCTTTCCCTTTCTTCTTTGCCTGAGTTCCCTCTGATGCATTACTTTTACTTGCATCACCAGTCAAATTCACATCTCCCAACCCAAGCACCAAGTCTTCTTCGAATTCAAGTTCTTCATCCTCCTCAAAATAACCCCTGTACTTCGTGCCTTCTTCCCTTGCCAATCTATCAAAAGCCTTTCTGAGTTCTAATGCAGTCGATAGCATTAGATAGGTGGAGTTCCACCTTGTTGGCACATCGAGGATGCACACCTTCTTACACTCCACCTTCTCTTTCTCCATACATTTTTTGAACTGCTGAAGTCTAGCCCCACTACTCCTCACATATCTCACGGCATTCCTAATTGAACCAACTGAATTTCCCATTATCAAAAGGCCAGCTCGGACAATGAGATTCAGAGTGTGTGCAAAGCACTTGATATGCAAATACATCCCACCAACCAAAGGTGATATCTCCCACCCTAACATCCTCTCCCTGATGTAATCAATCGCCACTTTGTTGGCGCTAGCATTATCAACTGAAATGGTCAACACTCTATCCACTCCCCATTCTAGCAAACAATCCTCCAACAAACACCCTATGCTTTCTCCCCGATGGTTAGGAATCACCTTAAAACTAAGAATCCTCTTCTGCATTTTCCAAGCTGAATCAACAAAATGGGCAGTCACCACCATGTAGTTGATGTTCTGCACCGATGTCCAAGTATCGGTGGTCAAGCATAAGCAATGACCCTTAAGCTCCTTCGTCAGCTTTGCTTTTTCAGCAGCATACATCTTCAAAAATTGCTTGCAAATAACCCTCCTCGAAGGTACATGCCAATCAGGCACAGCATACCTGTAAAAGCAACATATAAATTATAAAAATGTTCAGTCCAAGCATAAAAAGTTAAAAACAATTCATACAAGCTCACACTTAATCAATGTGACAATATACCTGCAAAAATATCTAAACCCTTCTTTCTCGATGAAGCTAAACGAAAGTTCATCCATGACTATCATCTTCACAGCAGCTTCTCTACACCCTTGTTCACTCCACTTAACAGTCACCAACTCTTTAGCCCCACTACGGCCAGTAGAAGTGAGTTTTTGCTGCCCATCATTTATCTTCACTCTCCCTGGATACTTCTTGCACACTTTTTCGATATGTCGAAGTAGAGAACTCGTTCCATTCCCATACGTATTGCAAGCGAAATCCGTATCACAGTAGTTACACTTAGCTCTAACGATTTCATTAGTTTGCAGCTTCTTACCATTCTTCATCTCATATACTGGCTTTTTTATCTTCTTGAAGTGCGCCCAAACCCACGATCTTCCAGCAAGCTTTTCAACAGATTCTGGCGCTTCACCAGGTTCACCAAGTTGTGAAGCTTCTTCAAACTGTTCAGTTTCACCAATGTTCTGCAGTGCTACTGAAGAAGAACGTTTCCTTTTAATTCCAGAACTTCCGATTGGGGTACTATCGACTGTCGGAACATTTTTTGAAACATCACCCAAATTTGAATCCGAATCTGAATTGGAGCTCGAAAATTGTGATGCATCCATGTCTGCACAATATACAAATCATCGAATGAACAAATGGATTCAACAAATGGATTCAAAACAATCAAAATGGTTCGAATTCAGTGAATTCACTGAATCCGAATCTGACTTGGACCGGAGTTTCCGAAATGGAATTAACCGAATTTCAATTTGCAATTTCGAATTACCTTTAAGGATTGAATTCGAAGGCTTGAACACGGATCGGGACTCGGTAGACGACCGAAGCTTGGATCGGGAACGGGCTCGGATCGGGAACGGAATGCTTTGACTCTGATGTGGATGCGTCTGCGGGATGGGACGATCGGAGAGCGAGACGACCGGTGCCGCTGCTCGAAGTCGATTTGGAAATTGCGAGGCGAGACGAGAGTCGACTGTCGAAAGGACGAGAGCGACGGACGAGTGAGAAGACGAGAATGCGAATCGTGTTTAGGGTTTTTTTTAATTAACCAATCATATGCTGCCAACTGTACACTTGATTTTACAATCGGGTCGGTTCGGGCTTTCGGACCGAGGGAAGTGTAAAACCGGGAACGAACCGAATTTCACTATTCGGTTCGGTTTTTTTTCGGTTCGGTTTTCGGTCCGATGAAAACCGACTCGTTCGGTCTTTTTCGGTTCGGTTCGGTTTTCGGTTTTTCGGTCCTAAACGCCCAAGCCTACTTATAGTAATCAAAAATATGAGACGTTCAATTCTAAAGTTGTCACTAATCAGATCCACCAACGCTGCTGCTGCAATCTCAAACCTAAATCGTAGTAAAACAAGAGAAAAACTGGTGCATCTATATGTAACTTTTGGACAGCTCTACTTTTTCACTTCCTCATATTCAGCTTCAGGGGCCTGGTCTCCACCGCCCTGTGCTCCACCTGAAGACGAGCCACCAGCTCCTCCTTGCATATGTTCCCCAATCTTGGACACAGCTTTGTTTGCAGCATCAAGTTTCGCCTTGATACCTTCAATGTCGTCGCCAGCCATGGCCGTCCTCAATTCTGTAACTGCTGATTCAATTTGGGTGACCACTTCAGCTGGAACTTTGTCCTTGTACTCACTCACACTTTTTTCTATGCTGTATATGGTGCTGTCTGTGCTGTTTCTGATATCAATCAAAGCTTTTCTCTCTTGATCCTTATGTGCGTGCAATTCAGCCTCTTTCACCATCTTTTCGATATCCGCCTCTGAGAGTCCTCCAGATGAGCGGATAGTGATCTGCTGCTCCTTGTTAGATGCTTTTTCTTTCGCAGAGACAGTCACGATACCATTTGCGTCAATATCAAATGTGACCTCAATCTGAGGCATCCTGGAGCCGGTGGAATACCCATGAGATCAAACTCGCCCAAGAGTTTATTGTCAGATGCCATTTCACGTTCTCCTTGCAATACTTTTATTCCAACCTGAGTTTGGTTGTCAGCTGCTGTAGAAAACGTCTGAAAGAAAATAATGACGTGTGTCACTTCAAATGAAAATCGGTCACAGTTTCAGAGTTACAGCAGCAACCAAATGTTCAGCAAAAATTTATAAACATAATTGCACACCAAATCCTCGGATTTCGTCACTTCAAAGCAATCACCAACAAATACATTATGTCAGCAGAAATTTTTTTCATCTTCTAGATTTAATGGGAGAGCAAATTGTAAGCTAACATGCTTAAAAACGCTCAACAGATACCCTCCATGAAACCAGACTCCACTACAACACATCATATGTGACAAACAACTCAATGACAGGACACTATTGCAGATGAATTAAAGCCGGCATCTTTACCTAACAAAACATTACTGATTGGGCGAAGAAAAAAAACAGGATATATTTCCTACACCGAAATATGTTGGATAGTACTAATTCAGATCCCCAAACCGAACTAAGAATCCACAAGAACACTTCCACGTATAAGCTCCCACTAATCCGACAAAAAAAAATCAGTAACAGATGGAACGAAACATCGGACCATAAAATCTGGGAATCAAATGTGACTTACCGATCTGTAAGCTGAAACTGAAGCTGAAGATAGATCAGAGCGGCGTCGGAGTGTGCGAAGCAAGGCGGCAGTAGCCATGGATGGGATGGGATGGGATGAGATGAGAAGACGTGATGAGAAAACAAAAACTTCAACGATAAGCTTGGGAGCTACGAAATTCCAGAGGTTAGGGTTCTGTGGAGGTTTATAACGAGTGACGACTGCAAGACAAAGAGAGAGATGCGATAAAACTCGGTTCGGTTCACGCATTGAATATTGTTGGTTCATTGGTCTGGTGATGCAGATTGAGTCACGGCTTGTGAAGTTTCTTTCTTCATTCGCAAGCTTGGAGGCCAAACATACTCATTGAATCGGAGTGCACACAATCTGTGACAGTGTAATAACTCTGATTCACAGGGAAATTTCCCAAATTGCACAAAAATCAACATTGCATTCCAATTCTATACATTTTTTAGATTGGTTTCCCAATTTACACTAGTTTTGTAAGCCGCCGTTACCAACGGCGTCTTAACATTAAGACGCTCTTGGCAACGGCGTCTTATGCTTATTTGGCAATATGACGGCACATGACTGCATATTTTGGCACAACAACGCCACTGGGCTTAAGACGCCGTTGTCAACAGCGTCTTAATGTTAGACGCTGTTGACAACGGCGTCTTAACATTAAGACGCTGTTGGCAACGGCGTCTTAATGTTAAGACGCCGTTGGCAACGGCGTCTTATGCTTGGTTGGCAATATTACGACACATGACTGCATATTTTGGCGCAACAACGCCACTGGGCTTAAGCCGCCGTTGCCAAGAGCGTCTTAATGTTAAGACGCCGTTGCCAACAGCGGCTTACAAAACTAGTGTAAATTGGAAAACCAATCTAAACAAAGTGTAAAATTGGAATGCAATGTTGATTTTTGTGCAATTTGGGAAATTTCCCTGATTCACAAAGGTCTAAGCTCAATTCAAGTTCTTAATACTCATTGTAGGGGAAATTTGCAAAAAAATTGAAAAATATTTTTCATTTTGTGTTTAATTTTTCGTAAAGTTTCTAATTTTTATTTTTCAAATAATTTATATTCCTTTTTATTAAAAATTGTATTTTTATAAAATTTTTGAGTTTTTTGAATTTTTATATTAATTTATTAATTTTTTACAAATAGGTACACATTTTTTGGAAAATTATTTGATAGTTCGCCCACTGTATGGACAATTATTTGATAGTTCGCCCCCTGTCTGGAAATTTTTATAGTTCAGCCCACACATTGGAAAATGGTGATAGTTCAGCCCACGTACCCAAACTGTACTTTTCCCTTAAATTTATGGATCAATTCTTTAATTTTAAATAATGCGAAAACCTAAATTAGGATAACAAATTTACAAGGTTCAAACGCTGCCTCCAAAAGAGAAAATGCCTATTCCTTGGTGAGCCTCTTGGGAGCGGAGATTCGGGATCAATTCACTATATGTTTGATTATTCCGGTTACACCGGTCCGATATACAAGACTTGACTAACTCTAACCACCAATACGCCTGCCCAAAACGGAGTCGTACAACTCAAGTGCTCCTCTTCTTTAACCAATGACGGTGTTTCGCCTTAGCTACAAATCTTCGAGACTAACCTGAAATGCCACTGTCCCTTTAAACCCTGTCGCGCCAAGACAAAACGAACGTGTTTTGTCCCAAGCTCAAACTAGCTACATTGCCGCCTTTGAGAAACGTAGCCGCTTAGCGTTGAAATCAAATCCCAAGCAAGAAACTAAGTTATCTAAGGCTTTAAAAGGAATCTACCCTAAGTTAGACTGCAAGCTGCACACTTCAGCAGAACGACATTGCTGAGAGGAAGAACCGCACAATATTTGACATGACTAAAAGCATGTTGAAGGCCAAGGAGCTACCGAAGCCTTACTGGCAGAAGCGCAACTTGTGCGATATTTTTACTGAACTAATGTCCAACGAAAGCAGTTCATGGAATGACTACAGATGAAGCTTGAAGTGGTATGAAAGCAGATGTATCTTATCTACGAGTATTTGGGTGTGTTGCATATCTCCAACGAAGGCAATTCATTGAATCTCACTTACTTTAAGAGTATAGTTAGAAGTTTACGATTCTTGACTTCAACTAGACCATATATTATTTACATAGTTGGACTTATCAGTCGGTTCATGGAATAATCGCAGCAGTCGCACTTGGTAGCAGCAAAGCATATACTCTGATATATATTAGTGGTATTATGGATTATGGATTATGGGATTATGTATTATACAGACAGTGATTGGGCTGATGATGTGGAAACTTGAAAGAGTACATCAGGTTATGCATTCTATCTAGGAGATTGAGTGATTTCATGGTTGTCAAAGAAGCAATTGTGTTGCTCTTTCTACAGCTGAAGTGAAGACCACAGTGACTAATGCAGTTTGTCAAGCAGTTTGGCTTCGACGAATATTAGAAGACATGCAACATAAGTAGGAAGGCCCACAAGAATTATGTGCGACAACAAATCGGCTATAACATTAGCCAAGAATCCACTATTTCACTGACAAGAGCAAGCATATAGGGATCTAGTATCACTGCATTTGAGAGTTGGTTAAAAGTGGTGAGATTGAATTGGAATTCTGCTGGACTGATGAGCAAGTTGCAAACATTTTTACCTAGGGTCTTGATCGGTTGTAAATATAGGGATTGAAATTGCAACACAGATCAAACAATTAATCTGAGTGTGACTCAGGTCGAATCCACAGGGAACAAGCTTGCTATTTTCTGTAAATGATTGTTTATATTAGTACTGAGATGGGGGGGCTTTAAATATAAAAGTGCAGTACAATAGAGTAAATAAAAGAAACAATGAAATGATTAATACAGAATTTAAGGTTTGATTTGTTGTTGCATGCGGTTGTTGTTTGGTTGTTTTTCAGAATGATGAAACATTGGGAATCAATGACTCCCCAAAAACAAACAGATTATAACACAAAGTTACTGCAGACTCAACTTTCGCTTCTTGCCTAACAATAGATCCTGATATATGAAATTGAATTATTTCTCTAGGTCATTTGCCTTATTACATGCTCAACTTTCGCTTCTCGCATAATAATAAAACTAGATACACAAATCATCAAGACTCAACTTTCGCTTCTCGCCTATCAGATTTTAGCTCATTACATGCATAGACTCAACTTTCGCTTCTCGCCTATCATGCAACTATGTAAACCTACTGTGACATGCTATTGCAAACACAGACAATAGATGCAAACAATTCTCATACAAACATTATTGATATCTCGCGAAAATACCGAATACAGGATGCATGAATTGAACTATTCGTATCTAATGTAAAGGAATAAAATCGCAATCATATAAAAAGACATGTGTTACAACTACAGATGTTTCTGGGGATCCATTGGATCCCAATAAGCGGACTACTCACTCATGGTGAGTTGATACATAACAACAGCTAAATAAAATTGAAGTACAAGAGGTTAAGAGAAACCCTGATGATGAACTTCTTCTGTGAATATTGCTGCTGTCGCAAAGTATCTTCTGTGGTTTTCTCCGATTAGGTCTCATTTTCGCCCCTGGATCTGATGATTTGCGCTCCTTCTATAGTGTTGTTCGTACTTGACTCTGTGTTTCTCAATGCAGCTTTTTAATATTCAATGGCCTCTTTGTGTCCCGATGAAGCTCACATTACTCGATGAAAGGAATTAAATGCTAGGGTTTTAGGTCGGGTAGCCGAGCGGACGCATGGAAGAGACGTCGGGTGGCCGGTCGTGCATGCGAGTGAGGAGGCCGGATGGCCGGTCGTGGACTCGAGCAAGGAGGGACGTCGGATGGCCGAGCGGATGGAGGTAGGAGGGCCGGTTGGAGGTCCGAGCATTTTGAGGTCGGATGGCCGAGCGTGCATGTTTTTGCGCAATTTCACAATTTTGCTATTTTGCCATTTACTTCTCAAATTGTTTTGTCCACTGAAACACTAAGTAAAACCATCAAATCTGCGTAATATTATATGAATATGGAGCTCAAAATGTGTGAATTGTTACATCAAAGATCATGCAAATAATTGCTCATCAAAATACCCCACACTTGAACTTTGTTCGTCCCGAACAAACACACAGAAACAGAAGCATCACCCCAGAACATCTTAAAACAAAGGAAATAAAAATAACAAATTAACTAGCGAGAGTTTTCAGAACAGGAATACTCACAAATCCCGTGATACTTGCTCAGTTAGGAATGAAATTTTGAAACAGTGATAAACATGATAATTCATCAGTTCAGGGAGTGCTGCATCAATATCACTCACTTCAAAATAGACAAAAGGTTTCTTCATTTCAATATGATATTCAGCTTATGCCAATCTGACTCAAATATGCTAGCATTCATTCAGACTAATCGAATTTTAGTTTAGTCGATCAGATTATCAAGAAGAATTTCACTTACACGAAACTTGTAAATTCTCTTCAAGGCTCACGCACTAATCTGCAAGGGTCTTTCCTCAAACAATACCTGTGAATGTGTTAGTGCACAAAATATGGTACAAAGTCACGATCAAGCACGTTTTTTTTTCAAACAAACTTTCACACTACTTTAGTGTAGGATGGTTTCGAAGGGGAAGACCTGGTTCAGGGGATTACCCATATCTACCGCTTCCTAACCCCCGCCATCTACACTTCTTTTCTTTCTTTTTTTTCTTTTTTTTCTTTTTTTGTTTTTTTTGTAAAGAAATAATCGAAAATACCCCACACTTGAAATTGACAGTGTACCAAAATAATGTGTAGCACAGAAACACAACCACAGTACTGTTGAAGTCACCTAAGAGCCAATCTGAAAAATAAACTTGTTTGCAAAAGTTTGTTCACCATGATTTTTCCAAAGGCCTAAACTAACTCAACATGCTGAACTAAGCTGGCATAAAATCGTCTATTTGCATAGACTTTCATATCACAAGGAAAATCAGAAATCAGATGCTAACAAATTCATGAGTTCAGAGCAGCAAAGCCATAACATCAGAGATTAACATGTTCACCATTCAACGTGTTTTCAGCAAAGATTTTGAGCAAGTATCAGGTAAGCACATTCAATCATTTTTCTGCAATTTTATTTTCAGCACACATAACAATCATCAATCGAATATAATCAAATAAACATCAGCCACCCCACACTTAAAACATGCTTAGTCCCTAAGCATTCTAGTGTAAATAATGAGCAAGCAGGGTAGTAAAATATTATTTGATTGATGAAAGCGAAAAGAGTTATTTGATTGAAGTTCTTACCGGCCTAGTTTAACGTCTTGGCCAAGACGGAGCTACTCTTAAATGTTGAGATTGTGGGTTGATGGTATCATGAAGTCTGCCACAGTAGGTTCCCTCTGCTGAACAGGTACGTTCACCAGATTGTTGTGATTGTTTTGCTCCATCTTTCCTTTACCTTTCCTTCCTCTCTTCGTCTTGCTTCTGAGGATTAAAAGTGAGTACTAAACAGATAATGTACTAATGTAATAAACAAAAATAATAACAGAAAATAAACAAATGACTAGTTCCCCGGCAACGGCGCCATTTTGATCGGTTGTAAATATAGGGATTGAAATTGCAACACAGATCAAACAATTAATCTGAGTGTGACTCAGGTCGAATCCACAGGGAACTAGCTTGCTATTTTCTATAAATGATTGTTTATATTAGTACTGAGATGGGGGGCTTTAAATATAAAAGTGCAGTACAGTAGAGTAAATAAAGGAAACATTGAAATGATTAATACAGAATTTAAGGTTTGATTTGTTGTTGCATGCGGTTGTTGTTTGGTTGTTTTTCAGAATGATGAAACATTGGGAATCAATGACTCCCCAAAAACAAACAGATTATAACACAAAGTTACTGCAGACTCAACTTTCGCTTCTTGCCTAACAATAGATCCTGATATATGAAATTGAATTATTTCTCTAGGTCATTTGCCTTATTACATGCTCAACTTTCGCTTCTCGCATAATAATAAAACTAGATACACAAATCATCAAGACTCAACTTTCGCTTCTCGCCTATCAGATTTTAGCTCATTACATGCATAGACTCAACTTTCGCTTCTCGCCTATCATGCAACTATGTAAACCTACTGTGACATGCTATTGCAAACACAGACAATAGATGCAAACAATTCTCATACAAACATTATTGATATCTCACGAAAATACCGAATACAGGATGCATGAATTGAACTATTCGTATCTAATGTAAAGGAATAAAATCGCAATCATATAAAAAGACATGTGTTACAACTACAGATGTTTCTGGGGATCAATTGGATCCCAATAAGCGGACTACTCACTCATGGTGAGTTGATACATAACAACAGCTAAATAAAATTGAAGTACAAGAGGTTAAGAGAAACCCTGATGATGAACTTCTTCTGTGAATGTTGCTGCTGTCGCCAAGTATCTTCTGTGGTTTTCTCCGATTAGGTCTCATTTTCGCCCCCTGGATCTGATGATTTGCGCTCCTTCTATAGTGTTGTTCGTACTTGACTCTGTGTTTCTCAATGCAGCTTTTTAATATTCAATGGCCTCTTTGTGTCCCGATGAAGCTCACATTACTCGATGAAAGGAATTAAATGCTAGGGTTTTAGGTCGGGTAGCCGAGCGGACGCATGGAAGAGACGTCGGGTGGCCGGTCGTGCATGCGAGTGAGGAGGCCGGATGGCCGGTCGTGGACTCGAGCAAGGAGGGACGTCGGATGGCCGAGCGGATGGAGGTAGGAGGGCCGGTTGGAGGTCCGAGCATTTTGAGGTCGGATGGCCGAGCGTGCATGTTTTTGCGCAATTTCACAATTTTGCTATTTTGCCATTTACTTCTCAAATTGTTTTGTCCACTGAAACACTAAGTAAAACCATCAAATCTGCGTAATATTATATGAATATGGAGCTCAAAATGTGTGAATTGTTACATCAAAGATCATGCAAATAATTGCTCATCAAAATACCCCACACTTGAACTTTGTTCGTCCCGAACAAACACACAGAAACAGAAGCATCACCCCAGAACATCTTAAAACAAAGGAAATAAAAATAACAAATTAACTAGCGAGAGTTTTCAGAACAGGAATACTCACAAATCCCGTGATACTTGCTCAGTTAGGAATGAAATTTTGAAACAGTGATAAACATGATAATTCATCAGTTCAGGGAGTGCTGCATCAATATCACTCACTTCAAAATAGACAAAAGGTTTCTTCATTTCAATATGATATTCAGCTTATGCCAATCTGACTCAAATATGCTAGCATTCATTCAGACTAATCGAATTTTAGTTTAGTCGATCAGATTATCAAGAAGAATTTCACTTACACGAAACTTGTAAATTCTCTTCAAGGCTCACGCACTAATCTGCAAGGGTCTTTCCTCAACCAATACCTGTGAATGTGTTAGTGCACAAAATATGGTACAAAGTCACGATCAAGCACGTTTTTTTTTCAAACAAACTTTCACACTACTTTAGTGTAGGATGGTTTCGAAGGGGAAGACCTGGTTCAGGGGATTACCCATATCTACCGCTTCCTAACCCCCGCCATCTACACTTCTTTTCTTTCTTTTTTTTCTTTTTTTTCTTTTTTTGTTTTTTTTGTAAAGAAATAATCGAAAATACCCCACACTTGAAATTGACAGTGTACCAAAATAATGTGTAGCACAGAAACACAACCACAGTACTGTTGAAGTCACCTAAGAGCCAATCTGAAAAATAAACTTGTTTGCAAAAGTTTGTTCACCATGATTTTTCCAAAGGCCTAAACTAACTCAACATGCTGAACTAAGCTGGCATAAAATCGTCTATTTGCATAGACTTTCATATCACAAGGAAAATCAGAAATCAGATGCTAACAAATTCATGAGTTCAGAGCAGCAAAGCCATAACATCAGAGATTAACATGTTCACCATTCAACGTGTTTTCAGCAAAGATTTTGAGCAAGTATCAGGTAAGCACATTCAATCATTTTTCTGCAATTTTATTTTCAGCACACATAACAATCATCAATCGAATATAATCAAATAAACATCAGCCACCCCACACTTAAAACATGCTTAGTCCCTAAGCATTCTAGTGTAAATAATGAGCAAGCAGGGTAGTAAAATATTATTTGATTGATGAAAGCGAAAAGAGTTATTTGATTGAAGTTCTTACCGGCCTAGTTTAACGTCTTGGCCAAGACGGAGCTACTCTTAAATGTTGAGATTGTGGGTTGATGGTATCATGAAGTCTGCCACAGTAGGTTCCCTCTGCTGAACAGGTACGTTCACCAGATTGTTGTGATTGTTTTGCTCCATCTTTCCTTTACCTTTCCTTCCTCTCTTCGTCTTGCTTCTGAGGATTAAAAGTGAGTACTAAACAGATAATGTACTAATGTAATAAACAAAAATAATAACAGAAAATAAACAAATGACTAGTTCCCCGGCAACGGCGCCATTTTGATCGGTTGTAAATATAGGGATTGAAATTGCAACACAGATCAAACAATTAATCTGAGTGTGACTCAGGTCGAATCCACAGGGAACTAGCTTGCTATTTTCTATAAATGATTGTTTATATTAGTACTGAGATGGGGGGCTTTAAATATAAAAGTGCAGTACAGTAGAGTAAATAAAGGAAACATTGAAATGATTAATACAGAATTTAAGGTTTGATTTGTTGTTGCATGCGGTTGTTGTTTGGTTGTTTTTCAGAATGATGAAACATTGGGAATCAATGACTCCCCAAAAACAAACAGATTATAACACAAAGTTACTGCAGACTCAACTTTCGCTTCTTGCCTAACAATAGATCCTGATATATGAAATTGAATTATTTCTCTAGGTCATTTGCCTTATTACATGCTCAACTTTCGCTTCTCGCATAATAATAAAACTAGATACACAAATCATCAAGACTCAACTTTCGCTTCTCGCCTATCAGATTTTAGCTCATTACATGCATAGACTCAACTTTCGCTTCTCGCCTATCATGCAACTATGTAAACCTACTGTGACATGCTATTGCAAACACAGACAATAGATGCAAACAATTCTCATACAAACATTATTGATATCTCACGAAAATACCGAATACAGGATGCATGAATTGAACTATTCGTATCTAATGTAAAGGAATAAAATCGCAATCATATAAAAAGACATGTGTTACAACTACAGATGTTTCTGGGGATCAATTGGATCCCAATAAGCGGACTACTCACTCATGGTGAGTTGATACATAACAACAGCTAAATAAAATTGAAGTACAAGAGGTTAAGAGAAACCCTGATGATGAACTTCTTCTGTGAATGTTGCTGCTGTCGCCAAGTATCTTCTGTGGTTTTCTCCGATTAGGTCTCATTTTCGCCCCCTGGATCTGATGATTTGCGCTCCTTCTATAGTGTTGTTCGTACTTGACTCTGTGTTTCTCAATGCAGCTTTTCAATATTCAATGGCCTCTTTGTGTCCCGATGAAGCTCACATTACTCGATGAAAGGAATTAAATGCTAGGGTTTTAGGTCGGGTAGCCGAGCGGACGCATGGAAGAGACGTCGGGTGGCCGGTCGTGCATGCGAGTGAGGAGGCCGGATGGCCGGTCGTGGGCTCGAGCAAGGAGGGACGTCGGATGGCCGAGCGGATGGAGGTAGGAGGGCCGGTTGGAGGTCCGAGCATTTTGAGGTCGGATGGCCGAGCGTGCATGTTTTTGCGCAATTTCACAATTTTGCTATTTTGCCATTTACTTCTCAAATTGTTTTGTCCACTGAAACACTAAGTAAAACCATCAAATCTGCGTAATATTATATGAATATGGAGCTCAAAATGTGTGAATTGTTACATCAAAGATCATGCAAATAATTGCTCATCAGGTCTCTCAAGGACAAATTTAAACTATTTCGACATATGCTTGGAATTCAAAGGTTGTGTTATTAAGGAGGAATATAGAAATATGAACACAACATTATATTGGATGTTTATGACAATCATGTCAAACAAGCACGTCAAGCTCTCATGTCAAATTGAAGATAAAAAAAACATGATCTTATCTCCGGCAATGTTAGGGCATCCACACCAAGGGGAGCAATAAGCAATAATAGAGAGACATTATTGCTTATTGCTCTATGGACATCCGTAGTGAGGTGAGCAATAAGCAATAATAGAGAGGGTTTATTGCTTATTACTCTCATGCAGCAAGTAAGCGAAAAAAAGAGCAAAGATCAATGCTTGATAGATGAGCAATAATGGGGAGGGTGTGGGAAATGAAAGCAATAAGTGAGCCCCACATATATTTATGAAGAAAGACAAAAGAAAATTACTTTTTGTTGGTTTTGAAAGAAATAAAAATCAGAAATGTCATAAAATTAATGTTAGACGGACATTCAACTATTCAAATTCAAAAAATAAAAATAAAAATAAAAATTTTAAAATATAAAAAATAAAAAATCAGAAGAAAAAAAATCAGAAAAATTAAAGAATGTTGTGACAAAACAAAAAAATGAAATAATAGAAGTCATAATGTCGGATAGTTGAATGGTTATGTGTATAGTTTTTTGCTCTTTGCTATTTGCTGCGTTACAATATATAGAGCAAAGAGCCATTTTTGCTCATTACTTTTAGCTCTGCTTGCTACATGACTTTTATGGAGAAATATTATTTTTCCTTATTGCTTATTGTCCATTGCTCTCTCACTACATATGCCCTCATGCAGTAGGTAAGCAAAAAAAGAGAGCAAAAAGCAATGCTTGATAGGTGAGCAATAATGGAGAGGGTATTGGAAAGGAAAGCAATATATGAGGCCTGCATGCATATATCAATATAGAGATAATAAAACCTACTTTTTGTTAGTTTTGAAAGAAATAAAAAATGTCATAAATGAACATTAGACGGACATCCAACTATTCAAATTCAAACTCAGTAAATAAAAATAAAATATTTTAAAATAAAAAAAATTCAAAAATGAAATCAAAAAAATTAAAGAATTTTGGGACAAAACAAAAAAATGAAATAATAGAAGCGATAATGCTGGATAATTGAATAGTGATGAGTATTGCTTTTTGCTTTCATTGCTTCAAAATAATATATAGAAAGGTTGCTATTTTTGCTCATAGCTCTTTGCTCTCTTGCTGCGTTAAAATATATAGACAAAGAGCCATTTTCGATCATTGCTTTTAGCTCTGCTTGCTACATGACTTTTATGAAAAAATGCTATTTTTACTTATTGCGCATTGCACATTGCACATTAATATTGCTATCTTACTATGGATGCCCTTACTGACATAAGTTATGCCATGGTAAAACAGTGTGTTATCCTCCCTTAGTTTGTGCATCCCTACTCCCTCAAAAGCACTATAAAAGGAATCGCAACAGAAGATATCAAAGCATCCCTCAGCCTTCCCTCTTCATTTGTATTTCAGTAGAGTATTTGAGAGTTTATCTCTATAGTATTTTCTAGCTTAATCGTACGAGCATGTTTCCATTCTAGTACAATAAATAAGTTGGTTTCTTCGTATACATCCCAAATTAGTGAAAATTGTGTTCCACATTATTGTGATCCTGGGAGGATTAGTAATAGTCATATACGGCCAAAACACTCAACGTTTTATGTTTCAAATTTTGATAAGATTTTACTAAAAAAAATGGAAGTTCGCCATGCTTTTATTTCTTCACAAGGAGAAACTCGAGTTCTTTTTTATTTTTGCAATTTTTGAAACTCAAATCTCGATTTTGCCCTGTTTTAAACTCAAATATCGATTTTACCCTGTTTTTAATAAAACCGATTTGGGGAACCCGGTTTGGCTCATTTTTTATAAAACCCGGTTTCTCCCAAACCGATTTGGTTGATTTTCAATGAAACCGGTTTGGGGGAAATCGATATGCTGACTGTGCACCTGCGTGTCATTATTTGGTCCTACGTGGACCCAAAGAAATATAATTAGGGCCACGTGTAAAACCGGTTTCATGCGGAATAACATTAGTGTTTCTTTTCTTTTCTCCCTCCGCCGATTATTTTATAATTAGATGGTAATTAGTTGAATTGGGTGGTAATTGGTTGAATTGTTTGTATTGAATTGTTGAATTGGGTGTTAATTAGTTGAAATGTGTGTGTTGAATTGAGTGTTAATTAGTTAAAATGTTTGTGTTGAATTGGGTGTTAATTATTTGAATTGGGTGATAATTAGTTGAATTGTTTGTGTTGAATTGGGTGGTAATTATTTGAGTTTTTAAAAATAATTGTTGTTGACTAAAGAAAACCGGTTTTATAAAAAGAAACCCTAATTTTATTCCGCGTGAAACCGGTTTGGCGGAAACCAGTTTTACACGTGGTCATAATTACATTTCTTTCGATCCACGTAGGACCAAATAATGCAACGCATGTGCATAGTCAGCAAACCGGTTTGATTGCTTTTCAACGAAACCGGGTTCCCCCAAAACCGGTTTTTATTAAAAATGAGCCAAACCGGGTTCCCCCAAATCGGTTTTATTAAAAACAAGGCAAAATCGATATTTGGGTTTAAAACAAGACAAAATCGAGATTTGAGTTTCAAAACAGGGCAAAAATAAAAATACTCGGAAACTCGAGTGGGTGGTTTTGAAGTGTGTATTGGTATTTAGGTTACCGCATTAATCTATAAAATGCGTAGTGGAATGAAGCTAAAGTATTTCAATTTAGGACTCAAACCTACTTTTGTGTTATTTGTCTACTCATCTACTCGACAATCCTTTTTGTGGCAAACATTATTGGCCTCATGTCTTGTAAGAAAAGTATAAACACACTTCAAAGTTCAAACTATCAGCGTTCTAAAATATATTTATCCATTTTTTAAATTGACGACAATATAAAATAGAATGATAAAATCTATTTTTTAAAAACTAGATTCCACTATTGATAAGTAAGGAAGTGACAAGCCACAATGCCGGTGCATCCGAGAGAGTTCGTCGATCTCCTGGTCATTTGACTAAGACTGTCACTACAAGAAAATGTGTTATAAGCTATGATTTAAATCCAACGGAATATATTTTGTTGCTAAAATGTATAAAACCTTCAAAAAATCTGTTGGAAATTTATGAATTATAAGCGAAAAATTAAATCCAACGAAAATATGTTGTTGATAATACATACATAAAACCTTCTAAATTTGGTTGGAAATAAATCCATTGAGATATACGTATTATAAGCTACAAATTAAATTCGACGAAAAATATTGTGTTGATATTATATATATAAAACCTTCAACTTTGGTTGGAAATAAATCCGTTGCGATTTATGTGTAAAAAGCTACAAATTAAATGTAAGGGAAAATAATTTGTTGATAATATTTATATAAAATCGTCAAAATTGAAATAGAAATAAATTCATTGAGACTGATGTGATATATGCTATTAATGATGAAGATAATGCTCCTAACAAAACTACTTCACCAAAGACCGTCTAAAAAATATGTTCATTTACAACAAATAATCACACAAAATTAAAAAATGTAATAACAAATTTACAACAGTCACTTGTTATTAGTTAGTAGGGAAAAGTACAAATTGGTGCCCCGAACTACCGCTCTTTTCCAATTGAAGGTCCAAACTATCAATTTTTCCAATCAAGGGCAAAATAAAAAATAAATTAACCAATTTTTGAACACCGAGCACCCGTAGATTCACCGTGATTAAATTACAAACTCAATCATGTGAATCCCGTTAATAACGACTCAATAAAAAAGTGTATTGATATTAACAAAAAAAGATCAATTTAATACGTTAAAAGTTTATGAAGAGATCATCGGGTTATTTTCAACATGGTCCACATGATTGAGTTCACAATTTAATCACGGTGAAGTTACAGTGTTTGGTGTTCGAAAATTGGTCAATTTATTTTTTACTTTGCCCTTGATTGGAATAATTGATAGTTTGGACCTTCAATTGGAAAATGACGGTAGTTCGGGGCACCAATGTGTACTTTTCCCTAGTTAGTATGATGACCAAAATCAAATAGATTTGTCATATAATTAAATAAACTGAACTGTAGGTTGATTAAAGTTGTGACAAAAATGAAAGAAGAATTGGGCACATATGGTAGCATTTGAGCTCGTATAATTTAGTAAAAAAAATTCAACAAAATTTTTGTACATTGGGTGAATATGATTTTATTGTTTCGATTAAAATTCAATAAGTAAGTTATTACTGTATCTGGTTCAAAAAAAAGTAAGTTATTATCTAGTTATTATATTAGTTTAGTGATTCATAAATAAAGTATATATAGACATAAATAAACATAATATGACAAGATAACTCTTGTAGCCTAGTGGTTAGATGAATGTGTTATGGTTTAAAAATTTTAAGGGTGGATCGAGAGGGGAGGCGGCCAGTGAGGGTATAATAGTAAATACATTTATTACTTAAAACCTTTTAAAAGCAACAGAATAATTCTGTCGTAAATAATGCAAAGGGTATAATAAAAAATATATTCAATTGCTACAACCTTAATATCAGCGGATTATGCGTTGATTTTCTTTATTTTTTCACTCTTTTAATTAGATATAATCAACAGAAAATCCGTTGTAAATGACGTTTAAATCGACGGATATGATAAAATCGACAACCTTATAACCATCGACTTTCCAACAGAATAATCCGTCAACTTTAATAGCATTTCTTACGAAAAAAGTGTAAAAGCAACGGAATCAGCCGTTGATAAAAAGCGTTTTTCTTGTAGTGAGTGACCACTAGACCACTACCCATGATGCTGATAAATTCTTTTTATCTGTGACAGACATAATGCATATTTTATTGACCCCTTTAGTCAATCTAACTTATTGACCCATTTTCGTCAATCTAAGGGCAATAGCAGTAAGGTGTGCAATAAGCAATAATAGAGAGACTTTATTAATTATTGCTCTCATGTAGAATATAAGGAAAAAAGAGCAAAAATCAATCATTGATAGATAAACAATAATAAAGACGGAGTTAGAAAGGGAAACAATAAGAGGACCCACATGCATTTATGGAAAAAAGATAGCGAAATCTACCTTGTATTAGTTTTAAATGCTGTTGGAAAGATATTTGATAGGGGTTCACGCGTCTATTCATGAAGAAAGAGAAATAGTCATTTCGTTCTTAGCTCTTTACTTTCTTGTTGCGTTAAAATATATAGAGCAAAGATTCATTTTTGCACACTACTTTTAGCTATGTCTGTTAAAACACTTTTATTGAAAAATGCAATTTTTGCACATTACTCGCTTGTTGAAGTTGTCCTATTGATACTTTAACACCCTACAATTTTGAGTGCTTTACCCATTATTTATTAAATTGGCCGATGGATTAAGAGAGAGTTCATTTTGTGGTTAAAAATTATTATATTTATTTTCATTTTGCTCACAAATTATAAATGTTGGTAGCATAGTTGTAATAACTGGACCGACCGATTGGTACGACAGATTCAATCGAAAATCAATCATTCAATTGATTTGATTTAATTATCGAACTGGATATGCGATTCATCCGATAAAAATTTGACTGATTCGGCCGACCTATCCGGGTCAACGGGGTATGTAAACTTTTTTGTTTTAACTTTTTTCTTGTCTTTTAAAGATTTATTTTAAAATTTAAAATTATAAAAATGTATATTTCATTAAGGTTTAACTTATTCTCATCATAATAAAGTTTAACTTAAACATGATAAATTTATAAGGTCCTTTAAAAAATACTTCGAATAAAAATATAAAAAACCAATCAAAATGCACCGTGGTGTCCCTTTTTTTTAAAAAAATTTCATCATATTTGACAAGGAATGGACGACCCCCAAACTTATGCCGTAAGATGCATCAAGGGAGTTTGAACCATCGACCTCCTGGTCATTCAACCAAGACTATGACCGCTAGGGAACAAATTATAATATGTAATTATAATATGTCGTCATTTTGACACTTTTTGCGCATCCAAATTGAGTCCTATTTTCAATCCTGCAATGTGAAATTTGACCGTCGATGAAGCTATATTCTAAGCTATGTTCCCTTTTACCAACAAGGTGGTGGTTGAGTTGTTTGAGTATCTAGTCTTGTAATGATAAGTCAAGGGTTCAAACCTCACCATGACAAATTATTCTTCCAATTATTGGAAGATGTGGACTTGTGATTAATCCCGCTTGGGCGTGAATTTGCTAGTTGTCACTCATGGACGTGAGTTGCATCTTACAGGTTGGTTATTGCTTCAGTCGTAGGTTTTCATTCAGAATAATGGAGTTTAGAGTTGTGCTTCAGGGGTAATACATGATATTGAAAAAAAATAAGAAGGGCAAGAAGACAGAGATGTCTGATGAAACTTGTGCTTCACTGGTGGAAATATGATGCCGAGAAACTTGGATTGGTAGAGTTTTCCGACGAGACCCACACTTCAATATTTAGAAAAATGTATTAGATAATAACTATGAACTTAGATGATCTTATACCGAATAAATTGTACCCATCAATAATAATAATAAAAAGCTATGTTCTCTATTATTGCACTAAAAAAAGCTATGTTCTCTATTATTGCACTAAAATATTCTGATCTACACAAGTAGATACTCAAAGATTCATGATGTCATGAGAGGACACTACTACAGACTGGGGAATATGCATCGGTTTTGGAAGAGATTATGCATCGATTTTCATCCGATTCATAATTAATAGCTCAAATCCACCTGAAATTTTTACAAACATCAATAACCAGCTGCCATTAATTACAAATACCCTGCTGTTCAATTACAAATGCACTGTTGCTCAACATCGACATACATTCATTTCAAATATCAAAGGGAATATACAAGTACATCTTCTTTCCATACAACAATGCCAACACAAAAGTTAATATTCGTAATACAAACAACAAACCTAAAATTGATGTCCTATACCGACTGGGTAACGATCGCATATATAGTTATACAAGTAAGCGGCGCTTATTTCCCTTACTTCATCGATCTTCGAGTCTTCGTATGATTCACTTCCGTTAGGAAAACACTACAAACAATGAAAAGCAAGAGAAAACTAAATCAATACAATAAAGTTCCAATTAGTTCAAAACCAACCAAAGTCAACTACCACTTAATGAATAATACAAGTCTAAAAGATACTTGGCTAAGATCATCAATCTCCGCTCCGTTATTAGCTCGTATAAACTAGATTATGTCCCAAATATAATTCAAAACATAATTACCGCATAAGTGACCCGGCTGTTGTTTTGGACACTGCACGATCAATAATTTCTTATCACACACTATATTAATGCTAAAGCGCAGTAGATATGAGACTTCGTACCTAAAAAAGATAGTAGATATGAGACTTCGTACCTCAACTACCTTCCAACGTACACTTTGTGTAATTCTCGGTATACATCCTTGATAGTATCGGTACATTCCCCTAAATGAATAACATAACATAATTAGTGATTGTTAATAGACAAGTTACAAGATAAAAGTGAGTCTAAAACTTACGTGTTCACCAAATTCTTTGCATCGACGTTTATACCTTCATCACTATTCTATGGATCAAGCCAATGCGCTACATGTTGTTTTGGGAAGATGACACGTAACATCCAATGCCACCTTACAAACACAAACTAAATTCAAAAAAGCATATAAAACATTATCATTAAGTTATGAACTTACTTTACATGATCCACGTAAGGTAGGAAGTACCAAAAATTACAGATGTCGAGATATCAAATACAAACATTAATGAAGTAAGGACTCTTGAAGAGCCTTTATCTAAGGAATTTGAGAATAAAGACAAAGATATTGATAATAATTTTGAAATTTCAATTAATTATGCCAACACTTGTGTGGGTTGGTTTCGAGATGATGTACATCTCAACGATATCTTTGCTTATTCAGTTGCCTTACAAGTCATTGGAGAAGATGACAATGATCCCCAAACAATAGATGAATGTTGACATCGAGATGATTGGGAGAGCTGGAAAGAAGCAATTCAAGCAGAGTTGAACTCTTTGAATAAACGTGGTGTTTTCGGACCTGTAGCTCCAACACCCAAAGGTGTGAAATCAGTTGGCTATAAGTGGGTGTTTGTACGAAAACGTAATGAACGTAATGAAGTTGCAAGATACAAAGCTAGACTGGTTGCACAAGGTTTTACACAGAAACATGGAGTAGACTATATAGAAACGTATTCACCTGTAGTGGATGCAACGACTATTAGGTTTCTAGTTGCTTTGGCCGTTGTCGAACGACGTAAAATGCAACTCATGGATGTGGTAACTGCATACATTTATGGGTCGTTAGACAAAGATATATACATGAAAATCCCAGAAAGATTAAAAATGCCTGAAGCATTACAAGCGAAGCCCCGTCATATGTACTCCATCAAATTGAAAAGATCACTGTATGGGCTGAAACAATCCGATCGAATGTGGTATAATCGCCTCAGTAAATATTTCCTGGCGCAAGGGTTTATTAATAACCAAATATGTCCATGTGTTTTTATAAAACGTACGGAATCGGGTTATGTAATCATAGTTGTGTACGTCGATGATTTAAATATAATTGGAACTCCATAAGAGATCCAATTGGCAGCAAACTATTTGAAAAGGGAATTTGAGATGAAAGATCTAGGAGCTACTAAGTATTGTCTCGGCCTGCAGTTCAAGGATACAAATAATGGAATCTTTATCCATCAATCAAATTACACCGAGAAGGTTCTAAAGCGTTTTAATATGGATAAAGCACATCCATTAAGTATGCCGATGGTAGTAAGATCACTCAACATCGAAAAGGACCCTTTTCGTCTCCGATCAATCGATGAAGAGATTTTAGGTCCAGAAGTACCTTATCTTAGTGCAATTGGGGCTTTAATGTACCTTGCTAATAATACCCGACCAGACATATCATTTGCCGTTAATTTACTTGCAAGATATAGTTCATCGCCCACTAAAAGACATTGGAGCGGTGTTAAACACATCCTACGTTATTTACGTGGAACAAGTGATATGGGTTTATTTTTCAAAGGAACAAATGGAGTACAAAATGGTGAATTGGTTGGTTATGCTGATACGGGTTATTTGTCTAACCCACACAAAGTTATCTCACAAACGGGGTACTTATTCATGTATGGAGGAACTGCCATTTTATGGCGTTCGACAAAACAGACATTGGTAGCCACATCATCGAACCATGCGGAACTGATTGCACTATACGAAGCTGGACGAGATTGTGTTTGGCTTAGATCATTTATCAACCATGTCAAAACCTCTTGTGGATTAATATCAGGAAAACAAAGACTGACAGTAATATATGAGGATAATGCTGCTTGCATCGCCCAAATCAAAGAGGGATATATTAAAGGTAATAGAACAAAGCACATATCTCCTAAATTCTTCTCCACTCATGAGCTTCCAGTGGAAGGAAAAAACAATGTTTGCCAAATACAATCCAGTGAAAATTTGGCAGACTTGTTCACTAAGTCATTACCGACACGAGTTTTTAAGAAACTTGTAAATGGCATCGGGAGGTGCAATCTGAAGGACTTGTCGGTTTGAGGGGGAGTTTTATAACTGTACTATTTTTCCTTAACTTGGTTTTTTTATCCCTTTTTGTGTTTTTTCAGATCAAAGTTTTAACGAGGCAGTTCACAGAATAAGAAGTGTATATTCAAGGGGGGTGTTATGATATCATGGCATTATGAATGCACACTCAACCTTTGGTTAGACGCATTTAGATCACTCTATTATACCTCTCCTTTATTTGTGTTAAAGGGTCATGTCCTTTCATTTGTCTCATGTAACCCTATAAAATATGTGTATGTAAAGAAGAAATAATAAGAAGAATACAGTTCTCCTTACATATTTTCTCTCATATTCTTGTTCTTCCCTAATATATTATAACAATTTTCAATATTTTTGGTATAAGCAGGTCAATTTGGGTCAGATTGGTTGAAATACTGACTCATTAATCCGGTGGCCTGAACGGGTTGGTCACCGGGTCGATTTTCACAACATTGGGTAAATGTGATTATAATTAGGAAAAAAATGATAATTCAAAGACCCTTTTATATTCTTCCGGGAATTAAAAGGAAAAAAAATGGAAGTACAATGAAATTCAATCTAACATTTTGTGGAATATTTGGGTAGAGCCTCTCGGCGAGAGGTTCCAGCGAGTAAGAATACCTTGTTAAACTCTTAGTGTTCAGTTTGCTTTCGGTACTCTCATCAAGGTGATTTTATTTATCAAATTGAACCTAAGTCCTAAACGTGACCTAAAATCAAGTTTTAGAGTTAATCTCGAGGTTTAAGCGAATTGAAATCACAATTACAACATTTCAATGGATACAACATGCGGCTAAAAGGATACATAGCCTTGAAAGTGGCTTGGTTGAATGACATCCTGGCTTCTGGAAAGATCAGCATCACACAATGTTTAAGATTTCGTCGTGCTTTAGGTGAATCAGGATATGTCAATGAAAGCAGCACATATGCTTCAACAGGGTGCACTGTCAAGAAATGAAGGATACTACTGTGTTTGAAGATGTACTCAAACAAGAAATGTTTATATTCTAAGATAACCATTCCTGTCTTGCACCCCGGTTCCGAAAGTTCTCCTGAGGAACGACTTCCTGTTCAAAGAAAAGCTTCGTCTTATAGCCCTTTTTCTGCGCCAGGTAGATATGTAGGTGTAAACAGCTGGGAATATGAAGCATAGAAGCACCATTAACAACATCGCGACGCACAGAAGCATCACATTGCGGAAACCATCTTTTATTGCTGGATTGTTTTGCCCAGTCCATGGAACACCTCCAACATTCATGCCAAACACTATTGCAAAATAAAAACAGGTAAGACAAATGTTTATGTTCCAAGAGTGTCTGTTGAAAGGCCGGAGAAGATATGATTACCTCCGGTAATGATGGATAGAGGAAGGAAGATTATGGAGAGGAATGAGAGGTAGTAGAGTTTTCGATTAATTTGTTCAGCTTGCCAACTGTCAAGCCCCGCCTGGATTGCAGTTACGCGGTTGGCCAAGAACCCCACATTCTCTTTTAATCTTCTTAGGCGACCAATTAGTTCATCGAGGGAGCTGATATCTTCGCTCGAGAACCAACCCTTTGACGAACATTTTTCTTTCACCCGAGGAAATACTTGCTCACCATGTGTTATAACCTGTGTAACATTGAAATGAGTAGGCATCGCTCTGTTAAATTTATAGAGAAGAAATACAAATTATGTTGCTATATATAGCTTCTTCTTCTTTATTTCAATTACTCAATACTTCAACTTGATTCAACAGCTGTCTCAAATTTTCAGAGAAGCGTTGTGCCTGGTATATTCATGTTTCCGTTTAAAATTCAAGGTTTGAAGATTACCTGCAGCAGACGCTGCAGATTAAGATGCATCTTTGGAAACCTTCTATCGTCTAGCATTTGCTTTTTCAAAGCAAAACCACCTGCAATGTAATTGTCAGATTAAACATAGTCGTAACTCCAGATATTTCCAACATAGACATATCCCATGAAGTTTTATTTTCTTCTTTGGAGTGACTCGCAACTACTTGGATAATTAGACAACAACAAGAAGGCGATTGTAATCTGAAAAATTTAGGAACATGTCTCCCTACTTTCATCCAGCCACAACATTTCAGTAAATCAAATATACAAGAGAAGAGACGGAGTGCATAAAAAGGTGGATAAATATGAACAAAAACAGATAACTGGAATGGCGAAAACCCGTGGAAGATGCACAACAAATAAGCAAATAAAAGCATAATTAGGCGACGCTAATTCAACTCACCTTTGTCCATCTCTAATTCTACGGTGTCTAGCTCCAACTCAAGTTTGGTCACAACATCTTGAATGTGATCCACATGAGTATCAACAATGTGAACAACAAGATTTGACAGAGTTGTAGGAACTGGAGTGTCAACCTCCTCAGAATGATTCATTGTCAACAAAAACTCCAGAACATGCTCCTTTATCACAGTTGCCCCAGCTTCCTTCTTCTCCCCTCTCATAAATGGACCTTCAACGCTAGGAATCTCTGAAAGTAAAGACTCACTAACTTGTGAAAATTCCAATCGAGGAACACGCCCTAACGAAACAGTTATCACCGAACTATCACTAATTCTCGCAGCAATCCTGAATGTGAAGTCACTTGACGAGGGTCCTGGAGAATTAACCCGGAAAACAAGTGCCCCATCAACATATCCGCAGAACGGCCCGTTGCTAACAAGACTAAGAATGTCTTGAAGCTTCAACGGAGGGCAAAGAACATCAATGAGATATTGGGCCGACTGCGAGAGCTTCTGGTTACCTTTAGGAAGCTCCACATGATACCAACAAAACTCCTTGCCACTACCCTCGGCCAGATCCCATTCCTTGGCGTAAAACTTGCCAAAGCCATCAAATATAAAAGCTTTTTTTCTGACAGCCCCAGGAAAGTGAGTCCTGAAACCGTTGTGTAATCTGAGCGGCATGCTGTCTGAGGTTCCAGCTTCCATATCTACAGCTTCCTCATCCGCTGGTGACTCACTTGGAACCAGCTCCATCATTGTGTAAAGCTGTGTGACCTTTATCCTCAAATCAACTCAGTTTTTGAGTCAACCACCAAACCATTCAAGCATTTAAAAAAAGGCATTTTATCAAACACCTTCAAATCAACAACCCACAAAACAAGCATATGTATAAATCAAAAAAGCTCAACTTGATAGATCCAACGACACCGAAATTAGATCAACCATAAAGAACTATCCCAGAAATGAGTCATTGACCTCAATCTACCGAGATTCCGATTATGCATTCCGCTGGCGCTGCTGGTCAAATCTGAAGGCAGGCGATGATACACGAAACCACCAGGAAGACGCGGGTCGAGAAAACAACAATAAAAGCAGGTCACAAATTGGGTCGTTGGTAAATAATTGCACTTTGAAGTTTGAATCAGGAAACGCGAGAATCCTCGTAAACTGCTAATATCATCGAAAAATCACACCGCAAAAACGCGCAGAATTAAAAGAATGGGGCATTTAAATACAGAATCTAAGAATCTAATAAATTGAATGAAAAATGGGGAAAAATAGCACAAAAGTATCATGAGAGTCTTTAATTTTCATTTAGATCTAATTGAACTATCGTCCTGTTTTAACATAAATAACGAACTATTGATTTTTTTTCAAATTTTTTAATGATAAATACAATATTATCCTGTAATTCTGTTAAGATTATTTTTACAAAATCAATGAATTGATTGGCTATCAAATGTTTTTCTTACATGAAATTCTATTTAATCCAGATTTAACTTTTTACATTCAAACGATTTTTTTTATTGGAGATTACAACATCTCATCTAACCAAGTACTATACAACTACATTTTGTATATATTACATGTGCACTTATCATTCAGATACAATCTCTAAACTCTTGGAGCACGGCTACGCAAGGCACCAACTCGGATTAATACTTGAATGGTCCGCATTGAAGCATATGCCATAAGACACCTCTATCTTGAAACCCCACGATCGCATACACGCACCTCCATGCATCAAGGAAGCAACGCTTGCGGATTTTAAGGGCACAACACGTCCACAAGGGACTCCGCGAAGGAGGAACAACACGTCCACGCCAAGGCAGGATGAATCGAAGAACACCTCTAAGAGGGATTGTGATCAAACCCTAATAATAATAAAAATAAAGTAAATTATAATATCACAATTTTTGCAAATTCGAAGACAAATATGTACTAATATGCTAAGCTTTCTACCTCGTCATCATGAAATTATTGCTTAGCACACGAATTGTAGGTTGGTGATTTAAGGTTTATGAGCATGGTAACATGCTTAAACCTATTAGGATAATCAACCCTAATGAAATGAGTCAAATTGGGATGAAATCGAGCGAAGTCGGTACTCGAAGTAAGTGAGTACCGCGCCCAAGGAAGACATTAAGTGTGTTGGGCGCGGTCGCTAATGTGTGCATATGACGCGATGATAATGTTCACGCTGGCGAGCAGAATCTGCAGGTTCCGCGCGCCCTACGTTCACTTTAACGTCACATCGCGCCCAACCTAAAGTGTTGGACGCGGACATAATGTGTATGATGGGCGCGCATCATCTGTTACACAGATGCGGATGTTCAGCTAGGAGACGCACCCAATCTTCATGTCCGATGACTCCACTATAAATACGAGATGTTTTCCTCGTGCAAATCAGTTCGAGATATACTGTTCAATTGCTAGTAACAACAACTCTCATCTTTGATTCCTAAATCCACCTCAAACCCTAAGCCTGATGTTATTCCACTGCCTAGAAAAATAGTGTTTCTCAATTAGATTATCTCACTTCGAATTTCCTGTAACCCGAGGCAAATCTTACAAAGGTGAAAATATCGATTTTGGAAAGAGAATTTACGCGATCTAATTTGATATCCAAGCGACCCTTCTACTACTACTAAAGTTTACTACTTTTTGGAAGATTCACTTGTGAAGAAATATGCTGTCATCTTTGCCCTGTTGAATTTGCTGCTTATTTTCTACAAGAGAAGACGACCCACACCAACAAACAAAATCGATATTCTAATCGATGGCGAGTGATGAGTCGTATTAATATGACTCGTCAAACTAATTAATCTCATTTATTTCGACACTTTTATATGCGAACATTTACTTTCTAGTATGGTTTGCATTTCAGGTGTTTCGGAATCTCTACGAGGAAACGCACGTAAAAGACGGCATTTCATGCCAAAACACCACAGTGGCAGATCAGACCTTTGGAGGTTCGCCAGAGTGCGGGAATTGACAAGTGAACAAAAAAATATGAACAACATGTCGAGGCGTAGCTGACTCAATTCTCTACAAATCTCTAGTTCACCTCGAGAGCACTCGAGGTCATTCGGATGATCAAATCAACAGTCGAAGTCATAACTGACGTGCAGATAGGGGAGACCGAAACAGTGCAAATCACACCCAAGATAGACATTAGCCCAGTGCTAATGTCAACTCTGGGCACGATGATAACGTCAACGCTGGGCACGACCGTAACGTTAACGATGGGGCGCGATGATGACATCATCAGCGTGCAATGATGACATCAGCAAGTCCGAAAATTAGAAATTTGGGCCCAAAACAGATTTGGAACCCTAGCAGCATATATATGTGGTTCTATTCTGATTTTCATTCATCATTCGTCAGTCCCAAGAATCAACACGATGGCTCTGGAGAAGAACGCGAAGCTTTCGACGAAGAGAAGAATTTTCTATTACTTTTATTCCAAAAATACTTGTGTTTTTGTTATGGCTATGAGTAGCTAAATTCTTATTTTAGTTTAGGGTTTCGTTCATTGCGACAATACGTTTTGAGACTCTTGTTTTTAATGCTTAATTCATGTTTTACACTAGTTCTTGTTCTTCATCGCATGAATAGAATTGTTAGGTTAAGTGGAAACTTTGCCGTAAAGCTTAATTTGACGACCAATTCTTATCGTTAATATCTACTGGAAACTTTGTCGTAAAGGTAGATCGTAATACCTAGATTTAATATTACCTTTGTCAGAATATTGTGCTTAGGAGAACTAGAAGTCTAATACCTTTGCCAGATTAGATTGTGGTGTATCACCTTTGCCTTGATACTTTAGGTTATTACCTTTGCCGGAATAACCACGCTTAGAAACTTAAATTATGATTATTAGCAGTCAATGATAAACGTGTCATAATAGAAACCCTAAGAGCATCCGCACACATTCAGCACCTTCTAGAATGGAGAAGGTGCTAAATTAGCACCTCCTAGACAAGTAGCACCTTCTTGATTTGTAATTTATGCACCAATCAAAAAGTTCAGCACCTTCTTGCACTATTCATCTAATAAAATATTATTTAATAAATTAACTTTTTATTTCAAAAAATATATAAATTATCTTATGGATTTTTTAGTGGTGAATTGTTAAATAGAAATATAATGAAGTTGTTGTTGGAAATAGAATTGTAAAATTAAAATTCCTAAATGAATTGAAATTAAATTACATAATTAAAGATAATTGAAATTCGGATATTTTTGAAAATAAATAAAGTTCAAAATCAGAATTGAAAATTAATTTCCATCAAAAAAAAGAAGAAGAAAGAATTGAAAATTAATTATTACACATTAATTATACAATACACTAAGTCCAAAATGAGCCTAAATACCCTGCAGCAACTGCTCCAAGATGTGCTAGGCGAGCATGCCCTCCAGCAAGTGCTCCATTTCCAGCATCTACTTGGAACCGCTGCATCCTTCATCCCCCAGCAGGTGTGCCAAATGAGCGCAACCGCTGCATCCTTCATCCCCCAGCAGGTGTGCCAAATGAGCGCCACGTCCCCAGTAGCTCCTCCTCAACATGTACCGGTGCAGATGCTCTAAGGTGAATGTCTTCTCTGATTGGAATCTTTATTCGTGTTTCTCTCTTTTGCACTCGCAATTGCTAAAAAAACCCATGTTTCTTTATTTGTCTGCAGATACAACTTCCAAAACTAGCTATATTGGGTTAGACCCTGCTTGCCACCAACTAGTTGTTCACAGGAAAAAATAAATATTAAATTTGACGCAACAAACAACGCGCGTCAAATTTTGGCGCCGTTGACGGGGAGCTACGATTCGATGAAGTTGTTTCTTTTCGTTATTTAATTTTGTTTTTATTTTTAGTTTTTTTCTGTGCTTTGCTACTTTCTTCACAATGTCTCGTGTAGGTAGCGAGATTGGTAACACCAATAACAATAACGAGATTGCCCTGATTGTTGGTAACGAGAATGTGCCCTATTTATTTTGATGAGCCAGAACGAGAGCTACATGCTTGTAACACGTCGAATAATGCAGACAGGCAGGCACAATAGAATCAAAGGGCACATGTTGCACAGAATGCTGGAGATGGTGCTAATGCAAGGTAGCCGTCTCCACCGCTAGCAACACAGCCACAAATTAACAGGGAGCCAAAAGAAGAGGACGAATATTATTACGAGCCTACGATGAAGGAGCTGTCTGCCCCCAATTTTCAGAATCAACCTTGGAGTATCCATGAGGGGCCAGACATACAAGAAATTGAGATCAAGACTGCGGTAGTGCTCCATCTGCCAAAGTTTTCGGGTCGGCAAGGAGAATCAGCCACTAAGCATCTGCAGGATTTTCATGGCATCTACCAGACTCTTCGACCCTTTAGAGTCACAGTGGAGAATTTCAAACTCAAAGCTTTCTACTTTTCTTTAACTGACATGGCTAGATCTTGGTTTCAGTCTCTTCCTTCAGGTAGCATCAGAATATAGGACCAGACGCAGAAAAAGTTTCTTGCTAAATACTACCCAGCAGCTAAGACCGGGCAGGTTCGTAGGTAGCTGCAAGATATCAGGCAAGTACCCAATGAATCGATGTATGACTATCTGGAGAAAATCAATGCAATAGAGCAAAGTTGCTGCAACTTGGGAGTGCCTGAAAAGTTGGTGATCGAATATTTGTTAGACGGGTTGAAGCCACTTGATCGGATGCTGCTTGATGCGTCAGCTGGAGGGACAATTCTAAATTTATCTCCAGCTGGAGTACGGAATTTGATCACTGAAGTGGCTAAGAATGCTAGGTCCAAAGAAGAGGTCAACCATCAAGAGGAATTCAATAGGACCAGGAATGCTTCACAGGCTGAAACTTCGTCGAATCCGATGGCTGCGGAGCTGAAAAAGATGAAGGAGCTAATGAAGAAGATGATGGTGAATCAGGTAGCACGAGTAAGGCTATGTGAATTTTGCACAGTGACTAACCATAAGACGGATGCTTGCCCCACTTTGCAGGAGGAAACACATGTTGATGTCAATGTAGTGGGAAGTTTCCAAAATTATAATAATAATAATGCACCCCAGCAACCTCAACAGCAGTAGTACTATCGACCACCATACTGTCAGCATCAGGGTAGCTACAACAATGAGGGTCAGTATCAGCAGCGAGGGCAGAACTACAATCAAGCAGGTCCTAGTAATCAGAATTTCAGCAAGTCTCTGGAAGATGTGGTGAAGGAGTTGGCAGCTAGCACCCAGCAGTTAGCCACCACTGTGCAGCAAAATTAGGCAAGGAGTGATGGAGCCATTACAGAGCTGTCTAAACAGATGTCCCAAATATCCAACACAGTTTTTAGTAGAGGAGTGATTCGAGAAAGCTACCGTCGCAGACAGTCCCTAACCCGAGAGGAAACATCAGTGCACTGGCCGCAAGAGATGAATCAGAGGCAAGCAACAGCAAAAAGGAGCCTGAGTCAGTGCCTACCGCGCTCGAGAAAGACATTAGCTCGATGCTAATGTTTGAAGTGGACACGACGTTAAAGTTATACGGGGACGCGATCAATGCGTTGATCGCGCTCAATGAGTTGATTGCAGCCGTGCCCTACGAACAAATTAAGGCTGAGCGTGGCGACTTAAAGTCTTCATCAGGTGCGATACTCTTGGTAGGGCATAATTTATTTTCCAATTCTAAGACCCTGCTTTCATTTTCTGTGCAGGTAAGAGCTCCCGAAGAGCATGTGATTGACAAGGATGAACTAAGCGACGAGTTCAGAAAAGCCAACGATGGACCACGCACTTACTAAGAGTCAAGAGGTATGACCTAGAAAGAGTAAGGACCCAGGTGCCTTTAAAGTCACCTGTGGTGTTGGTGAGACACTTATACATCATTGTTTAATTGACTTGGGTGCTGCTATTAATGCTATGCCTTATTTTTTATATTGTTCTTTGAAACTAGGTCCAGTGAAACCTCATAAACTTGTTGTAGAGTTAGGGGATAAATCGCATATTCGCCCAGTTGGTTTGCTTGATGACCTAGCCCTCCGTGTTGGAGATCTTTTTGTTCGTACATAAATCTATGTTTTGCAGATGGGAAATGCTAGAAACGACGATCCTCGAGCACTCATCTTGAGAGGTCCATTCCTCTTTGCCACCAACACAAAGAGTAACATGGAAACGGGTTTGCTATCACTTGCGTTTGCTGGCAAGATATAAATTTTCAATATTTATGAGGATGGTGATCACCCGAGCACGAAGAAGCCACCGGACATCGTGAACACATCATACCTTGGTGCCCTACTTCCTAACCCACCAGATGAGGCTAGTCTTGCAATGAACGAGGTGATTGTAAGCGAAGTGTCCTCTGAGACTCAGGAGGATGTGAAGGCTAACCCACACGATCGATGGAGAGAATACACGAGAACCCCATTCTATAAAGGCTATGAGCAGAAGAAAGGAGTTGTTGAGGAGAAGTTTGACCTCACACGTCCATGGGATCCCAATGTGTGATCCCTAATGAGGTATTGTCGAGCCAACAACGTAAAACAAAGGGGCTCGTAGGGAGGCAGCCTGGTAAATTTTTATTTTCCTTCATTTTTGTGTCTTTTATGTCCGTTTGAGTCTTGTGCAGTCTGTGTCATCTAACCGAGTCTATCATGACTTAGTTTTTGGTGGAAAGAGACATTTTTATGCAAAAAATAGGTCTACTCCAGTGCGGATCTCGCCCAACCTCGACATTAGGATCGCGCCCTGCCATGACAATACTGTTGCGCTCCATGAGGACATTAAGGAGTTGACCGTGCCCCTAATGTCTACACTGGGTGCGGTTAACCGGTGACCAGCGTTGACCATTGACTAACTCATTTGACTAGAATTTTCACCATCACACAACGAGACGAGGGGAGTGCCTGTTCATTTTTACTTTTATCTTTTTCCCTATACAAGTGTATCTTGCATTGTCTGTGTCTTTAAACTTAAGTCGTGCCGTGAGGACGCAACTTGGTTTAAAAGTGTGGGGTGGGAGAGTCAGTCAGCATGTTTACCTTTTTCTTGCATATTATACTGTGTCAGCACATTTCTTATTATGAAAAAAATTGAATGAAAAGTATGGAATTTCTCTCTGTTCCTTGAATATGCAGTATTGAATGTTAATGATGTGAAATAGATGATGCTGATTATATTGTATTTCTCTTGTGAAATCTGAATTGTGTTTTACATGTGAATTTAATCCACTACGTGTCTTTTGAGTTGAGATAAATAGGGATGTGGAGTTGATAGAAACATCCTAGAGAGACTTGACGAAGCATTCAAAGGACCGGATTTCTGACTATATGGTTGGATGGATTTAGTGGAGGCTAGCACTTCAAGATTTTATGGTTCAGAGTTTGCTCCGCCATTGCAGCCTTTATGTAAGTAGGCGGGATGGGAAAATAGACCGTCCCATCTCTAGTCCGAAGTAACCGGGAAAAGGTGGTGACCCCCATCTTGACTCGTATCAAAAAGGGAGATGATGAGAAAGAGCGGGGAGGTATTTCCATATGCTTGTGGGCGATGATTGGACCTCTCTCAGAAGAAAAATAGGAAAAAGCACAAGCAAGTTCACAATAAAGGAAAAAAACTCAAGAAAAATCAGCCAAGTTGTGAAGTTTTACAAGAAGAAGAAAAAAGAGTGAAGCACCTCATTCATACACAAGAGCCAAAGGCCTAAGAAAGTTCACTACGTCAAAGGATGTCCAACAAAAGAAGTAATAAAAGGTCAAAGCCTTAAAGATCGAATGAATCATGTGCTAGAAAAAGCAATAAAGTATAACCATATAGCTAGAAATCGGGACATCGAATGCATATCATGGGTCTAAAGAGGGCTATCTCTCACTCATCCGAAGTAATTTGATATTCAGCTCAGAGGTAACATGTATCAAGTTAATTCTATGTTAACTTGTTAAGCATGATGATGTGAGTAACGATTGATTTATGCATAGAAAACCTGAATTTATACTAGCATCTCGTATTCATGTAGCATTTATCCAAGACGTCGTGGAAATTGTGGTGTTATATTTGTTTTCGTTCTATGACTTGTTCTTGTTCGGCACGAACAAGTTTAAGTGTGAGGTGGTTTGAAGAGTCGTATTTATACGACTTGTCGAACTAACTAACCTCATCATTTTGACACTTTTATATGTGAACATTTACTTTTTAGTATGGTTTTGCATTTCATGTGTTTCGGAAGTTCTAGGAAGAAACGTGCATAAAAGACGGCATTTCATGCCAAAAACACCACAGTGGCAGTTCAGACCTTTGGAGATTCGCAGGAGTGCTGGGAATTTAAAAGTGATCAGAAAAATATCAAGAACATGTCAATGCGTAGCTGACTCAATACTCTACAACTCTATAGTTCACACCAAGAGTAGCCAAGGTCATTCGGATGGTCAAATCAAAAGTCAAAGTCGGAACTGACATGTAGAAAGGGGAGACCAAAACAATGCAGATCGCACCCAAGGAAGATATTAACGCAGTGCTAATGTCAACTCTGGGCGCGACGATGATATCATCAACGTGCAATGATGACGTCAGAAAGTCCAAAAATTATAAATTTGGGCACAAAGCAGATTTGGAACCCTAGCAGCATATATATATGGTTCTATTCTGATTTCCATTTATCATTCGTCAGTCCCAAGAATCAACACGACGGCTAGAAGAACGCGAAGCTTTCGACGAAGAGAAGAATTTTCTATTACTTTCATTCCAAAAATACTTGTGTTTTTGTTACGGCTATGAGTAGCTAATTTCTTATTTCACTTTAGGGTTTCGCTCACTGTGACAATACATTTTGAGACTCTTGTTTTTAATGATTAATTCATGTTTTACTAGTTCTTGTTCTTCATCGCATGAATTGAATTGTTAGGTTAAGTGGAAACTTTGCCGTAAAGCTTAATTTGACAACCAATTCTTATCGTTAATATCTACTGGAAACTTTGTCGTAAAAGTAGATCGTAACACCTATGTTTAATATTACCTTTGTCAGAATATTGTGCTTAGGAGAACTAGAAGTCTAATACCTTTGTCGGGTTAGATTGTGGTGTATCACCTTTACCGGGATACTTTAGGTTATTACCTTTTCCGAAATAACCACACTTAGAAACTTGAATTATGATTATTAGTAATCATTGATAAACTTGTCGCAATAGAAACTCTAAGCTGAATGTCCTCTCTAATTGGAATCTTTATTCCTGTTTCTCTCTTTTGCACTCGTAATTGCTAAAAACCATGTTTCTTTATTTGTCTAAGATACAACTTTCAAAATCAGCCCTCTTGGGTTTGACCATGCTTGCCACTAACTAATCGTTCACAGGAAAAAATAAATATTAAATTTGACGCGTCAGACGACGTGCGTCAGCGAGCCTAACGAGAGATGACTCATTACTTCCAAAAGCTAGATAAGTTTGAAGGCACCAATTTTTGGTGTTGGCAGAAGAAAATGCACTTTCTACTGACAAACTTGAAAGTGGTGTACGTAATGTCTACACCATTCCCTGAAGTTGGAGATGATGGAACCATGGAGGGGTTTCAGAAATGAAGCAAGTGGGAGAACGATGACTACATCGCTAGAGGTCATATCCTCAACGCTATGTCTGATGCCCTTTTCGATATTTTTCAAAACATAGAGTCCGCAAAGGAACTCTTGGATTCATTTGAATCCAAGTACATGGCCGAGGATGCTTCCAGTGTCAAGTTTCTTGTAATAAATTTCAATAATTACAAGATGGTAGATTTTTGACCGGTGATGGAGCAATTCCATGAGATATAGCGTATCTTGAGGCAGTTTGCCCAACACAAGTTGAAGATGGACGAACCCATCTCAGTGTCGAGTATAATCGATAAATTACCTCCAAGTTGGAAAGACTTCAAGCGTACCTTAAAGCGCAAGAAAGAAGAAATGTCTCTTGTGGAACTTGCTAAAGAATTGCAAATCGTAAAAGACCTTCGTGCACAAGAAAGTGACAAGAAAGAGGAAGTTCCAAATTTGCCTAAGGTAAATATGATGGATGCAAGTTCACAAAAGATGAACAAGAACAAGAGCAAGAAATGGCCTTAAAATCAGCCAAGCAATGGTCCGAACAAGAAGTATCCTTCTAAAGGAAATGTGTATTGGATTTGTGGAAAAGTGGGGCATTTCAATCGAGATTGCCACGTAGGAAAGGGGAAGAGCAAGAAGGCTCAAGGTAATACCTTTGGTAATAAAAACCAAGATCAAAAATCTCATCAAGGTCAGAAAAGTTTAGTTTCAAGTTTAGAAACTAAGTTTAATACATCGTCTAATATATATTATGTCTCTAACTTTTCTAAAATGTTTGTATGCAGGATGATGAGATTTCGTGGTGGGTTGACTCCAGTGCTACGACACATGTTTGTAGAGACAAAGAAATGTTCAAGTCTTTTGCCGCTACTAGTGAAGGAAGAGTTCTTCACATGGGAGACGAGTCGACCGCCCCTATCCTAGGACAAGGCCAAGTAGAATCAGAATTTTCTTCGAGAAAGATAATTGTTCTTACTAATGTCCTGTTTGTACCAAATATTAGAAAAAATATTTTTTCGGGTACTGTTTTGAATAAATTAGGTTATCTGTAAGTTTATGAAGCCGATAACTATGTTTTGTCGAAGGGAGGTGTATTTGTCGGAAAAGGATACTTGTGTAATGGAATGTTCAAGCTTAGTATTAATAAAGTTTTTCATCTTTATATATGAATTGTGAGCATAAAATTTCTACTAAGTCTTCAAATTCGAATGATGATATTTCAACACTTTGGCATGCACGTTTAGGACAAGTTCATTACAAAAGATTGCATGAAATGTCTAAGCATGATTTAATTCCATCATTTGACATGAATATTGATAAGTGTAGAACTTGCATGCTTACTAAATTACTAGGCTACCTTTTCATGATGTTAAAAGAGAAAGCAATCTTGTTGATTTAATACATAGCGATTTATGTGATTTTCATGCATCACCATCTCTAGGAAACAAGAAATATGTAGTGACATACATAGATGATTGTTCTAGATTTTCCTATGTTTATTTATTACATTCAAAAGATGAGGCTCTTGATAAATTTAAAATTTATGAGCGACGTTGAACTTTAAAAGAGAACCTTAATTAAAAGGTTATGCACGGATAGAGGTGGAGAATACTTTAATCCAAGTTATTTCCAAAGTGTTGGTATCATTCAGGAAACCACGGATCCCTACTCACCACAACAAAATGGTGTCTCGGAGAGAAAGAATCGAGCATTGAAAGAGATGGTTAATTCCATGCTTTCTTACTCGGGATTAAATGATGGATTTTGGGGAGAAGCCATGTGAACGGCTTGTTATTTGTTAAATAGAGTTCCTAACAAAAGGAGCAATATTACTCCTTATGAAATTTGGTTTAACAAGAAGCCAAATTTGGGACATGTTCGTGTTTAGGGTTGTAGGGCGGTGGTGAGACTACCTATTCCTAAACATAAAACTTTAGGAGAAAAAGGAGTTGAGTGCATATTCATAGGATATGCCGAACACTCCATGTCTTATAGATTCTATGTTATAGAACCTAAGAAGCATGTATCGATTCATACAGTTATTGAATCGAGAGATGCCGTTTTTGATGAAAAGAGATTTTCATCAATTAGCATGCCTAAAGATTTTAATCTTGTGCCTTGTGCAAATCAAGAGTCAAATAACAACCAAAATGAACAAATTTCTGAAGTAAGGAGTAAAAAAGCAAGAAAAGAAAAATCATTTGGAGATGATTTTCATATCTACCTAGTAGAAAAAACTAGGGATGAGGTTGGCTCACAATATATGTATTGTCATGGTATTGAAAATGACCTTAAGACATTTGATGAAGCCATGTAATCCCAAGATGTATCATTTTGGAAGAGGCCATAAATGATGAAATGGACTCTATAATGGGTAATCATACTTGAATTTTGGTAGACCTACCACCGGGCATAAACCTTTGGAAAATAAGTGGATCTTTAGGAAAAAAATGAAGATAGATGATACTATTGACAAGTTTAAAGCAAGATTGGTTGTCCAAGGCTCTAGACAAACGTATGGTACAGAGTACTTTGACATTTATGCACCGGTTGCAAGAATTTCAACAATTAGATTGTTGATTGCCTAGGCATCTATTCATAAGTTGCTAGTACATCAAATGGATATAAAGACCGCTTTCCTTAACAATGACTTAGAAAGAGATCTACATAAAACAACCAGAAGGTTTTGTTATGCCGGGACAAGAGCATAAGGTATGCAAGCTTGTTAAATCACTATATGGACTTGAACAAGCACATTTGCAATGGCATCAAAAATTTGATGAGGTGGTATTATCCGATGGATTTATTTTAAATCAATCGAATAAATGTGTATATAGCAAGTTGGACTACTCCGGAAATAGGGTTATCATTTGTCTATATGTGGATGATATGTTGATTTTTGGCACTAACCTAAAGTGCATAAATCAAACTAAGGAATTCTTATCATCTAAGTTTTCCAAGAAGGACATGGGGGAGGCGGCGATTATTCTTGGCATAAGAATAAGGAGAGTAGAAAGAGGTCTAGCTCTAACATAATTTCACTATATTGAGAAAGTGTTGAAGAGGTTTGATTATTTTAATTGCCATTCGGCAAAAACTCTTTTTGACTTCTTTAATCGCCTATTTCCTAATAAGGGAAATCTCGTGTCTCAACTTGAATATTCAAGAGTTATTGGAAGCTTGATGTATGCAATGACAAGTGCAAGACCCGACTTTTGCGGTGGGAAAGCTAAGTCGCTACACTAGTAATCCTAGTGTGGAACATTGGCAAGCGGTTCACAAGGTGCTACGGTACTTTAAGGGGACCACAAACCTTGGTCTTGTAAATTCTAATTTTCCTTCAGTCATAGAAGGATATTCAGACGCAAGTTGGATTTCTAATGAGGAAGACCATTCCTCCACAAGTGGATGGGTATTTCTACTTGGGGTAGGTGCCATTTTATGGGCATTTAAGAAACAAACTTGCATCACAAGTTCAATAATGGAATCTGAGTTTGTTGTTTTAGTCGCCGCTTCGAAAGAAGCGGAATGGTTAAAGAACATGATATATGAAATTCCATTGTGAGAAAGACCGATATCACCATACCGATACATTGTGATAGCGATGCAACATTGTATAAGGAATATAGCCATTTATACAATGGAAAGTCTAGACACTTATTAGGTGTTAGACATAGTGCAGTAAGAGAGTTCATTATGCATGGGGTGATATCAGTGAATTTTTTTAAGACACAACAAAACTTAGCCGATCACTTGACGAAGGGATTGACAAGAGACTTGGTCATTAAGTCTGTTAAGGGGATGGGACTAAAACCCATATATATTTTCTAGTCGTGGGACACCCAATTCACATCCACTGGCATTGGAGCTGAATTCAATGAGGAAAGCTCATTCCTAGAAAATTTATGAACACAAATAAACATCCCCAAATGTGTGTTCATAACCTATAAGTACGAGGTTGAAGAGAGACTCTTCTTAATAGATTCTTTGAAAAAGTGCTGATTGTAAAAGCACAATCGGGTAGTGTGACCCACAAAAGAATCTACCTATATAAACGTGAAGTTGTTGGTCGCTTCATGAGGTCTCGGGTTTGAGCTCAATATGTTTATGAATGGATAGGGACTCAAGGGTAGGCCTCGGCATTTCACCCGTCGGCTGAAAAGCCCTTCGGGTGACCCGGTTTCAGCCCTGCCCGCAACCCGACCCGTACCCGACTTTGACCCACCCGACATACATATAGGCAGGGTAAGGGTTGAGTAATTGAGACCCGACCCGACCCGTCTACCCGGCCCGTCTACCCGAATTTTATAAGATCCAAAATTTCAGCCCAAATGAAATTAAACCCAATCTCTTTGTATCAGAAAACCCTAGCTAAAATAATCAAATCTCTTTTGTAAAATCTCCAACTTTACAACTGCAGCTCGCCGCTTGAAACCACATCTCTCTCCAAAACCTTCTTTCGTCTCTTAGGTCCTCTAATCTTCTCTCTTTTCTTCTATTATCATACTTCCTGCATCAGCGGCGCAGGCTCCTCTCTCGGCAACCGTCATCGTCGGTTTTTCATGGATTTGAACAATTGGTTATGCGAGCAACAACGCGCGATGACTTAGGATGCGAGGCGGAGGCGTCCGTGTCGACCCGATCTGAAGGCAGAGTCGGTTCGGGAAACGAGAATGGATCTGCGGAGTGTCTTATAAAATTGAAGACGTGAAATTGTGAATGGATCTGATTCGGATGTGAATGGATCTAATGCAACCATATAGTTTAGATTGCGGAGGGTGTCTTACAAAATTGAAGATGTGAATGGATCTGATTTGGGAATATGCGGGGATGACGCGTCGAAGGAAGAGAAACGAGAACCCAGAAATCTTGAGAAATCTTCAATTTTGTACCCGACCCGGCCCGAATATGACTCGTTAAGAAAGGGTAGAAGGGTACCCTTAGGGTTTGAGAAATCTTGAATTTTGTACCCGACCCGGCACGAATACTGTTTACTGAACAACCAAAATTCACATAAAACCCACCCGACCCTTTCATTTTCGGGCAGGGTCGACCCGTACCCGACCCGGCGCCGAGGCCTACTCAAGGGCCATTAAGAGTCAAGATAAGCTTAAAGGTTTGTGATGTAACTCATGCGTGTGTTACCGTCATGTATTCAAATGGATTGATTGGTTCAATCGTTATGACACCATAATTTTTGCTATATGCGTAATTACACTAAATAGAAATTCAATCGTTACGACATTTTCTTTTATACGTGTTTTACTTAAAAACAAAGGTGCTTTGTGGAACAAAGAGAAACCCTAAAATGGTAGGCCTGGGCTCGGGCCGGTTCGGGTCCAAAATTTCCAAAAACCGACCCGAAACCCGAATTTTCGGTTCGGTTCGAGTTCGGGCTTTTTAAAACACCAACCCGAGCAAAACCCGATTTTCGGGCTTGGGCCGGGTTCGGGCTTTTCGGGCCAAATTCGGGCCAAAATTCAGACCAAATTTCGGGCCAAATTTCGGGCCAAAATTCGGGCCGACGAAAAATATGGTTTTTGTAATTAGATTTCTGTTAGTTTTGTTTTGTCCCTGTTTCTGTTTTGGTACCAAAAAGACAAATACAAACACAGAAAAAGTTACAAAACATTACACAATTCAAACTTGAAAAACAATCAAAATATGCTAACAAGCAGAAGCAACCACATTCAACATTCAAGGATGATCTGTCCAGTGAGGAGTGATGATCAAAACATGCTCACTGAGGACCATTACTATTAATGGTGTTTGACCTCAAAAACGCCATCTCCTGCATGATAAAATTGGAGTATTACACATGTTGGTGACTATTCAAAATCAATTGAAGTAAATATCAATATGACCATCTAGATGCACAAATGATATCTTCAAAGTTCAAACAGTTTTGAAGCTCAGTGCCTCAGTCCAATTAAAAACCATATGAATTGAACAATAGTTTCTGGCAGCTATAACCCATACTTCAGACAGAATCTAATACTCTTGTTCCTTTGCCAAATGAACACAACTTAGGGCATTAACCAAAACCAAGTCCACAGACCAATCACTCCACTATGTACTACTAGCAATTTTCTGGTAGCTTGTACCGATCTACCGCCGAAATCCGAATCACTAACCCTAAAATACAAATTACAGCAACAAACACTTGCCCAATGGTCAAATCCAGCCTCAAACAGCAAACAAAAATGAATCCAATCCAAGTATGTAGAAATTTCCGAATCAGACACACCTTTGACGTGAAAATAACTACGGAGTACGGACTATTCAACACTGATTTAACAATATATATATATATATATATATATATATATATATATATATATATGCACACTACTAGTACTAGTAAGCTAGGCACAAGTTAGTATCCAAAAGTCCCCATCAAAAAACAAAAAGTCTGCAGAACCACAAAAAGATGATGAGCGTGACAAGTTATCCAAATTCAAAAATAAGTACCTTAAGTTAACCCCTTATGATTAAATTTTTGCTCCCTTGATTCCCCTTCTTTAAGGTCGTGGTATTGGTAGCTTTAGCTTTCCCCCTTTCAGCTTTAGAAGGCATCTCTTCACCATCTTCATTCTCTTGTTGATCAACTGTAACAAGTTCATCTTCCTTTGCTTGTTCTATCATTCAAGTTCAACCACAAGATAACAAGTTAACAACCAAAATCAAACTCAAAGTCAAATATAAACATAATTCAAATAAAAACTTAATTACCTTCCTCCAAAGCTTCATAAAACTCAATATCCTCAACCGTTGGAATGTATTGAAGGTTATGGATACTTTCAGACCTCATCCAGTTTTGGTAGCATATTAATGCTTCCACAGTTTTGGGAGAGAGAGAGCTCCGAAATGGATCAATGACTCTTCTGCTTGTGCTAAATGAAGACTCACTTGCTACAGTACTCACTTGAATTGCCATAACATCTTTGGCAAGGGCAGCAAGTCCGGGATATTTGTCACCATTTTGCTTCCACCATTCTAATATGTCATAATCTAAAGGGTTTGCAGCCTTCACAATCGGGTCTAGAAGATACCTGTCCAAACACAATTTGTATATCACCTCGAATCAGTACAAACACAATTTGTATATCATCTCGAATCAGTACAAACACAATTTGTCTATAAAATACCTGTCCACTTCATGTCCTACAAATCCCTCATTAGAGTCTTCCAATTCTCTCTCCCAATCTTCTTCCATGTCCTTCATAATTCCAGTAGGCTCTATAGTCCTCTTCTTAGAAGAGAATTTAATCCCTTTATCTCCACTCTGAGATTTGGTAAGATTGGAGGATACCTCAACAATCTTGGAGTTGTAATCATCACAAAGCTTAATCAAAAGATCTTTAAGCTCAGCTGACTTTGTTCTAATATCATCAATCTCCATCTTCAACCATTTCTTGCAGGTAGATTCAAAGTTTCTCAGCTTGTACCTGTTAAGGAGAGAATAAGTGAAAGTTAATGTCGGCTTGTACCTGTAAGCAAGTATATATAATTTACAATATAAACTAACTGACAGTACCTTGGGTTTAACACAAAGGCAATCAACAAAAGCTGATTGCAATCATCTAAGGTGGCAAAGTATTTCTCATACTTCTTCTTCATACTTACTGCCATATCCATCAAAATCAGTTCAGTCTCCGACCCGGTGTTCATTCCCTCTCCAGGAAATAGTCCATCAATCTCAGCTCTAATACACACAATATCATGAAAAGCTTTCCATGATGTAGGTTTGGTGGAGGCGCTGATCCTCATTGTCACATCATAGAATATCTTCAGGAACCTCACAAAAGTCTCAGCCTTCTCCCAATCATGTGTAACCGGTGGTCCAACTCTTTTCCCCTTACCTTTTTTCCTTGCCCGAGTTCCCTCTGATGCATTACAAGCATCATCTAATCCAATCACCAAGTCTTCATCCTCAAGGTCTTCATCCTCCTCAAAATAACCCTTGTATTTTGTGCCTTCTTCCCTTGCCAATCTATCAAAAGCTTTTCTGAGTTCTAATGCAGTCGATAGCATTAGATAGGTGGAGTTCCACCTTGTTGGCACATCAAGAATGCACACCTTCTTACACTCCACCTTCTCTTTCTCCATACACTTTTTGAATTGTTGAAGTCTTGCCCCACTGCTCCTCACATATCTCACAGCATTTCTAATGGAACCAACTGAATTTCCCATTATCAAAAGACCAGCTCGAACAATGAGATTCAGAGTGTGTGCAAAACACTTGACATGCAAATAAATCCCACCAAGCACAGGTGATGCTTCCCATCCTAACATCCTCTCCCTAATGTAATCAATCGCCACCTTGTTGGCGCTGGCATTATCAACTGATATAGTCAAGACTCTATCCACTCCCCATTCTAGCAAACAATCCTCCAACAAACATCCTATGCTCTCTCCACGATGGTTAGGAATTACCTATAAAATGGAAGAAATTTTTTATGAATTACCTAAATAAATATCATAATCAATAACCTATTGCTAAAAAATGAATTACCTTAAAACTAAGAATCCTCTTTTGCATTTTCCATGCTAAATCAACAAAATGGGCAGTCACCACCATGTAGTTGATGTTTTGCACCGATGTCCAAGTATCAGTAGTTAAGCACAAGCAATGACCCTTGAGCTCTTTCTTTAGCTTCGCCTTTTCAGCATAATACATCTTCAAAAACTGCTTGCAAATCACCCTCCTCGAAGGTACATGCCAATCAGGCACAGCATACCTGTAAAACAATTAAGTTAAATTAAATCCAACAAATAATAACATACAATTCACAAATCAATGACAATATACCTGCAAAAGTATCTAAACCCTTCTTTCTCAATGAAGCTAAAAGGAAGCTCATCCATGACTATCATCTTGACAGCAGCTTCTCTACACCCTTGCTCACTCCACTTAACAATCCCCAACTGTTTAGCCTCAGTACGTCCAGTAGAAATGAGTTTTTGCTGCGCATCATTTATCTTCACTCTCCCTGGATACTTCTTGCAAGCATTCTCAATATGTCGCTTTAGAGTACTAGTCCCATTCCCATATGTATTGCAAGCAAAATCCTTATCACAGTAGTTACACTTCGCTCTAACAACTTCATCCGTTTGCACCCTCTTACCATTCCTCATCTCATATACTGGCTTTTTAAATTTCTTTAAGTGATCCTAAACCCACGATCTTCCATCACGCTTTTCACAAGCTTCATCAAGTTCTTCATTTTGTTCAATTTCACTGTTGTTTTGCAGTGTTGTTGAAGGACGCTTTCTTTTAGTTCCAGAGCCTCCAGTGCTATCGCGTGTTACATTTATTGAAGAATCCACACCCGCACCAGCACTCGCACCTTCACCGGCACCCAAAATAGAATTTGAAATGGAGTCTGAATACTGTGAATCCATTTCTGAATTGGAATTTGAATTGGAGTGAGCAAGAGATGGTGACCGGGTGACCGCACAACTGAAATCAAAAGAATGATTCATGTAAGTATGAAACGGCAAACGGTGAGAAATTCTGAAATTAGAAGAATGAGTGAATGATTACAAATTTACAATGAAATCAGAAGAATCAGAATTCAGAAGAATGAGTGAATGAAAGGCTGGCGTCGGAGGTTACCTGGCGTCGGAGGTTAGATGTCGGAGGCGCGTCAGATGCGACGAAGGAGGCTCGGATGCGTCACGAGGAGGCTGGCGACGAAGGAGGCTCGCGTCGGATGCGGCTGGCGTCGGATTAGGCTCGCGTCGCGTAGAACAGCAGAAGGGCTGGCGTCGAAGGAGGCTCGGATGTCGGATGCGTCGCGAGGAAAACAATAATGTGGATTGTGGGATTAGGGTTTTTTTAATTAGGAATTAGGATTACACATGGCCAGTAAAATTTCGGGCTTTCGGGCTTTCGGTCTTTCGGTCTTTCGGTCTTTCGGTCTTTCGGTCTATTTTCGGGCTTTCGGTCTATTTTCGGGCTTTCGGTCCTTGGTAAAATACAGACCGAGACCGAACCGAACTGGTCCAATCGGTTCGGTCTTTTTTCGGGCTTTTTTCGGTCCCAAATTTTCGGGCTTTTTTCAGGCTTTTTCGGTTCGGGCTTCGGTTTTTCGGGTTTTTTCGCCCAGGCCTATAAAATGGGGGAGGATTGTTGGTGATTTTAGGGTTTATGATCATGGTAACATGCTTAGACATATTAGGATAATTAGTCCTAATGAAATGAGTCAAATCGGGATGAAATCGAGCGAAGTCGGTACTTGAAGTCATTGAGTACCGCACCCATGGAAGACATTAAGTGTGTTGGGTGCGGTCGCTAATGTGTACATAGGACGCGAGGATAATGTTAACGTAGGGCCCGCGGAAGACATTAAGTGTGTTGGGCGCGGTTGCTAATGTGTACATAGGACGCGAGGATAATGTTCACCCCGGACGCGCGGAATCTGCGGGTTCCGCGTGCCCTACGTTCACTTTAACGTCGCGCCCAGGCTAAAGTGTTCATAGGACGTGGGCATAATGTGTATGATGTGCGCGCATCATCTGTTACACAGATGCGGCTGTTCAGCTAGAAGACGCACCCAATCTTCATGTCCGATGACTCCACTACAATTACTAGATGTTTTCCTCGTGCAACAACATTGTATAACTTCTCTAGAAGAAGAAGACGACTCGCACCAACATTATAAAACTTACATTATGATTCCCACTTTAGTCAGCACGAATGTTAATATTGAAATCACTAATTTTACGTTATATTAGAGCGTAATGCTATTGATTTACAATATTACAAAGTTTACCAATTAGAACAAGAATTTTAATTAATCTTGTATATAGAAGTCACACTAACAATTGTGCACCCCTATTGAAACGGAAAGAGAATCCAACTTTCAAAATCACTTGGTCTAGCTTGTAACCAAGTGTGTTGAACAATCTAAGTACAGTCTTAGATGCTTTGCTTTTCACCATGTCCGCAAAAAAATGAATATTTGATCAGCTCCAGCTTCTCTAACGACTCTCCCAATTTGGTGCAGAGTCCTTCAAACACCAAATATGTGGTTGCTGGCAATGACCATTGACCAGCCTTTACACACTAAAAAATATGCAGTTTGTAATGCTGCAATTCGGTAGATTGTTTCCGAAGGTTCCAAGACAGAGAATCACATACATTCTATTAAAGTATGTTAGTTCTTTATGACATAAGGTTTGGCAAAACGACTTAAAGATGTTCAAGCAATAAGACAAGGAGTTGTTCAAGCCTGTGGTGGAACTCTGACGTTCTTTGTGGCATGAAGTTTGGAAAACGACCTCAAGTTGTTCAAGCATTAAGACAAGGAGTTGTTCAAGACCGTGGTGGAACTCAGACGTTGAACTCTTCTACTACACATTGAATTTACCTAAACTGAACTGCTTATAAGACATGATGTCAAACGAGGTTTAGGAAGTCTCGTTCCAGATGATAGTTCTGACAGGAAGGTGGAACCACTACTGGATAAAGATATATGGCTCTGACAGTTCTGACAGGGTAGTGGAATTGCTATTGGATAAAGATATACGGCTCTGACACTTCTGACAGTTCTTACATGACGGTGGAACTGTTAGTGGATAAAGATATTCGGTGCTGACAGTTCTAGAGAATGTCATAACGCTGTTGTAAAGGACGGTGGAACTGCTACTGGATAAAGATATTCGGCGCTGACAGTTCTGAAAAGTTCTGACATTTTTCACTATTCTGACAGGGCGGTGGAACTGTTACTAGATAAAACTATTCAGCGCTGACAGTTCCAGAGAAGGTCACAACACTGTCTCAACAGACGTTGGATACTATGACTGGTTAAAGAATAATAGAAGATAATGTTCAACATCTTCCTATAAAAGCCTTATTGGGCTTCAAAGTTTATCGTCGACTCCTGAGGAAAAACACTCATACACACTTATAGAGAGAGGGAGATCGATCTGTGTTGAGCTCTTCATTCTGTAGAAGGTGATCGTTTTATATGAGCTCAACACGTACAAGTCAAGCTGCTGTTTGAGATTGACTGTTGCACATATCCATCTCGGAAGAAAAACACTGATACACTTACAGAGAGAGACAGAGAAGGGGGTCGATGTTGAGCTCTACATTCCGTAGAAGGTGACCATTGTCTACGAGCTCAACATGTACAATTCAATATATTCAAGGTGTTGTTTGAGATTGATTGTTCCACGAATCAAAGTGGCACAAGTTGACACTAGTTGTTGCTAAGTCTTCGGGAGAGGACTGCAATCTTCGGGAAAAGATTTGGTGGACAAAGAGAGGGATCTCAGATCTAAGGAGACTTAGATCGCAAGTCACTGGAGTGTTAGAGAGTCGGATGTTTGAGAGAGAGTCTACAAGCATAAGTCCGTGTACCCTAAACTCGCTTATAGTAAATTGTTTTCCACCGGGCCTGAGATAAGTCCCCCAGACGTAGGCTCGTTAACGAACTGGGTATCATTTCCTATGTGCTAGTTTCTGTTCTAACTGCATTGATTAATGTGCTAACTTGTTCTGCCTAAGGAGGTCAACCTGTAGTTCAAACATTAGCTGGTTGATCATCTCGGTGCTCACTCTGAGTAATTTGAATTGGTATCAGAGCAGGACACTCAACACAAAGTGTTTGATCCAGCTTCTGTTCAAGGATGATTATAAAGGAAGGGCAAAACATCAGCAAGCCTCCGCTACAAGCAGTGTCAAACTATAAATAGAAAAATGTTGAATCTGGAGCTGTTGAGTAGATATGACGTCTGAGGAAGCGAATGAACAAGAAGGTGTTCCAGCCTCTAGATATGGTGGAGAGTCCCAGACCGAGACGGTACAAAATGAAGAAGGGGACTCGATTGACAAGACGTTCGAGAATGATGGTCAAGAGGGAGACATGAAGGTGGATTAAACTAGTGATGATGAAAAGGTTGACCTTGAGGAAGAAGGATAACAAACAAATGTTGTTGTAGACAATATTCAGGAAGAGGAACCTATTGCAGTGCAACATACTGCACAAAACACGCCACCAAAGAAGACGAAGAAGATAACTAATGATGTACAAGTTGAGGTACAAGTGGTGGTTCCAGCATATACTAATGTGCATGTGGACATGAATATTGTTCAAATTGGTGTTGGTACATATGAAGGAGAGGTTCATGCCTCTATAAAAGCGAAGGCCAGCAGTTACAGAGGTAGTAAAGCCTGCCAGTAACAACAAGAAGGGTGCTGCAAATGTTCCAGAAGCAAAATCGCTTGAACCGATGGAGACTATTCCAGAAGAGGAACAAGCAGCTATGGAACGTGTTGTGCAGGACATGCCTGGGAAGAAAAAAAGAGGCGGAGTTGATAACCATTGTCAGTTGTCCATAATGTTCGTGGAACAAATTGTGCGAAAAGTTATGGTGAACATTGTAAGAAAAGGTCCTTAGTATGGAAATCTGAGATATGCCGAGGGAGTCTCGCGAATATAATTCTCTACCTGTTGTACTACCTAAGCCCAAAGTGGAGGGGCTTCGAAGGAAGATATATGCTCAAAGGAACGAAAATTGAGAAAAGAAATCCTACGTAATAGGTTGGTTCGTCGAAAGACTGTCCTTGAAGAAGAGTGTTATATCAGTGCAAGTCGGTGTTCCAACGGATGTTCCGGATGTGGATGAAGTACCAATTGCTGCCTCAGATCAAGAAGAAGTACAGAGTGGTGCTGAAAATGTTCCAGCTGAGGAACATATGAATGTTCCACATGTTGTGTAGGAGAAGTCTGCAAATAAAAGGAGAAAGTGATGAGTCGAATTCTTGACTCATTTACATATCCATTTACGAAGAGTTTTGATCCATTCCCGGTGCTAATTTGATGCCATTTGACCCTCTTGCTTGCTATTTCATGTTAGAAACCGACCCTACGGTCCCCGGGCTCAAAAATATTAATTCTCGAAGAAAACCGAAGTTTCGGAGCAAAATATGGTGTTTCGGAATAAACAGGACAGACTGACCTTGCTGGCTTATTTTGGACGTACAGATCTCGTTCGATGTCCGATTTGGTTGATTCAAAGTGTGTTAAAAAGCTAACTCAAGGGGCTACAACTTTTGAGTTGACGCCAAGGCCAAATTCGGACGGAAAGATCTTGAAAAAAGCCTCGGGAAGTCAGGTCAGTGCGCTGAACTCGGAATCGAGACTCAAGAAGAGGAAAGGGGACTGAGGTTTTGAGCCGGCCAGCTCAAGGACATGCCTATATCTGAGCCGGCCGGTTCAAGGGGTCAGAGAACTCAAGAGAAGCCATCCAAAAGTGAGCCGGCCAGCTGGGAAATGCCCACAAATCTGAGCTGGCCGGTTGAGCTCTGAAGGCAGAATTTTGCCTATAAAATGAGATCAAAATCTGATTTTTTGGGGGTGGCGAGCTAGGGTTTTGGAGCACGAAAAATTAAAGGTTTCTAGAGAGAACAAGCTACCAAGGCTTCAAGGGGGATCATCCATTGAAGATTGAAGATCTTTGGTTCATTCCTTCCATTGTATCTTCATCTATGTACTCAATACAAATTGTGTTTGTCTATGAATATGATTTGTGAGTAGTGTTTTGTATTCTAGGGTCCTATGGATCTTATGTGTGTTTATACCCCTAATCTATAATGAATCAATGTTAGAATAACATGTTTGGATGATTGTGAACCTACTTGGATAAAATGACAACTCTATGCCCACCAAGTATTTGATAAAATGCCTAAGTGGTCTAGAAACATGAATTTGAAGTTGAGTGTTCTAGCGAACGAGACTAATAGTTCTAGAATGAAGTAGATTCACCCTTGTTAAGTGATGATCACTAGCGTGACTCATCTTGGCATTGAGACAGGCTTGATCTTAAACCGCTCATTGGCTATCGATCATTCAACTAGCGTTGATGATTGAGAACCTTGAGTAGGAAGTGAGCTAACAACATCTAGCGATTGAAGCTCACGTGCGAGGTGCTTCTTCCTTAAATCAAGTAACAACATCTAGCGATTGAATTTGATTTAATAGTCGCACGCCTTAATCTAATCATCCAACGTGATTGTTTTTGCATGATATTGAACTCTTGGAGTCTAAAAACACACATGAGTGAAGTAGTTCCCTAGAGTACACCCTTTGCCTTGGTAGTGCCATTATCTCTAGATTCCCTTAGTTTGTTTACATTGTTCATATTCATTTTCCTTAGTAACTTCACCAATCAAACCTTACGCAATTAGGATAGACTTATCGGAACGAAATCGAATAGTGCTCATAAGTTTAGAATTGCTCCTTGGACGACCCGGTACTTACCAGTCAAATATAAATTGTTTTTGGCTTGTACCTAAAAATACAATGTTCAAAATGGCGCCGTTGCCGGGGAGCAATGAGTTAACTAGAGCACTAGAGTAGATTTTGTGAGATTTGGACTATTCTTGTACATATTTTTCCTTTTCCTTTGTACATTATTTACACTCATATCCCTTACTAACTTTTGTTCTATTGTTTTGCGAGGATGGACTCATACAACCAACAAGTCTTTCACAATGAAGAATATGACCAAGAGGAGGAGCAACGAAATGCCTATTGGGAAGATCATGGCTATCCGACACATGCATACACTCCTTATCGAGATGATAGCCAATACTCATTTGAAGACGCCTCCTACCCTCAATATCCTTTGGATCCTCAACCTAACAGTGGACCTTCCATCTTTGAAATACTAGCCATGATTCAAGCTAATCAAGAGGCCCACCAAGCAAGGGTTGCCCAAGATCATCTAGACATGCTACAAGCTTTCCAAGATTTGGACCATCGCATGGATGAACTTGATGCTCAAAGACAAGTGTTGGAAAGCACATTAGCGCAACAAGTCTTGGAGAATGGGAACGTGGATGGAGAAGAAGATTGTCCTGAGGAAAAAGTCTTTGAATCAAGAGATGGTAAATTGTTAAATTACTCTTTTGAGAAGCCCGGCCAAGCTATCAAAGAGTTAGATGAAGATGATTCAAGTATAAAAGACTACACTCTTCGGACACTTTCACCTCCACTAATTCCGAATGAGCTTGAATCTCTTGATGGTGATAAGATAGAGGAAGTGCATATTGAGCAAAAAGGATTCCAAGAGTATGAAGACTTTGTTGAGATTTACATGGACCAAACCAAAGAGCCACCTCGAATACAAGTAGACGAAAGTTTAATGAGGGAGATTGAGAATTGGGCACCCAAGGAAATAATTGAAAACCTTAAGGAAGGTGTGCCCATCAAGCTCGAGATAAGTTTTGAAGACCCTTTCTTCACTACTTCGTCTCGAGACAAGTTTTGGAGCTTCTTGCTCTATTTCGAGAGATCATTTGGAAAAAGCTCTCATGACCCCTTAGCTCTAAAGGGATCTTCATATTTGAAGGGGTCAAAGTCCCAAAGGAAAGTCCATTGCAGACTTGATGGGAAGAAATTCAAATGGGATTTGAAGGTGGATTGACACGCCAAATGTCCAAGGCCCCGTGAGAAGGGATCCTAGCAAAGGACTTCTCACGAGTGATTCTATGGGGCGCTTTGCTACGTCTTTGCCAAGACGGGAAAAACTAGGCCCTCGCGGGAGGTAACCCGGTTTGTAAGTCGTTTCATTCTCGTTCTTCATATATAAATGTTTGGCATGATTCTTGAGTGTGGCTTGGATCTTAAGTGTGGAGTGAGTTCTACTCACTCCAATCCCACTTCATAATTCCAAGGCCCTCCACCTTTCCGTTTGATTTATCTATGAATGATGATGTTTCCCTTAGTTTCATGTGCCTTATTTGGGTTTGATAGATTGAAACTATTTTTTATACCATGCTATGACTTTAGTTTCAAATTTTTGTTGGCACTTAAGACATCTTGTGCACATTTTGAAGGATGTGACTTACCTTCCTTGCTTGAACCCTCTCAAACATATATGCCATGATGTTATCTTGTAACCTCGTGATACCATATTGCTCATACTTGAGTTGGTTATTATTTCTATATCTATCACTTGTTACGTTTAACCTCTCATGTCCTCTTGTCGTCAAGGAAAGTATTTGCATCATGAATGATAAATCTTAGCACATTGGCGTCTGTATTATTCAAGGGGACACATCTACAAACGAGGGGAGTTCCTATGCGCCTATATCTCGTTTTCTTTATTGTTTGCACTTAGGGACTAAGCTAGATTTTAAGTGTGGAGTGGGTTATCGCATTGTTCACTCATATCATGCCCTGCCTATCATTTTTGAATGAACACTTGCATTCATCATGCTTTATCCCAATTTTATGAGTGTTATACTACTAAAGGCTTGTGACTATCATTTCTCAACTTCTATAAGTCACATCTAGCTTACATCACTTTTACATGATTTAGAGTCTAAAACCAAGCTAGCTCTATTGAATGCACATTCTTGTGAATCAATTTTCATTGCTATCTTGTGCTTATCTAGCAATCTAAGTATTTTTCGCGCATGCTTTAAAAAGATTTTAGCAAGCACACTTTAAAACCATCATGAAAAACTTAAACCTCTCGATTGCTTTTAGGTGACTTTAGTTCTCTTGCCTCGTGCCTTGTTTGTGGTTGTTTCTCACACATCCCATATTCACATTGGGCATATTGTCAAGTTTTAAGTGTGGAGTCAAAAGAGGGCGAAAAATAGGCCCCGAAAAAAAAATTGTGGTCAATGAGGGCAAAGCCCCGACTAAACACTTTCTCGAGTACTAGAGAATTTTTGTTGCAAAAGATACAAATGCCGGGGGTTAGGAAGAAAAGTTCCCCCTCGAAAGCATTTGTAGGCCAAAGGCTATTTTGAAAAAAAATATGTGAATAAAATCCACTTAAACTTGACTTTACGCCCTTCCATCATCTCTTACATGTGTGAGTTCATGATGGACCATAATTATACGAATCAAAAACACCGTTAAACCCACTAAATTAGACTGTTTGTCTATTTAACTTTTGCTTGTTAGTTCCGATATTTATCTACAGGGCATTTTAGAGACTAGAGAGAATACACGCTAAGGAGGAGTTCTTACGCAGAAAAGATGTTACGAGTCATTCCGAGGTCAAGATCAGACGCCGACTAAAGAAATCTCAAGATCCTTACATGGAATCACTCAAAACAAATCAAACCGAAGAGCAATCAAAGTCAGTCCGGAGCTGAAATACACCGATAGTTTTGTGAAAACATCACAAAACTCACACAAAACTCCCTCCTTTGCCCTTATGACCGGCGGCTTTAAGGGGAAGGATGACTCATGGGTAGCTTTCCTCCCCTTCTCCCCTCCACAACCGGCGGCTTTCCTCCTCCTTACCTCCAACCGGTGGCTTCTCCTCCTCCATGGAGAGCTTGCCAAGTGTCCTCCTCTCCTCCATCCTTATCCTCCTCCCATGGCTATAAATAAGAGCCCTCCCCTCTCATTTGTATCATCCCAAAATCAACAAACACTTATCTCTCTAGAAATTGCGGTACTTTTGTAAGCTTTGGATTGAAATAATACTCCTATTGGTTCTTGAGTATTATAACAGTTTTAGAGAATACTCCTGGTTCTTGAGTATTCAAGTAGGATTTGGGAATACTCCTGTTGGTTCTTGAGTATTCCCCTTTACTTACTGTCTTTCAAAAAACCCCGAGTATTTAGCTATGATATCCTCCTCTATGGATATTCGTAGCTAAACTCTTCATTCGGTTGAAGGGGTGTACTTGTATTATAAAATGTTTTAGACTATTTTAGTGTTTTTTCTCTGTATTTAAAACTTGTTCTATGTGCCATATATTAGGTCAGAACTTCCAAGGTTGAGTGGATGCTTGAAATAGCAAAGCTCTTCCGTGGAAGTTCGTGAACATACTCGGGTAAGTGGATGCTTGAAATGGCAAAGCTTATCTGAGGAGTTCGATCTCTCTCAAACACCATTTGGATACATCGGAAAAGATTGTCCAATGGATGCACATAGGCTAGTATACCTTGAAATGGGGTGCTAGTCTAAGTAGAACAAGGGCTCTACATTTTTTGCAAAAGATTAGATAGTGTTGCAAGTCGAGTGCTTGAAATGGCCTTGATTCACTTTCGAACACTTTTGCAAAAGACTAGACAGTGTGGCAAATCGAGCGCTTGAAATGGCCTTGATGCACGTTTGAATACTTAGAAGGATTACTAAAATGATAAAACAGGCTATGATGCAAGGCCCCCGAAACCGAATGCTTTCCTTAAATTACAAAACCCCCCCTGTATTTGCTTTCTTAGTATAACTGCCTTAATCAACTGCACTCACCATTTGGAGGACTCGCAAATCACGCATCACCCACTGCAAGTCTTTCTTTTTATTTTTCAGTATTTATTTTTCTGTAATTTACTTTCCACACTAAAACCCAAAACAACAAAAAAAAAGTCACTTAGTTATAACCGCTAAAATACCAATCAACCTTAAAACACGCTCCCTCGCTGTACGATTCCCTCAAAGAATAACTTATCCCCCTAATTCCCTTGGGTTCGACCCCTACTTACCACTTGCTACCCAGTAGTAAGGTCACGAGTAGCGGAATATAAATTTGCTTTTGCACAGAGAACACTGCACCTTAATGACAGTGCGGTGGGCTCCGTCAGTTCACCACAAACATTGTGTGCTAGCAAGTTGGACTTTGGAACGACCCTTGTGATTTCACGTAAGTTATTGATCGATTTATGCTTGTTTTAAGAACTCTTATTGTCAAACTCCTCTTTCCTTATGGGTTACGACTTTAGCGTCTAAAACTTGGAAATGAGTTTTCATCGTGAGCCCGTGGACTAGCCCTAGCTAGCAAAGGTAATCGATCGACATTTTTGTGCAAAAGCTTTAACCGTGTTTCAAAAGCCTTGCAATGAAGTGAATAGACTTCTAGGTGAGGCGCTTGATAGCTCTAGTATTGACTTCCTTGAATGTGCACCCTCATGTGAACTTAAACGGTTGAAAACTCTCTTGAAATGTATAGTGATTGTGATGCTAGCTTGGGATGTGAAGTAAGTTTTGAGAAATCCATGCCTTAATTGTTAAACACTCTTGTTTTCACTCTTGTGGGATAAGCGCATGTGGGATTTGTGAGAATTCCCTCTTCTGAAAACTCTCACAAGACTATAACTCGTCCACTAGGGTAGTCTAGGGTTTAAAGGCTTGGTGCATATGCTAAATGCACTCGTAACACCTACGAAAAGGAGTTAGATTGTGAATATGTGTTAGAGTAGTCAGAAATAAAAGTTTGAGACATTAAATGGATGTGGAGAGCAAATGTGCGACAAAACATAATGACTTAACTTTTTGACATTTGTTACTCTTTGGCTTGTTCTTATTGTTTTCTCGGGACGATCAAACTCTAAGTGTGGAGTGTTTTAATGAGTCGAATTCTCGACTCATTTAAATATCCATTTACGAAGAGTTTTGGTCCATTCCCGGTGCTAATTTGATGTCATTTGACCCTCTTGCTTGCTATTTCATGTTAGAAACCGACCCTATGGTCCCCGGACTCAAAAATATTAATTCTCGAAGGAAACCAAAGTTTCGGAGCAAAATATGGTGTTTCGGGCAAAACAGGACAGACTGACCTTGCTGGCTTATTTTGGACGTACAGATCTCATTCGATGTCCGATTTGGTTGATTCAAAGCGTGTTAAAAAGCTAACTCAAGGGGCTACAACTTTCGAGTTGACGCCAAGGCCAAATTCGGACGGTCTTGAAAAAAGCCTCGGGAAGTCAGGTCAGTGCGCTGAACTCGGAATCGAGACTCAAGAAGAGGAAAGGGGACTGAGGTTTTGAGCCGGCCAGCTCAAGGACATGCCTATATCTGAGCCGGCCGGTTCAAGGGGTCAGAGAACTCAAGAGAAGCCATCCAAAAGTGAGCAGGCCAGCTGGGAAATGCCCACAAATCTGAGCTGGCCGGTTGAGCTCTGAAGGCAGAATTTTGCCTATAAAATGAGATCAAAATCTGATTTTTTGGGGGTGGCGAGCTAGGGTTTTGGAGCACAAAAAATTGAAGGTTTCTAGAGAGAACAAGCTACCAAGGCTTCAAGGGGGATCATCCATTGAAGATTGAAGATCTTTGGTTCATTCCTTCCATTGTATCTTCATCTATGTACTCAATACAAATTGTGTTTGTCTATGAATATGATTTGTGAGTAGTGTTTTGTATTCTAGGGTCCTATGGATCTTATGTGTGTTTATACTCCTAATCTATAATGAATCAATGTTAGAATAACATGTTTGGATGATTGTGAACCTACTTGGATAAAATTACAACTCTATGCCCACCAAGTATTTGATAAAATGCCTAAGTGGTCTAGAAACATGAATTTGAAGTTGAGTGTTCTAGCGAACGAGACTAATAGTTCTAGAATGAAGTAGATTCACCCTTGTTAAGTGATGATCACTAGCGTGACTCATCTTGGCATTGAGACAGGCTTGAACTTAAACCGCTCATTGGCTATCGATCATTCAACTAGCGTTGATGATTGAGAACCTTGAGTAGGACGTGAGCTAACAACATCTAGCGATTGAAGCTCACGTGCGAGGTGCTTCTTCCTTAAATCATGTAACAACATCTAGCGATTGAATTTGATTTAATAGTCGCACGCCTTAATCTAATCATCCAATGTGATTGTTTTTGCTTTAAATTGAACTCTTGGAGTCTAAAAACACACATGAGTGAAGTAGTTCCCTAGAGTACACCCTTTGCCTTGGTAGTGACATTATCTCTAGATTCCCTTAGTTTGTTTACATTGTTCATATTCATTTTCCTTAGTAACTTCACCAATCAAACCTTACGCAATTAGGATAGACTTATCGGAACGAAATTGAATAGTGCTCATAAGTTTAGAATTGCTCCTTGGACGACCCGGTACTTATCGGTCAAATATAAATTGTTTTTGGCTTGTACCTAAAAATACAACGTTCAGAAAGCTATCGCAGGGCTAGTTGTTCCCGCATATGTTCTAAAAGGTGAACATGTCAATGCCGCTAAACAAGAAAGAGAAGAAGAAGGTGTCAAGTGGCCCTTCAGCAGATGTTCCAGAAAGGATGTGGACCACATTGTGCGCAAAGCTATTGCTGACCTTGCTAAGGAATTTGGTACTTTGAGTGCCCTTAATCTTCAACGATGATCTCATGTTGTTTAATGGAAAGCTATGATAGATATCCAGGGGAGTATGGTGAATCAATTGTGCCTGATGGTGTTCCAGATCCCACATCACGTTGTGGAGATACAACTTCTACTCCTTGTCAGTTTATGGCAAAAAAGGGGAGAATTCTTAAAGTCGTGTCAGTTTGACAAATGTGTTTGTTTTACCAAAAATGACAAGGGGAAGATTGTTAGTTCTTTGTGGCATAAGGTTTGGCAAAACGACTTCAAGATGTTTAATCATTAAGACAAGGAGTTGTTCAAGACTATGGTGGAACTCAGCTGTTCTTTGTGGCATGAAGTTTGGCAAAACGACTTCAAGTTGTTCAAGCATTAAGATAAGGAGTTGTTCAAGACCGTGGTGGAACTTGGACGTTAAACTCTTCTGATGCATATTGAAGTTACCTAAACCGAACTGCTTACAAGACATGATGTCAAAGAAGGTTTAGGAAGTCTCGTTCGAGATGACAGTTCTGAATGGAAGGTGGAACCGCTACTGGAGAAAGATTTACGACTCTGACAGTTCTGACAGAGTGGTGGATATGCTACTGGATAAAGATATATGGCTCTGACAGTTCTGACAGGGCACGGGAACTATTACTGGATAAAGATATACGGTGCTGACAGTTCTAGAGAATGTCACAACACGGTTCCAAAGGGCGGTGGAACTGCTACTGAATAAAGATATTCGGCGCTGACAGTTCTGACAAGTTCTGACAGTTTTCACTGTTCTGACAGGGCAGTGGAATTGTTACTGGATAAAGTTGTTCGGCACTGACAGTGCCAGAGAATGTCACAACACTGTCTCAACAGACGTTCGACACTATGACTGGTTAAAGAATAATAAAAGATAATGTTCAACATCTTCCTATAAAAGCCTTGTTGGGCTTCAAAGTCTTTCATCGACTCCTGAGGAAAAACACTCATACACACTTATTGAGAGATAGACATCCGTGTTGAGTTCTTCATTCCGTTGCAGGTAATCATTGTCTACGAGCTCAACACGTATGAGTCAATCTGTTCAAGCTGCTGTTCGAGATTGACTATTGCACATATCCATCTCAGAAGAAAAACACTTATACACTTAGAGAGAGAAGGGTGATCGATGTTGAGCTCTACATTCCGTAGAAGGTGACCATTATCTACGAGCTCAACATGTACGAGTCAATCTGTTCAAGCTGATGTTCGAGATTGACTGTTGCACGAATGAAAGTGGCACAAGTTAAAACTAGCTGTTGCTAAGTCTTCGGGAGAGGACTGCAATCTTCCAGAGAAGATTTGGTAGACAAAGAGAAGGGATCTCAGATCTAAGGGGAACTTAGATCGCAAGTCACTGGAGTGTTAGAGAGTCGGCTGTTTGACATGGAGTCTGCAAACATAAGTCCTTGTACCCTAAACTCGCTTATAGTGAACTACTTTCCACCGGGCTTCTGATAAGCCCCACAGACTAGGGCTGCAAGTGAGACGATGTACTCGTGAACTACTCGCGAGCATACTCGGTCAAAGCTCGACTCGAATATAAACGAGTCAAGTATGAGCATGATATTTAGGCTCGTTTATTAAACGAGTCAAGCTTGAACAAGGTGACACTCGATTCGTTTAAACTCGTGAACAACTCATTTATGTACTTGATTTATTACTCGATTTATTACTCGATTAGAACTCGTTTATAATTTATGTACTTATTTATTTCAAATTCTTTATATCAATATAATTATAAATTGAGTATTAAAAATGTCTTTGGGCTACTTTCATCACACACAAATAACATGTCTTTGGGCTACTTATGGCCCAAACCCATTGAAAATAGAACTTGAGGCAGGTAATGTAGATTCTTTTGTTAGGATTTAGGTTTACCATTAGAATTTAGAAGAGCGACGACGATAGCAAGCTGCCGTGTAACTCCACCAAGAGCCGACGAGCAACGACGATAGCAAGCTGTTTCAAGAGCGATGACAACGAGCGACGACGATAGCAAGTAGTAATAAATGGCACGAGCACCCAAGGTCAGGAACAAGAAACTGTTTGGCTCGAGTTCTGTCGATCTGGAGTATCGATGTTATTTTGTAATTGTGTGGTATCATAAAACACATATTTCAAGTATCATGTTCAGTATTTTTGTTGTAAATTTTACATGAATCGAGTTCTTATTCGAGTAGCTCGTTTATGAGCTTGATTGGCTCGAGCTCGATAAATTTTCGAGTCGAGTTCGAGTACTTGAAATTATAGACGAGTCGAGTTCGAACATGCAATACTGAGGCTCGACGAGTTTGAGTTCGAGTTTCGTATATTCCTAATCGAGTCGAGTTCGAGCTTAACGATACTCGGCTCGACTCGACTCATTTACAGCCCTACCCTAGACGTAGACTCATTAACGCTGAACTGGGTATCATTTTATGTGTGCTAGTTTCTATTTATACTAGCACACATAAAATGGGTAGTGGTCTAGCGGTCACAGTCTTGGTCGAATGAACAGGAGGTCGACGGTTCGAACTCTCTCAGATTCACCGGCATGAGTTTGGGAGTTTGTCCATTCCTTGCTTATCATAGTGGAATTTAATTTAAAAAAATTTATTAAAAAAACTCATTCTGCTTAAAGAGTTCATCCAGTAGTTTGAACACTAGCTAATTGATCATCTTGGTACTCACTCGGAATAATTTCAAAGTACATTGATTCTCACCCACAAGACAGAATCTAGTACCTTTACTGATCAACAATTGTCAACCAGTTTCCATCAAGATCGAATCACTAGAAATGGCGGCGAAAGTCCCAAAACCGATGACTTAACAAAAGTTTTCCATGGATCCAACATAAAAAGAATTTTCAGGTACTGAATTTCTTGCTTCACCCAAGTATTTAAACATGAGATTGAGATTGAGATTGAGATTGAGATTGAGATATACAAACATAAGATAACATTGCTAACATTAAAAACCCATGCACATGCAGAAGACCCTTAGAATCAACAATTTAAAATTTGATAATTGTTGTTGCTAATAATTACCAAAATGCCACTGTTGTGTATTTTATAATGTGCCGTTTGAACTGTCATTGTTACAAAATCTTTTAGTGTCGTCGTCGTTCACAGCCCTAAATGTAAATGATTGATTGACGCTGCATTAATTTCTACGTCGCTCAATTCGCACAAAGAAAGCGACTTTCTGGCAATTACTGTGCGGGATTTGGATAATTAGCGAATGCGGATACTCGGCGGTGAACCGTTTAATTGATTGGTGATTTTGGTCCATTTTCTGAGTTAGGGTTGTTTTAGTGAGTGTAGTGGTTAATTTGTGTTTCTGTAGGATGGAATGCTTGTGGTGTTTTCTGAAGCTTTGGAGTTGCAGGAGTGGTTCTGGATTTGGATTTTGGGGATTCGATTGGTTTAAGAATGTGGGGTTGTTTCTGGTGTTTGTTTTATCGATCATGGTGTTGCAGTATGTTTTGCAGTTAAGCTGTTTGATTAGGTTTGCGACGGAGTTGATTGGAAAGGGGTGCGTCTCGGTAAGTGGGGTGTGTTCAAAATTGGATCTTTCTGATTTCTGTGATGAAATGTTGTGGCCTTGTGGAAACTTTTTGTGGTGGTTGTGTAAGATTTCAATCCTACAATTACATGTTATTCAAGGCTCTGAGGGCCTTGATGCTGATTCAAGTGAAGTTTTTTGTGATTGTGATGCTCATGATGGTTATCGGTATTGTGATTTAGAGGGCCGCTGTCGGGACTGTTGTTATGAGTGTTCATGTGATGATGATTTGTTTTGGGATTGTAATGATAGTGATGGTGAAATGGACATGGACGATGAATATGCGGTTTTTAATGTGGTAGCTTTGAGAGAAATGATAAAGTCGGAGAGGCAGCGGGCGGATGCTGCTACGATAGAATTGGAAAAGGAAAGGATGGCAGTTGCATCTGCAGCTGAGGAAGCTATGGCCATGATTTTGCGTTTGCAGAATGAGAAGAGTTTGATACAAATTGAGGCAAATAATTTCAAGAAGATGGCTGAGCAGAAGATGTTGTACGATCAGGAAACAATTCAGTCTTTGAGATTGTTACTTTTTGAGCACAAATCTGAACAGAGGTTATTGGAAAAACATCTCAGGTTGTGCAGACAGAAGCTCAAATTATATTCACATGAAACTGAGGCGACTCAGTTTGAAGGACTGGACACCGCATTTTCAGATTTTACCATGGAGAACTGTCACGAATCCAGCAATGCTCTATACCACTGTCAAAACTTTAATCATGAAACTGAACTCGATACTCCATTTGATGTCTGCAGTCAGAGGTTCAACCTAAATCCGCTTTGTTTGTAATCTACCAACAATGACTTTATCCCTATGATGATACCCCCTGGAGGCTTTTTCTTATTTGAAATTATTCAATTACATCGGCTTTATATCCTTCTCCCTGGGCATCAAGATGTAGAGCATGCTGAAGTTGGCAGTCTAACCAATAGAAATCACAATATAGTTTGTATCTTTCGATGAAGATCAATTGTGTTAAAGTTTTTTTTGTTCATCTAAGACGTTCTTTAAAACCATGTTTGAATCTTAAAAAATATGATGATAAATTTCTAAAAGAAAATGAAACTGTATTACTTCGTAATAGAAACACTTGAATAAAATACGTGACATAGTGCAAAATTGAACTTTTAATTATCTTCTTTTATAGGTTTACATCGCATACATTTCAAGTACTGTATGAATATGCGTCACAAAAGGGTGCCAACTAGAGTATGAACTTGAATCATTCAATTGAAGCACAAGTCATATACTACATCTAACTTAAAACCTACGAGAACAAACAAACACCTCCACATCTTCATGAAAGGAATTCAAATGCAGTTACGTTCTCTTTACTTTCACATAAGTATCCATGCCAAGATTATTACATGAAGGAAAACATGTAGGGGTAGGTTGGAACGGGTTTAATTGGTCCTTATCTCGATCCGGAAAGTGATCGGGACTCTTAGTTCAACCCTAACCGGACTCGAAATTGTGATCCCCACCTTAAATAACCATGTCACTTTTATGTACTTAAATTTTTTTTGATGGATTATGTACTTAAACTTGACATTATATTTTAGAAAATTGTATTTATACAAATCACATGCTAAAAATAATAAAGATTATGATGTAATTTCATTTTTCGGTAGGCAGTCACTAACTAATTTTAGAGTAATTCTATCTTAAACATGTATTGTTGGTAAAATAATTGATATGCGAGAACTGAGTGTATGGTACAAGTCTCCATGAAGACTAATTTCAATGAATTAAATCAAAATTTTTACTTTTGAACACTAATGGGATCGGATAACCCGAGGATTAAACCTAACCCATCCTACCTAGCACCGGGTCAGGTTTAAGTTTGTCCCAAATTGATCGCGTTCAAACGGATCATTTAGGACAAGACTATCCCGCACACCCCTAAACTTGGCTATTTGGAAAAGAAAAAAAAAATTCAATAACTGTATGGTTAGCCACTACCATGTCGGTTGAACCATCCATGGCCATAAACATTTCAAAAGCATAAACAAAAAGAGCACTGATCCAAAGAAAATATTCATTCCGAGTCATCACATCATCCCACAAGTATAAAGTACTCCAAGAATATAGTAATGAATTTTGATTACAAGAGAGTATAACCCTTTAGTCACCCACCAAAACTCCATTCAAATCACCATAGACAATAGAATGTGGAATCCTGCACAGTATTCTACGCACTGGTTTTGCCTCTCACAACTTCTCTGCATGGCTTCTGGAAGATGCACGAGAAGGCTTCTAAACTGTCCATTCTATTGCTTCCTAACCACGAAGGGATGCACGAGGAACAGCAGGTAAACCTAGTTCATCAACAGCCTAAAAGAAACAAAAGGTCAAACAAAGAAACACAACCAAATCAATAAGAATAATGACAGTTGGAGTAAATTTATCATATAGAAGTATATGAAGCCACGACATGTCATAAATTAGGCATATCGAGCAAGCAGACTATATAAAAGCTGTTAGTCAATTCCATATTCAAACTGTTTTGGGATTTTCAATAGTCGAAGATTGCTTAGATTTTACTAAAAAATTTGGCTTTGTTTCTTTAGTTTTGAAAATGATGTCAGGACTAGGATTCCTTTATGAATGAAGCCCAAACTTCCGACTTAGCTTTAAAGTAAGAAAAACATGTTTTACCTGGGCATTGGCCCTGCCAGTCGGTGCAGGTGGCAAATTGAGTTCAGAATCCAAATCCGACTCCTTATCATCTTGGAGATAACTTGGGACTCCTTCGTCTTCTGTTCCCATGTCTGCTTCCAAAGCATCAAGCTCTGCAGAATTAAGCATTGGTTAAGACTATAATCAAATATCGCGGCTCACCCTCATACTACTTGAAGCTAAAGAAATATTGCAATGTAACTGTCTTTCACAACAAGCATCATCGGCAAACTAGTTCAATGTACAGTGACGCCACTGGTCAAAGCTTCAGAATTTAATTGTTTGTGGTAGTGTAGAGCTCACCTCCCATAAGATCATCCTCATCAATGTCATCTGGCACATTGTAGCTTCGACCTAGGGATTCTTGGATTTCATGACTTACATCCATCAGATCCATCATCTCATCTTGCATATTCTACAAAAGCAAGCATCCTAATTCACAATCAAGTTGATCAGAAATGCACAATGAAACTAGGCGCCGAGTGAGAAGAGATACATACATCAATATCTTGGATCTTCACTGTTTTCATCATTCCTTTTAGATCTTTGTTGGCAGACTTCAGAGCTGACATCTAGAGGGACAATCATTTCAACTGTCAGTTGAGATGCCTATGCCCCACCTTAAAACATACAAAACCTTCTAAAAACCAAATTTCACAATGGTTTTTCCTAGGGGCAAAAACAATGACAAATTCAGACATAATTTAGGAAACTCAAGTATCATATGATTGGATCACATATTTTCATGCTCAGATATTTCACCATCCCACCTGGCATAAGATCGTGTATTCATGTCTATACGCATTAGCATAGCACCAAAAACAATAATGCGTCTAGAATGAACTTAGTTATAGGGTTCAATTTCCTGCTCTGCAGTGGTTCTTGGAGCCGATACATGAAACCTGCTAAGCTTCCAGGATTATATGTTACGCTTTTATCGAACTTCAAACATGTTTTGGTAGGATAAATCTCATTGCTTGCATAACCAAAACCCTAGTGAAGGGTTTAAGACTGAGATAACTAATCCGAGTGGTTACTGGGTGTAAATAGTCCTCTTTAACTTATAACCTATACACCTAGTTTAACAGCTAAAAAAGGGACTCAGCCCATCCTCTATTTATTGACTGGAATTGAACTAAAAAGAACAAAAAGGCATGATGATCAGGAAGAATTCAATCTACAACCGGTAAGGTGTCACATTTATATACAGAGATACAAATGTAGATAAATATCTCCACATATGTTTCCTTTTGGAAATGAAAATCTCTCATGAGCCAACTCAGTGCATAACTTATCCTTGTTAGAATGTCTCATACATAAAACCATTGCTACTCATTCGTTCAGACAAAGAACTACATCAAGAGCCGAACATGGCTTACAATGAAATGTTCGAAATGAGATGTGGTCAAACGGATTTGTTTTGCTTTTGGACTATCCAGACTCCTGAGTGTGTATTGTCCTCGAGGCAAATGTTTAAAATGTTACTAGTAAACAAGTCTCCTCAATTTTTTCCCCTTAACTTATATATAAATGATCTAACCTGAAAGAAGCCACCTATCTACCCAAGAAGAATGATCTTTAGATTATTGGCATGAGCCTAAACGTTATATTAAAATGCTGCAAATATTGTAAACTTACGGTCTGTTGAGCATCTTTAATTCCCTCTGCAGCAAACGCAACCTGATCAAGATTGAAGGTCTGGTTGTAAATCATATCACGCTGTCCTTCGTACCTACATGTAATATATTTAGCTCCTGATATAAGTAGAAAAGCATGCTTGTGTCAAATAAAAATGCACAGACTAGTAATTTTGACATTGAGAAACAAACTTTTGCTTCTCATAATCAACCATTATATTCTTAGGCACAAAAAGAAAACAAATTATCACAATGTTCAGAAAACAGATTTCTTGAGATCATTTGTTTGACCGTACTCCTTGCCTCACTGAGGAATAAAACTAACAAATGTGGCCTGTCCCCCATTCAACATAATATCAAGAAACATCTAATTGTTTGGGTGGTTACTTAAGATAAACTAATAATGTATAGCTACTAATCTAATCAAAGGTCTCCAAAATGAACAGGTTTCTCAGTCAGTTCATGGTAATGTGAACCACAACTCAGCATCAACAACGAACACAACTGAGTGACTCAATAGTCAATATATTTGAATAAGCCTGAGTAAAATACATACAAATTTAGATCAGAACATTGAAGATCTAAACTGAATTACAAGGATTTCATTGAAATCTAGATCATGGCGTGGCCGGGTGGCAAGAGGATGTCAGAAGAACCAATCACGCAAGACCACTCAGGTTCTAATCTTGATAGTGACAAAGCTGGGGCTTTAGTGTAGTAAGGGGTAGAATAAGAAAAGAAAAAGTGGCGAACTTATCTGAAGGATCAAGGATGATTAATGAGTGACTTCGGAAGAAAAATCCATGATGTTATGGTCAAATGAGGAGTCTATTTGAAGGTCTTTAAGTCTAGTTTATGATGGTCCAAGTTTTAAGACCTTTGGAGTTGCACAAAATAAGTTTTGAGAGTTTAAGTAACCAATGGTCAAATATACTATGTTAGTTGTGTGTTTTAGCTTTCAAATAGAGTTATATCTCATTTGTGTAAAAGCACACTTTTTGTGTTGATAATCATGAAAAATGTCTCTCGCTCCAAGAAAATACATTCATATTCTAACAAGAAAATCCGATATTTAGCATTTGAAGTGATCATCATAACATATGTGCACAATTGATAATAAAATCAAATCAATTTTACACCACGGAAAAGTGACTTACATTCTTTTTTGCTTTAGTACCCTCATGGCTCGAGCTTTGACTGCTTCTTGAGCAGGACCAGGTCTTGTTTTCTTGATCTGCTCTTTGTATCTACTAAGTTCAGCATCAAGCTTCTTTATTTTTTCCTCTACTGAATCGCCTCTTTTGGTGATCTGAAAAAGAATACGGCGAAGGGTAGAACAAACACAGGTAAGATGGTAGCTACAACTCAAATATGCACTACTGCCTAGTATGAGTTCCATCATATATCTTCACATGCTAATCTCCCTAAAAAGACTGGGTAGCAGCTATGAAATTAGATGACAACAGGTGACAAAATGAGAGAGGTTTTCTAGAAATCATTCTAGCGAATTGCAATCAACAAAACTAGAGCACAGGCCTATCCAGTAACATCAATTCACACAAATCAAAGAAATTCATATGAGAAGATAGAAGGGTCGAAGAGAAAAACCCTATCAGATGCATCTTGAATGGACGGCGGAGGCTCCTTGTCTTTCTTAGCGCCGAACACTCGCCTCATCGTTGAATTTAAACCGCAACGATGAGATCTGAAACTCAAATTGGTACTACTTCTGAAGCGATCGCTTGAAATCGTCGTCTCGACTGGGACGTTCTGGCTTTCCCAGGCCCTTTGGCTTGGTCACATATCTCAATTAGCTTCAACTGCCAGACAAAGTCAAGGAGTTGACCGAGTCAAACCGGTTTGATTGAGATAACGTTGTACCCTAAACTGCAACAATCGGTCTAGATGGCCCAAATCTATAGGATGGTTCGAATGGACGGAAGTTCGGTCCGATTTGAATTCAAGTGAAGTGTGAAGTTCAGTATTATTTTAACTTATCAAAAAAAAAGTTCTACATTATTTTAGAGCCACGTTAAAATCTTGCATTTGAAGTTTGGTTCGATTTAAAATTTTGTTCTGATAAAAGACTTTCCAGTTAATTCTGGTCCGGTCCAAAAACGTATTCCGACAAATACCGTTCGAGCTAAGTCCGACACGATCCTATAAATCTAGTCCGTGTTGGCCTAAACGTCTACTACATCTTAAAATGTTAACACTAGACAATTAGAATTGCAGTGATGTTATATGTTTTTTTTATAGATTGAAGTTTAAGGGAAAATATTAGGTACATACCTGATTTTTGGTGCGAATTATAAAACTCGTCAAAATTGACCTATAATTCGTCGTCGAGAAACCAACATTACGACATAGTTTGCCAAAATAGTCTATAATTCGTCGCCGAAAAACCAACCATTCAACGCGATATTTATTTGGGAAAAGTACGTATTGGTGCCCTGAACTATCACTGTTTTTCAATTAAAGGTCCGAACTACTGATTTCTGATGAAGGGGCAAAATCAAAAAAATCTAACGCTAATTTAATTTTACAGAGTTAAAGCAGTGTTAAACTCTGTCCAAATCTGTTAAGGTTATTATTTTATCGCCATTCCTTTCTCAGTTAGGAACAAAACCCTAATCGTTCGACAAATAAGACTATGGCGTTATGATGACTGATGAGAGATCTCGCGGGCTCACTCGTTTCTCAGATGTCAAAAGGCTAATTGATTTCGAATTAGATTGGTCGAGGAGTTGGCAGAGGTGAAAATTTTCATTTATTTTGTGATGAATCAGCTTGGTTGTCAAGGGCTGAAAGGGGGCAGAAGAAGAGCGCCATGACGGTAAAGCGAATTTAGAGTGAACATATTGAGTTGTTTGAATGAGGTACATAATGGTTGTGTATGTAAAACTCCTGTTTTTCATGAAACACCTTTTCAAATACATTGCATACCTTACTGAACTTGTCTCGGCGTAATCCAATCACTCAGAACCATATTCACATGTTGCATTTTTTTAAACACAGTTACATGTATCAGTGAAATTTCTTGACGTAGGATTTCTTAAATGCCAAACAACTCGTAATTATGATTTTTCCCCCACAAATTTGCATGATGTCGTCAGATAAGATGGTTTTGGGGACTTAGAATCTCAGTAGTTTTGGGGAAATCCTTGCAGCAGCTAGTTTCATCACCTATGAGCGGTTTGGATTTCCTTTCGTTCATCCCCCAACCTCTGTTTGTTTTTATGTTGTTTTTACCCGAATAACCTCTGAAAGGCTACTCATTAAGTTATAAACTATAATCTTTAGTTTGTGGGTTCTTTGCTAATGTTGATGTCACGCTCTATTTATCTCATTGTTGTTTACCAGTCTTAGTTTTAAACTGTGTTGTAGATCTAATTTCCGTTCCTTTGCATTGTTGGTGCTATCCATATTCAATTTGTCACATAATTTTGTCCTCATGTTATTTTATGTAGGCTTCCATTAATGAACAATCTTCACGAGACTGGCATATACGAAGTAAGACAACGTTGGAAACGATGTGCCTTATGAAAGGTCATATCGAACGGTCATTCGCAAGTTCAAGTACGTGGAGGGCTGGCTATGTTCACAAGTGCCGCTGAATGTTCAACACCCAGTGGTGCTCAACCTTAGGGTGATAAGCAAGATATTGTGCAAGGAGTATGATAAGTCGAGTTTTCGACCTGTTAGTACCCGTTTTCACTATAGCTTTAGTTTGTTTCCGACGATATTTTGATGTCATTTGATCTCTTTTCGAACGTTTCAGGTGCAAAACAAGATATCTCAGTGTCAAAGCCAATATACGAAAACTTGGGAAAAATCGAAGATTTGGGAGCAAATATTTGCAGAACAAGGCCCCAGCCGATCGGCTGGGCAACTGCCCTGAGCCAGCCGATCGGCTGACGAGCTCCCTCAGCAGGCTTGAAATTACTGCTTCCGTAGCCGATCGGCTGGACCTCCCAACCGACCGGCTGGCGAGTCCCTTAGAAGCCTTGCATATTACTGCTTTCTTAGCCGGTCGGCTACGGAAAATCCTCAGAAGCAGCTGAACTTGCCCTGCCCCCCGATCGGCTGACGCCAAAGCTACTCCCAGCCGACCGGCTGGGACTGCTACAGTGCCGAATTCTGCTCGAGGCTATAAATAGAAAGTGACAATTTTGACCTAGGCACTTGGCAACTTTGAGAGATTTTTCCAGCAAAAGAGATCAAATCAAGGGCATCCATTACCATCCAATCAAGGAGGATTGAAGATCAAGGGAGATAACTAGGATTAATCATCCTATTCTATTCCTCTTCTCTTCTCTTTTGATTGTGTAGAAAAACCCTACTCACACCATGTTGTCTTACATGATGTGTGAGTAGTCCCCTTGTGTTTTGGGGGTGTTATTACCCTCTTTGGTACTCAATGATCGTGTATACACATTCATTATGCAAATGTATGGAGTTGATTTCATTTTACTATGCTCTTCATTGTAGACATGTTGCTAAGTGTTTGATAAAATGCCTAAGTGACATGTTTGTGCTAGAACTATGATCTAAGTATTCAGGGGCGGACCCAGGAATTAATTTTTAGTGGGGCTGAATTTTTTTTCACCCGATAACAACATTCTACTCAAAAGATTGTAAGAAAATAGCAAATAACGTTGTCATTAGTCGTACAAATTAAATTTACAACAAATATCGTCTACTACTCATTTGCTGAAAATGAGATAGAATAACATCATCACTAATTGTTCTAAGAACGTCTCTCTCTAAAAAAGTTACAAGACGATCATTTAGCCATTGGTCACCCATCTTGTTACATAGTTGACTCTTCACATAATTCATCCCTGAAAAAACACGTTCAACACTTGCAGTTGCAACTGGCAAAATCAGAGCTAACTTCAGAAGCTTATACACCAAATCAAATGTGGTGCACTTATTTGTTTCCACAAGTTTGACACAAAGATCTGGAGTGGTAATAATCTCAGGCAAGTTTTTAGGTCTTAATGTATTTAGGAACCAAAGCCATGTAACAAATAGTTAGGTTACATTTTAAGTAGACAGATCCAGCATGCTCAAACTGACATCAAGCTGCATTTTTGGACCTTGCTGGATTGGGCCGTGTGCATCTAGGCCCAGCACTTGAAGACCAAGCAGGAAGCTGTGTTTCTATTGAAACGCAGTGCTTTAGAGTCAGCAAATGGTCAAACATATTTAAGCAAATTCTTCCTTTAGGGTTTCACACCATCTTATTCGAAGACAGAGAAAGTGAAATCGAGATCCAAGTAGAAGACGAAGGAGACTTTGACATCGCGCAGCGCTGCTGCTTTCTGCGACGTTTTCAGGCCAGATCCAAGTCTGATATGGTCGATACTGTGGTCCTTTTGTGGCGACAAGTCTTGTTCCTCGACTCGTCCCGCCGGCACCGATTCAGGGCTTTTCAGGGGCCGATTTCCTCCTTTGCGTTTTCATCATCTGTCTTCTGTCTTTAGGGCTTAGGTTATAGTCTAGCTCATAGTTGCCTGAGATCTAAGTTTAATTCATTTGTAAAACTCTATAATGTTCTCTAATATCTACTGTTTAAAAAAATATTGGTGGCTATTTTTTGGTGGGGCTATAGCACCACTGAGCATTGTGCTGGGTCCGTCCCTGTAAGTATTGAGAGAGCTTAGTGATGGTTTGGATATAGTAAAAATGAACTCATCAAATATTTATGAGAGTAAATGCATGAGTGTGAGGTTAACTAAAACTTAATGCATATAGCATTTATTACCTTGGGAGATGTTCCAAGGATAATAGTGCTATAGAGTGAATCAATATCTTTAATAGGTGAGATTTTAATTAAGATGGCTTGACTAGGTTTAGACTTGCATGATAGTTTGTCTACTTTTAGCCTAAGCTAGGCTTTAAACATATCAACCCCTAAAATGATTAAATTCTCGTATACATGATCGTTGGGAAATTGCCAAGGAGGGGAGTAACCCCTCGAAACTCTCTTAAATCGAATTAAAATCTCCTAGAAACCACTTCATTACTTGTTTCTTGATTGATAATCATTCCCATAATTGAATTGAAGGAATAGCCGAGTAAAAAATTTGATCCACCTAGCGTACAATCCAATTGCTCCCTTGGGTTCGACACCGGTCTTACCGGTCAATTAGAAATTCTTTTGACTAATACAAAAATAAAAACGTCAAAATGGCACCGTTGCCGGGGAGCGATGGCTAGATTGTCTCTAGGAAAAATCATTTAGAACTCCGACTATTCCATGTTTTTTTATTTGTTTTGCAACTCGTGATTCTTGAGCTTATTCCACTATTCTTACTTGTCTTGTTTGCTTTCCCCTTGTAGGTGCATCTCTTTTATGCCACCAAAGACAAAGAAGCTTACCCAAATTGTGGATAGAGACTTGAGGCAACCGATAGGAGAATTTGTTAACCCTTACCCTTCAAGGAGTAAAACAACCAAGGATAAAAGAACCACCTCGAAAGCTCAAGGAATCATTCATCAAGCCATGGGAGATAGAGATGGACTTCCTCCTCCCCCTCCTCCCCCTCAACTACCACAAGGCCCTCAGGCTAGAAAGGTACTAAAGGACTATGCCGCTCCTACGGCTTATGGATATCGCTCCCCAATCCTTGTCTCGGCGGTTGATATCCGAGACTTTGACTTGAAGACCTCAACAATTTAAATGGTCCAATCCAACCAATTCCCGGGGAGAGACCATGAGGACCCAAACTCTCATTTGACCACATTCCTTGAAGTTTGTGCTACTTTCAAGATTAATGGGTTCTCCGAGGATGCAAAGCTATTTAGGTTATTCCCATTCTCCCTCACGGGAAGGGCAAGGGATTGGTTAAGAAGCCAAACACCCGATAGTTTCACCACTTAGGAGGAGCTAGCCGTGACGTTTCTCAACAAGTATTTCCCTTCTTCCAAGACGGCCTACTATAGGAGTCAAATCACAAACTTTGGACAAGTGGATGGGGAAACACTCTATGAGGCTTGGGAAAGATACAAGGAGTATCAAAGACTTTGCCCGCACCACAACTTAGATGACCTCCTTGTGTTCCATACTTTCTACCACGGTGTTGATGGTCCCTCGCGGCTTGCACTTGATACCGCCGCGGGAGGAGCTATAATGGACCTTGAACCGCATGAAGGATATGCGATGATAGAGAAGATTATAAAGAACTACTTCATGTGGGGAAGTGAAAGAGGGAACCCAAGAAGGAAAAATGAAAGGTATGAAGTAAAGGCGGTGAGCACAAGTGACTATGATGCCTTAAGGAAGGATTTTGAGAACCTCTCGGATGAAGTATTCAAGTTGAAACACTTGTAGAAAGATCACTCGACGAGTCAAGGGTGCGATATTTGCTAGGTTTATGAGCATGAGGCCGATTGTTGCCCCTTGGTTCAAAGGGATGGGCATAGATATGACTATGAAGAAGCAAATTTTGTGGGAGGAAACCAAAGTAGAGAGTATGGAGCTAGTGCCACTCAAGGGCAAAATTCTCAAGCTAATTACACTACACCAAGGTTTTTCTCGGGATGGAGGAATCATCCTAATTTTTCCTACAAGACCACAAATCCCACTCGTCCCAACTTTGGAGCTACACCTCCCGGATTTGGTCCTAAAGCCTACTCAAGCTAGTCAAGCTTTCCCACCAAAGAACCAATTCCAACCTAGGAATCAATATCAAAGTCAAGGACCGACTTTACTTTAAAGGAACCAAAACCAAGGGCAACAATACCAAGCTCAAGCTCAAAAGCCTTACGAACAAGTGGACCATTCTCACCAAACTTCAAATGAGCCCTCAAATATGGATCCTATGATGGCCGTGCTCCTTGAAATGAAGAGAGACCAAGAACAATCTCGTATTTCCCAAGAAAGGGTCCAAGCACATTTGATGGATATGCAAACCAAATTTGAAAGGTTGGAAACCCACAACAAGATGCTTGAGAACCAAATAGCTCAACAAGCCGAGTCCTCTACAAGGGCACAAGGGAAATTGCCGGCTAGGCCCGAGCAAGGGCAAAGAGAGCATTGTAATGCAGTTACATTGAGGAGTGGTAATGAGTTAGAGGGTGAACAACCAAAGAGGAGGAAAGTCTCTTTTGATCTTGGAGGCCAAGCTAGTGCCGAAATTGAAGAGTTAGATGAAGAGGTCCCTAACCCTCAATCCCAAAAGGAAAAAGCAGTGGAAAAGGAGAAGGATGAATTAAAGCCATATACTTCTCTTATCCCTTTCCCACAAAGGCTAAAGAAGAAGAGCAATGACAAGCAATTCTTGAAGTTCGCCGAGATGATGAGGAAGCTTTATGTTACCATGCCCTTCACCGAGGAAATCACTCAAGCTCCATCTTATGCAAGATTTCTAAAAGATGTTATTACTTGCAGGAGGACAATCGAAGACGTTGACACGGTGTCCCTAAATGGAGAATGTAGTGCCATATTCCAACCACGCATGCCACCCAAACTTGAGGATCCCGGTAGCTTCTCCATTTCATGCTATATAAATGATGTTAAAATTGAACGTGCTATGTGTGATTTGGGTGCTAGCATATCGTTGATGCCTTATTCTTTGTGTAAGAAATTGAATATGGGTGAGCCTAAACCAACTCAAATGATTTTAAGACTCGCGGACCGCTCCTCAAGATTCCCTAAGGGAGTTCTTAAGGATGTCCCGGTTAGAGTAGGGAATTTCTATATTCCGGGGGATTTTGTGGTGTTAGAGATGGAAGAGGACAATGAAATTCCCATTATTTTGGGAAGGCCTTTCCTCTACACCGCGGGGGCTATATTTGATACTACTAAGGGGTCAATTACCATGAGAGTAAGTGACGAGGAAGTTGAATTTAATCTAGAAAAGGCACAAAAAGGTCCTAGTTCTACCATGAGTTGCAATTATCTAGACCTTGTTGATACTTATGAAATGTATGATGTGCCTAACTTGCTTATGGATGAAATTGACGACCTTGATTATGAGCTCCCTAAGCGTGTTGATTGTTGGGCTATCTTGAAAGACGAAGATGAAGAGGGTACTCAAAGCGACAAAGGTAAGAAGTCTTGTTCGGTAGAGTTAAAAGCTCTACCAACAAGCCTAAGGTATGAGTTCTTAGGCCCCAATTTTACTTTGCCTATCATTGTGAATGCCTCCTTGAATGATGATGAGACTTCGAGATTGCTTGACGTGATTAGAGAGCATAAAGATGCTATTGGCTATTCTATTGATGATTTGAAAGGGATAAGTCCAAATTTGTGCATGCATAAAATTAATTTGGAAGATGATAGTTTACCATCTAGAGAGCATGCTAGGAGACTTAATCCCATTGTGGGTGAGGTAGTTAAAAAGGAAATTTTGAAAACGCTTGATGCAGGAATCATTTTCCCTATTGCGGATTCTAATTGGGCGAGTCCCATTCATGTGGTACCCAAGAAGAGAGGCATGGCGGTGGTTAAAAATGACAAAAATGAGTTAATACCTACTAGAACCGTCACCGGTTGGCGAATGTGCATTGATTTTCGAAAACTCAATAAAGCCACTAAGAAAGATCATTTTCCACTTCCTTTTATTGATCAAATGCTAGAGAGGTTAGCCAAGAATGATTACTTTTGTTATCTTGATGGATTTAATGGATTTTTCCAAATTCCTATTCATCCACAAGATCAAGAAAAAACTACCTTCACTTGTCCCTATGGAACATTTGCCAATCGGCGAATGCCCTTTGGACTTTGTAATGCACCGGGTACATTTCAAAGATGCATGATGACTATATTTTTAGAATTTATTGAGGAAATCATGGAAGTGTTCATGGATGATTTTTTTGTTTATGGTTCCTCATTTGATGATTGCTTGGCCAATTTGGCAAAAGTTCTGAAAAGATGTATTGAGACAAATCTTGTGCTAAATTGGGAAAAATGTCATTTTATGGTGCAGAAGGGCATAATGCTTGGACATTTGGTCTCAAAAAGAGGAATTGAGGTGGATAAGGCTGAAGTGGAAGTTATTGAAAAATTGCCACCTCCAATGGATGTTAGAGGAATAAGGAGCTTTCTAGGCCATGCCGGCTTTTATAGAAGATTTATCAAGGACTTCTCAAAAATTGCAAGGCCCTTGACAAACTTATTATCCAATGACACCAAATTCCGGTTCAATGAAGAGTGCTTGGTGGCCTTTGAGAAGTTGAAGAAGGCATTAGTCTCGGCTCCCATTATTCAACCTCCAAATTGGGATTTGCCCTTTGAGCTCATGTGTGATGCAAGCGATTATGCTATTGGAGCGGTCCTAGGTCAAAGGGTGGACAAGAGACTTCACGCCATTCACTACACAAGCAAGGTCTTAAATGGAGCTCAATTGAACTATTCTACAACCGAGAAGAAACTCCTTGCCATTGTGTATGCCTTCGACAAGTTTCGTCCATACCTTGTGGGATCAAAGACCATTGTCTTCACCGATCACGCGTCAATTAAATATCTTTTGTCAAAAAAAGACTCCAAGCCAAGACTAATAAGATGGATCCTCTTGCTCCAAGAATTTGATATTGAGATCAAGGATAAGAAGGGAGTGGAAAATCTGGTCGCCGATGATGGAGCATATTTATATGACTCATAAAGTACTACTGAACCCACCAAATTAGATGCTTTATCTTGACAACTTTTACTTGTTAGTTTCACTTTTGTTCTACAGGCTATTTCAAGGAGTAAAGATGAAACGTGCTAAAATGGAGTTCTTAACACTGAAAATGGATTACAAGTCAGAACTGGCCATACTCCGACAATACTCCGATCAAGCCACAACTAAGTCCCAATGACTTATTCCAACAAAGATCGAGAACACATATGAAATGCCAAGTCTAAGTTCCTCACCTTTTGATGTCAACTAAGGAGCAACCAAAGAGGCAACCAAAGGGCAACCGAAGACCAGCCGGAGTCACATGCCAACCGATGGCTTTTGGGAGAAAGATCTCAATCCACTCACACTCTCCTCCCCTCCACCTAGCCGGCGGCTTTCCATGGGGAAGAGCCATGTGGCCGGCGGCTTTTGGGAAGCCACCTCATGGCCGGCGGCTCTTTGAGCTCTCCTCTCCCCTTGTGACATGTGTTGAGCTCTCCTCTCTTCCCCTTGCCTATAAATAGACACTTCCCTTCCCTTTGTAAATCATCCTCATTCCAACAAGCTCAAACACAAGTCACTTGTTACTTATCTCTCTAGATTTTGGGCACAATCCTTGTAAACATTTACTTTGATCTTGAATACTCTTGTTGGTTCTTGAGTATTCTTGTTGTTCTTGACTTTACTCCTGTTGGTTCTTGAGTATTCTCTCCTTTACTTTCCTTGTCTTGATTTCCAAAAACCTTTACTTTCCTGTATTTCAAAACCTTTACTTTATTCAGCACTTGGCTATGATATCCACTTCTATGGATACTCGTAGCTAAACCCTTCATTCGGTTGAAGGGGTGTGCTTGTATCATACAATGTTTTAGACCCTTCTCTAAAGTGCCTCTTTGTGTTGAAAACTTGTTCTATGTGCCATATATTAGGTCAAAATACTATTGGTTGAGTGGATGCTCGAAAGAGCAAAGCTCTTCCATGGGTTCGTGAACCTTTGTGGTTAAGTGGAGGCTCGAAAGGGCATAGCTTAACTGTGGAGTTCAACCTCTTTAAAACACCATTTGGTTGATCGGAAATGATTGATCAAATGGATGCACATAAGCTAAGATACTTTGAAAGGAGGAATTAGCCCAAATAGAACAAGTGTTCTAAACGGTGTGGCAAGTCATGTGCTAGAAATAGCCTTGATACATCTTTGAACACTTAGTATGATCATTAGAGGTCAATGATAAACAGATTTATGATACAAGGCCCCTAAAACCGAATCCTTTCCTTTAATTAAAACATCACCTGTCACTTTACTTTCAGTCTCATATCAACTGCTTACTTTCCGCAAGTCTTGTCCTTCAAGCAATTACTTTCAGTAAGTCTTGTCCTTCAAGCATTTACTTTCAGCAAGTCTTGTCCTTCAAGCACTCTACTTTTACGCACTTACTTTCAGCAAGTGTTGTCCTTCAAGCACTTTACTTTTCAGTACTAAAATCACAACTAACCCTCATTACTTTCAGTTCTAAAATCACAACCAACCCCCGACTGTCTTACTTTCCATCTTCGAAAGAACAACTATCCACTAATTCCATTGGGTTCGACCCCTACTTACCGCTTTACTACCCAATAGTAGAGTACGAGTAGCGGACTTATAAATTTATTTTTGCACAGAGCCATTGCACATTAACGACGATGTGGTGCGCTCCGTCAAAATTGGCGCCGTTGCCGGGGAGTTAGCAAATGGATAGTTGTTCTTTTTTTTGTTGTACATAATTCGCCATGTCTTCATACTACGACATAGAACCTTGGAAAGTTGGGGGCAGCACCCTTATGTTTGAAATGCTTAGCTGTCTCCCTCAGTTTGGAGGTTCCATCAGAGAGGACCCTGTGAAACATTGCCAAAAATTTCACTCCATCTGTGGCCACATGAAGCCTAGAGACGAGTCATTAGAGGAATTTAAACTGAAGTGTTTTAAGTTTTCCCTAATAGACTTTGCACTATATTGGTATGACTCGTCTTGTGCAGATTATGAAAATGATTATCTTGTGCTGCGAGCCCGTTTCCTAGAGGAATTTTCACCACCATCCTTCCAACTTGAAGTCTGCGAGAAGATCATCAACCTTGAGCAATCTCGGGACGAGACCTTGGACGAGTATTATACGTACTTCGATACTGTTGTTTCGAGCTGCCCGCACCATGGACTCACAGACTTGTTTCTTCTGCAAAGGTTTCTTGGTGGGATGATGCCACTTGAATGGAATAGGCTTAGTATTGCGGCGGGAGGTTTGGTAATGAAGCTAACCATTACTCAAACCTGGGACCTCATTGATGATTTGGCCGAGAGCTCAAAACGAGAAGCCACATGCACCGAGCCAGCCAAGGATGAGGACTCACGGATGGCCAAAGAAGAACTGCCCAAATCAGGTCCGGTCCTCATTACCAATCTACCCAAGGAAGTCCCGACCCTACTTGACGAGACAACAGAAGTCCCGGTCTTCACTAAAGAAGCACCCCAGGAAGTCCCGGACTTCACTGCCAAACCAGCCGAGACATGCCCGGACCTCACTGCCGAACTGACCAAGAAAATCACGGCAGGGCCGGTCCTCACTGAAGAGCTGCTCGAGAAAGACCTGGCCCTTGTGGTGGAAGTCCCCCAACTTGTCCCCTCGGTTTGTATGCGGATCACAGCCCTTGAAGATGAAGTGATCAATGATGAGGTGCAAGGCGAGTTGGAGGAGAAGCTTGAGTTCGAGAAGCCGACAATGGAGCGCTCCTCACTGCCGAGCCAACAAAGTAGCCCAAAAAACTCACTCGTTCTAGGATGACCATTCGTCGCTGCCACAAAGAAGAGGATTGGCATGGGAACTAGCTTGATGTCGCCTACATTTAATGGCAAGATGCTGAACTTCCACACTTGCAAAGGTGCCGACCACTCAAACATGAAGAGGCGGCCAAGACATGGGCCAAAAGAATGGAAACCCGGAAGGAGAAACAAGAGAGCAAGGCTCAATGGACCAGCAGCTATGGTCAAGGGATCCTCGCCTTCTCGGAGGAATGTAAAGAAGAAACTGTCGGTTCAATGGAGATCAGAACCGAGCCCGCTGCCATATGAGAACTTGGGACAAATTAAGAGAGCAGTTGGGAAGAAATTTGACCTCTCGCGCCCATGGGATCCCAACTTGTGATCCCTAATTGAGGTACCGTCGAGCCAACGACGTTAAACAAAGGCACTTGCCGGGAGGTAACCCGGCATATTCAGTTTTTCAGTTTTTATTTTTCATATGTCGTTTTTTCATACTCACCTCCTTTCCTTTATTTTCTTACATTTTGTGTTTTGAACTAAGTCATGCCGAGAGGCATGGCTTCGTTCAAAAGTGTGGGGTGAGTCTTTGCACATATTAGTATGCATGTTTTCTTTTCCTTAAAATTTTTATCTTTTTGAAACTTTTTGAAAATACAAACTTCCATGATGTGAAAATAGATAGACCCGATTCATGCATTTCCTCGTGAAAACTTAATTGTGTAAAAACATGCGAACTTAACTTTCTACTTGTCCTTGTGTGCTGAGATAAAAGTAGGATATGGAGTTGAAAGAAACGCCCTAGAGAGGCTTGACAAGCACTCAAGGGACCAGATCCTTACTATACGGTTATGTGAAAATTGTGGAGGCTGCACTTCGGGCTTCTTGGTGAAGAGTGGACTCCGCCATGCAGCGTCTATGCAAAAGGCGAGACGGGAATCAAACCGTCCTATCTCTAGTCTGAGTAGCTGGGAAAAGAGGTGAGCGGCCCTCAACTTGACCCGCGCCGAAACGACTACGATGAGAAAGAGCGGGGAGGTATTTCCATATGCTCTTGGGCGATGATTGGACCTCCCAGAAGTGAAGAAAAATGGACATGCAAATCTCATCAAAGGAGCAAAGCTCAAAGAAGAAAAGAAAAATCAGCCAAAATGGTGAAACAAAACCGAAGCAAAAGTGAAGTACTCAAAGAGTCAAATCAAAGGCCGAAGGCCAAACCTCAGTACAAAAGCTGTCCAACCACACAAACAAAGAAAAAGAGCTCAACCCATGTTGCCCGAATCAATCACGTGCTAGAAGAAGCAAGTAACATAACCATATAGTAAGATCGGATCCGAGAGTGCAGTTCAAAGGCCTAAAAAGGACTATCTCCCAATCATCCAAATTGATTTGCATCTCGGCTCAAAGGTAACAAGTATCTAGTTACTTTCATATGTGAGCATGATTTCGTTTGGAAGCAAGTAAGTTATGCATGCTAAGGTGAAGTCTAGATTCACATCTCACATTTACATCTAAGACTTGGGGTATTTTTGTTCCTCTTATTGACTACACTTGTTCGGGATGAACAAGATTAAGTGTGGGGGTATTTGATGGAGCATATTTATATGACTCATAAAGTACTACTGAACCCACCAAATTAGATGCTATATCTTGACAACATTTACTTGTTAGTTTCACTTTTGTTCTACAGGCTATTTCAAGGAGTAAAGATGAAACGTGCTAAAATGGAGTTCTTAACACTGAAAATGGATTACAAGTCAGAACTGGCCATACTCCGACAATACCCCGATCAAGCCACAACTAAGTCCCAATGACTTATTCCAACAAAGATCAAGAACACAAGTGAAATGCCAAGTCTAAGTTCCTCACCTTTTGATGTCAACTAAGAAGCAACCAAAGAGGCAACCAAATGGCAACCGAAGACCAACCGGAGTCCCATGCCAACCGATGACTTTTGGGAGAAAGATCTCAATCCACTCACACTCTCCTCCCCTCCACCTAGCCGGCGGCTTTCCACGGGGAAGAGCCATGTGGCCGGCGGCTTTTGGGAAGCCACTTCATGGCCGGCGGCTCTTTGAGCTCTCCTCTCCCCTTGTGACATGTGTTGAGCTCTCCTCTCTTCCCCTTGCCTATAAATAGACACTTCTCTTCCCTTTGTAAATCATCCTCATTCCAACAAGCTCAAACACAAGTCACTTGTTACTTATCTCTCTAGATTTTGGGCACAATCCTTGTAAACATTTACTTTGATCTTGAATACTCTTGTTGGTTCTTGAGTATTCTTGTTGTTCTTGAGTTTACTCCTGTTGGTTCTTGAGTATTCTCCCCTTTACTTTCCTTGTCTTGATTTCCAAAAACCTTTACTTTCCTGTCTTTCAAAACCTTTACTTTATTCAGCACTTAGCTATGATATCCACCTCTATGGATACTCGTAGCTAAACCCTTCATTCGGTTGAAGGGGTGTGCTTGTATCATACAATGTTTTAGAACCTTCTCTTAAGTGCCTCTTTGTGTTCAAAACTTGTTCTATGTGCCATATATTAGGTCAGAACACTATTGGTTGAGTGGATGCTCGAAAGAGCAAAGCTCTTCCATGGGTTCGTGAACCTTCGTGGTTAAGTGGAGGCTCGAAAGGGCACAGCTTAACTGTGGAGTTCAACCTCTTTAAAACACCATTTGGTTGATCGGAAATGATTGATCAAATGGATGCACATAAGCTAAGATACTTCGAAAGGAGGAATTAGTCCAAATAGAACAAGTGCTCTAAACGGTGTGGCAAGTCATGTGTTAGAAATAGCCTTGATACATCTTTGAACACTTAGTATGATCATTAGAGGTCAATGATAAACAGATTTATGATACAAGGCCTCTAAAACAGAATCCTTTCCTTTAATTAAAACATCACCTGTCACTTTACTTTCAGTCTCATATCAACTGCTTACTTTTCGCAAGTCTTGTCCTTCAAGCAATTACTTTCAGTAAGTCTTGTCCTTCAAGCATTTACTTTCAGCAAGTCTTGTCCTTCAAGCACTCTACTTTTACGCACTTACTTTCAGCAAGTCTTGTCCTTCAAGCACTTTACTTTTCAGTACTAAAATCATAACCAACCCACGTTACTTTCAGTACTAAAATCACAACCAACCCCCGACTGTCTTACTTTCCATCTTCGAAAGAATAACTATCCACTAATTCCCTTGGGTTCGACCCCTACTTACCGCTTTACTACCCAATAGTAGAGTACGAGTAGCGGACTTATAAATTTATTTTTGCACAGAGCCATCGCACATTAACGATGGTGTGGTGCACTCCGTCAACCGATCATTTATCTCGGCTCGAAGGAATTGAGGAACTCAAAGAAGACACTAGCCTTGTAGACGATGCTTTCATTGGAGAGTGATAGCACTAGAATACATGCATTTTAGGCAACCTTCACGCTCATCGTTTCGGTCATTCCTTTACGATTTCACTTGCTATTTGATGCTTTGTGGTTCATTTCAGGCCTATTACAGAGATTTAGCTGAGAACACCAGTGAGCAGTGATTTTGGAGCAAACCGAGCTTTTTGGAGCGAAAAAGAGCAAAATGGAAGTCGACACAAATCTCTCAAATGCATGCGCTCGCATGATCTATTCATGCGCTCGCATGGTTTCAACCAGTCGCATGAGGAAGTCATGCGCTCGCATGAAATGCTCCCCCGAGCTCGCACACCAAACCAGTCGCATGAAGAATTCATGCGATCGCACAAAAGGACCATGCGATCGCACAGACTGATCATGCGATCGCACAAGTAAAAACAGACGCATGAGAATATCATGCGATCGCATGAAGGACCATGCGAGCTCACCTGAAGATCTATCTTCTCCAACACCATGCGTTCGCATGAATTCAGATCATGCGATCGCATAGAGCAGACCAGTCGCATAAGAATCTGATGCGAGCGCATCATCTCAAGCCACAATCACACAAGATACAACCTTTAGGCATTCATGCGAACGCATGACGTCGTAAAGTTGCAATTTTTACTGAAACTATAAATAGAAAGGTAGGGTTTTTCAGCCCCTCTCTCTTGGATTTTCTGGATTTTCTGCTGGGTTTTTGGAGAAAAGAAAGCTTGGAGAAGAAGAAATATTTTTATATCATCATCAACAACTCGGATCGTGGATCGTCCTTCATACCTATTGCTCCATATTGGTTCTAGACTCCAACACTCTACTTTCTACATGTTTTTCTGTTCATCTACTATTGTTATGGATTGTAATCTCACCATGAGTGAGTAGTGACATTGGTTGGGGGTCTATAACCCCTCTAGACATGTTTGTGACATTGTGAATGATATGGATGCCATTGATGAATGATTTTACACGCGATTCTTCTTTATTTGAACTTAATGCTTTGGAATTACCTACGACATGTTTTTGACAAGTTAGAAATAGGAATTTTTGCTTGATTTCATGCTTGACGTAGCTAACCCCTGAAAAGTATGATTTCAATTGAACGAAATAAAGAAGCATTAGGGTTTTTGTGTTACATGGCGATGCTTTAATCCTAATGAGAATGGCACGAATTTAACAAGTGCATGATTTATTTAGTCAATAAAGCGCAAGTGTGAGGCTAGATAAATCATGTCCTATAGCACCAATAGAGCGCGAGTGTGAGGTGTTATGCGAGGTGTAACCTCTTGATGCTAAGTTGTAGCGCGAGTTGAACTCGGTATTAATGTTACATAGCTAAATTCTAAACGTGTGCATGTGAACTCATCAATGGTGTCCGAATTTACCGTCACAATAATTGTCTAGGTGGGGAAATAGATCCCTAGTCATCCTTGAATTGTTTGTTTACCCACTTTCGTTGATCAAGTCTCTCTTCCGGATAGTAAAACCTTGCTATCAACCTCTTACGAGGAACAAACCCCCCCAAACCATAAACATTCCGAATTTAATCTTTAGCACTATTAGTTTAATCACCTGTCCTTTGGGTACGACCTTGGGTTTCCCGAGTCAATACAAATTGTTTTGATTAACCGTGATTAGCATAAGTATTCGATATTCTTATTGAATATTTACACTAAATTACAACCGATCAAATGGCGCCGTTGCCGGGGATAGGTTAATTATCTAGGTGCTATTTGATTATTTAGTTGGTTTGCTCTTCCTTTAATTGTTAGTTATTGCTTGTTTTGTGCCTAAATTGTGGATTAGTTCTCTGCCTTTCATTGCTAAAGACCTCCGTTGTTCTTGCATGCTATTGAATGAACACAAGGTATCAAGGAGAAAAACACGTGGCTATCGGTTCTTCTTCTAATACTTCTCTCCCAACCGCCAAGAAACCAAGGGGTAGACCTCGAAAGAACCCTCTACCTCCAATTCCTCCTATTATCTAAGACCAAAGACAAGAACTTATTATGGAAGATGAAAATGAGGACCGCCCGGTTCTTCAAAGAAATGTCCAAAATCATAGAATTGATGGGGATGGAATAAAAGATCCTCCGGCTAGAGATGATAATGATGATGATAGACGTCGCGCTCGGAATCCTCGTGTTCCTCGTAGAGAGAATCGGAATTATAGATATGATGAAGAAGAGGAAGATGAGAGGCCCGTGGGAGATTACAGGACTCCCACCCTCGAGGGAAACGGTTCAGTTATTATGCCTCCCGATGAAGACGCCTTTGATTTCGATGTGAAATCGTCTCTAGTGCATATGGTTACAAATGATCAGTTTCATGAAGGGATTGATCAAATTCTATTGAGTCTGACTCATAGTGATTATTGTCGGGAATCCGTCTACTCATCTAGCCAGTTTTCAAGAATATTGCCGGACATATAAGCCAAGGAATACACCCGTTGAATATGTCAACTTGAAATTATTTCCTTCTTCGCTATATGGGGATGCCAAAGAGTGGCTACAAAATCATGAACCGGGGACTTTTCGTACTTGGGACCATTTGGCTACCTCTTTTCTGAACAAGTTCTACCCTCCTTCTAGAACCAAGAAGTTTACGGACTTTATTCTGACATTCTCTCAAAGGGACAACGAGCTCTTCCACCAAGCTTATGATCGGTTTAAACACTATTTGAGGGAGTGCCCTCACCACAATTTTAGAAAGGCCGATCTAATGCGATACTTCTATTTGGGGATGAGTAAGGAGGCTAAGAATCAGATGGACACGGCTAGTGGAGGCGCTATAATGAAACTACCGGCTAGCCAAGGTTTCAAAATTGTGGATAAAATTGCTATCAACTCCGATAGATATCAAGGAGTGGACCACAAGAAAATGGCTAAGTCGAGAGAAGATTCCTCAAATTCTGCAATGAAAGAACAAATGGCTGATTTGACGAAGAAAGTAGAAAACATGATAAGTATGGTGAACTCCGTTGAGGCAACTAAGGCGAAAGCTGAAAAAGAGAAAGTCTCGGCGCAACAACCTTGTTTCTTATGTGCTAGTACGAGACATTCTACCAAGAATTGTCCTGAGGGGAAATATGAGGACGATGATGATGGTTATGAAGAGGCACACTTTGTAAATCAACAAAGGAGTTACACTCAAAATGCTAGTCCTATTACTAGAAACTACGAGCCTCCTCAACGAAGAATGTCTAATGATTCATATGTCCCTCCAAGGCCTCAAGGGCAAAACAATTATCAAGGGAATTATCAAAGGCAAGGGTATGGCTCCAATCAAAATCAAGGGCAAAACTCATATTCAAACCAAGGGCAGAATTCTTATTCAAATCAAGGCCAAGGCTCAAATCAAAATTCTCAACATTCTCAAGGGAACTATCAAAATCAAAAGCCCAATCAAGCCAAGTCTAATATGAATGAGCAAGGAAATTCTTCCTCTAACTCTCAAGATACATCTCTGATGTCCATGATGGCACAAATGCTAGAGAGCAACAAAAAATTGGAGGCAAGGATGGATGAAATGGTGGCGGAGAACAAGAGACTTGCTAAAGAGAATACTCAATTGAAGCAAATATGGAAACTCCCTTCTCAACCGGACGTAAACTCTATAGGGCATTGCAATGCCATCTTTCTTAAAGATGAAGAACCATACATCACGCATGTCGATGCCATAACATTGAAGTGTGGAAAAATCCTTCCCAATCCTCAAAGAGAGCCGAGCCCTAGTGATAAGAAAATTGAGTTGGAAATTGCCCACGAAAATCTTGGAATTGAACTTCAAGTTCTTGCAGAAATAGAAGAAGAGAAGGAAGAACCGGTTTTGATGAGGAAATATGTGCCGATGGTCCCCTTCCCTCAAAGACTCAACAAAAGCAAGTTAGATGTTCATTTCAAGCGGTTTGTGGAAATGCTGAAGAAGTTATATGTTACTCTTCCATTCCATGAAGTAATAGCTCAAAATCCTATCTACGCAAAGTTCTTAAAAGATATTGCATCGGGGCGTAGAGTCATTGAAGAATTTAGCATGGTAGCTTTGAACCATGAGTGTAGTGCCCTTTTCTCAGAACAAATTCCTCTCAAGATGAAAGACCCCGGCCGATTCACTATCCCATGCTCTATTGGCGCTGTAAGTTTTGAACACCCACTAGCCGACCTTGGTGCTAGTGTTAGTGTCATGCCGCTAGCGACTTATTATAAACTGGGGCTAGAAGGAATGAAGGCTACCAAGATGGTGATGCAACTAGCCGATGGAACCACAAGGAATCCCAAGGGATTGATCGAGAATGTTCCTATAAAGATAGACAAATTCCACATACCTTGTGATTTTGTAGTGATGGACACGGGGAGAAATCTCAACACGTCCCTTATTTTTGGGCGCCCTTTCTTGGCCACCGCCGGTTTTTAAGTCGATCTAGGGAAAGGAAAACTAACATGTAAAATCGGAAGAGAAAAGATTAGGATAGAGAGGCCTATGGGTGGACAAGAGGCTATACAAAAGTCGTTTGATCAGAAGAGCAAAAGAGTGCTTGGGCCGAGAATGTTGAGGTCAAGAAAGTAACAAAGAAAGATTTGTACAAGTCGATTGACCCCGACGAAGACCCTCCTATTGATCACCATAGGGTGTCCTCATGCCGTGATGGGTTGAATAGAAAAGCAAAAGCTAGAACGGTAAAATGGGGAAAGCAAGCATCGCTTTGGAAAAGAGCTATTAAGCAAGTTGCTTGCAACTCCTCGAAGAACCCGGATTGACTCCCCCACTTCTCAACATATCCGCTAGAGAAGGGATCCCGCTCGGGACTTCTCTTAGTGTGCTTCTTATTCCTTACAAAGAGATTCGGCTTCGTCTTAGCCAAGACGTTAACCTAGGCTTGTAAGTGTCTTTCCCATGTTCCTCAAAATGTCTATGTTGATTGGATTTCCATTATGCCTTGTTGATTGAGCTATCCATGTGAAAAGTTGAAAATTTGAAGTGTGAATGTGCGTGAACCTCTATTTGATGATTGATGGAGGTTTGGGTCTTCCTTATGATAGTGCACTTGACGGACTAGATGTTTTAATAGGACATAAGTGTGGGGTTTCGAAATTTTGTGCAGGAGTGTTGATATACGTTTTGAAATCGGTTTAGAATTTTCTTTCCATAACTCCGTGCGTTCGCACAGATTTTCGTGCGTTCGCACAAAGAGCCTTTCCTTCATTCCGTTGAGATCGCACAAATTCCGTGCCCTCGCACAAAAATTTCATACTTCTGTCCAGTCTCGTGCGCTCGCACAAACATTTTGTGCGGTCGCACACCAGGTCAAATCCTCGTTCTTCAAGCTCGCACAACTTTCATGCGCTCGCATGAAAAAGTTGTGCTTCTGTTTTTTCTTGTGCGCTCGCACAGAATATTTCATGCGTTCGCACGACAGTCATTCCTTCTCAGAGTCAAGCTCGCACAAATTTTATGCGCTCGCACGAAAATTCCATGCGCCTGCCCTCATCTGTGCGCTCGCACAGAACCTAGCATGCGTTCGCATGCCCTCCTGTTGTGGTCTTTTGACGAAATTTTTGAGTTGACTTGCTTAACATTGACCTGTTTAGATGATGATTTCCCCTACTTCGTATGCTTAATACTCTCATTTTCAGTTCCGTATCCCATAGAAGAAAAAGGGAAATCTTAAATCGAGCCTTCAAAGCAAGCTCTACTCGGCAAGCAAGCAACATCTCTAGCTTGAAAGGGCTACCTCCAAACGAGAGAAGTTTCTCTTAACTCTCTCTTTGCTTTTCATCCTATCCATTGCTTAGGGACTAAGCAATTGATCGGTGTGGGGTGGTCTATGTTTGACATTGTCTTGACTACATGAGATGCTTGTGCTTGCTTGATATGCCTTCACATTTAAAATCTAATCAACTTATGTTTAAAAGAAAACACTTGCACTACCGCACAATTCATCAAAAAAATTTGAAATATTAATGACAACAAAAAGTCTAGGCAAGGCTACATTTTCAAAAAATTTCATCTCTAAAATTCAACTAGTCGTGCATGATTTCACTTGATTGATCCTTTAGATGACTAATGGATTGGATTGTTGACTTTCATTCTTGAGGATCAAAGCATCTACTAGCATTTCTTTATCTTTTATTCTAAGCTTTTTCTCATTGAAACTAAAGAGTTGATCTTTGAAAGCATTAAATCGGAAAAAAATTAATTTCAAAACCCTTGCATGCCATGATTGCCTTTAGGCGACCTTAGTGACCTTGCTTACCTTGTAGATTTGTCTCGTTGGTTTGTCATGCTCCATCTTTAACACTTAGCCCTTTGTCAAGTTCTAAGTGTGGGGTCAAAAGAGGGCAAAAAATAGGCCCCAATAAAATTTTTTTTATTACTCTATTCTTATGGTCAAAAGAGGGCAAAGCCTCGACTAAAAACTTTCTCGAAGTACAAGAAAAGTTTTGATCAAAATATACAAATGACGGGGGTTAGGGAGGTAAGTCCCCCCTCGAAAGCATTTGTATGCCAAAGGCCATTTGAAGAAAAAAATAAGAAAATACGAAGCACTTAGATTTGACAATCGGCTATCCCGCCATTCTCTAGCATGAAAACCAATAAGACCATTGAAGCTTACTAGCAAGAATTCACTAAGGGACGAACCTCGTATTCTTTTATACTTAGGCATGATGTGACTTGCAAGTGTTTACAAAAACCTTATTGTTGGAACTCCTCTTCTCTTATGACTAAGTGACCTTTGCGTCCTAGGCTTGAGAATGAGTTCTAAGCTCACAAGCCAATGGACTAGCCTCCTTGCTAGCATTTGTGAGTGATCCAACATGATTTCTTTGCAACTATTTGATCATTTTCTTGAAGTCGCTAACACAGAAAATGACTAGAATCCTTGATTAAAGATTTATTAGTCTTTGCTTTGATTTGCTCGAATGTCCTAATTCATGAACTTCCACAAGGATTTGAAGAGGACTCATGTAGTGATTGAAATGCACAATATCTAGTTGAATACATTATGAACTTCATGAAAAACACCTTGCCTAGTACTTTGAAAATTGTGAGTTTAAAATGCCTATTTGGATGATTGTTCTCTTTGTGGGATTTGTGAGTATTCCCGCGTCTGAAAACTCTCAGGAGACTAAAACTCCTCCACTAGGGTAGCCTAGGGGTTTAAAGGCTTGGTGCATTCGCTAAATGCACTCGTGTCACCTACGAAAGTGGTTTATTTTAAGTGATATTTGTTTCTTAGTGTTTTTAGGTAGTTTTCGTAACCGTATGGGATTTTCTTCGAACCAATGATGAGCGAGTAAAATGCATTATTGTTGTTGATCTCTATGATTAGTTTTCTCGGGACGATCAAACGTTAAGTGTGGGGTGATTTGATAGCACTAGAATACATGCATTTTAGGCAACCTTCACGCTCATCGTTTCGATCATTCCTTTACGATTTCACTTGCTATTTGATGCTTTGTGGTTCATTTCAGGCCTATTATAGAGATTTAGCTGAGAACACCAGTGAGTAGTGATTTTGGAGCAAACCGAGCTTTTTGGAGCGAAAAAGAGCAAAATGGAAGTCGACACAAATCTCTCAAAGGCATGCGCTCGCATGATCTATTCATGCGCTCGCATGGTTTCAACCAGTCGCATGAGGAAGTCATGCGCTCGCATGAAATGCTTCCCCGAGCTCGCACACCAAACCAGTCGCATGAAGAATTCATGCGATCGCACAAAAGGACCATGCGATCGCACAGACTGATCATGCGATCGCACAAGTAAAAACAGACGCATGAGAATATCATGCGATCGCATGAAGGACCATGCGAGCTCACCTGAAGATCTATCTTCTCCAACACCATGCGTTCGCATGAATTCAGATCATACGATCGCATAGAGCAGACCAGTCGCATAAGAATCTGATGCGAGCGCATCATCTCAAGCCACAATCACACAAGATACAACCTTTAGGCATTCATGCGAACGCATGATCCATTCATGCGAACGCATGACGTCGTAAAGTTGCGATTTTTACTGAAACTATAAATAGAAAGGTAGGGTTTTTCAGCCCCTCTCTCTTGGATTTTCTGGATTTTCTGCTGGGTTTTTGGAGAAAAGAAAGCTTGGAGAAGAAGAAATATTTTTATATCATCATCAACAACTCGGATCGTGGATCGTCCTTCATACCTATTGCTCCATATTGGTTCTAGACTCCAACACTCTACTTTCTACATGTTTTTCTGTTCATCTACTATTGTTATGGATTGTAATCTCACCATGAGTGAGTAGTGACATTGGTTGGGGGTCTATAACCCCTCTAGACATGTTTGTGACATTGTGAATGATATGGATGCCATTGATGAATGATTTTACACGCGATTCTTCTTTATTTGAACTTAATGCTTTGGAATTACCTACGTCATGTTTTTGACAAGTTAGAAATAGGGATTTTTGCTTGATTTCATGCTTGTCGTAGCTAACCCCTGAAAAGTATGATTTTAATTGAACGAAATAAAGAAGCATTAGGGTTTTTGTGTTACATGGCGATGCTTTAATCCTAATGAGAATGGCACGAATTTAACAAGTGCATGATTTATTTAGTCAATAAAGCGCGAGTGTGAGGCTAGATAAATCATGTCCTATAGCACCAATAGAGCGCGAGTGTGAGGTGTTATGCGAGGTGTAACCTCTTGATGCTAAGTTGTAGCGCGAGTTGAACTCGGTATTAATGTTACATAGCTAAATTCTAAACGTGTGCATGTGAACTCATCAATGGTGTCCGAATTTACCGTCACAATAATTGTCTAGGTTGGGAAATAGATCCCTAGTCATCCTTGAATTGTTTGTTTACCCACTTTCGTTGATCAAGTCTCTCTTCCGGATAGTAAAACCTTGCTATCAACCTCTTAAGAGGAACAAACCCCCCCAAACCATAAACATTCCGAATTTAATCTTTAGCACTATTAGTTTAATCACCTGTCCTTTGGGTACGACCTTGGGTTTCCCGAGTCAATACAAATTGTTTTGATTAACCGTGATTAGCATAAGTATTCGATATTCTTATTGAATATTTACAATAAATTACAACCGATCAGAGAGCAACTTATGAGAGTTGAAGCGGAAGCCCTCCCATGGTATGCGGATATGGTCAACTTTGTGGTATGTGGAATCATTTCTCACGACATGAACCACCATCAAAAGAGGAAATTCTTATCCGAGACAAAGAGGTATTATTGGGATGAGCCATTCTTGTACAAGCTTTGCGCAGACGGGATATATAGGACTTGTGTCACTGAGGAAGAGATGAGGAACATCCTATACCATTGTCATTCATCTCAATATGGAGGACATAGTAGTGGAGCAAAAACGGCTTCGAAAGTCCTACAAAGTGGATTCTATTGGCCTACTCTCTTTAGTGATGCATATGAATTCATCAAGGCTTGCGACCAATGCCAAAGGACGGGAAACATTTCAAAAAGGCATGAAATGCCCCAACAAAGCATTCTTTCGGTTGAAATATTTGATGTTTGGGGTATAGACTACATGGGTCCTTTCCCGTCTTCTTATGTAAATTAATACATATTGGTCGCGGTCGACTATGTTTCTAAAAGGGTAGAGGCCATCGCCTCCCCTACTTGTGATGCCAAGGTGGTCACAAGGCTTTTCAAGAAGATAGTTTTTCCAAGATTTGGAGTTCCAAGGACCGTCATTAGTGATGGCGGTTCACACTTTAAGGAAAAACACTTTGAAGCCTTGCTTCGCAAGTATGGGGTAAGTCACAAGGTAGCAACACCGTATCACCCACAAACTAGTGGACAAGTGGAGATATCGAATCGGGAAATTAAGGAAATCTTGGAAAAGACTGTGGGAAGTTCAAGGAAAGATTGGTCCTCAAAGCTAGATGATGTGTTATGGGCTTATTGACAGCACGTCGTTGTGCGCTGAAAAATTTATATTTATAATTCCACTACTTTAGTGGCTCACTATGGACTAGTAGAGCGGTAAGTAGGGGTCGAACCCAAGAGAGTCAGTGTGGAATAGTTGTTCTTTAAAAAGAAAGAAAAAAAGAAAGTAAAAACATTTGGTTTTTTTGGGGTTTTTTATGAACTGAAAAGTAAATGACTGAAAGTGAAGAAAGTAAATACTGAACTGAAAGTAAATACCGGAAGGTAAAGTGCGTAAAGTAAATGACTGAAAGTAAGTGCAGGAAAGTAAGTGCGAGAAAGTAAAGGACTGAATGTAAGTGCCAAAAATAAAGTGCGTAACGTAAGTGCGAAAAGTAAGACTGGAAGTAAGAATGTAAAGACAATTGGGTTTGAGTTTTTAAGTGCTGAAAAGTAATGCGAGAAAGTAAGTGCTGAAAGTAAATGACAGAAAAGTAAGTGCTGAAAGTAAATGTGCTGAAAAGTAAATGTGCTGAAAATAAAGACGAAAGATATTCACATAAGAAAGATATTCACATTAGAAAGATATTCAGTCTAGGGTCTCAACTAGTGACACATCCATCATTGACTTCAAATGATCTACTTTGTGTTCATAAGTGTGGATTTATTCCTTTTCAAGACTTAAACCCTAAAGTAAGGCTTTTTCAAGCGCTTACACCACAATCCACTCCAAAAACAAGACATAGACTTCCAGTTCTGCCTAGACTAATACTCCTTTTCAAGATATATTAGCCTATGTGCAGCCACTTGATCTCATATTTCCGATCAACCAAGTGGTTTTAAAGAAGGATTAGACTACTCTACCAAGCTTTGCCCTTTCGATGCATCCACTTGGTTTTGTTGTCTAATCTGGATTGAACTACCCGGCTAAGCTTTGCCCTTTCGATGCATCCACTTAGCCTTGTTGTTCAACCGAATAATGGCACGAGAACTAGTTGAACACAAAAAGAATTAAGTAAAAGGGTCTCAAAACATTGTCATAGTATAAGAGAACCCCTAAACCGAATATAAGCCTTAGCTACTTGTATTCATGTCAAGGAATACAAGTAACCGTGACTTTAACAAGGAAAACAAAAGGTAACCAAAAACAAGAACAAGTGAAGGAGAACAACAAGTAAGTAAGGGAAACTGTGAGCTTTTGTAACAAGAACAATAGCCTTAACTACTTGTATTCATGTCAAGGAATACAAGTAGCCGTGGCTGTGGTAACAAGACATGAAAGTAAAGAAAGCAATAGCTACTTGTATTCATGTCAAGGAATACAAGTAGCCGTGGCTTTGAACAAGAAAGTAAAGGGGAGAGGAGCTCCAAATCAAGAACAAAGTGAAGTAACCGTGAGCAAGAACAACAAGGGTAAAGAGAGCTCGAAATTGACAAAGGAAAGTAAGGTTTGCAAGAGCAAGAGCTTGGACAAGAACAAGTGAAAGTGTGTTTTCATTGAAGTGTGGAGAAGAGAGATAAGCTCTCTTCTCCCTAATTGTGGAACTATCTACATACATGTTTCTAAGACTAAGGGCTTCTATTTATAGGCAAGGGAAGACTTGTGGGCTAAGTTTGCAGTTGGAAATATCCCAAAAACAAGTCACTTGATTGGTTCTTCCATATGCCACCCCACATGGAGTGGAAGAGGATAAGAGCTCCCCACTTGTGTTTGCACATGCATCTCCAAAGGGCAACGACTTGGCCACTTGCACATGGCCTCTCCAAAGCCATCGGCCACAGGTGGCACTCCCCAAAGCCGCCTCTAGTTGGATCCCAATGCAATCGAACTCCAAATGCCAACCGAAATGAATAGTAGAAGCCAACCGGAATAGTTTGAGAATTTGGTTCTTGGTTGGTTTCTTGGCCGGAACTTGGTTGGTTCAAGGTTGTGCCTGATCGGAGCTTGATCAGAGCTCGATCGGAGCTTGGCCGGAGTTTGGCCGGAATTTTGGTCGGAGGCCTTTAACTCTTGGACTGCGGATTTGGAATGGGCAAGTGATTTTAAGACTAATGGCCGAAGTCGTTTTGCCAAAATCTAGCTGGGACCTGGTCGTGGCCTACGTTCTCTCTGTCGGGCATGGGCTCCTCAAGCAATGCTCGGGCATCGGCTGGTTCCACTCGGGCGTTTTGTCTGGGAAGTGAGATTGTCCGAGTTATTGGGCATTTAAAACACTTTGGCCGAGCCAGAATTGCCAGATTCCATGGTTTGCCCGGGCAACTTGAATTCAGAGCTAGACAGCCTGGGCGCGGCCTGGGACTCTCTCGAGCAGGGACCAGGGTGATGCCTGGGCGTGGCCTGGGTGATGCTCGGGCGGGGACCAGTGTTTCTTGGTACTCGTTCTCGGGCCAGGGACCGGACATTTACTGTTCATCTCGGGACATCTTCTCGGACGGGGTCCGACATTTCTCGGACGCGGCCCGGCTGGTTTTCTCGGTTCCCAACTGGCTTTTCTCGGTCTCAGGTCGAGACTTCTTGGGCCATGGTCGAATTTCCTCGGGCCTTGGCTGGCCAGACATGACTTGGCATACTTTTTGGCACAAATCTCCCTTTTTAAGCGTGTTTCCTCTTTAGACTCCAAAATGGCCTGAAATGCAAAAACACATTAACAAGCATATGTTCGTGCACTCAAAGTGTCTAATTTGGTGGGTTTAGTGTACTCGATGAATCGTATAAATACGCTCCATCAAATACCCCCACACTTAATCTTGTTCGTCCCGAACAAGTCTAGTCAAAAGAGGAACGACAACACCCTAAGTCTTAGATGTGAATGTTAGAATGCTAGTCTAGATTTCTCCTAATCATGCATTACTTACTTGCTACCAAAAGAAACTGTGTTTAAACATAGAAGTAACTTGATACTTGTACCTTTGAGCCGGGATGCAAATCAATTTGGATGATTGGGAGATAGCCCTCTTAGGCTCTTGATTTGCACTCTTGGTTCCGTTCTCACAATATGGTTATTACTCTAGCTTTCTCTAGCACATGATTTTGTTCAGGCTTCAATGGTTGAGCTCATTTGATTTCGTTGGAAGGACGGCTTTTGAAGTGATTTTGGCCTTCGGCGTTTGATATGGGAGTGGTGTTCTTCACTTTTTCTTCGGGTAAAACCTTCACAAATTGGCCTTCGGCCTTTGATATGACTTTATGAGCTTTGCTCCTTTGTGAATTGCTCGTCCATTTTCTCCACTTTTGGGAGGTCCAATCATAGCCCGCAAGCATATGGAAATGCCTCCCCGCTCTTTCTCATCGTAGTCGTTTCGGCGCGGGTCAAGTTGAGGGTCGCTCACCTCTTTTCCTGGCTACTCAGACTAGAGATAGGACGGTTTGATTCCCATCCCGCCTTTTGCATAGACGCTGCATGGCGGAGTCCGCTCTAAACTCCATGAAACCCGAAGTGCTAACCTCCACTTCCTTCATAACCATAAGTGAGGATCCGGTCCCTTGAATGCTTGTCAAGCCTCTCTAAGGCATTTATGTCAACTCCACATACTATATTATCATGGCACACAAGGACAAATAAAAAGTTAAATTCTAATGTTTTCGCACAGTTTAGAATTCACAAGGTAAATACATGAATTCGCATCTATCTATTTTACATTATCAAGTTTGCATTCTCAAAAAGTTAAATTTTAAGGGAAAAGGAATAACATGCTAACTAATATGTGCAATACTACCCCCATACTTTTGAACGAGCCGTGCCTCTCAGCACGACTTAGTTCAAAAGACAATTGCAAGCAATCAATCAAAAAGGAAAAGAAATGACATCAAAAGTAAAAGTGCGAATGGAACTCCCCTATAGTGTCGTTACTTGTCATGGTTGTATGAGCAACCGACACGGCTCAGAACGACATGGTTCGGTTGATGTTTGAGGGAGCTCGGTTGGGAACTGGTTCCTCGGGCGCAGCCCTGGCTTTCTCGGTCGCGGCCCGGGTACTGGCGAGTTTCCTCGGGCGCGAGCCGGTTATTCTCAGGCGTGGCCCTGTAATTCCTCGGACGCGGCCTGCAAATCCCTCAAACGCGGCCTGCAAATCCCTTGGACGCGGCCTGCAAAGCCTCGGGCGCGGCTCAGCATTTCTTCTCGGACGTGGCTCCATCACTTGCGCCGAAGCCCGGTATCTCTCGGATGCGACCCAGCTGGTGCGCCCAGACCTGGCTCTTCTCGGGCACAGCCCTAGTTTTCTCGACTCAGCCCGGCACTCCTAGGGCGCAGGCCCGGTATTTCTTGGACGCGGCCCGGCTGGCCTGATCTTCCTCCCGAATCCGATTCCTGCACAAATAATCATTTCCTACTTTGTACAAACGAGGGGTAAGTAAAAAAAATGACAAAAAACAAAGGGGTAAGAAAATCAAAAAGGTAAAAAGAACAACTATTCCGATGCACAACTCCCCGGCAACGGCGTCAAAATTTGACAGCACGTCTTTGTGCGCTGCAAAATTTACATTTATAATTCCGCTACTTTAGTGGCTCACTATGGACTAGTAGAGCGGTAAGTAAGGGTCGAACCCAAGAGAGTCAGTGGGGAATAGTTGTTAAGAAAGAAAAAAAGAAAGTAAAACATTTGGTTTTTTTGGGGTTTTTTATGAACTGAAAAGTAAATGACTAAAAGTAAAGAAAGTAAATACTGAACTGAAAGTAAATACAGAAAGGTAAAGTGCGTAAAGTAAATGAATGAAAGTAAGTGCAGGAAAGTAAGTGCGAGAAAGTAAAGAACTGAATGTAAGTGCTGAAAATAAAGTGCGTAACGTAAGTGCGAAAAGTAAGACTGAAAGTAAGAATGTAAAGACAATTGGGTTTGAGTTTTTAAGTGCTGAAAAGTAATGCGAGAAAGTAAGTGCTGAAAGTAAATGACAGAAAAGTAAGTGCTGAAAGTAAATGTGCTGAAAATAAAGACGAAAGATATTCACATAAGAAAGATATTCACATAAGAAAGATATTCAGTCTAGGGTCTCAACTAGTGACACATCCATCATTGACTTCAAATGATCTACTTTGTGTTCATAAGTGTGGATTTATTCCTTTTCAAGACTTAAACCCTAAAGTAAGGCTTTTTCAAGCGCTTACACCACAATCCACTCCAAAAAAAAGACATAGACTTCTAGTTCTGCCTAGACTAATACTCCTTTTCAAGATATATTAGCCTATGTGCAGCCACTTGATCTCACATTTCCGATCAACCAAGTGGTTTTAAAGAAGGATTAGACTACTCTACCAAGCTTTGCCCTTTCGATGCATCCACTTGGTTTTGTTGTCTAATCTGGATTGAACTACCCGGCTAAGCTTTGCCCTTTCGATGCATCCACTTAGCCTTGTTGTTCAACCGAATAATGGCACGAGAACTAGTTGAACACAAAAAGCATTAAGTAAAAGGGTCTCAAAACATTGTCATAGTATAAGAGAACCCCTAAACCGAATATAAGCCTTAGCTACTTGTATTCATGTCAAGGAATACAAGTAACCGTGACTTTAATAAGGAAAACAAAAGGTAACCAAAAACAAGAACAAGTGAAGGAGAACAACAAGTAAGTAAGGGAAACCGTGAGCTTTTGTAACAAGAACAATAGCCTTAACTACTTGTATTTATGTCAAGGAATACAAGTAGCCGTGGCTGTGGTAACAAGACATGAAAGTAAAGAAAGCATTAGCTACTTGTATTCATGTCAAGGAATACAAGTAGCCGTGGCTTTGAACAAGAAAGTAAAGGGGAGAGGAGCTCCAAATCAAGAACAAAGTGAAGTAACCGTAAGCAAGAACAACAAGGGTAAAGAGAGCTCAAAATTGACAAAGGAAAGTAAGGTTTGCAAGAGCAAGAGCTTGGACAAGAACAAGTGAAAGTGTGTTTTCATTGAAGTGTGGAGAAGAGAGATAAGCTCTCTTCTCCCTAATTGTGGAACTATCTACATACATGTTTCTAAGACTAAGGGCTTCTATTTATAGGCAAAGGAAGACTTGGGGGCTAAGTTTGGAGTTGGAAATATCCCAAAAGCAAGTCACTTGATTGGTTCTTCCATATGCCACCCCACATGGAGTGGAAGAGGATAAGAGCCTCCCCACTTGTGTTTGCACATGCATCTCCAAAGGGCAACGACTTGGCCACTTGCACATGGCCTCTCCAAAGCCGCCGGCCACAGGTGGCACTCCCCAAAGCCGCCTCTAGTTGGATCCCAATGCAATCTAACTCCAAATGCCAACCGAAATGAATAGTCGAAGCCAACCGGAATAGTTTGAGAATTTGGTTCTTGGTTGGTTTCTTGGCCGGAACTTGTGACAGATGCACACTCATCGTGTGCAAAAGCAAGATAAATTTATAAGTCCGCTACTCGCGACTTTACTATTGGGTTTGTAAAGCGGTAAGTAGGGGTCGAACCCAAGGGAATTAGTGGATAGTTGTTCTTTCGAAAATGAAAGTAAGACAATTGGTTGGTTGTGATTTTAGTACTGAAAGTGACGTGGGTTGGTTGTGATTTTAGTACTGAAAAGTAAATGACTGAATGTAAAGAAAGTAAATACGAGACTGAAAGTAAATACTGAAAAGTAAAGTGCTTGAAGGACAAGTCTTGCGGAAAGTAAATGCTTGAAGGACAAGTCTTGCGGAAAGTAAATGCTTGAAGGACAAGTCTTACGGAAAGAAATTGCTTGAAGGACAAGACTTGCGAAAAGTAAGCAGTTGATATGGACTGAAAGTAAAGTTACTGAAGGTAAATGACTGGAAAGTAAGCAGTTGATAGTAAGATTGAAAGTAAGTGACAGGTGATGTTTGAATTAAAGGAGAGATTCGGTGTCAGGGGCCTTGTATCATATATCTGTTTATCATTGACCTCTAATGATCATACTAAGTGTTCAAAGATGAATCAAGGCTATTTCTAGCACATGACTTGCCACATCGTTTAAAACACTTGTTCTATTTGGGCTAATTCCTCCTTTCGAAGTATCTTTGCTTATGTGCATCCATTTGATCTTTTAGTTACGATCAACCAAATAGTGTTTTAAAGAGGTTGAATTGCACAGATAAGCTGTGCTCTTTCGAGCCTCCACTTATCCACAGAAGTCACGAACCCATGGAAGAGCTTTGCTCTTTCGAGCATCCACTCAACCAATAGTGTTCTGACCTAATATATGGCACATAGAATAAGTTTTGAACACAAAGAGGCACTTAAGAGAAGGGTCTAAAACATTGTATGATACAAGTACACCCCTTCAACCGAATGAAGGGTTTAGCTACAAATATCCATAGGGGTGGAAATCATAGCTAAGTACTTGGAAAAGTAAAGGTTTTGAAAGACAGGAAAAGTAAAGGTTTTGAAAGTAAAGACAAGGAAAGTAAAGGGAAGAATACTCAAGAACCGACAGGAGTAAACTCACGAACAACGTAAAGTAAAGGAAATGCTTGAGTACTTCAAGAACCGACAAGAGTACTCAAGAACAAACTTGGAGCTTTTGATTCAAAGTAAAGTGTTTACATGGATTGTGTTGTAGAATCTAGAGAGCTTCTCTCACTAACCAAGAACTATGGATGTTGGAATGGAATGAGGATGATTTACAAAGGAGGTGAAGGTCTCTATTTATAGGCATGGGGGAGGAATGAGAGCCATACACTTGTCAAATGGGAGGAGAAGAGCTCAACACATGGCAAGGGATGAGAGGAGGGGAGCTTAGCCGCCGGGCAAGGTGGCAAGGCTTCAAAAGCCGCCGGCCACATGGCTTGTTCCTATGGTGAGCCGCCCATGTGGTGGAGGAGGGGAAGATGTGTGAGTGGAATGAGATCTTTCTCCCAAAAAGCCATCAGTTGGCATGTGACTCCGGTTGCCCTTCGGTTGCCTCTTTGGTTGCCCTTTGGTTGTTCCTTTGGTTGCTCCTTAGTTGTCATCAAAAGATAAGTCACTTATACTTGGTATTTCACTTGTGTTCTTGATCTTTGATGGAATAAGTCATCGGGACTTAGTTGTGGCTTGATCGGAGTATTGTCGGAGTATGGTCAGTTCTGACTTGTAATCCACTTTCAGCGTTAAGAACTCCATTTTAGCTCGTTTTCATCTTTACTCCTTGGAATGGCCTGTAGAACAAAAGTGAAACTAACAAGTAAAAGTTGTACAGATAAAGCATCTAATTTGGTGGGTTTAACTGTCTTAATGATTCATATAAATATGGTCCATCAACTTGGTTGGTTCATGGTTATGTCTGATCAGAGCTTGATCGGAGCCTGGCCGGAGCTTGGCCGGAGTTGGTCGGAATTTGGCCGGAATTTTGGTCGGAGGCCTTTGACTCTTGGACTGCGGATTTGGAAAGGGCGAGTGATTTTAAGACTAATGGCCAAAGTCATTTTGCCGAAATCTAGCCGGGACCTGGTCGTGGCCTACGTTCTCTCTGTCGGGCATGGGCTCCTCGAGCAATGCTCGGGCATCGACTTGTTCCACTCGGGCGTTTTGTCTAGGAAGTGAGATTGTTCGAGTTATTGGGTATTTAAAACATTTTGGCCGAGCCAGAATTGCCAGATTCCATGGTTTGCCCGGGCAACTTGAATTCAGAGCTAGACGGCCTGGGCGCGGCCTGGGACTCTCTCGGGCGATGCTCCGGTGGGGATCGGTGTTTCTCGGTACTCGTTCTTGGGCCAGGGACCGGACATTTACTGTTCCTCTCGGGACATCTTCTCGGACGGGGTCCGACATTTCTCAGAGGCGGCCCGGCTGGTTTTCTCGGTCCCCAACTGGCTTTTCTCGGTCTCAGGTCGAGACTTCTCGGGCCATGGTCGAATTTCCTCGGGCCTTGGCTGGCCAGACATGACATGGCATGCTTTTTGGCACAAATCTCCCTTTTTAAGCGTGTTTCCTCTTTAGACTCCAAAATGGCCTGAAATGCAAAAACACATTAACAAGCATATGTTTGTGCACTCAAAGTGTCTAATTTGGTTGGTTTAGTGTACTCGATGAATCGTATAAATACTCTCCATCACTTATCATACCGCCTTCAAGACCCCCATTGGGATGTCTCCATATCGCCTCATATATGAGAAACCATGCCATTTGCCGGTTGAATTGGAATATAAGGCAATGTGGGCAATTAAATTCTTGATTATGGACTTACAAACGGCGGAAGAAAATAGGGTCCTTCAACTCCATGAGTTAGAAGAAATAAGGAATGAAGCTTCTGAGAGTGCCAGAATTTACAAGGAGAAGACGAAGAAATGGCATGACAAGAGAATCGTTCGTCGCGAATTCAAAAAGGGAGAGAAGGTCTTACTCATCAACTCTAGGCTCAAGCTATTTCCGGGAAAATTAAGGAGCCGATGGAGTGGCCCTTTCACTGTTCACAAACCTCACAAAGATGGCCATGTAGAAGTACACAACAATGACGGAACCATCTTTAAGGCCAATGGACAAAGGCTCAAGCACTATAGAGAACAAGTTCGAGATGAGCACAATGCAACTTATACCTTGACCGACCCTTGAAAGAGCTACAATCCGCTTGAGGGGGGATCCTAGCAAAGGACTTCTCAAGTGTGTTTCTTGAGAAAATATTCGGCTTGGTATTTGCCAAGACGTTAAACTAGGCCCTAATGGGAGGTTACCCGGTTGTGAGTTGTCCATCTATGCACAATTAATTTCATATATGTTTGGCATGTGTACATTGAACTTTGAATGAAAACATGGTGCTAGGATGGTCTAAAATGCATGATTAGGTGTGCTTGGGTAGACTTGTGCTTGCATGAAAATTCTAGATCATGGTGGCGTTTTAAGTGTGGAGTGTATGATCCTAGCTTGCTTTTTGTTGAAAATCGTATATATGCTAGCGATTTCTTGGGAGAGCATGTTTTGAGTTTGCATTGAGTTTTGGGTGACTCTTGAGTGATGCTCGTTCATGTTTCGGAGTTAAAATTTCTAAGTGTGGAGTTGGACTCAAACTGAAATCGAAAAATCATTGGAATAGAGATTTGGAAATATTGCTGAAATTTTTGCTCCACCCGATCGGCTGGGGAGGAACCCTATTGCCAGCCGACCGGCTATGGAAACGTCTCAAAAGAGGGTCATTTTTGCTTGGCTTCAGCCGACCGGCTGGGAGCTTATGTGAGGCTAGCCGACCGGTTGGCATTTGACTATCCAAACCCCCAGCTCCCCTTTCTCTTTCATTTTCGAACAAACACATTACCTCTCCCCCGACTTCAGCCGACCGAACCCTAGCTCACCTCCGCCCGACCTCGTCCCAGCCGTCCGATCGCCTTGCCGACGCCTCGCCACACCGTCCACCACCCAGCCGCACCAGCCCTGCACCGCCTGCACACACGGCTCCGTCCTTCGTCCGCATAACTTTCCCACACCCGATCTCCTCCACCCGGCCTCGAATCCACCCGGACGACTGCTCAATCTACTCACAATCAGTCTGATTGCAAACCCCAGGCCCCGATTTTGCTCGACAAAACCTCCAGAAAATCCCACATTTTCATGCTCCAAATCGCCAGCCAGCCGACCGGCTGAAAATTGTTCCTCATCCCAGCCGACCGGCTCAGCTCTTGGTTCAGAAATCTCAGTGCAATTCCTCCACTTCCAATCATGCCTCAAGCTAGTTCATCCTCCAAATCTAGGGCAAAAGGCAAGGGAATTGCCCATGAGCTTCCTAGTGACATTTCCATGGAGGAGCGATACGTAAGTGATGACGATGACATGCCTCTCGTCCCTCGCACAAGGAAGCAATTCAGGGCTTCACTAAGGGATCCTAGCTCGGACGAGGAGACGGATTCCCCTCCAAACTCTCCCAGCCCTCCGCCTAAGAAGGAGAATAAAACCTCGAAGGGTGCCTCCTCCGCACCGAAGAAGCCGATGAATCACACTAGCCTATTTATCACATTTATTGGATCTTGAACTTAGAACCGACCTAGTCCATTGAATGTGAATTCTTGAGAACCAATATCATTGCTATCTTTCGTCTATCCAATTCTCTAAGTATTTTTGTTGAAATACCTTGGATCAAGTTATAGCAAGCACCTTCTAAAATCTTCGTGAAAAAAAACTTAGACCCTTTGAATGCTCCTTGGTGACTTGAGTTCTCTAACACGGTGCCTTGTTCTTGTTTGATTCCCGCACATTCCATACACATTTTGAACATATTGTCAAGTTTTAAGTGTGGAGTCAAAAGAGGGCGAAAAATAGGCCCCATTCAAAAAAAATGTTTGCGGTCAAAGAGGGCAAAGCCCCGATTAAAAACTTTCTCAATGATCACGAGAAGTTTTGCTCCAAAATATACAAATGCCGGGGGTTAGGAAGGTAAGTTCCCCCTCGAAAGCATTTGTAGGCCAAAGGCCGTTTCAAAAAAAAGGAAAATAAGAAGCACTTGAAACTTGACCCTATGTTTTTCCTCCATTCTTCATTGTGTGGGATTCATCATTTGCATTGTGTGCTTGTTAGAATGACTTTTGGACGACCCATGTGCTTGCACGGGAGTTATCATTTGGTCTATGCATGTTTATTGAGAACTCTAGTGTCGAACTCCTCTTCCCTTATGGATTACGGCTTAAGCGCCTAAAACTTGGGAATGAGTTCCATGTCGCAAACCCAAGGACTAGCCCTAGCTAGCATAGGTGAGCGATTGACAATTTTTGTGCAACCTAAAAACTTCACTTATATTGTATTGCCTTGAAAATGAGTAGACTTTTGGATGAGACGATTGATAGCTCTAGTATTGATGACCTTGAATGCACAACCTCAAGGGTACTCAAAGTGGTTCGAAAATTCCTTTGATGATATTGTGATGATGGTCCTAGCGTGGGGTGAGCAATTTGTTTTGAGAAATCATAGCCTCAGTTGAACACCCTTGAATTCATTCTCATGGGGTGGGTGCATTTGGGATTTGTGAGTATTCCCTTTTCCGAAAACTCTCACGAGACTATAACTCGTCCACTAGGGTAGCCTAGGGGGTTTAATGGCTTAATGCATATGCTAAATGCATTCGTAACGCCTACGAAAAGGAGCTAGTTAGGTTGTATATACTTGCATTTACTTTTCAATAACATGTTAGCAATAATGATCGAGACCTTGTGAAAGATAGTGAGGCAAATAGACGAAAAACATAGCACCACTAGCATTTCGCCATTTGCACGCCCTTGACATATTTGCATACTTTGTTCGGGACGAACAAAGCTTAAGTGTGGAGTGTTGATAAGTCGAGTTTTCGACCTGTTAGTACCATTTTCACTATAGCTTTAGTTCGTTTCCGGCGATATTTTGATGTCATTTGATCTCTTTTCGTACGTTTCAGGTACAAAACAAGATATCTCAGTGTCAAAGCCGATATACAAAAACTTGGGAAAAATCGAAGATTTGGGAGCAAATATTTGCATAACAAGCCCCCAGCCGATAGGTTGGGCAATTGCCCTGAGCCAGCCGATCGGCTGATGAGCTCCCTCAGAAGGCTTGAAAGTACTGCTTCCGTAGTTGATCGGCTGGACCTCCCAATCGACCGGCTGGCGAGTCCCTCAGAAGCCCTGCATATTACTGCTTCCGTAACCGGTCGGCTGAGCCTGCCAACCGGTCGATTATGGAAAATCCTCAGAAGCAGCTGAACTTGCCCTGCCCCAGCCGATCGGCTGATGCCAAAGCTACTCCCAGCCGACTGGCTGGGACTGCTACAGTGCCGAATTCTGCTCGAGGCTATAAATAGAAAGTGGCAATTTTGACTTAGGCACTTGGCAACTTTGGGAGATTTTTCCAGCAAAAGAGATCAAATCAAGGGCATCCATCACCATCCAATCAAGGGGGATTGAAGATCAAGGGAGATAACTAGGATTAATCATCCTATTCTATTCCTCTTCTCTTCTCTTTTGATTGTGTAGAAAAACCCTACTCACACCATGTTGTCTTACATGATGTGTGAGTAGTCCCCTTGTGTTTTGGGGGGTGTTATTACCCTCTTTGGTACTCAATGATCAGGTATACACATTCATTATGCAAATCTATGGAGTTGATTTCATTTTACTATGCTCTTCATTGTAGACATGTTGTTAAGTGTTTGATAAAATGCCTAAGTGACATGTTTGTGCTAGAACTATGATCTAAGTATTGAGAGAGCTTAGTGATGGTTTGGATATAGTAAAAATGAACTCATCAAACATTTATGAGAGTAAATGCATGGGTGTGAGGTTAACTAAAACTTAATGCCTATAGCATTTATTACCTTGGGAGATGTTCCAAGGATAATAGTGCTATAGAGTGAATCAATATCTTTAATAAGTGAGATTCTAATTAGGAGGGCTTGACTAAGTTTAGACTTGCATGATAGTTTGTCTACTTTTAACCTAAGCTAGGTTTTAAACCTATCAACCCCTAAATGATTAAATTCTCGTATACATGATCGTTGGGAAATTGCCAAGGAGGGGAGTAACCCCTCGAAACTCTCTTAAATCGAATCAAAATCCCTTAGAAACCACTTCATTACTTGTTTCTTGATTGATAATCATTCCCATAATTGAATTGAAGGAATAGCCGAGTAGAAAATTTGATCTACCTAGCGTACAATCAAATTGCTACCTTGGGTTCGACACCGGTCTTACCGGTCAATTAGAAATTCTTTTGACTAATACGAAAAATACAAACCTACTTTATTTAACTTGTATTGAATCTTTTTTAGTAGATTTAAAGTTTAGTTTCACATTTTGTATGAGGCTAAAAGAAATTGAAATTTGGTACTCTTTTATGGCTCGTAAGATTTTGTTCTAGACATGAACATGTGATTGAGAATTCATTGATTTCATGTTGTATTGACGGATTTTGTATCCAAAGGTTAGGTGCAGTGCTTCTGTATTCGAAGTTCATGTGCCATCCGTATTTAGTAGGATACTATTGTGTATAAGATATTTTTTTCCCGGGCTAGCGTATCTCTGGTAATCAACTTGAAGAAGCATGTAAAATTTTTTATTATTGCGTATACAGATACTTTTTCCAGGGCCATGTTACAAACCTGGTACAAATGAAAAAATAAAGCTAGTAGAATCAGATGTAAAAATTTGTTATCATTTAGTATGTATAATCCAAACCTCATTTTATTCTTTTCAACTGACAAAGCTGGTATAAAACCAAAACAAAGCTGGAGTGCTGGACTACATCAAAGAGAAAATAGAAGATGAATGCATCAAAGAAAATTTGGAGACGGTGGAGGAACAAATTCTGTGTTCCGTGATCCTTTTTAGATAGTCTAATAACTGCTTCGATGATTAAAATTTCGGCTAATGGATCTGATTGACGAGGATAGCCTCCTCACTGAAGAGACCTCAAGATGCATGATCCTGTTTGCGAAGAAAGCTTGTACGAACTGCACTTGTGGGCGGGCTGAAGCAGAGGAGAAAAAGGTTAAGCTGGATCTAACAATGAAACAAAGGAATAACCCACAATCCACATGTCCCTACAAGGGGCTTCCTGCACTTTTTTTTTTGACTTCCAGCACACAAACTGGGTGAAAATGTAACAATTGCCAAGAACTTTATCCTCTATGATATTTGACCGAACACAGCATACCCAGATATAAGCGGCATGGCATGGATGATCTTGTGATACTCAATTTTTGCCACTGCTGATTCGCCTCATCAATTGCAGTTGTTGGATCGTTAGGTTAGCCGTCTATGTGAGGAAGATCACTATGTGGTAAAAGTACAGAAATTAAGTGCTCACAGATTTATAGTGAAAACCTTATTGCAATCCTTGCAACAGGCTAAAAACCACTTGCCTTCTGAAAAGTTTCAGAAGGGCTTCAAGATCAATGTTATTACTTGACGAATATGCTTGTAGAATGTTACAATCTGTCTCACTCAATGACAGTGAACCAATTCTACTCAATTCGAATGCCAAATAACAGATCTTGCCCTTATCCGCACACAGCAGCACTTCATCACTCCTAGAATTGATTGCCACTTCAATCTCCAATTGCACTCTCCAAAAAGCCGAACTTGCTTTGTCGAGCTTCTCTTGCTTTTATAGTCGACCTTCCGGATCTGATCTCCATCAGAGATTCGATCTCAATCTTCCAGATGTGATTTGGTTAAGATATCTCCATATCTTAACCGCATCACTTATTTCCCTTCCAAATCTGGCACGTATATTCCCATCACGTATATCTAGTCGTATATCTTGTGTATATTTCCATATCAATATCTCTTGTCAAATATTTCGCTTATATACTCGTATATCTTCAAATCGTATCTCGAGTATATCTTTGCTGATCTGATCTCATCACAATGTCGGTGCTGATCTCGTCCCTCACGCAGATCTCATCTCTCTCGCAGCGCCATGCTCTCTCAGGGATGTCCAGTCACGTTTCTCTCAGACAGTCTGGACCCTGTGACAGATTTGTGATTTCTGCACACTCAAGTCAAATTTTAGCTAAGTGTTTGTTATCATCAAAACACAAAGGGTCCAACAAATTCCCCCTTTTTGATGATGACAAACACTTCTTCACAAATAAGAAATCACACACAGCTATGACAAGGAAATTACATCTATAATTCCCTACAGCAGCTAGCTTCTTCAAACTACATCAGAATTTATTCTTTAAACTTTTATTTAAGTCTAGCAAGCGTAGTTCCCCTCAGATAGACATCCGCTTAAATTTTGGTAATGATTTCCTCCTTAGTGAATGCCCACATATGTCTTCCCCTTTTGACATCATCAAAAAGCTTAAGCAAGCAAGGACACAGAGTAATGGAAAGATAAAACGTTTCATTCATGCTGGTAATTCATAAGTGTGTCACACGGACACCACACAAGCAAGCAGAGAAGTCAAAATGCACAGAAACATCAAACATGAAATTCAAAAAAAAGTTCAAAAAGTAGGGATTGATATGGTAGGGTTGGCAAAGAGGGGGGGCATAAGACAGTCCAGACTAAGCATCATTCTGGTACAGAATCTCCAACTGTTCCACGATCTCCGCAGCAAGATTCTTAATCTGCCCTGGAAAACCCTCAATCATAGCAGCCACAGCACCCAAGTCCTTCACCCAGTTCTCCTCTGGGACTTTCAGAGCTTTCTCTGCTGCCACTTCCAGAGCTGCTAGCCTCCCTTTCACCTCCTGAACCTCCAATCGAAGCTCCCTTAACAAACTCATCATCTCACCCAGACCTTCAGTGGGGAGAACAGGGTAACTTGAAATCATCTCATCTCGTCCCTTTCTCATCTGACAAACAGGCCTGACATATCAGCTCAAATCCTTAACATTTGAGCCCATTATGCCCATGCACAACAGTTGGTCCGTGAAACGATCATCTTCATCATCTTTCGTTTTCAGAATCCATTGCTTCTCCATCTTTTACAAGCTCGGGCTCTCATCTTCATTCTGAATCAGCAACTTCTCAAGCTCTCCAAATTATCATTTGTGCAATTCGTTTTCCTGAACAACACACTTCTTTGCTCCAGTAATTTTTTTATCTTTTTCACACAGCTAACTTCCACTTCTTTCTTTCTGAGTTTCTTCAACTCCATTATCTTATCAAGCTCGACAAGCTCATCTTACTCTACTCTTTTCTCTTTTGAATCTCATCAATACCTCTGATATCTTCATATGATGCCCTTCCAAGTTATCTATCTTCATATGAATTGAAAAGAAATCTGCAATTTCTCATCTACTACACCACTCACACCAAGTAGATTCATCATTACCCGTCAAAACAATACAAGGATCCTCACTGGGCGATTCGGGAGCACTCTGACACATTTCCAACACAACTTGAAGCATCTTCCTCTTCAATGCAACCATCTTCTCAATAGTCAGCAACAACAGTCCATGAATTGGTGTGTCAATGCTCTTTTCTCCATTCACCTTTGTGCCTCATTCTCATTAACTTCAGTAGGCGGTGTTCATTCCTCTTCTGACTAATCCAGGACAATTTAGCCACCTTCTCCTCAAGCAATGCAATGCATTTTCTGTGAAAATAGAGCATACACTTCTCAAGGCAGCCTACTGCATATCCCACACCTCATGTCGTCTACTTCTTAAAGCTCTCCTGCCCTAACTCATTTTTCTTTTGCTATGTCCATTCATGCCAACAACTGTCACAGAGATTGTTTCCCAGCCAAAGTTGATCCTTCCAAAGTGATAACTCAATATGACTTGTCTTATGAGTACACAAGGTTTTTGGTATGGTGTGCTAACTTAACCCAACTGGTACAAATAACACCATACACAATCGCAAAAATAAGATCATCCAAGCTAATTTCAGCAATTTCATACTTCATGTGGAATAATTCTAGGAAAATAGAACAGTGAATCAACGGGCTCATAGGAACACTCCACATGAAGATAGGCTAGGGTTGGTCTAGAGTACCTCCTGGGCTTATAGCGTGAGATCAACTATGGAGATCTCTTTTGGGCAGAAAGAATTCAGAATTTCATGTTTTTCAATCCCTAATGCAGTCATCAATCACATAGCTAGCATGCATGGATACAATGTGAACACAACTTAATTTTCACTAGCATAGAATATCCACATAAAATTTTCCATCAGACGTGACTTGCATGCATCTAGTCTAGCCAATCACTGAGGGAGCAACATATGAGCACAGCTCTAAGAAAGTGAAACCATACCTAGTTCAAGCGTCAGTTTCTCGTAAGGTTCCCTGTGCAATGCCTTTGTGAATATGTCCGCTATCTGCTCCTCAGTTCTGCAGTATTCCATTGCTATTGTTCACTTTTCTACACAGTCTCGCAGAAAGTGATATCAAATCTCTATATGCTTAGTGCGTGAAAACTGCACAGGATTTTTAGAGAAATTTATAGCACTAGTGTTATCACACAGAATTTTAGCACAATCAGTAATAACACCATAGTCACTTAGCTGTTGCCTGAGCCATAGTAGCTGCGCCCAGCAAGCAGCAGCGGCAATAGAGGACTGCTTCATTGAAGCCCAAGAGATGAGACACAGTCCAGGATACTGAGCCATCCCTGACGTGGAGTTCCTGTCTATCTTGCAGCCTGCGTAATCTGCATCAGTGTAGGCCGCCAGGTGTAAGTCTCCTCCCCTTGGATAGAACAAGCACAAATCATCTGTTCCCTTTAGATATCTCAGTATCCTCTTCACAGCTTTCACGTGGGTTTCTCTGGGACTGCCTGAAACCTAAACCACTAGAGTCGCCTTCCCTTCCTTCAAAAGAAAGAGAGTCTTGTCCACCTCTCCTCTGGCATATCCATGGGACAGTTGAAACAATAACAGTCTCTCATACCAAGTGCGGGGTGCTTACTTCGACCCATATAGCGCCTTGTCCATGATATGGACATCATCAGGGTGAGTGTGATCCTCAAACCCTGGTGTCTGGCTCACATGTACCTCCTCTTTCAGAACTCCGTTCAAGAAGGCCGTTTTCACTTCCATCTACTGTAGAGTGAAACCATGGTAAGTCGAATAAGTAGTTAATAGTCTGATCGCTTCTAACCTTGCAACTGGGGCGAATGTCGCATCGTAGTCTATCCCCTTTTGTTGGTTGTACCCTCTGACTACCAGGCGGGCTTTGTTTCTCACAACGACTCCCTTGTCGTCCATCTTGTTTCTAAAGACCCACTTCGTCCCTATTACATTCTTGTCCTTCGGCCTAGGAACCAACCGCCATACTTTGTTCCTTTCAAACTGATGTAGCTCTTCTTGCATGACATTAACCCATTCTGGATCCTTGAGCGCTTCTGCTATTGTCTTTGGATCTGCAAGAGAGATAGAAGATGCAAATCCATAAAAATGACACAAATTATTCAGATTTACCTGAACCTATGATGTGTAACACTGGTAGTCCCTCAGCCTTGCTGGTGGCTGTATAACTCTCACACGGCTTGTAGTCCTGGGTTCCCCCTCAGTGCCTGCTCTTGAGCTAGCATCTCCGTCTGAGCATTCTCAGCTGTGGTCTCCACCGGTTCCTGACCTGTTGTCTGAGCAACTCCTTGGAATAGTTCTATAGCCTCAACTTGAGTTGGTTCCCAATCAGAGTCAGACCTGCCCACAAATTGAAGTTCCCCATCATCCTGTGAGGACGGATCTTTCACTAGGTGTCCGGCCATAACGCGCTCATCAAAGGTTACATGTATGCTCTCCTCCACCTGTTCCATTCTCAGGTTATACACCTTGTATGCTCTGCTATGACTCGAATAGCCTATGAATACGCCTTCATCGCTCCTCGGATCAACCTTGCCCAGATTGTCTTGCCCGTGGCACAGGCTATGCACACCTGATCAAATGAGCTCTCCACCTTGGGTAGTCTAACCATCAGTTCATTCTGATGTTGTTTGTGAATCAGCCTCATGCTTACATGCCCGAACCTTTTGTGCCATAGTAGGGTGTCCTCAACTATACTTGGTAAGCACAGCTCCTCATCAGGGATGAACTCTGGATCCGCTAGTAAATTTCATTCTCGCGAACACCTTTGAGAATTATTTTTCCTACCTCAATGCACCTCACAATACAATCATTAGAGTTAAATATCACCTGATTTCTGTCACGTTGACACAGTTGTGATATACTCAGCAAGTTGTATCTCAAAATTTTCAACCAAACTTACTTGTCAAACTTTGATAGTTTCTGAAATTTTTACCTCTTCTATTGCAACGACCTTACCTGTTCTCTTGTTTCCGAAGATGAAACTTTCTCTGGAAAAGCCTTGGAGTGAGATGAACCACCCTGGATCTCCTATCATATGTCTAGAACATCCGCTGTCCAGATACCAGGGTCTGGCCCTCGCTCCACCCTGCAAGAAAGAGATCAGTTTTTACGAACCCAGACAAGTTTGTGCTTGCTGGGTTTTGCAACAGTTTTAACAACAGGAGAAAATTTTAGAGAGCAGGAATCGTTATTGTCAGCAAGGTTAATCTTTCTTCTGGGGGTTCTTCCGGGTCGTCCGTAGATGGCTGTGTCGTGGTGTGGACGAACCCATTCAGCTCTGTCTTCCCTCCTGTGGGAAGAGACTTCTCTCCTAGGGGTGTGAGCAGTACTGACTATTCTCTGGCAGTTTTCCTCAGGAGATATGTGAGTGATCCGTTTCCAGTTGTAATTTCTCTCGTAAGTTTCACTTAATCTCTTACAGTCTCGTCTGTAGTGGCCAGAGTGACCAAAGTGCCAGCAGACACGATAGTAAAGACCACCAGTTTTCTTATTTCTCTCTAAGGGAATAGGTCTCCTGTTTCTCCATGCCTGAAAGTTAATCTTGAATGGTTGACGGTTGGAGTTCTATTTCTTCCAAATTTCAAAGGCTTTCCTAGCCTTGAAAGGTACAGAGTCACTGTCGTAGAGGTGACTTTCCTCCAAAGATGTGTCTTCTCTTCCCAACTGTCTCGTGGCTCTTGGCTTTCTCCCTTGACGGGAGCTCTCACCAACTTCAGTTATTGCTTCCTTTCCTTTGACAATCCTTTTATTTTCTGCCTCTTCGTCAGTATCTTTCTTTCCTTCACCATATCTAAGTCCTGGTCTGACAGACTTTCTTTTGTAATTTTCTCTTTCTTCTTCAACCCTCCTGGCTTCAAGTTCTCGCAGCCAGATCTCCTTTTTGTCAATCTCCTCTTGTCTGAGATCTACCACTGTCTGACGGAGTTCATCATTATCCGACTGGAGCCTGGCCAATTCTGCATCTAATTCTTCCATTTTAGTTTTGAAATCTATCAGCTCGGTGCCGTCCATTCTCATGCGCCTCAGCTCATCACTTAGATTATTGATTTGCGTGTGCTTTCCATCACATGTGGGACACTTGCAGACGTGCTTCTCCATCTCCCTCTCAAGTCGCATAGCTTTGGTGGACCAGAGGCGATTGTTCTCCATATCGTCTTCGTGTTCATCTTGCATAACCTCAAGCTGTTCTTTGAGACTTTGAATCTTCTTCAACAGTTCAGCAATGGTCTCTACAAAATCAGATTCAGTGAAAACCTGATCGACAAAGGAATTAGATTCATTTACCTCACTAGTTGTGCCTCGCGCCATCAGACATGGCTCCTTATCTCGCTTCCCATCGCTGCATTCCTCATCTGAGTCACCCCAGGCAGCGAACATGGCTTGAGCTTCCTTTGGAGTAGGTGGTTCACCCTTCTTTTTGCTGTAGCAATCTCTAGCAAGATGCCCCTTTTTCTGGCAATGGTGGCAGGTTCTTTCTTCCTTTGCTCCTTCCTTTGTCCTGTTCGCTTCTGAGGTAGCTCCCTTATTCCCCCTTTGGTTGCTTCCTCCTCCGCTAGAGTTTCTTCCACCAGAGAGACCTCTGTTGAAGTTCTGCGCTCTCCCTGTGTTTGCCATCTTGAAGGCTCTCGAGAGGAGATCAATCTCCTCATCCTCATCCTCACTTTCAGATGGCATACTCACCTGTGCTATATCCAAAGCCTTCTCAACTTTCAATGCTATAGCTTGAGATTTGCCTACTTGCCTCCTAGCCATTTTTCTCTCTGCTATCCCAGCTTGGCTTTGCAGGTTCGCCACAAGTTCTTCCAAAGTGGTGTCTTTGATGCCCTTCTGAGCCTGGAGGGCTGTAGTCACTATATCCCATCTGGAGCTAAGAGCTTGCATGAATTGATGGGTTATTTTCCACTATGGAAGTTTCTCATCTAGGGAGTTCAGTTGTGCGACGATTACTTGAAATATGGTGTAGAAGTCTTCAAGAGATTCGTCCTTTCGCTGCTCGACTGTTTCGTAGTCCTTCGTGGCTGCCAGAATTCTATTCCTTTTTATATCCTCTTTTCCCTCGTACAGTCTAGCTAGGCCATCCCATTGCTCCTTTGCAGTTTTGTATACAGCCATCTTCACCTGATCTCCTGGTGAGAGGGCCATGTACAGAACCTTCTTAGCCCTGGCATTCTGCTGGAGAGATTTGTAGTCAGCTTCTGTGTACTTGTCTTTCTCCTTTTCTTTCGGGTTGGCGGGATTTGTCACATCCAGAATAGGGAAGTTACCCTTTTCGAAAACTCGCCACAACTTTCCATCCAGGGAGCAGACATGAGCTTCGAACTGATCCTTCCACCAGTCATACTCTCTCGGGTTGAGCCCTGGTGGCTTCCAGAAGGAGTCGTTTGTGGCAGACATGATTTCCTGCAAAGGCTAACACACAAAATCTGGAGCCTGGCTCTGATACCAATTGTTGGATCGTTAGGTTAGCCGTCTATGTGAGGGAGATCACTATGTGGTATCCCTTAGACAGGTGTCAGCGGAAATTATCTCAAGTGCAAGAAATAAAGTACAAAAATTAAGTGCTCACAGATTTATAATAGAAACCTTATTGCAATCCTTAAAACAGGCTGAAAACCACTTACCTTCTGGAAAGTTCCAGAAGGGCTTCAAGATCAATGTTATTACTTGACGAATATGCTTGTAGAATGTTACAATCTGTCTCACTCAGTGACAGTGAACCAATTCTACTCAATTCGAATGCCAAATAACAGATCTTGCCCTTGTCCGCACACAGCAGCACTTCGTCAGCTCCTGGAATTAATTGCCACTTCAATCTCCAATTGCACTCTCCAAAAAGCCGAACTTGCTTTGTCGAGCTTCTCTTGCTTTTATAGTCGACCTTCCGGATCTGATCTCCATCAAAGATTCGATCTCAATCTTACAGATGTGATTTGGTTAAGATATTTCCATATCTTAACCGCATCACTTATTTCCTTTCCAAATCTGGCACGTATATTCCTATCACGTATATCGAGTCGTATATCTTGTGTATATTTCCATATCAATATCTCTTGTCAAATATTTCACTTATATACTCGTATATCTTCAAATCGTATCTCGAGTATATCTTCGTTGATCTGATCTCGTCACAATGTCGGTGCTGATCTCGTACCTCACGCAGATCTCATCTCTCTTGCAGCGCCATGCTCTCGCAGGGATGTCCAGTCACGTTTCTCTCAGACAGTCTGGACCCTGTGACAGATTTGTGATTTCTGCACACTCAAGTCAAATATTAGCTAAGTGTTTGTTATCATCAAAATACAAAGGGTCCAACAGCAGCTACACAAGTGAATTGTATTTCAGACAAATACACTGTAACAAGTTTGAGGATTTATGCAACTAATTTGTTAAACAAAAATGTGACCAACAACATTCAAGAAAATTAATAACTGCTCCTCTATCATCATACCAACGGTATCACGTAACGTAACAAGCTTCTTTGTCGAAACTGTCAATCCAAATCAGTACCTTGGTGCAACTGCAACCAATTTCATCGCATCCAACCAATAAGAAGAATCGACGTAAATCATCAAGAAAAACTATTGATTAGTGATTCACTCTGAATTCGCTTTACCGGTGCTCTTCTTCTACCCATTTCAGCCCTTGACAACCAAGCTGATTCATCACAAAATATATGAAAAACTTCACCCTGCCAACTCTTTGACCATTCTAATTTGAAATCAATCGACAATCAATTAGCCTTTCGACATCTGAGAAACGAGTGAGCCCGTGAGATCTCTCATCACAACGTCATAGTCTAATTTGTCGAACGATTACGGTTTCGTTCCTAACTGAGAGAGGAATGACTATAAAATAATAACCTAAACAGATTTGGACGGAGTTAAAGATGCTTTAACTCTGTCATATTAAATTAGTAAAATCGTTAGATTTTTTTGATTTTGCCCCTTGATTGGAAAAAATAGTAGTTCGGACCTTCAATTGGAAAATGGTAATAGTTCAGGGCACCATTGCGTACTTTGCCCTATTTATTTTCATACGTCCAAATAATCAAATCAATGGCTATCAATGATTTGTATTTTTTTACACACAAAAAATTTGTCGTATCCTTTATCTGAAGTTTAAACCTAGAATTGACAAACTGGTCGAGTATCATGAAAGGTATACCAATTTCATTGAAAAGAAAGAATACATCATCTTAGGACATCCGTAGTAAGGTGAGCAATAGGCAATAATAGAGAGACTTTATTTCTTATTGCTCTTACGCAGCAGGTAAGCAAAAAAAAGAGCAAAGAGCAATCCTTGATAGGTGAGCAATAATGTAAAGGTGTTGGAAAGGAAAGCAATAAGTGAGACCCACGTACATTTATAAAGAAATATAAAGGAAATGTGCTTTTTATTGATTTAAAATTAAATAAAAATGTGAAATGTCATAAAATGAACAGCAGATGGACATACAATTATTTAAATTCAAATCCAAAAATAAAAATAAAAAAATTTTAAAATAAAAAAAATCAGAAAAATTAAAGAATTTTGGGACAAAAAAAATAATTGAAGTGATAATGTGAATAATTAAAATGGTTATGAGTTTTTTTTTATTTCATTGCTACAAAATAAAATATAGACATATTTTTATTTTTGCTCTCTTGCTGCGTTAAAATATAAAAAAGTAAAGAGTCATTTTTACTCATTGCTTGATTAGCTCTACTTGCTACATGACTTTTTTGGAAAGATGCTATTTTTGCACATTGTTTATTGCTCTCTTACTAGGCATCCGTAGTAAGTGAGCAATGAGCAATGAGCAATAAGCAAAAATAGCATTTTCTCATAAAAGTCATGTAGCAAAGCAGAGCTAAAAGCAATGAGCAAAAATGGCTCTTTGCTCTATATATTTTAACGCAGCAAGAGAGCAAAGAGCAAAAAACTATACTCATAACCATTCAATTATCCAAAATTATCACTTCTATTATTTCTTTTTTTTGTTTTGTCCCAAGATTCTTTAATTTGTCTAATTTTTTTATTTTTTTATTTTTTTTATTTTTTTATTTTTTTATTTTTTATTTTTTTATTTTTTATTTTGTCTATCTAACGTTCATTTTATGACATTTTTGATTTTTAGTTCTTTAAAAATCAACAAATATAATTTTCTATTGTTTTTCTTAATAAATATATGGGGCCGCACTTATTACTTTCCTATCCCACACGGCCACACCCTCTCTATTATTGCTCACCTATCAAGTATTGCTTTTTGCTCTTTTTTTGTTCACTTACTACATTAGAGCAATAAGCAATAAAGTCTCTCTATTATTGCTTATTGCTCCTCTTGGTGTGGATGCCCTTATAATCGCAAACTGATCTCTGACCGTGTAAAGATACCTATCTTACAGCCCAAGCCGTAAGACATTAGCTATTTAAGCTGCATATTGTCTATGTTTTAGTTTTAATTTGATGTTTATATCTACAAATGGATGCACAGTTAATTAGGGTGGTCCGAGTACAGTAGAATATCCTTATGCATTGTCCGAATGATAGTGGTCATTTGTTGCATTTGCTCATCGCTTGAGCAAGCTGAAAGAAGCACTTTGATGGTCCCTCCATCCGGGTAACAACCCGAATCGATCATTTCTTCAAATATCTCCAGGCATCTGTTGTACTGTTTTTTTCTAGAATACCCTCCGAGTCTAGATGTCCATGTTACCACATCAGGCTTCACATGTTTTGAATCAAGAGACTCAAACACCTCTTCCATTCTTTCCACAAATCCTGATCTTCCATATATGTTGATTAAAATGTTATAAGTGCTTATGTCTGCAACCTCTTCTCCTCCTTTCACCATTGCTTCAAAAACTTCTTCCATTTTCCCAAGTTGGCCTAATCGCCCGTACAGATTGAGCATGCTGTTCAGCACAAACGTGTCGGGTTCCAGACCAGATTCCTGCATCCGCATCACAATGTCCTCGCACCGCGACACATTTCCTACTCTCGAGTAGGCTGACAAAAGGTGCATATGGGATTTCATGGTTGGGACTATCTCCAGCTGCTTCATTCCTTCAAATGTTGCTTCAGCATCTGTTGTTGTATTTTTCTTATCGGTTGCTAAATTCATATGAACAAAAAGGAATATGTATGAGTAAACTTTTAAGATTACATACCCTCATGCAAGCCAGCCCTCCCATATGCATCCACCATTATATTGTACGAAGCTGTGTCTGGATCACATCCCATGTGCTGCATCAGCGAAAAGATCTCATTTGCAGCATAAGGAAATCCTGCACGGCTATATAGAAAACGCCCGCAGATTAGGACTTCAGTTTCTAGTTTCATTACACACATTCATTGCGTTGCGTGACTTGTGTCTACGAGCAACCAGTTTACCTGTAGGATTCCATAAGAGCATTGTAGGTATAAACATCAGGCTCAAGTCCAGCTTCCTGCATCTGCTCAAATATCTCTTCCGCTTTCTCACACAGGCCTTCTCTAGCAAAGGCATTGATCAGAGCAGTGAAGACGCAAATGTTGGGTTTACACTTGAGGCTCTTCATCTCATGGAATACCTTTAAGGCCATATATGACTTCCTAGCCTGTGCGCGGTAAAATGATCACAGTCTTGAGTAATTAATTCTCCGGTCAACATTAATTTTTGCTTTACGAATGCTAATTAGTGATCAGACTTTAAGTACCAACCCTTCCATAAATGTTAATCAGCATTGTGTAAGTTTCAGAATTTGGCTGACATTTGTCCCTTTTCATCCTTTGGTAGATCTCTATTGCCTTGTCTGGGTTACCACCTTTCACTAGTCCTTCTATGTAAGCATTGTACACAGTAGCTCCTGAGAATCAACATTAAACTTTTTGAGTTTCTTTAGCTCAATTGGAAACATAGTCTCGTTATGAATCAAAAGTACAACACTATGATACCTAAGGAAATTCCAGTTGCACGCATCTCAGCAAACACAGCTTCAGCCTTATCAAGCTGCAGGGCGGTGCAAAATGCCCTGATGAGAAGCGCGTATGTGTCTTCTGAAGGGACAATCCCGTTACCAACAAGTTCATAGTAGATAGCCTCTGCCCTCTTCACTGAAGAGGCCTTTTGTCCATAAGCGTCTATAAGTAAGTTGTAGCAAAGGACATCAGGCTTGAACACGCTCCTGCTTAGTACCCACTCGCACAGCTGCGATGCAAAGATGTCGTTAAAACAAATTTCTTGCGCATGGAAGAGGGAGATATGGGAATGTGTAGTTTGATTGCTCACTGAACTGAAGTAATAGCATCCCATTGCTTGTTGAGCCTGAGTTGCACTGCAACGTTAATGATATCGTCCCAAGTGGTACTGGAAGGTGAAAGTGAATCAAGAGAGCTCCAGACATCGCGGGAATCAGCTGCGTTGGTCTGTACTAATCCAAGGATCTGTTGCGCGACAGGACTGAGTACTGGAAAAATACCATCAACGAAACCGGAGCCATATTTCCATCCAGTGCCCCTCAAAGATCCACCTGCATTCAAACACTGCCAATAAGAAATAATTAAGAGAACAAACAATCATATAGTCTAACCTCCTATTTCAGGAATTCATATAAGAATGATTTAAATTTAAGTACCTTTTTTTCTGGACACTTTTTTATGATCATAGGTTCTGAATTTGCCGCGCTTGTCAATGTATATGCTGTCTCGTTTCCATTCTTTATCTGGGACAGTTGCGTTCTTCGATTTCCATTTCGGCTCACTGGGGGCGCTTAAACTTCTTTGTTCAGAAAAAATATAACCATTTATAACACTGCATTCTGCCAGCAACCTGCAGCAAAGTTACATCAAGATGAGCTCACTCCTTCAGCATTGCACCCTTTGTAAGAATCAATAACTTACATGGCCAAACACAAGCAAAGATGAAAGCAGTGGACAAGAGATAAGGTGAGAACATAATAAATGTGAAGATGTAATATGGATGAATTTGAATGGACTCCAATAGATAAGGTTGCAAAATAGGAGTAGATACTATAAGCCAAACTTGAAGTTTCATATAGTAAAAAATCCCATTAAAAGAAGATGATGTTGTTTGTCTTACATGGCATTAATCTTAAGCACCTAGTTTAGAAATAGGCAGCTCAGTAGGTAGTAATGAGTTGCTTTTGAAGTAAAAAATGAGGTAAAATGAACAATTAGGCAGGAATTTTACAGTAACTTACTCTGAGACACTTAAGCTGGTAGGAAGGGAGTGAAATTCAAATGGTTCCATCCAACCAAACCTCAGCAATGCCAAAATATTCCAACCAGGTTAAGGTACCTGGGGGTTGAGCTAACAGCAAAATTTTCCGACCCACTGAAATGCCAAAATCTTGCCAATCTTCGGATCTAACGATTATAAGTAAATGGGTCTTATTCATAAGGAACATGACTCTGAAGTTTTTTTTCTTCTGTTCGAGCTTCTAACTTAATAATAGCCTGCGTTCTGAGGGCTTTGCATACTACTTAGCTACAAGGAAATGGCAGATCACAAGTTGTTGTATGTTCTTCTACTAATTATGTTGTCAACGATGTCTGCAAGTGGACGCCATTTGTTGGAATTCAACTTGCCTGCACTTGACATACCTGAGATGCCCCTGCCTGATTTTCCATTGCTTCCGGATTTCACAGACATTCAAGTTCCTGATTTGCCTTCACTGCCTCATCTTCCGGAACTCCCAAAAGTCGAAGCACCAGAAGTACATGAACTGCCTCCACTTCCTGTGGTCCCAAAGCCCACACTGCCAGCAGTTGCATCACTCTTTCCACCTCACTCGACCACAGATCCTTAAATGTATAAATAACCCATATGTCGCCACTGTATTAGTAAATAAGTTTGGCATGGTTGGAGTTCCATTTTATCTATCTGTGCTCTTAAATGATTGTATTGAGCTGTCTGCTTATTGCAGTTTGTACTTTGCTTGCAACATCCTCATTTTAGTGTCTGGTAGATATTGTTGGTGCTTAATTGTATTCTCAGACCATGCATTACAAACACTACCCTATAAGCAATGTACCAATTCAACATGATGTTTTTACTATATTTTATAATTAGAATTTTATTGAATAATGTAAAATGATATATATGTTGTAAAATAAGTCATTTATTTCATAGCAATTTTTCTAAATTTGTACGTTATTGAGACGATTTAGTTCCCAAATTTGACAATTGATTTTACAGATTTGTTAAACATTCTGACAAAAAAAGCTAGGCGACAATTGCACTAATTCGTGACAATGCTACCATGTAAGTTCTCGGTCTAGTCAGTACTCAGTGATATTCCGTTGCAGAAAGACCTGTAACTGTAAGCCAACGCATACAAAATATTATACCAAAAGAATACGGTATTTCTGTAGTTGCTTACTAAATCAAATATTTCAATTGCTCTGGTTATATCTGACTGAGACCGACTTTGGATCTTACTTGTGCTATTGTGCATAAGAAATAATAAGCTATTGACAAAAGATAAAATAGAAGTTGAGCTAACCATCACATATTTTTACCAATAAGTATGCATAGCTGCCCCATTCTCGCCATACTCCAACGACCAAAGAACACATGAAAACAACTTAAAGACACTTGTAGCCGATCCTTATTCTCAGTTTTATTAGAAAATTGGCACAAGGCCAAATCTTAGTTTTGACATAAAAAGGAGGGTGTTACACCAGCATTCCGATAAAAGATTAGGCCTGAACATCTGATGTAAGATGATCACATTTCGTTCCCTCAAAGCCACCACGACAATAATGACACACAATCAAATTCCTTGGTGTACAAAAATAATAAAGAAAGTCATATTGACATTCCAACGAACACCTTGTGAGCATGAATTCATAATGCTGCTTAAGGTAAACAAATGGAGCTCCAAACCCTGGTAGAACATTAACTGTAACAGTTCTGAATATTACCTTTTTGTGCAATTCTACGTTCAGGCGCGGAGCACCTATTACCGAATTCGTCTCATCACTTTTAGGATCATCCAACCAATAGCCTCTACTCTACTGGAGCTGCTTCAAATGAATAATAGACATTTTAACAATTAACAGTTAATTTATTAATAACGAAGCTGATGGAAAATGGATAAACTACCTGACGGATCAAGAGAAGTACGATTATCTTTAACCAATACTTCATTCAAACTGCACAAACCATTCCGAGGAGTACATTGGGAAAATCTGAAGGTTGTTCAATGTAGGTTAGAATTCTGAATGTGGGGATATGGCAAGTGAGAAAGGCAGGCATTGATAACCCGAATGCCTAAGTTGTTGGAACAATTCATGGACAAATTGATCAGTTGTGTGATTTCTATAATTTGATTAGTGAAAAAGGCTTTGAAATGTAAAGTTTGGAATTGAGGTCAGAGCATACAGATGAACTGCGCACAGCATTCCTACCAACCCGCCGTGCTGGTTTAAATAATTTAAGCCTATAAATTGGCCACAAGACATGGATCAAAATATCAAAAGCTTGCTTGCTTACTTGAGTAATTGATATCTGATTCCAAGCACCGTCTCCAACAATGGCTCGAAGCCACTCAAGATCCTGCATCTTACCATTGCTGCTGATACTCACTTTGTCGTCCATTCATGGGATCACAAATTTGGTTCAGGCACGTCGTCTACTAGATGCACCTTTGCCAAAGATACCTGAGCTTCCAAAACCCGAGTCTCCGAAAATTCCTGAGATACCGAAGCCTGAAATGCCTAAAGTGCCCAAGTTGCCTGAGGCACCAAAAGTTCCTGAGATACCAAAGCCTGAAGCACCAAAAGTACCAGAGCTTCCTAAGCCTGAAATGTCAAAAATAGGAGCTCCAAAGGTCCCTGAATTACCCAAAATGGAAGCTCCAAAGATACCTGAAGTGCCCAAAGTTGAAGCTCCTAAGTTGCCAGAGGTGCCAAAAATAGAAGCTCCTAAGGTGCCTGAAGTGCCAAAAGTTGAAGCTCCCAAGGTGCCCGAACTTCCAAAAGCACCTGAATTGCCAACGCCACCAAAGATTGAAGCTCCCAAGGTGCCCGAACTGCCAAAGGCACCTGAATTGCCAACGCCACCAAAGATTGAAGCTCCAAAGTTACCTGAATTGCCCAAGGTGGAAGCCCCGAAGGTATCCGGGTTTCCTACTAACTCAAAAATCGAGGCTCTAATTGTACCTGAACTTCCAAAAGTAGATGTTCCTAAGTTATCTGAGCTGCCCAAGATTGAAGCTTCTAAAGTTCCTGAATTACCAAAAGTGGAGGCTCCAAAATTACCTGAAGTACCCAAGATTGAAGCTCCTAAGCTACCTGAACTCCCCAATATTCAAGCCCCAAAAGTGCAAAAGCTAGAAGCTCCCAAGTTGCCTGAATTGCCAAGAAATGAAGCCCCTAAGCTACCTGAGGTACCAAAACTTGAGGCACCCAAGTTACCTGAACTTCCTACCTTGCCTGAGTTGTCAAATCCTTAACTACCCATCATCCCAACTCATTAGTTGGTCACATATCATACTTAAATATTGGGACTGGTTGATATGAGCATCCATTGGTGTTTGAGTTTATTGGTATGTAGTGTGTGTCGTTATAAATAGTTTGTGTCCATGTCGGCCTCTCCTTAGAGTGGCTACTACTTTTTTAAACTGCATTTCCATATTCCTCTTATATGTATTCACATTATAATATTATAATACTTATTGAGTGCTTTCATTTGTCTCATCGAATCAGGTGTATCTTGTTGAAATTGTTAATTCCATATTCATGATTCAGTAATCATATATAAACTAGCAATTCTTCTCCTCATTTAGCAATGTGGGACAATTTCTTCAAGTGCATCATTCTCAATAATCTCCCCCTCAATTGGAGAAATTGTGCATGCTCCCTCAATCAAACATCGCTACTTACTTGGCATTGGCATTTCCGCACGTGTCACATCCATTTCCGCACGTGTCCCACAACAATGCAACATTACTTTGCATTGTTGGGTTAATTTTGTGAATTAATCAATTATGTGGGGTCACACATGTAAATAAAATGAATGTGCGTGCTATCATTTAAATAAGCCTAACTAAAGTGGTCTAGTTGTGATTTATATTGGTTTATGGGTATAATGTCATGAGAGTTATTGTGTAGATACCATTAGGCAAATTATCTTTCTATGAGAGGCGGAAAGATAATTATGACAATAGTGGTTGCCCTAGTACACTACTATTTATATGCAAGAACGAATGCAGGATTTGAAAGTTACAAGGGCTTGACGCAAAAAATTTTTTTCGTAAGATGGCCACTAGAGTCACAATTGGATCTTGCGCCGAATCTAAGCAGATGTGGCACTCGAAATCACCAACATTTCCATTGCTGCTGCCACCGCTCGAGAATGAATATTCAAGCTGCTCACAAGCTAATTTCCCAAATCCACCGGATCTCAAAATCACACCAAACTAACCTTTTCTTTTCTTTTTTGCACTAATCTTTGCAATTTCAATTAATAGATATCTGTACTGTATTCATAGGCAAGATAACCAGACATTCACTTTTTCACTCAGAAAATAACTTAAGGAGCTTAAAGCCGACAGACAGACCCCCAAGGAAGACCTCAGTTACCCGACTGTCTGATAAGGCGAGCTGAGCGTAGTCTGATCATGTTTAGTTCCTGGGTTGCTCGAGCAGGTTGTCTGATCCATCTTTCACGAAGGATGCGGTTGAATGTTGGATGTTTGTCTGCAACAATCTGCGTACTTAAATAAGTATTGTTACGTGTAATGGCAGAACGTTTAATTTGCTGAAGAGTTCTGTATTCTTGGACTGCTATTTTTCTCGTAAGATAGCTCAGCTACTGGTGTGACTGAGTCAAGGCCAAGACCATTGGCATCGACAAGTCCAGGGTAACCCTGATTTGGATCTGTTTCTGTACCCAACGAGAACGAGGGCTCTGGTGAGTTTGTAACTGGTTCTCAGAATCAGCTTGCTGCTGCAGCAACAATTCCAGGTTTTTTAACGATGGCACGTCACCTTTGCAATACCTTTCCCACATATTTCGGTATGCCGACTCCAAACCAAGAGTGAAATTTTGACCATCACAAACAGGGGACTTCGCCATCAGTTCGCGTCGCGTCATTCTCAATTTTGATAGTTCTGGTATGTCGCGTGCCAATTCTACGACAAGCTTGACATATGCTTCTTCACTTTAAGCTACCAAATGTCTCAAACCAACATTGTTTAGAAGACTAACACCAACATTATGAGCGTGCACAGATCCAGCCATTGTAATGCACAAGACTCCCATGTACAAGGATTCACATCATCACATGTTGTTGTGGTTCCAAGTTAGGGGAATGTATCCAAACCTATCCAGAATATCACCAAATCCCCATGTCAGTACCAAATTACAAATTCCAATAATCAAAATTCCAACTCTGAACAAATCAATGCACCACTCAAACTCAAACTACTCATGCAGTAACATTCCACAACTATTTCAACACATATGAATGCAATCAATAAGGTCCGTCGAACCATGAAAAGAAAAACTGTAGTGTAGCTCCTTAAATACTTTCCAGTTTCACCACTTCTGAGCACATACTACGTTTCTTTTAACCAATCCAAGCATCTAGAAAGTTTGAATAGCTAAATAAGAAACTCCATTAATCATCATTCACCAGACCAACACATGCCTGATGAGAAAATTGGGGAAATAAAAACATTTTCAACAGAAAAAAAAGAGACAGATGCCTAATATGTTTAATAGATAGATAATCAATCTCAACTTCGATTGATGAGGCAATAATCAAAAGCCTATTTTTTTTCTTCTAAAAGTAACATGTTTGTGAAGATCAAGAAACCAGAGCCGCAGAAGCCTGAAGGAGCGAAGTGATGGAGGAGACCGGACAACTTCTCACAATTCTTTGAAGACGGCCCCAACTTCTTTGAAGACATAGGGAGGAGCGACTCGTCGGCGCGTTCCATGATGCCGGCGAGGTTGACCAGCACTGCATGAGCATCGCCTGTCTTCTCACAATTCCTGCGCTGCCCAGTTTTACAGGTTTTACAAAAAAAATTAGGCCCAAATTATACCCGGGCTGCAGCCCAACCAGCCCACCAGCTGGATCCGTCCCTGTTTATATGGGTTATGGTCCCCGGTCCACCACATCTTAAGATGATCGCTTTTCTTGCCCTCTTGGTGGAAAAGTATGAGATGACTCTGGTGGTAGGACTGGAAGGCTTAATCCAGTGTACTCGTATCAGAATTTACGCTTCCGCCTATTCAAGGTTCTAACTGTACGTTCTCTTTAATCTGGTTTGAGTTTTTGATCCTGGGTATATTACTGTTGTTTCAGTAATTTATTTCTAACAAGTGGTATCAGTCGCCACTCAATATCGGATTATTGAGACTTATAATTTTACTAATTAATTTGCGTTATTTTTTTAATGCATGTATCTGGGAATTATTATGTCCGAGAGGAATAACATACTGGATGGATGAGACGTATAGTAGCTGATGGCTAGGGATGCACAAATTACACCCGGGTCAGAAAAACGGATCGGACCGGATTTTACGGGTCGGTCCAGGATCGGACCGTACAAATTCCGGTCTGGTTCGGTCCTGTCCACGGTCCATACTTTTCAGAATTTCCGGTCCACCGGTTTGACCCGGACCGTAAAATTCTGATCCGGTCCATACCGTAAATTTAAGGGGATTCGGTCCGATCCGGTCCACTTTTCACACAAAAATCCGATCCACCGGTACGGTCCATATATACCCCGCTCCGGTCCGGTCCACGGTTCAAAATTTTGAAAAATTTCGATCCATCGGTCCGACCCAGACAGTAAATTTCGATCCGGTCCGAACCAATTGTGCATCCCTTGATGGCTTGGACCATGAGAACTTGTCTGTAACATCTAGCAGACTATGGCAGCAACTGGGCTATGTCACAATACATAATAATGTAACAGTTGCACTGAGAATTTGGGGAGGAATTGGGCATAAAAACATGATGCTGTCTTGTAAGTTCATGTTCTTGTTTGGTGCAGCGGCTGGGCACACAAGGGAGTAAGAGTTTTCAGTATAAAGCCCTAAGTTCTTTGAAGTTGGTTCAAAGAGTTGAACCGAATTGGTTCATTCCGATTTTGGTTCGGTTCAAGTTCGAGTACAGAGTGGTAAAAGTTGCTGATATCAAACTCATGAGTTGTCCAGCAGAAGATGATAGTTGCAAGAGATGTATTGTGTTAAGCTGTTTGATTAAGTAAGCAACGACATGTTGGATATTTTAGGGTTTTGTGTTGCAAAACATATTTGTATCCTAATGAGATTGTTTCGTGAATGAATGAAACACATTTGAGCTCTTCCTCAGTGCTAACCGCGTCTGGCTTAAACATTAGCCGGTGCGTTTGCTTTAGACTTTAGCTCGCTAATGTCAAGAGGAAACGCGGCCACTAATGTTAAGGCCAAACGCGCGGAACGCTGTGTTGCTTTGAATCGATGCTTATGTCTGTTCGAAACGGACGAAAACGATGTAACGATTCGATATTATATATCGACATGCTGAGAAAAGCGAGGCGATGTTTTTTTCCAGAGAAGTTTCAACAAGTTTTCCTCCTTCAATTGTTCAATCAATCGATTGATTTTCATCTAGGGTTTCCTCAGTTTTTCTGATTTCTTATTCCAGAACAAAATCACTTGTTTTATCCCAGTTCTCATATTTCGGATTCCTAATCGTAGAAATATAGAATTTGGAAAGCGACATTCGTTCGTGACTCAAGCAGATTCCAAGCCTTAGTATATTAAAGCATCGACAGAGGAGTTCAGAGAATTACAATCAAATTCTATAGTTTAAGATGTGTGCTGCTTCAGTAAGGGAGATGACTGCTAACTTTGGGAAATTGGAAAAGTTTGAAGGTGTTAATTTCAGAAGATGGCAAAAGAAGATGCATTTTTTGCTGACAAGTTTGAAAGTGGCTCTTGTGCTCTCTACCCCAATGCCGACTGCGGATGACAATGGTCCAATTGATGCTATCAGGAAGAGGAGCAAGTGGGAGAATGATGACTACATCTGCCGTGGACACATTCTCAATGGTATGTCTGATAACTTGTTTGATATTTAACAGAATGTTGAATCCGCAAAGGAGTTGTGGAATGCACTTGAGGCAAAGTACATGCGAGAGGATGCTTCTAGCAAGAAGTTTCTCGTGAGTAACTCTAATAGTTACAAGATGGCCGATTCTAGACCAGTGCCGGAGCAATTCAATGAATTGGCTCGCATATTGGGGCAATTTGCTCAATACAATATGAAGATGGATGACTCCGTTGCTGTGTCTAGCATCATAGACAAGTTACCACCTTTGTGGAAGGATTTCAAGCACAAGCTTAAACATAAGAAAGAGGAAATGTCTCTTGAGGAACTCTGTGGAGAGTTACAAGTAGAGGAATCATTTAGGATTCAGGAGGAGGCAAAACAGAAAGATACTATTGAGTCATCTTCTGTGCATATGGTGGAAGACAAGAGAGGTCTTCGGAAATTCAAGGGAAAGAAACGTACAAATGAAAACGTTGATAGCAAGTTCAACAAGAAACCTAAGGGTTCTTGCTGGATTTGTGGTAAACCAGGACACTACAAGAAAGATTGTAGGATGGCTAAGAATGAGAAAGGGAAAGCAAAAGTGAATGTTGAGGATAAGGGCAAAGATAAATGCCCTTCCAATAACCTTCAAGATCAGTTTTCTATTTCTGATTGTAATTCTATTATGAATTATGTGTCACTTATCGCTGAAGCGTTTTATGTTCAGGATGATGAAGTGGCATGGTGGATTGACTCGGGTGCAAACAAGCACGTGTGCAAAGATCGACATAGTTTCAAGACTTACGAAACGGTGAAAGAAGGAGTTGTCCTTCATATGGGAAACGAGTCAACCGCACCAATACTTGGCCAAGGAACTGTAGTGTTAGAATTCAGTTCGGAAAAGACCCTTGAGTTGTTGAATGTTTTACATGTACCTGTAATACGGAAAAACTTGGTTTCTGGTAGTCTGTTAAACAAATTTGGTTTTAAGAAAGTGTATGAATCCGACAAATATGTACTGTCGAAGTGTCGTATCTTTGTAGGATTTGGCTACTTTTGTAATGGCATGTTTATGTTGAATGTAAATAAAGTGGTGAATTCTGTTTACATGTCTTCTACTAGTGATGATTCAAAATTGTGGCATGCTAGATTAGGACATATTCATTATCAGCGATTGCAATTAATGTCTAAGGAAGGTTTGATACCTACAGTTGACATGAATGTTGATAAATGTAATACATGCATGCTTACAAAAATCACTAGGTTGTCATTCAAAAGTATTTCAAGAACATCAAACTTGCTTGAACTTGTTTATAGTGATTTGGGTGATTTGCATTCTACTCCATCTTTAGGGAATACGAAGTACTACATAACATTTATAGATGACTGTTCTCGATATTGTTATGTGTATTTGCTGCATGCTAAAGATGAAGCTTTAGACAAGTTTAAAGTGTATAAAGCTGAAGTAAATTAATGGATGATTTGATGAAGAGACTTAGAACTGATAGAGGTGGGGAATACTATGATCCAATATATTTCCAGATGAATGGGATCATTCATGAGAACACATCACCATATACACCACATCAAAATGGTGTGGCTGAAAGGAAAAATAGAATCCTAATGTTAAGAGGAAACGCGGCCACTAATGTTAAGGCCAAACGCGCGGAACGCTGTGTTGCTTTGAATCGATGCTTATGTCTGTGCGAAACGGACGAAAACGATGTAACGATTCGATATTATATATCGACATGCTGAGAAAAGTGAGGCGATGTTTTTTTTCAGAGAAGTTTCAACAAGTTTTCCTCCAATTGTTCAATCAATCGATTGATTTCCATCTAGGGTTTCCTCAGTTTTTCTGATTTCTTATTCCAGAACAAAATCATTTGTTTTATCCCAGTTCTCATATTTCGGATTCTTAATCGGAGAAATATAAAATTTGGAAAGCGACATTCGTTCGTGACTCAAGCAGATTCCAAGCCTTAGTATATTGAAGTATCGACAGAGTAGTTCGGAGAATTACACGACATCAACTAGTGTTGTATTTTGGGTGTTGATGGAGTTGGGGATTTGGAGTGCCGACGGCTGCAGCTTGCAAAAGCACGGCAGGATGGGAATTTTGAGAAATCCTATTTGGGTTTTCACTATTGAAGGATGAAACCAACTGAAGTTTGGTTTAGTGGACGTGATTTGGTTAAAGATGGTGCGAAAACTCCCAAAACGTTGGGCTGCAAAGGTGAAGCTGAGCTTGTCGCTTGATAGACCGACCAGCCCATTGCGGTTGGCTCCGGTTGCACAACAATCAGCGAACGGTGTCCCCTCGCACCGTGCGACACTAATTTTTTAAAGCTTGGTGGATTGGGAATGAACAAGAAAAGGTCCTGTGACAGCAACCTTAGCACTCGCCCTTGAATGGATTGGCTTTGGGAGATTTAATGGCCTCAAGGCTGGATGTAGCAGAAGACGGCTTGGGTCAAGCGGCTGCTGCTTTGGGTTTTCTGGTTGTAAGAAAAAAAAACAATTGTTTTGCTTCCGGGAGAAACCCTACGTGGGTTTGGGAAAATTCACCATTGTGCCCCAATTCCAAACTCAAATTATACATATACACCAAACGAAACTCAATTCACCAATCTACCCTATTTTTTACAATCCCGATTTAAGGGGTACCGGCATTAGGGGAAGGGCTGATGTGGCACGATATTGGGCCTACGTGGACCAAGTTGTGTTTAGTTTTGAAACACGTCAAACCCGGTTCCACGCGAACCGGCATCATTATGATACCGATGGGAGGGGCACCGGGATTATCTGAACTAAAACTCGAGGAGGGTTTCTTCTTCGGATTCATTCCGCCAAAACTCCTCAAACCCCCCCTCCCAGCCGCCTCCGCTGAACCCAGCATCCTCTGCCGACCCCAACCGAAGCTCCTCATCCGCCCCTCTCAGCCGCCTCAGCCTACCCCAGCCGAAGCTCCTCATCCGCCCCTCTCAGCCGCCTCCGCCGACCCCAACCGATAATGAGTTAATATGTTAATTGTGTAATTGTTAGTTTGATAATTGTTAATTGTGTAATTGTTAGTTGGATTCGGTTAATTGTTGAATTTGAAGAATAAGGTATTGTTAATGTTGATTTTGTTAGTTAATTGTTGATTTCAATTGTTAATTGTTGTTTTGAATTGAAGCATTTGATTGAATTTATGATTTGTAAAGTTGATTTTGATTGTTAATCGTTGAATTTGGTTTTTTATGAAATTGGTCATGCAGATATGGACTCACATAGACCATCATCTTCACAAAGACCGTCGCAAGCTATTTTGCATCCGAATATGGATGCAGATGACATAATTCATCCTGGTCCGATTGACAACTCGGTCCTCCGTCAGCAGAGTACTCATCGGACCGAGGCAATTTGGAAACCAGAGGTTATTATGTTAACTTAAGTTAATTATCATTCATAATTTAATATGTTACTAATATTGAATGACATTTTTGTTTCACAGTTTGATACAAAAGGGAAGGCCAACATACCCCTTAAGATTTACAAAGGGGGTGCATTGCCCATTGATCATCGAATACGGTATGTGGCTGGTGCCGAATTTTATCCATGGACTCAGATATGCGATGTGAAGGCTGATCCATCATTATTGACAGCCGTGGTAGAGAGGTGAAGGCCAGAGACTCACACCTTTCATTTCAATGAGGGTGAGGCGACAATCACGTTGCAGGACGTGTCATTACTTACTGGGCTCCCTGTAGACGGAGAGCCTGTGACGGGAAAGTCGCAGATGAATTTCGAGGAGGTTTGTGTAAGATTGTTGGGAGTATACCCAGAGTGTTATGACAAAGCACCTGGTATGGGGAAGAGAAGTTGGTTTACGAACCATTTGACCCAGATTCCTGTTGATGCTGATGAAGAGACACTGAAGAAATATGCAAGGGCGTATCTACTCAATCTTATTGGATTGACATTATTCAGTGACAAGAGCGGTAAGACGATTCCGCTTTACTTTCTACCCTTATTAGAGGACTTGGATAGGGTTAGAAACTATTGTTGGGGAAGTGCTGTGTTAGTGTATCTGTATAGTAACATGTGTGGCGCATGTACGATCGGACACAGCCAGCTTGCCGGTGCGCCTCTAATTATCCAATTTTGGTCCTGGGACAAACTATCCCGTATAGGTATACCAAAGATAACAGTTCCTGTCGTGATGCCGCCGGCAGATGCAGAGTTTAAACCAGCTTTGCGCGGATCGTGGTCCTACTTGTAAGTATTTATGTTTAGGAATTTTGTATTTAGAGCATTTTACATCTACTTTTATTTAACTGATCTTTAACTATTATGTACAGGAAATGGGTTGGGCCAAAACGTTGGGTAGGAGTACCTCACGGGAGTTTATTGTAGTATCGTGATGCTATACAGAAGATGCACCCAGGCAATTTCATATGGAGACCGTATAAAAGCAACTTGTTTGAGTTATTAAACCCGATTTGTCTAGAGGGTCAACAAAACACTTGGAGACTTGATGTGCCCCTTATCTGTTACAACATAATCGAGTGGCATCATCCAGGACGTGTTGCAAGACAGTTTGGTTTTCGACAAGGTGTTCCGACGAACCCAATTGGAAGTTCAGATCAATTCCACGGAATGGATAGGAAGAAGAATAGGGATTGGGCTATCTTCCACGCCAGTTACATTGCCTTGTGGTTTAGTCGCCACGAGAGATTGATAGAAGGAGATATGGGAGACCCGTATGCGAGTATCGACGAACCGACTCCACAGTATAACACTTGGTATGCGAGACACGCTCGTCGTTTATATCAGCCGAGTATAAACGATGATGTGGAGGATGTTGGAGACGAGGATGCGCAAGAAACTCGTCAATCATATCGCCCAGATTCACATATGATACCTGATAATGTAAGTTTAATTTATTTTCTCAAGTATTTTGCAATAGTTGTCATTAATTGGTTTACATACTTACAATTATTTTGCATTTTACAGATACGTGGTTACGTGATTGGTGCACGTGATGCCGGTTCGTACTTCCTCAATAGCACGGATGATTATTCGTGTATGGGATTTCATAATCTATTCCACCATTTGTATAAGGAAGTGGGGAAGCTTACGGATCCTGCTATTGTGGGTGTTGATCCACAGACTATTACTCTCGATATGGGTACTTTATATACACACTTCAATTATTTTTATCAACTGTACATAGTAATTTAATAAGATGATTCACGTGATGCAGCTGATCTTGATATTGGAGGAGAGGAGGATTTTGATACACATATTGAAGACGCAACCGATGATCATTACCGACCTTCTAGCTCCTCACAGCCAGAAGTGCGCAGAAGCGAGCGCGAGTGTCCAGAACCTAGATATTCTTATTTGCGTAATTTAGGGAAGAGACCACGGAGAGGGCGTGGTGGACGTGATGGGCGAGATGGATAGGGAGACGAAGAATGACGGACCATGTTCTGTTTATTACCTTGTTTAGTCATTTGATGGTAGTTGAATACTGGTTTGTACTGAAGTTTTTATCAAATTTCTTCATGGTTGATAATGAAGTTATCATAGTTTTTTTGCATAATGACTTCAACTTGAACAGCATTACGGTAATGAAATAATGACTTACAAACAACACCTGTTGGCTTCATTCTGGTTGCGAGTCGGACAAGCACGCTTGTTGTGACCCACTAAGTGGAAGTTTGTGCACCTCTGAGTATGCGGGTTCGGGGATGAAGACGCTGCTTGACTGCTGGATTCCCCTAAATGTCGATGTCGATGTCGCTGGTCCATCTCGTTACGCCTTCGTCTGGTTGGGGGTCTGCCAGCTTTGTTACGTTTGAATCGTGGATTCGGAACATAAACACGGCCATTATATTCACGGCAAACGTCCTCGTGCAATAAGGGGGTGAAAAAATAAATCCAGGTCTGGTAGTACGCTTCGAGAGTATATTCTGTGGGGACATAATCTGAGTATTCAACTCGGGTGGCTCTGCAAGCTGCTATGGCATGAGAACAAGGGTACTTGAGCAATGTCCACTTCACACACGAACATGTTCGCAATTGCAGACACACCTTGTACGTGATATCGTTCTTTCTGGTCAGTACATCAAAAACATGGCATACTGGATTGTACAACGTCACGATGTGGAACTCAGCCCTAGCCCGTAGTTCTGCCAATCTTTCGTGAATTTTGGGAGGAAACAGTTCTCCTTCACTATTGTACGGGCTCTGGTAACGCTTGACGAAATAAGTAGATGTCTGCTTAAATGTGTACATAACCAGTGACGACACTGGCAAATCACGACCATTCTTCAGAATTTTGCTTAAACACTCTGAAGCATTCGTAGTCATGTTGCCCCAGCGAAATCCACCGTGGTCGAACGCATGTGTCCATAATTCTACATCCATATCTTCCAACCATTTGCGAGCAAGTGGCTTATCATGCAATAGTTCTAAGAGCTCTGTAAACTTCCTTTTGAACTTCAACTCCTTCTTCGCATACGCCACATCCCCAAGTTTAGCTTTCAAAACCTCATCTTTTACCTTCGTTATGAAATTGCTTTGCAAGTGACGAACGCATACACGATGGTATGCGTTAGGTTCACGCCATTCAGGTTCACGCATGGCAGCCAATATTCCAGCGTGTCTGTCAGAAACAACGCACATCCCCTTCCTTTGGGTCACTCCTTCCCAGATACAAGACATGAACCACTTCCAGCTGGAAGTGTTCTCGCTCTCCACAAGTGCAAAGGCTAATGGCAGTATGTGGTTGTTCGCGTCTAACCCGATTGCAACCAACAATTTCGCATTTTACTTCCCGCACATGTGCGTGCCGTCTACAGATAATATGGGACGACAATGCTTGTATGCATGGATGCATTCGGAAAAAGCCCAAAAAATCCGATTTACCTAGATGGTAGCATCATCGAGTGGTGTGACATCCCACTTAATAAAATTGCTATTGTTGCTGCAATCCTGTAAAGCCTGCATCAACTGTGGCAGTCTATTGAAGGATTCGTCCCATTTGCCGAACAAGTAGACAAACGCTTTCTGTTGTGCTTTCCATGCCTTCCAGTAGCCTATTTGATACCCATAATCCCGCTCAATTAAATTTCGTATCTATCCGGTGGAGAACCTCGTGTTTGCATCCATCGCATTCCGCATCTCCCTCGCTATGAAATACGCGTTCAAGTGGATGTTACTTTGTAGGATGCTGTTGTTATGGCATATGTGATCCCCATCGTACTTGCAGATTGTCCAGTAAGTTGTTCGTGCCATCACCACGACTTGAAGGCGCCATGGAAATTGACGTGCAGTTTTTTAGTGCATGATCAAAAACATTTATATTTGACCGGTAAGTACCGGGTCGTCCAAGGAGCAAGTCCAAACTTATGAGCACTATTCGATTTCGTTCCGATAAGTCTATCCTAATTAGGAAGGGTTGGTTTTGATGTGATTGCTAGAGCAAATGCATGTAAACAATGTAAATAATCTAGGGAATCTAGAGATAGTGTCACTACCAAGGCAAAGGGTGTACTCTAGGGAACTACTTCACTCATATGTGTTTTTAGACTCCAAGAGTTCAATTTCATGCAAAACAATCATGTTAGACGATTAGATTAAGGCATGCGACTATTAAACCAAATTCAATCTCTCGATGTTCTTATTTGATTTAAGGAAGAGGCACCTCGCACGTGAGCTTCAATCGCTAGATGTTTTTAGCTCACGTCCTACTCAATGTTTCTCAATCATCAACGCTAGTTGAATGATCAATATCCAATGAGCGGTTTAAGAACAAGCCTATCTCAATGCCAAAATGAGTCACGCTAGTGATCATCACTTAGCAAGGGTGAATCTACTCTCATTCTAGAACTCTCAGTCTCGTTCGCTAGAACACTCAACTTCAAATTCATGTTTCTAGACCACTTAGGCATTTTATCAAACACTTGGTGGGCATAGAGTTGACATTTGTTCAAAGTAGATTCACAATCATCCAAACATGTTATTCTAACATTGATTCATTATAGATTAGGAGTATTAACACACATGAGGTCCATAGGACCCTAGAATACAAAACACTACTCACAAATCATGTTCATAGACAAACACAAATTGTATTGAGTACATAGATGAAGATACAATGGAAGGAATAAACCAATGATCTTCAATCTTCAAATGGATGATCCTCCCTTGAAGCCTTGGTAGCTTGTTCTCTCTAGAAACCTTCAATTTTTCGTGCTCCAAAACCCTAGCTCCCCACCCTTTGGGTCAAAACCATCATTTTCTATTTATAAGTTCGAAAATCAAAAATCTGATTTTCAGGGAAGCCCCAGGCGGGTCTTGGTGGGACTCGGGCAAGTCTTGAGTGTGAAATGGAGCAGAGCAGGCAGCAGAGGAGACCCGGGCGGGTGCAGAGGGACCCGGGCGAGTCCCGGCTGGGTTGATGGAAATGGGGCTCGGCTGGGTTTCTGGAGCTCAGGTGAGCTTCTGGCGGCTGTTTGGACATCTTAACCTCCGAATTTGGTCTTGGCGTCAACTAGAGAGTTGTAGCCCTTTGAGTTAGCTTTCCAACAAGCTTTGAATCAATCAAATCGAACATCAAATGCGATCTGTACGTCCAAAATAAGCCTCAATGGTCAGTCTGTCCCGTTTTGCCCGAAAATCCATATTTTTGCTCCGAAACTTCGGTTTTCTGCGAGAATTGATCTTTTTGAACCCGGGGACCGTAAAGTGTGTTTCTCACCTGAAATAGCAAGCAATAGGGTCAAATGGCATTGAATTAGCACTGGGAATGGACCAAAACTCTTCATAAATGGATATGTAAATGAGTCGAGAATTCGACTCATCAGACATCCTTCTTCACGCTTTCGACATTCTAACACAATTTTAGTAGTGTCAGACTTTTTTACCCTAAACTCCACCCGATTTAGAATTGAGTATCTCTGCACAACAAGCATTACATTCTCTTTATTGGAAAACGTAGTATCCTTTTGAAGATCCGGGGAGTTAGGATGGTGGACCCTCACATTCTCATCTGCTGGTTGATATATTTCTCATGCCGAGATATCAGTGAAACTCGGATGATCCCAAACGATCTGATCTCGAACTAATTCCGCATCGGGATTTCCTTCGGCAAAATTATCCATATTATCCATCTCATCGCGGTCATACTCGTCTCGTATTGGATTATCCAATGTTGCCAAGGTGGACATACACACGTCCCCAGAATCATCACTCATGTCAGACATGGTAAGAATTGAAGAGAAGTGATTGAGCTGAATAGATATGATTAAATTGAAGAGAGATGATTGAATTGTGTGTTGAAAATGAAGAAAAGGGAGTGCAATTTATAGCTGCCAAATACCAGTTCTGCATGAACCGGGATCATTATAATATCGGTTCGGCGTAAACCGGGATTGTGTCGACTAGTCAGTTCCCAACCAAGTCCGTCGTCTCTGAAAAGCCTATTTGGTGGAATCTTTTGTCGCAAACGATACCGGTTTGAGAGAAACCGATATATTTTTTAATTTAGTCACATCCAAACTAAGTCCGCGATGCCCGACCAGGTCTGAAAAGCCCGTTGGCTTAATACTGGTTTTGCGTAAAACAGTACTAGAGGAGTCCCGGTTCCCGAGGAACTGGGTATCTACATGGATGCCATTTCATCACTTCTTGGTCCACGTAGGACCCAAAACATGCCACGTCTCCATTTCGATAGGATCCCGGTTCCCCGTAAATCGGGATTGTAAAAAAATGGGGTAGATTGGTGATTTGAGTTTCGTTTGGTGTATATGTGTAATGTGAGTTTGGAATTGGGGTACAATGGTGAATTTTCCTGGGTTTGGTGCTGAAGAAACAATCGGAATTAGATCGAATTACAGATGATTGTTAGCTCGATCAAAGGCCTTGGACCTTTAAGGAATTGGGAAACTCCCGAGGCTCTTATTTGAGTTTTTATTAAAAATGACCAAAAATGAGTTTGACATATATTAGAAATGACCCACGCGAGTTTCACATTTCAAAAATGACCCATTTTTAATGAAATCGGATTCCTAGGAACCGGTTTGTTAGGTTTTTCCAAACACTGGATCCTGGCAATCCGGTTAGTTCCGTTCGGATTTCCAGGATCTGATTTTAAGGAGATGTAGATGATGTGGATGAAGGTCGAGTATGTGGATTCCACGTAACCCCGGATTCTACAGATCCGGTTTCCTACAAATATCGGCTCATGGCGATTCGGTATGTGGCAAAAAAATTTAGTTTTGTTGTTTCACGAGTTATTACGGGCTGGATTATAAATAATTAAATATAGCAGTTTGGAAATCATTAAAAGTTGGAAATTAGAAACAAAGTTGAACTAAAATAGTGAACAACAACAGTACGATGGGTACTCGGATATTGGGTTTAGCTCGCATTGGTCAATGGACAAGACCTCCTGTTATGGCCAGTTTGCAGGCATAATTTGCATCTTTGAATTCTGCCTGGGGGTTGTGATGATGAGGCCTCTCCTCGAGTACTGGACTGACCGACATCCCTCTGGTCCATCTCAGTACGCCGTCGCCTAGTCGGATTTCTATCGACTTTTGTACGTTTGAAGTGGATTACGCCTATGAGGAAGTCCATTATAGGGTTCCCAGAAGTCAGCATGAGGTAATGGACTGAAATGGTAACTCCAGGTCATGTTGTAAGCTTGAAGTGTACACTCATGAGGCACATAGTCGTTGTATTCCCTGTGCGCGAACTTACAAGCTGCAATTGCATGACTGCCGAGAATAGGAAGTGTCGTCCATTTTCCACAATTACATGTTCTCTCGGGTAGGCAAACTTTCCACAGATGATGCTTAATTCCCGTTGTAACTTCATAAATTCCCCGGGACGGGTTAAAAGTAATGACTCTGTGGAACTGTGCCCTTTGTCGGAGTACCTCCAACCATTGGTGTACCTTTGGTGCAAAAGCCGAATCCAAGTTATCGTAACAATAACGACGGTTGTTGAAGTATTTATTCAACTGTTTGAAAGGGAACATAACCAATGCTGAAATTGGTAAATCACGTCCGTGCTTGAGAACGCCATTGAACGATTCTGAAGCGTTCGTGGTCATTGAGCCACATCTCATACCACCAGCATCCATTGCCAAAGACCATAATTGAACGTCCACGTTGCGCAACCACATTCGTACGTCAGATCTGTCTCTCAATAGTTTCATCAGCTCCTCATATTCAGCTGTAAACTTGTACTCTTTCTTGGCATATGCAACCTTGCTAAGTTTTTTCTTCAAGAAAGAGTCTTCTACCTTCGTGTTGAAGTTGCTCTGGAAGTGGTGAACGCAGATACGATGGTAAGCCATAGGAGGCGACCATTCTGGTTCTTTCATGGCAGCCATTATTCCTCCGTGTTTGTCAAATATGACGCACAAGCCCTCACGTGAAGTGACACCCTCGCAAATGCATCTCATGAACCAACTCCAGCTGGAGGTGTTTTCACTCTCGACCAAAGCAAACGCAACAGGTAAAACACCATTGTTTGCATCCAAAGAGCATGCTACGAGCAGCTTCCCATCGTACTTACCATACATATGAGTTCCGTCGATGGATAATATAGGACGACAATGCTTAAATGCATGAATACATTCAGCAAATGCCCAAAAACACGATTTACTTGAATGTACTCACCGTCAATTTCTTACGTATCCCATTTGACAACGGTTTTCGGACTTGCATCAACTAAAGCCTTCATCAAGTGCGGCAAGTATGCGAAGGAGCCATCCCATGTTCCAAATAAGTTTATCATTGTTTGTTGCTTCGCTTGCCAAGCTTTCAAGTATGAAATTTCTAGCCCATAGTCTTTCACAATTCTTGCTTGTATCTCTGCTCCACTTAATTGTAATTTTTCAGTCATCACATCGCAAAGTTCTCTAGCGATGTACTTAACCGTCAGATGAACGTTGCTAGACATAATTGTGTCGTTCTGACATGTGTGGTGTTGACGATGCTTTCGCACCTCCCAGCGGTGATTTCCTCTAAGTGCAGCTATGCGGAGGCCCCATGGACAAACATCTCGACCTTGTCGACATTGAAACACCATAAAAGAAGGGTTCGACTTTTTTACCCCGTATTCCACCCGATTCATTATCGACCACTTCCGCACAGCTTGTATGGCAAGTTCTTTTGACTCAAATGAACTCCCACATCCAAGGTCTTCGCGGAGATCCGGTTGACCGAAATTCCTCCCAAATACTTATCGGCTGGTTGATTTGTTTGCCACGCCGAAATATCTTCAAAATCCGGATGATCCCATGCATAACGCGGTTGTGCATTCTCGTAATGCGGATTCTGAATAGCTATCATATCCAAATTCTCCATTTCTTCTCTGTCGTACTCGTCCATGATTGGGACATCTAAATTATCAAGAGAAGGAGTTTCCATTTTGAAGGAATTTGATAGAATGAGTGGAATGATGAGAGATTTATAGTAGGAAGTGGATTTGGATGTAGAAAATGAAGTAGAGAACATGAATATTTATAGCAACGCATGTCACCTAAAAACGGATTGCCGTAATCAGGTTTTCTAAGAATCCCGACATGTGCCAGTCCGGTCACTTCTGGTCGAGGCGTCAGGAAATCGGGTCCCGTAGAAAACCGGAAGGCGGCGATCCGGTTTTCGGTGACCTATTGTTTTTGGATTTCCCCCCTGAAATTTTTCCGGATTTGTGTCATGGAAATTGGGTCCCGTGGAAAATCGGAAGCCGGCGATCCGGTTTCGGTGGCCTAATTTTTTTTGGGATTTCCCCTACAATTTACCGGATGAAGATTTTAAGTTATTTTCATAGATACGTAAGTCCAAAATGTATCATAAGTTATTTTGATAGATTAAATTGAGAGATTGTTACAAAATGTTGCATAAGTCCAACAAAACAATGTTTTTAAAGTGAAATATAATCTCAATCTCTTCCGAATCTCTGTCTATGCAACCTCTTCAGCCATGATTGTTTAGGTGACTTTTGATACGAAGCTGGTGCCTGTGAGCTGGTGGTGATGGTGGTGCCTGTGAGGTGGATGGCTGAAATGGTGGTGAAGGTGGTGCCTGTGAGGTGGATGGTCGAAATGGTGGTGAAGGTGGTGCCCGCGAGCTTGATAGCCGATCATAACCTGTTGTCTGTGAGTCAAGGTTGGTGACATGATCATCGTCCAGACTCATATCATCATCGTCACCTGTATTTGAAATTGATTAGTATATTAATTAAATAATTTCAAATACAATTAAAATATGGAAATTTACCGTTTCCAAACTGAATAATATCAGGGTTGATATTTTGTAGCCGCAACTTCCCCAACACCCGTAGTTCCTCCACTACGGTATGGAAAATTGGTCTCGGGTCTGCAGTACTGGAGAATCCTTCTGCAGCATGTGATGCACAGATGAGCAACGTGCGAATCTATATAAACAAATTGTTAGTTACACATGTAAAACAGTATAAAAAGGGAATATTTCGAAACATGTGAAAACTTACATTGCTAGGTAATTCATGGGCACTATGGTGATATGCCTGAGTGTCCTCTTCTTCCAATTTGGGCTGGATAAGGCGACGTGTGATCCTTGAATACTAATACACATATTCATCACTGGGAATATCAATGTCCTCGGCATCCTCGCCCGGATCCCCATATATTAATCTCACATATTTACTACTCCACAACGCAACATACTGGTGGAGGTGCACTCTCCAATCAACTCTCTTTTTCCTTTCTAATCCGTGGTGCTCATTCGTAAACGCTATAGGAGCAGGTGGAATCATCTGCTTCCATCCAAACTGTATCATAACACGAATTGGATGATGCCACTCAACGATGTTGAAGCAAATAAGTGGCACATCAGCCGTCCATAATTCCCGCAATTCGAGACATACGGGATGCAGTTGGTCATCAACTCCTCCTCATATGGTAGAAAAATAAAATCACCGTGGACCATTCGCTCGAGCTGATCCAGAAAGAAGACTAAAGCACCACATGGGACCTCTTGAAAATGTTTTGGTCCGGCCCAATGTCAGCGCATAAGAAAATGCGTTACAAATTTAACTAATAGTTAACAATTTTCAATATCAAAATAAATATAAAATTTACTTACAAGTACGACCAACAAGGTCTTAAAAATGGATGAATGTCATCTTCAAGGTCTGGGGCCTCTCTAAAATATGGTTGTGGAGCTCCAATACGCATGCGCTCCCAACTCCAAAACTATAGTAATAGTGCACAGCCACCAATTTGTGACTTCTTCAAATTACTTGCTTTGCACAACTGATTGTACTGAAAAGCTAAAACCGCGCTCCGCCAACTGTATCTCCTGGCGTTATCCAAGTCCGCCAAAAATGGAAGGTAGTGGAGCGCTACCTGATCACCGTACAAGTCTGACATGAGAGTCAATCCCAATAGACATAAAATGTACGCCCTAGCGTATTTCTTCAATGTTTCTTCATCCACATCGTCTGGCATATTAGTCAGGTAGTTATCGAACCATGTCTTGCTACCCATCGATTTCACCTTAGGATGGTCGGGCACAGCACCCAATAAACTCAAACAAACAGGCTCACATTCCAAATCTCCTAATCTAGACACGGGCTCCCCATCTATGGGTAATCCAGTAAGGAGAGCCACGTCCTGTAGTGTAATTGTAGCCTCCCCTCCATTCAGATGGAAGATGTGTGTGTCTCGGGCCGCCATCTCTTTACTAGGGCAGTGCACAATTTAGGATCAATCTTCACGTTGCATACTTGGGTCCAAGGTAGAAATCCGACATTTGCAACATACTCCGCAAGTCGAGGGTTTATATTTACGACATTATGACCCGCGACCCGCAATGGCTTATCAGACATAAATTCTCTATTCATCTATAATACGAAAAACAATTTGTTACTATAAAACATTGTTATATGATATGAATTGAAAATTTTTAATTAATGAAAATCATACCTGATTTCTCCAAATCGCTTCAGTGCGATGCACACTTTGCATCGTCAACAAGGATGAATCGATGGGTCCAGGATGAAGATAATCATCCATATCCATGTTTGGATTAGCAGTTGCTCATGAAGAAGACGGCATATCGCGTTGACTAGTGCTTCGCATGTTACCTGATGACATTTCTGTAACAACAATAAATATTCATTATTATCAATTCATGAAGAAAAACACAATATATCAATACCCTAATTCAAGTACAACAAATAATTGTCCAAATTCAAATATACTAATTCAATAACTATGGCATTCGACAACACTCTTTTATGAATATAAAACCATAATCCATAGACATTATGAAACCAATGTCAAGCAACCACCAATTCAACGTCATTAATTCAACGATAATAATTCAACAACAACTGTTAACCGGACTAATATCAAACCAAAAAATGCACAAAATTGACAATATTCATACAATTAACCGGACTAATATAAAAAACAAACAATTCAACAACACTAATAACAAAATTCACAACAACAATCCTTCAAAAACAAACAATTTAACAACACTAATTACACAATTAAGATATTTTACCTATCAATTTCGGACACTTTGGAGGTGGTGAGGGTTTATGCGAAATGATGAAACCGGTCGATGAAATGCTAAACTGATGAGACGTAGGTGGATTAAATCGAAAATCGGACGGGATGGATATCAAATCGGATGACAACGGACGAAGTCGGACAAAATCGGACTGAATTGGGGTAGGGTTTTGAATGCCGGAATTGGGTAGGGTTTTGAATGGGGGAGAAGAAGCTGCAGCGAAATTTTAATGTCGCCAAAAAATGGATCGCCGCAATCCGGTTTTATGATGAAACCGGATCTCCGGGTTCCGGTAATACGTGGAATCCACGTATTCGACCTTCATCCACATCATCTACATCTCCTTAAAACTGGATTGTCAGGATCCGGTGTTTGGAAAAACCTAACAAACAGATTCCTGGGAATCCGGTTTCATTAAAAATGGGTCATTTTTGAAATGTGAAACTCGTATGGATCATTTCTAATATTCCAAACTCGTTTTGGGTCATTTCTAATAAAAACTCTTCTTTGCAAAAGTAGCAGGCGGCTGCTGCTTGGCTTTTGGGTGGAGTTGGAAATCTATTTTTTGGGAAATCATGAATCCTTAATTTGGATGGTTTAAGCAAATTGAATCCGAGCTGCCCCGATTCACTCAGGTTCGATTTAATTAAACTTTCATTCAGTTTAATTTAAGAGTCATATTATTTTCTTGATTCCGTTAAAGTATTTTGAACTTGATTGAAATTGAATCAGTTTAAACTGATTCAAATATTGAACCAATTTGGTGAAATTCCAGTTTAATTGATTAATTCAATGCGGTTTGCACCTATCGGGTTAATCAATCAATTTTGATATTGAACAATTATGATTTGAATTGATTCAATGCGGTTAATCCGATCTGGTGTTTCAATCAATTTTCAATATTGAACCGTTGTGGTCGGATTGATTCAATGCAGTTTGTGCAGGTTGAGTGAATCAATCGATTTGGATATTGAACCATTATGGTTTTGGATTGATTTTAAACGGTTTCTTCCGGTTTGATAAATCAATCAAAAGTGACTACTGGACTGATACCGTTTAAAAGCTTCGGTTCATACCGATTCGATTTACTCCGGTTTGTCTTTTGATCCTATTCAAAATTTGGTGGATTGGTTCAGTATGGAGTTTGGTTCAGATAGATTGGTTTAATACGGTTTTTTATTGTCTCAAGAAACCAATCTAGTCTGACATGGATCCTGGTTCAATTAGATTGGTTTACTACGATTTTACGTCGTCTTATGAAACTAATCTAGTGTGATATTTATTAGGTAAAAGTACAAAAGGGTGGTATGAACTACCACCCTTTTGCAAAATCTTGTCCGAACTATACACATTTTCAAAATCTTATCCAATTCTAATTAATGGACCAAATTGCAATTCTGAATAATACAATGAGCACCAAACCTTTCAAAAATTATGTAATTGGAATATTTTTTTGGTTGGACCAAATAAACCAAATATGATTTTGAAATGTATTTGGTTTATCCAAAAAAAATTGGTTGTACTCTTCCCTAATTTAAAATTTATGTATTTGATTTGATTAAATGCATTTGGTTCGATCTAATAATATAATTATAAACCAATATATATTTTAAATTGTCTAAAGATTTACGATAATTGTTTTTTATAATTACAATAAATTGTTAACTGCACCATAATTTATACCCTAAATTTTTAAATATACAAATTTCATTCTTAACTAATTTATATATATTATATATGCAAATTTTGTTTTTAAATATACAAATTGGCAGCAACATACGCATCTTAATAGTAGTAAAATTAGGGATGCACAAAATTGGCCCGGACCGGAAAACCGGACCGGAACCGACCGGATTTTCCGGTCCGGTCCGGTTCACGGTCCATATTTTTGGAGGATTACGGGTTCTGGTCCGGTCCGGTCTGGACCGGAATAAACCGAATTTATTTTATTTTCCTAATATTTATTTTATTTTCTATTTTTTAACACTAAATTACGGTCGGTCCCGGTCCGGTCCGGGTTTCGGTCCAATTTTTCACACGAATTCCGGTCCCGGTCCATATATATTCGGTCCGGTCCGGTCCTCGGTCCAAGATTTTAGAAAATTCCGGTCCATCGGTCCGGACCGGATGTGCATCCCTAAGTAAAATCACAACTAAAAGAAAAAGGAGAACCAATTCATCAGAATATATGCATTCACCGGTTCAGAAACCAAACTAAAATCGTTTAACGATTTTTCAGAGAGGTGAAAAGTGGTCAAATTTCGTTCTTAATTAACTTATATATATTATATATGCAAATTTCATTTTTAAATATACAAATTGCATTCACCAGTTCAGAAACCAAACTAAAATCGTTTAACGAAACCAAACTAAAAACGAAATTTGCATATATAATATATATAAATTAGTTAAGAACGAAATTTGAATATTTAAAAAATTTAGGCTACAAATCATGGTGCGGTTAACAATTTATTGTAATTATAAAAAACAATTATTGTAAATCTTAAACAATTTAAAATATATATTGATTTATAATTATATTATTAGATCGAACCAAATGCATTTAATCAAATCAAATACATAAATTTTAAATTAGGGAAGAGTACAACCAAATTTTTTTTGGATAAACCAAATACATTTCAAAATCATATTTGGTTTATTTGATCCAACAAAAAAAATATTTCAATTACATAATTTTTGAAAGGTTTGGGTGCTCATTGTATTATTCAGAATTGTAATTTGGCCCATTAATTAGAATTGGACAAGATTTTGAAAATGTGTATAGTTCGGACAAGATTTTGCAAAAGAGTGGTAGTTCATACCACCCTTTTGTACTTTTCCCTATTTAATATCGTCAATGAGATTGGTTTAAATCGGTTTATACCGACTTTCGAAACCAATCTAGAGTGATATTAAATTTCAGCTCAATGATATTGGTTTAACTCGGTTTATACCGACTTGCGAAACCAATCTATTGTGATTTTGAATTGTGGTTCAATGTGATTGGTTTAATACGATTACCTACCGTCTTGAGAAATCAATCTAGTTTGATATGAGTTTTTGGTTCAATGAGATTGGTTTAATTCGATTTTATACCAACTTAAGAACCAATCTAATATGATATGGAATTTCGATTCAATAAGTTGATCAAATTTGGTGAATCTATGGCAACTATGGTTGAATTTTTGGCACTGGTCAACTTGAGTCAACCTCAGTTAAGCCTTTGACATCAGTCAACTTATGTTCAACTTTAGTTGATAAATTGACTACAGTGAACTTGTGATCAACTTTAGTTGAAATATGACTTTGTCAGCTTGGGTCAACTTAAGTTGAGTTTTTAACATTCGGTAGGTCCACTTAGTTGAAATTTGGCTTCGATCAACTTGTGGTTCACTTTAGTGGATAATTTTGACTTGGTCAACCATATTTGAGATTTGACCTTAGTCAACCTGGGTCAAATGTGGTTGAGATTTGACTTCAGTCCACTATGGTTTTGATATGAAATTGTATGTTGATGCAGTTTCAGTTTTATCTGATTTAGATTGGTCAAAACTTTTTGTTCAATATAACATCAGATCAATTGAAACCTGGTTGACAAATTGTATGTTGGTTCAATTTGGTTTACTACCAATTGATTGAAGTTGGTCTGACTGTTTAGTTCAGGCCAATTCATTTGTTTATGGTTCACTCTCTTATTTGGAATCACAATTGAGAGGAACCAACATTACAATTGAGACTTTACTTGCATGATAAGACATTCGATATTTGAGCTGACATAACAAATGGGTTGATTTAAACAGAATACATGACCACCTCTGTGGCATATCTGTGGAGACTGCCTTATTTCTTATGTTAGGATACATGTGTGCAATTTACAAGGATACTAATTTAGGCCTATGTACATTAGTATTCAGTGTGGCTGCATACATACCCATGGCGATAAATGTGTTACGATCTTTAGTATTTTGATGTAAATAGTAAATTCATCCTCCGATGTTTATTATTTGACATCCCTTATCGTCAATGTTTGATCACCGAACAAGATGCCCTTGCAGTTAATACCCCAGTCCTCTGACGTGCTATTAATGGTGCCCGGTATCTTGTGAATGTCATTATCTGCTTTTAAAGTTTTGGTTTATGTAATGGTTCAGTTGAATCGACAGACTTGTCTCTTTTGATCCTGTTATGTCCTATTCTTTGGAACCATGAACTTCTTTGGAAACCCAACACCACTTGAGATTTACTCTCTAAATTTGACATTCCTACTGCAGGCCGATATCTTACATTTGTCTGTTGAAACGGAAAACACGATCACCTCTGTGACGTATCCACGTAGGTTGGCACAGTCTATTACATCGGATGTGTGTAGCTTGTTTGAATATTGATAGACCCTCCGAAAAGTCTATATTTAATGTAGCTGCGCACACGTACTTAGTGATAAATAGTTAATGATCTTTAATTTTTGATGTGAATAATAAATCCATCCTCCGATGGTTTATTGTTCAACATCACCTTATCATCAATAGTTATTCACTGGAACAAGATATCACTTACAGTTAATACCACTGTCCTCCGACTTGCTATTAATGTGTGCCGATATCTTGTGAATGTCATGATATGCTTTTAAAGTTTTTTTTAATGCATAGTCTATGACATGCATGATTATGGTGTTGGTGAACGTGTTTATTTGGCTTGACTTATTCTCTGTTTGAGAAATATCTGCGACATTTTGGTGCTTCATTGTACAATTGTGTATTGAATATTATCCTTTTGAAAGTGCATACAAATTTGTTGTTGAATTTCCTTGTGGTTTTAAATTTCATATGTGGTGTATGAGATTTGAAGACGTTGAAATTCATATTTTGGTTGGTGAGATTTTTTTTTGATAGGGGTTGGTGAGATTTTGAATCTCATAATTCCTGAGGAAATTGAGTCTGGGGGAGATATGGTTGGGACATTGTCATTGAAGAGAAAATTGTCTCTTATTACGGGGTGATTGATTAATTAAGCATGCATGCTCGGGATAATCAATCATAAGACAATGTCTATTTGTTCTCCAGTCAAGATACTAGTTATTTCAGTAGGACAAACTCAACTACCTCAAGAATATGTATTATGACTTCCGAGTCAGATACAATTTGGTGTATGCTTTTAGTTGATGATATTCATGTTTTTTGTGTTGTCATCTTGCTGTTTGGAGATGAAACGCAAATTATGACTCGTGTGTATATCACGGTTCAGTGGGAGTAAGATATGATTTTCTTACATTATGAAACTTGTGGTACACACATACGCAATTGACACATGTGTGGTCTCATTTGTTTTTTTGAATTATGTATACATGATAATATTGTGCAGATATTTGAGGAATTCACTATTGAATTCATTGGTAGAGAACGTGCGACGAACATGCTCATGTGTTGGATGTCAGATTTGCTAGAGATCACTTTTGTTACGACTCCAATGTGATGCCTAATAAGATTATGATTAATCTAATTATTGCTATGTCAGATTTGAACAGCATATTTGAGGCATTAATTAACGAATATGGTTTCTATTTATTGTCACTAAAAAACTTCCGATTTCGTGTTGCGAAAGACCGTGTATACTGATATATGACAAATTTGATTATACCATATTCTGTTGACAACTAGAGATAGTCAATGTGATGACATTGATATCGATATGCTAGTTGTAATTAAGAGATACAAAGTGAACATATAGAGCATTTTGTAACAAACTCCGTTGCGGATCTGTTTAATAAAAGGGATTACTATCCGAGGTCTTTCAGTGGCATACTGATCATATACATGTTACCTTGTTTTAGGATATTCAGATTTAGTGGGAGTTTGTTTTGTGCGCTGCTCTATGTTGGACATAGATTTTGATCTATACTATCAAATTATATTCTGTAGAATTGTTGTTGCTAGTATGCACTCTGTGTAATTTTGTTGATCGCTGTAGGCACTAAAAGTTTAAGGACCAAATCAAGATTATTAAAGTATAAATGGGCTGGCTCACAAGGGATATTTGGGTCAAAGCTACAAGCCCGATCCACGATTTAGACTCAACCCAAAGCACGGGCCCAATCTCAAGCCAACTAGTGAACTCTATAAATAGAGCACTTCACTTCACAAAGACGGGGCATCCTGAAGTTTGAGAAGAAAAGCAGAGGGAAGAGTGCTCTCAAAGGAAGCCTCAGCTGCCAGCGACCGACAAATATGTGTCGTCTGCCCAAGCATTTCAACGTCGTCTGCTAGAGCATCCAACCGCAATGCAAGCACGTGAGACCAAGTCCCCGCGACCCTTACTTCACCGCGCATGTGAGATCAAGTCATCAAAACCCTCGCTACGCAAGACACGTTGCACTACGCCTTCATCCGCACACATCAAGCTGAGTAGACCGAAGCAAGCAATACAGTAGAATCAGAGGAGCATTTGAGATTACGAACACAACTTCTGCTTCGAGCATAAATCATTTGTAAAACATTATTTTGTATTTGATACGAAATATTGTGACCTACAAATTTTGGTGAACCCGACGTGAAGCTCTGTACCTATCATCCCTACGCTAAAGCTAAGATGTCTGCTCAACCTACCAGTCCACAAACTCCCAAGAAGACTTACGCCGCAACTGTGGCTCAACCAACCGGCATCTGCACAAGAGGGATGGCTCAGAGGATGGCTGTCAATGCCGCTGCTGCAAGCTTACGAGCTTCTCAAGTGCCAAGGAGGGAACGCACATATACCGTTGCTTCCATCATGGCTGCAGCTACGACAGTGATTGCTTCCAACTCCCCACGACACAAGGGAAGTGTGAAAGCTGACGGAACACCCCCACCAAAAGCGAAGGTGGCTCTGCCAAAACAAGCCGAGCACCCAAACCCTGTGTAGCTTCTGTCATGACCATAGGCACCAAGACCATGGAGGAGCAGATGCAAGAACTAAGAGAGATGCTTGAGCTAGTCCTGAAAGACAACCAGGAGAAGAACAAGAAGCTTGAAGAGCTCCAGAGAGAGGTGGTTGGGCTCGGGAAACAAAAGGTTGAAGAAGTCAATCTGACGGTAGAAGATGATGACGCTAATAAGATGATCCCTATAGAAAATAACAGGAACGGAGGTGTTGCGTGCAACGAAGACCAACTTCAAGTGCTGATAGCCAACGCGGTCAAGAGCCAGCTAGGTGGAGATTCTTCTGGTGGTGCACGCTGTGCCAAACCCTACAGCAAGAGGATAGACGGTCTGCGCATGCCACAGGGATATCAGCCCCCCAAGCTCCAACAGTTTGACGGAAAAGGAAGTCCAAAGCAACATGTTGCCCACTTCATAGAAACGTGTAACAACGCGGGAACTGAAGGGGATCTGCTGGTCAAACAATTTGTGCGGTCTCTAAAGGGCATTGCTTTCGATTGGTACACTGACTTGGAGGCAGAGTCTATTGACAACTGGAGTCAGATGGAGGACGAGTTCTTCAACAGATTCTATAGCACTAGAAGGGTTGTCAGTATGAGTGAACTGATGAATACGAAACAATGGGAAGAAGAACCTGTGGTTGACTATATCAACCGCTGGCGTTCATTGTGCCTTGAATGTAAAGATCGCATCAGCGAGACGTCAGCCGTAGAGATGTGCATCGATGGAATGAACTTGGATTTGCTATACATCCTTAAAGGTATCAAACCTAGGAATTTTCAAGAGTTAGCCACACGCGCACACGACATGGAAATCACCGTGAAAGGACATGGAAGGAATCGCATAGCCTCGTCAAAGGCGATCATCGATAAGAAGGAATATAAGAAGTCTGAGAAGGTCAACAAAAGTGCTCCAAAAGAGGCCATGGCCATCAGCACCAATGACGCTCCTGTGAAGATATCATCAAAACCAAAGCAGGAGAAGAGGAAAGAAGTCACCTCAAAAGACTTCAAGCGCACGAAGCCTACACTGAAAGAATTACAAGCCAAGAAGTATCCATTCCCTGACTCTGATCTATCAGGCATGCTCGATGACCTGTTGGAAAAAGGCATCATCAACTTACCAGAAGCAAAATGCCCAGATGAAGTCAACAGGACGAATGATCCCAAATACTGTCGCTACCATAGATTGGTTAGCCACATTATCGAAAACTGTGTGACTCTCAAGGAGCTTATAATGAGATTAGTCAAAGAAGGACGCATCGAGCTTGACACAGATGAAACAATAGAAGAAAACCACGCCTCCGTGACAACTAGTTGCGACTCACTTTGCAAGCCACAAGAATGGTACATGCAACAAATCCAATTTGGCACCCTTGAGCCTACAAAAGTGTGGATATCAAAGCCATCTATTGAAGCTGAATTAAAGAAGTTGAGATGCGATTATAACCCAAAAAGAATCGAAACTTATAGGACAATGAAAGAGGTTGAATGCATGGAGGATGATGAAGGATGGACTCTTGTAACTCGAAGAAGATCAAAGAAGCAAGTCAGTCCACAACCAGAACCTGTCCGCCGAAAGAAGAAGCAGGTGACCAAGAAGAGACCACGTCAGGCGAAAGGGAAGAAAAGACTCAAGAGGAGTCTGAGGTCACATATACTGCCTATTGATCCTTTGAAGCAGATTCCACCATGTCCCATTACCTTAGAAGACTTCTTTCCGAAAGATTACTTCGATAAAGTTGGTGTCAACACAACCTCAGGGGCAATAAGCGAAGGAAGTGAAGAAGAACAAAAAGCTGAGCGGAGGAACGAAGCTCCAACCACGAAGACACAACCACCTTCGGATCCTCAAGATGACACTGATGTCCTTGATATCCTGGAAGCTCTCCCTAAACACGAGCAGTGAGAGCAGATTTTCCACTTGCTAGAGGAATCACGACAACAAATAGCGCAAGCACTCCTACATCCAAAGCTGAAGATGGACATCATCAAAAATGCAGAAAAGCTAAGGAAAAGTCAAGCCAAATGCACCTCCTGTAACACGACCTTGACATTTTCTGACGAAGATCTTCTCCTTTGATCCAAACCTCACAACAGACCTATGTACGTCACAGGCTACACTCGAGGACAAAAGGTGTGAAGAATGTTGGTGGACGAAGGCTCTGGAGTAAACCTCATGCCAAAAGAAACCATGGACTTATTGGGAATCACTAGGGACGAACTCTCTAATAGCCAGCTTTTTTTTTTATATAAAAAGCTGTGAATAACAAGACAACGGCGAACCGAGGTCTTAAAGCTGGGACAAGTTAACCAGCTGGGAACATTACAGAAGAAACAAATTAAAACGTGAATAAACGAGAGTCCGCAGCTCCACTTTGCCGTGGCATAGCACATCATCCCGTCATTCACAGCTTGGCAGGATCCCAACAGAAAGCATTTACGCTATGACCTCCTGCCGAAACAACCGGTTTTACCCGGCCAACACTAAGAACCTGGTTTAAACTAAAAACCAGAATAAAACACCTAAACCTACTGAAAAACAGTAACACACTGGGCCACAAGGGACCCGCCACCTAGACAACCGGCCAGTTCCGCCGAGCTCCGCCAGAAAGCCAGTAAAGGCATCCCACGGAGAGCAGCCCAGCCCGCATCAAAACCGCCGGCATAGAATCCGGCCACCGACCGCACAAGCTTCCTGGCCGGAAAAAGCTCCACCGCGTAGTCGCACCGCAGCCCCTCCCCGCCAGGAAAATCGGCACGGCCATCATCCTCAAGATCCGCCGGCGACGAAAACCGACGACCCCTATTTACAGCCAAAAACACTCCAAAGGCCAGCCCCCCCTTCAGCCTCCACCGCCACGCCAAAGCACACACCCCAAGGCAGATCTGCAACTCCACCACCACCCAACCGGAGCCGACCAGTGGGAGGAGACACAGATGACCGCCGAGAAGGAGACGATGGAGGATGAACGCCGCTGAAATCTGATCGCCTTTCGCTCTAGATAAGAACACGCCGCTCTAGAGTTTAGGTTCATGTATTTAGCCAGCTTTTAATTCATGGATTCAACCTAAAAACTGAGCGTGTGATTGGCATGATCCGTGTCAATCTAGCAATTGGAGAGCTATCTGCTGATACCTTGTTTCATGTCATTGACGTTAGAACTTCATTCAAGTTGTTACTCGGTCGACCATGGAAGCATGAGAATGGAGTTGTTGCATCAACTCTTCACCAATGCTTGAAATATTATCGTGACGGTGAAAGAAAGATAAATGGGGACGTCAAACCATTTACCAAGGTAGATTCATTTTTTGCAGATGCTAAGTTCTTTGAAGAAGACGGTGTGTCAAGTGAACTACTGCCATCAATCATCCCTTCCACTAGAGAAAACAATAAGGAAAGACCAAAAGCAAACCAAAACTGGCCGAAAATAAAATCAGAAATTGAATTAAAGGCTAGGAACAGGGCATGTGTCATGACACCTGTACAAACGCAAAGGCCGACTCCTGAAAGCACGCTCCCTATCTTGCGATATATACCTAAATCTCGATGTAAAGCAGGACAAAGACCTTTGGAAGACTGTCAAAAATCAGAGACAAGTTTTGCAGATCAAAAGAAGGTCAGAAGGATGGTCAAACAAGAATGGGTGGCGAAAGTAGTCATTCCATTACCCAGCGCAAATACAACACAGGTTCTGAGGCCTCCACTAGAAGAATTCATTTTGGAGTCAATCGAACCACATGAAGGGAATGTAAGTTTGAAGGGAAAATTTGGTCCAAATGCCTATAAGTTGATGGAGAAGTCAGGATACGATTTCAAAAGACCAGCTATGCTCGGAGAAGTGATCGAACCTCATCCTTACAGTCTCGACCAGATTCACGGAACGGCTCACAAACATGCTGGTCTGGGTTACAAGCCTCCACCACCTGTGAAAATTTCCGTCCGTTGTCAAAAAGATGCTACATCAGCTCACCAAATCACTGCAGATGAAATCGAAAATAATAAAGAGGAAGACATAACGGAGTATGATGTAGCGACATCCTACCACGTAACAGCCGAAGAAGTTCCAAATGAAGTCAAAGAAGTAGAAGCTGATCAAGCTCCGGAGGTACTCGAAGACGGCGGGCAATCAACTGTTGACGACTTGAAAGAGGTGAATCTCGGAACCGCTGAACATCCACGTCCAATATATGTTAGCACCCTCCTAACCGAAGAAGAAGAGGAGCAGTACTTCAAATTATTGGCAGAATACAAAGACGTTTTCGCTTGGAACTACACAGAGATGTCGGGGCTTAATCCAAAGACCGTCTAGCGATCAAAAGGGGAGTCAGACCAAAGAAGCAGTCCCAACGGCGATTCAGGCCAGAGCTGGTTCCTGAAATTGAGAAAGAAGTTAATAAACTCATCGACGCAGGATTCATTCGCGAAGTTAAATATCCGACGTGGATAGCCAACATTGTTCCAGTAAGGAAGAAGAATGGGCAGCTGCGAGTGTGCGTGGATGATGAGTCGTATTTATCATCGAGTCATTAAATCCCACCAATTCCAGCACTTTATTATACGAACAGTTACTTCTTAGTGTTGTTTCGTGTTGCATGTGATTTGGAAGCTCTAGGAGGAATCGCGCTTAAAAGACGGCATTTTCATGCCAGAAACATCGCAATTGAAGAACAGACCCAAAGGAGGCTCGTGAACAGTGTTTTTCGGCTCGTGAACAGTTACTCCGGCGTGAACAGTACTCCGGACTGAACAGTAACTCTGGCGTGAATAGTACTCTGCGTGTGAATAGTGATTTTGGCCATGTCCAGCCCAGTTCGTCCGGCCCAAAAGCATAATGTCATATTAGGGCAAAATTCACAAGCTAGGGTTTTGGAATTATCTAGAAGACCAAGGTGGCTTGAAGATAAAGCAAAGAATATTATGGAAATATTTCCATGATTATCTTCGGCTTATTTTGGGAACTTTAGGGTTTCTCAAACTCTATATAAGGAGGAGCATACAAGACCTAATATTCATCCCTCAATACACACGTCAAGTGCGCTCTCCTCACTCGGCCAAACCGTGCCCTAGCTCTGCCCAACTCAGCCACCGTGCGCCGCCCATCTCCGCCACTCCACAGCCTCGACTCGGCTGAAACTCAGCCATGACTCAGTCCTCCATTCCACACGGTTTTGTTAAGTCTCTTGTTCTTATTTACTTTCTACATTGTTTCCATGAGCATGTGTAACTAAACTGATTATTCGGGTTAGGGTTGAATAATTGTGACGATGTTTTGAGATTCCGTTATTCATTATTGTTCTTGCATTCTATTTAGTTCTTGTGCAAATTATCAGTTTGAATTATTAGGTTAAGGGGAGATCCGAAAGGGTACAACTTAACCTAGTAATACTCGCTATCTATTTACTGCTTATTTGATAATGACCCGTTAGAATAAGTAGAGCACTAAACCTAATATAACCTGACCAGGAGTATTAGGTTTGCTAGAATTAAATGGTTATAACCTGACCAGTAGTAACCCTGAGAAGACAAGAATAAATATTTAGAAATCAAGGATAAACTTAGTCACAATTGAAGAAAACCCTAGCCTGAATATCTTCTCTGATTGATACACTCTTACTTATTTCGTGCCTTACTACTGTCTTCTAATCAATTACTTTCACCCAATCTTTCTTTTTCCCTCTTACAAAACAGAGTAGTAACCATCTAGCTTCATTGGGTTCGACCATTGCTTGCCGCTGTACTAACCCACAGTTCAGAGTCAGGAGATTATAAATTTAGATTTGCAGGTACAACGACGGCCTGTCAAATTTTGGCGCCGTTGCCGGGGAGCTACGCACGGTGAAATATTTGTTCTGTTCTTTTTTGTTTTTTCGGTTTAGTGCCTTTTCACTATATTTGCAGTTTTGCGAAAAGTTCTCAGGATTGGTGCTTCCGGTGTCCGATTTCAGCCCATAATAGCTTATTCTGAGCGGAACGACGAGTAGATCAGAAATCACGAGCTTTGCTCGTGAAGTACGCTGGTTTTCGGCCATCGGAGATCGTTTAGTATTTTATTTTGAATTTTTAGTATTTTCAGAAATTTCCAAATTTTCGGTTTTTGCCTTGTTTCTGTTATTTCGAACTTTTGCTATTCGGTGATTTCCTAATTTGTAATATTCAACTGTATCGATTTCCGTTTTCCTATTATTCGATTTCCAATTTCTAGCTTTTTAAGGGTTCTGTGACCAAGACTTACGAGTCTAAGGAGATTGGGTTTTAAGTGAGACCGCTGTGACTCCTCCAATCTCCTGGAGACCCTTTGTTGCTAGTCTGTTCCTGCTATTTCGGTGTTTTCTATTTCGCTGCTTGCTATTCTTGCATCATGTCTCACGCAGGAAATGTAGTTGGTGGCAATAGCCACAATGATGAAGTCGAGCAGGGTGTCAGAAACGGAGGAGTACTACCTCAGGGACCGATGGTCCAGAATGGAGAAATCAGGGGGGCTATCCCTGGACAATTTCAACAACCACAAATCCAACCCCAACCGCAATATCCACAGTACCCTCAGTATCCACCACCATATCAGCAATATCCACCACCACCATACCCACAGTACCCACAACCACCATACCCTCAGTATCCACCACAATACCCACCATTACCATACCATCCACAACATCCATACCCACCACCTCAGAGACCTCCACACCAGCCAGTAGTCAGAGACGATGAGGAGGACGAAAATGAAGGTCCTACTATGGGCGAGCTCTCGATTCCTAATTTCATAGACCAGTCATGGCCCATCTTTGACGGACCGGACCTAGCAGCTATAACAATCAGTACGGCAGCCATTCACAACCTGCCCAAGTTCTCAAGAACCAAGGGAGTGTCGGCCCAGTCTCACCAAACACGCTACCACGGGATATGCTTGAACCTCAGGCCACACGGAGTCGAAGTAGATGACTTCAAACTGAAGGCATTCTATTTCTCACTGCAAGATGCTGCTACAGATTGGTTCTTATCCTTGCCTTCTGGTAGTATATACACATGGGAGCAGATGCAGAGGCAATTCATCAGCAAATACTATCCAGCTGGGCGTGCAGCGCAAGTTCGGAGACAGTTGCAAGAGCTCACGCAAGGCCCAAATGAGACCATGTACGAGTATGTGGAGAAGTTCCTAGCCTTGGAAAAGAGTTGCTGCAACCTTGAGCTCCCAGAGAAAGTCAATGTCGAATATATGCTAGATGGACTGCGTAGACTAGAAAGGAAGTTATTGGAAGCCTCAGCTGGAGGTAATCTCATGAGCCTGACGCCAGCCAGAGTAAAGCAAAAGATTATATCAGTGGCAGAAAGTGAGCGATTCCAGGATGAGACTACTAAAGAGGACGAGTATGCCCGAACAAAGAACGTGTCGAAGGTTGAGCCCTCAATCAGTGCTATGGCCGCAGAAATGAAGGAAATGAGGGAGCTGATGCAACATGTCATCCGAAGGCAACCAGTCCAGGTTAAGCCATGTGAGTTCTGTGCAGCTACAGATCACAAGACGGACAAGTGCCCTACCTTAGTAGCAGACAACCAGGCTGATGTGAATGCAGTGGGCAATTATCAGAGTTATGGCAATCAGCCAAGGCCAGTCAGACAGTATGGCGCAGCAGCGCCCAATCAAGGAACCAATGGACAGCCCTGGAGGAGCAACAACCAGCAGAATCAGGCCCAGCCAGCACGTCATAATGTGCCTCAACAGACTCAGCAGCCCTACCAGCATCCACATCATCAGTTTCAGCAGAATGCACCTGGACAATATCAGCAAAAAGGGCCGAACACTAATCAGGCAGGTCCGAGCAATCACGGTTCCAACAAGTCCCTTGAAGAGATGATGAAAGAACTGACAATGACCGTGAATCAGCACATGGCCAAGACCGACGGGGCAATAACCGACCTACAGAAGCAGATCTCCCAGATGGCCACAAAAGTCTCAAGGCTCGAGGACAACACAGGCCGACTTCCCTCACAGACCGTTCAAAATCCGAGAGGGAACGTCAGCCAAGTAAAGGTAGTGGCTGTGGATGCCGCATTCGAGGAGCCCACAGAAGAACCCAGCTCAGGCACACACAGCACAGTTCGGCCAGACTCGACCCTCACAGCTCAAGGGTCCAAAACCAACAGTTCTTCCTATGCTATGCAGGTAGTTGCTTCCAAAGACCAGATGACTGAGAAAGCTGAACCAGAAACAAGGTTGGTGGTAAGGCCTACACGGAACGAACAGATGATGAGGCATTCACCCACTACGAGCCATGAGACACCTCCAGGAAAGAGTAAGGACCCAGGGGCCTTCACGGTCACCTGTGGTATCGGTAAGACCCAGATACATCACTGCTTGATTGACTTGGGTGCTGCTATTAATGTTATGCCTTACTCTCTATATTGCTCGCTGGGTCTTGGCCCATTGAAACCGCCTAGGCTGTCTATAGAATTAGGAGATAAGTCTTGTGTACGCCCTATTGGATTGCTTGAAAATTTAACCCTCCGAGTAGGAGATCTTGCTGTTCCTGCAGATTTCTATGTCTTGCAGATGGAAAAATCCAGGAAAGGCGAACCAGCAGGGCTGATTTTGGGACGGCCATTCCTCTACACCACCAAGACCCAAATCGACATGGGTATAGGCTTACTGTCATTATCATTCGGTGGTAAGGAAGCTGATTTTTATGTCTATGAGGATGCAAACCGTCCATGCACAAGGAAACCGCCAGACATTGTATACACATCAGAGTACGATACCCTAGTTCCAGACCCACCAAGGCAGGCTATACAGACTACTAGGCCAGCAGCTATGGCCGAGACACCCTCATCCTCTCGAGGGTATGTGAAGAAGAAATGGTCTGAACACTGGAGAGCAGAGCCGAGTGAACAGCTAGAGGAGCACATTGGACGAACTGAAGGAGTTGCTGAGCAGAAGTATGACCTCACACGCCCATGGGACCCTAACTTGTGATCCCTACAGAGGTACTGTCGAGCCAACGACGTTAAACAAAGGCGCTCGCAGGGAGGCAGCCATGCACTATCTGCATCTTAGTCTTCATCATTTATTTTATTATGTCTTATCATCACATTGTACTTGGGAAAGAAGATGATCTTCATGCAGGGACAGAGGCGAACGTATCAGAGATGTTAGCAAAAGATTGTATCCAGCGTGAGTAGTTCACACTTTGAATAAGTTGCGTCGAGAAACATGAGCGTTTAAAGATTCTGTCACAAAGACTTACGAGTCTAAGGAGGTTGGGTGTTAAGTGAGACCATTGTGATTCCTTCAACCTCCTGGGAATCTTTTATTCGTCTTAATGTCATCGACACAGACCTTTCATCGTGTGACGAACTCACGCTGCGATACAAGCTCCAATGGTGCTCTTCGAGGACTCACAGGAGAATTATCAGTCATCTCTGATTGTCACACACGCACGAGGGAAGTGCCTGTCCTTACTCTCTTCTTATTTCCCTTTGTTTTATTGCATGCATTGTGAGTCTAGACTTAAGTCGTGCCGTGAGGACACGGCTCATTTCAAAAGTGTGGGGTGGGAGAGTCAGTCATTGAGTCAGCACGTTTATTTACTGCACCCTGCACAGAGTCAGCACGTTTCCCATGATTTTTAAAATGTTTTGTACATGATACTTCACTACTTCCTAGACTTGCAGTATTGGATAATGATATGGTGAAATAGATAGAGCCGATTACATGCATGTCTTTGGTGAAAATTGATTTTGTGCGACTAACATGTGATTTTAAAACTTTGCGTGCCTTTGTTAGTTGAGATAAACAGGGATGTGGAGTTGATAGAAATGCCCTAGAGAGACTTGACAGATCATTCAAAGGTCGAACTCAGGATATATGGTTATGTGGAGCTCGTGGAGGCTAGCACTTCGAGGCAACATAGTACGAGTCGGCTCCGCCACTGCGGTACCCTTTGCGGTTGGTCGGGACGGGAATACTTCACACCGTCCAAGCTCTAGTCCAAGTAGCCGGGAAAATAGGCAAGCGACCCTTGACTTGACCCGAGTCAAAAGGACGATGATGAGCGAGAGCAAGTAGGTTCGAGCAAGTCACAATCCGCACCACAAAGTAACAAATCCATCATCATTGTGAAAGTTTACACCGAAATCAAGTGAAGAGCTCAATTGATACATCAATCCGAGACACTATAGCTGGCCGAAAAGCATTCAACACTTTGAAGCTCGAATCAATCACGTGCAAGAAAAAGCGGCAAAGCATAACCATATAGCAGCGAGTTCGAGTCCGAGAATGCGGTTCATGGGTCTACAAAGGGCTATCTCCCGATACATCCGAATTGATTTGCATCTTGTCCCAAAGGTAACACGTATCATTAACCCGTGTTTTCGCACAAGTTTAATTAGTAACAAGCATGCATAACAGGCGAGATCTATAGTAGCTAAATCACGTCCATGTAGCACGTCTAGGATGACCGAAGCATTGTGGTGTTTACATTAGTTCATTCCTCTTATGACCTAGTTCTTGTTCGGGACAAACAAGTTTAAGTGTGGGGTGGTTTGATGAGCCGTATTTATACGACTCATCGAGTCATTAAATCGCACCAATTCCAGCACTTTATTATACGAACAGTTACTTCTTAGTGTTGTTTCGTGTTGCAGGTGATTTGGAAGCTCTAGGAGGAATCGCGCTTAAAAGACGGCATTTTCATGCCAGAAACATCGCAATTGAAGAACAGACCCAAAGGAGGCTCGTGAACAGTGTTTTTCGGTTCGTGAACAGTAACTCTGGCATTAACAGTAACTCCGGTGTGAATAGTACTCCGTGTGAATAGTGATTTCGGCCAAGTCCAGCCCAGTTCGTCCGGCCCAAAAGCATAATGTCATATTAGGGAAAAATTCACAAGCTAGGGTTTTGGAATTATCTAGAAGACCAAGGTGGCTTGAAGATAAAGCAAAGAATATTATGGAAATATTTCCATGATTATCTTCGGCTTATTTTGGGAACTTTAGGGTTTCTCAAACTCTATATAAGGAGGAGCATACAAGACCTAATATTCATCCCTCAATACACACGTCAAGTGCGCTCTCCTCACTCGGCCAAACCGTGCCCTAGCTCCGCCCAACTCAGCCACCGTGCGCCGCCCATCTCCGCCACTCCACAGCCTCGACTCGGATGAAACTCAGCCGTGACTCAGTCCTCCATTCCACACGGTTTTGTTAAGTCTCTTGTTCTTATTTACTTTCTACATTGTTTCCATGAGCATGTGTAACTAAACCGATTATTCGGGTTAGGGTTGAATAATTGTGACGATGTTTTGAGATTCCGTTATTCATTATTATTCTTGCATTCTATTTAGTTCTTGTGCAAATTATCAGTTTGAATTATTAGGTTAAGGGGAGATCCGAAAGGGTACAACTTAACCTAGTAATACTCGCTATCTATTTACTGCTTATTTGATACTGACCCGTTAGAATAAGTAGAGCACTAAACCTAATATAACCTGACCAGGAGTATTAGGTTTGCTAGAATTAAATGGTTATAACCTGACCAGGACTAACCCTGAGAAGACAAGAATAAATATTTAGAAATCAAGGATAAACTTAGTCACAATTGAAGAAAACCCTAGCCTGAATATCTTCTCTGATTGATACACTCTTACTTATTTCGTGTCTTACTACTGTCTTCTAATCAATTACTTTCACCCAATCTTTCTTTTTCCCTCTTACAGAACAGAGTAGTAACCATCTAACTTCCTTGGGTTCGACCCTTGCTTGCCGCTGTACTAACCCACAGTTCAGAGTGAGGAGATTATAAATTTAGATTTGCAGGTACAACGACGGCCTGTCAGTGGACTTTCGAGATCTCAACAAAGCATGTCCAAAGGATAACTTCCCCTACCAGTTACGGAGCTCATGATAGATGCAACAACTGGGCATGAAGCTCTCTCCTTCATGGATTGCACGGCTGGATACAACCAGATACACATGGCACCTGAAGACCAAGATGCTACAACATTCCGAACTCCAAAAGGGATCTTCTGCTACAAAGTCATGCCTTTTGGCCTAAAAAATGCGGGAGCCACATATCAGCGTGCGATGCAAAAGATTTTCAAGGACATGATGCATAAAACGATAGAATGTTACGTCGATGATGTGGTGGTCAAGTCAAAAGCCATGAGTGACCACGTCCAAGATCTTCGTACGGTCTTCGAAAGACTCCGAAAGTGCCAGCTCAAAATGAACCCACTCAAATGTGCGTTTGGCGTCACATCGAGGAAATTCCTTGGCTTCGTAGTCACACACAGGGGCATCGAAATAGACCGGACAAAAATCAAAGCTATTCAAGAAATGACCGAGCCAAAAAGCTTAAAAGAACTGCGCGGATTGCAAGGACGACTAGCTTACATACGAAGATTCATCTCCAACCTCGCAGGGCGTTGTCAACCATTCAGTCATCTCATGAAAAAGGATGCTCCATTCGTTTGGGATGACAAATGTCGCAAATCTTTAGATAACATAAAGAAGTACTTGTCTTTTGCACCAGTGCTTGGGGCACCGACTCCAGGAAAGTCACTGATGCTTTATGTTGCCGCTCAAGAGAAGTCGCTTGGGGCAATGTGTGCACAAGAAACCAACGAACGTGAAGAAAGACCCCTCTATTACTTGAGCTGAACTTTGGTGGGAGCTGAGCTCAATTACTCTCCAATCGAGAAGATATGTCTTGCATTGGTATTCGCAGTACAGAAGTTGAGGCACTATATGTAAGCACATACAGTACACGTAGTTTCCAAAGTTGATCCCATCAAATACATACTTTCAAGACCAGTCTTGTCAGGTCGACTAGCAAAGTGGGCTGTGCTTCTCAAGCAATATGATCTAGTGTTCGTACCTCAGAAGGCAACAAAAGGGCAAGCCATAGCAGACTTCTTCGCTGACCACCCAGTTCCTGCCGAATGGGATTTTCCATCGACCTGCCAGGCGAAGACATATTCTACATCGATGTGCTACCTCCATGGCAGATGTTCTTCGACGGAGCTGCAAGACGCGATGGAGCTGGAGCTGGAGTTGTGTTTGTATCACCAGAGAATCATCTTCTCCCTTTTCGTTCACACTCACTCAACTATGTTCAAACAACATGGCTGCATATCAAGCACTTCTCTTGGGACTTCAAATGGCCAGACAAATAAGTATCGACAAATGGATATCTATGGAGACTCGCAACTAGTAATCAATCAAGTGCTTGATGATTATGAAGTTAGGAAGGGCGACTTGATCCCTTATCATAGACATGCGACACAATTGCTTAACGAGTTTGACTCCATCAGTATAGGACATGTTCCGAGAAGTGCCAACAAGTTGGCTGACATGCTTGCTAACCTCACAGCCAATTTGGCACTGGGGGCAGAGGAGACCATGTCCATTCTAGTTTGCAATCGTTGGGTAGTCCCGCCGTTGGAGGAAAACTAAAAAAACATGGAGTCGTCAAACGTGGTATATGCCTATGAAATCGAAAGAGAAGATTGGCGTCAACCTATCATCGACTTCTTGGATCATCAAAAGTTACCAGCCGATCCAAGACACAAGATAGAAATCCGTCGACGTGCCCCAAGGTTTATCCGCTACAAAGGGACATTATACAGACGCTCGTTCTTGGGGCAATGGTTAAGGTGCTTGAGCGAAGAAGAAGCAGTAGAAGTTATGCAAGAAGCTCATGCCGGCATTTGTGGTGCTCACCAGTCTGGTCCGATTTATGATCGCGTCAAGAGGATGGGGTATTATTGGCCAATCGTCGTGCAAGACTGCATAGATTTTGCAAAGAAATGCAATGCATGTCAGTTCAACACAAATTGCATCATGGCCTTTCGAAGCATGGGGACTCGACGTAGTAGAACCAATTAATCCTAAGGCATCCAACGGACACACGTATATTCTTGTTGCAACCGACTACTTCTCCAAGTGGGCAGAGGCAGTGACGCTACGTGAGGTAAAGAAAGAAAACGTGGTCGACTTCATAAAAAAGCATATCATCTACCGACATGGCATCCCACAAAGAATTGTAACCGATAATGGAAAGTCGTTCTTCAATAAACTCATGACAAGCCTCTGTGAAAAGTTCAAATTCAAGCAGTACAAGTCGTCAATGTACAACGCTCCTGCAAATGGACTGGCCGAAGCATTTAACAAGACTTTGTGCAATTTGCTGAAAAAGGTGGTTGGGAACTCAAAACGTGATTGGCACGAAAAGATCGGTGAAGCATTGTGGGCGTATCGAACAACATATAAGACACCAACCCAAGCAACCCCGTATGCTCTAATATATGGAGTGGAAGTAGTATTACCACTTGAACTTCAAATTCTGTCCATGCGCATAGCCATCCAAGAAGGACTTAGCAGTGACGAAAATGACATGCTACGCTTAGCGGAGTTGGAAGCCCTCGATGAGAAGAGATTGCAAGCACAACAGAGCTTACTATGCTACCAGGCAAGACTTTCACGTGCATTCAATAAGAAGGTGCGTCCTCGCTCCTTTCAAAAAGGAGACTTGGTTCTAGTAGTAAGAAGGCCAATCATCACCTCGCACAAGACGGGAGGCAAGTTTAAAGAGAAGTGGGACGGTCCCTACGTGGTGCAAGAAGCTTACACGAATGGGGCATACAAGATCGTGGATCAAGAAGGATTACGCGTCGGACCAATCAATGGAAAGTTCTTAAAACGCTACTACTCCTAAAGCTACAGATCGACACTCCTGGCCCGCAAGAGTATAAACTGTGAACGGCTAAAAAAATGAACTACGTTGACTTCATCTTGCAAAGTGTCACGCATGTGACTTTGCAAGTACGTAGGTAGCTTGATTAAAAAAATTCAAGTGCAGTCTCAAAAATTAAAAAAATAACAAAGTAGTCCGACGGTTCTAATGCATAGCTGCCTGGATGGCTTTCTTGCATTGATCCAACTCACGCTTCACCTGCACCAAGTCGCCAGAGCTTGCTCGAAAAGTTCTCAATTCATCTAACTTCTGTTGAAGTGCACCAACGTTTGACTAGGCCGCGGCAATTACTTCCACTTGTCAGCTTTGCTGGTGTCTTATGCTCTTTACCCCATCGCACAATGCCCTTGGCGATCCTTCGACCGAGCAAAGGGGGTCGAGTATCTTCCGACTCCTTTTCCTTCAAAAGACTCTTCAGGAGGTAAGCAGGTCCACCGTGCACTACATCACGAAGGGGCGATGTTAGCTCGGGCGGAAACACCTCCTTCATGGCACCCGAATTCGAGTCCGTATTCGGGCGCAACATCGACGGGTACACGTGAAATTTTTGCTTTACGTTGTCTTCCATAGCCTTTGAGTCAGGCGCGATGTTCAGAAACAGCTGACCATTCTCTTCTGAGTCCAAGAAGAGCACCATTGCGCCTGCCTTCTTTTGGTAGAGACTTGTATCGCTACTTGAGTTCGTCACAAAATGAAAGGACTATGTCAAAGAAATTAAGACAAATAAAGAATTCCCAGGAAATTGGTGGAGTCACAAACGGTCTCACTTAAAAACCAATCTCCTTAGACTCGTAAGTCTTGGTGACAGAATCCTCAAAAGCTTATTTTTCTTGACACAATGTACTCAAAGTGTGAAACTACCCCCGATGGATAGCAGTCTTACGCAAAGAAGGATAGCGGGTTGGTCTCTCAACAACAAGCCAAAGTACCGTCAACAACAGCGCATCAATGTCAGAGCAGTAAAATCGGCAACTGTGGATAGAAGGGGGCCTAGTCATGAACAAGCAAAAGAAAATCAGTGAGACAAGATGTAGTCACGTTGCTCAATACAGTCGTATAAAAAAAGTGAGTATGTCAAAAAGAATGAAGTTGTCGAAGGATGACTACATCGCCAAAGGCGAGAAAACATGGATACAAGGAATGTAGGGAGGTCTTTGTACCTGTTGTGGTCGCAAGCTTTCAGCTTTCAAAGAGGGCGGTAGAGGGCTAGGGCTTTTAGAGGTGATCAGAAGAGTGAGGCTCTCGATTTTGGGATGCCTTGAACTCTTGACTTGAGGCTCTATTTATAGAGGGGATTAGGGCTGGCCGATTCCTAAGGATTCTGCCCAAAAGTCGGCCAAACCAAGTAGATTTAGGAAAGGTTTCCTAATCTCATCTAACAGACTTTGCTTTATCTTCAAGCTAACTTAGTTGGAAAGTCATTCTAGAAGATTCCAGAACCGCCAGGCATGGAATTAGGAATTTTCTTGAAAACACTGTTCACGACCCGAAGTTACTGTTCATCCCAGAATTACTGTTCACGGCCCAAAGTACTATTCACGAGCCGAAGTTACTGTTCACGGCTCTGACATGTTTTTGGCAGCAACAGCCACCAATGCTTAGGCTTCTTCCAGATGGATCACCCCTACCAGTAATTTTCAAACGCTCAGTATTATCTTTATCATGGTTATGCAACGTTGAAAAGGATCAAATATGGCAAGCCGCTTCATTTAGAAAGAGAAAGCTGAAGAAGATTTGAAATTATCTCTTTTCAGTTTCAACTCGTAAAAAAGAAGGGATCAATAGAAGATAAAAAAATTTCTCATTTGAAGTTCGAAAAGATGTCATTCGCCAAGTTGGAAAACAACAGATGACAAACACGAAGAAAAAGTGAAGCTCTAACGATAAGTTGGATATTCACATAATCTCAAGTCAACCGTCAAGTTGGAGAACGACATGGTGACTCAGGAAAAAAAATCATTATGTGGAAGCTCTTACGACAAGTTCGACATTCACAAAACTCTCAAGTCAATCACTCACGATTACGTCGCGCTGAGACACTCAAATTGTGTCACACAACATGATCATGAGGGGGCCATTTGTAGGCACTAAAAGTTTAAGGACCAAATCAAGATTATTAAAGTATAAATGGGCTGGACAACAAGGGATATTTGGGTCAAAGCTACAAGCCCGGTCCACGATTTAGACTCAACCCAAAGCACGGGCCCAATCTCAAGCCCACTAGTGAACTCTATAAATAGAGCACTTCACTTCACAAAGAGGGGGCATCCTGAAGTTTGAGAAGAAAAGCAAAGGGAAGAGTGCTCTCAAAGGAAGCCTCAGCCGCCAGAGACCGACAAATACGTGTCGTCTGCCCAAGCATCCCAACGTCGTCTGCTAGAGCATCCAACCGCAACGCAAGCACATGAAACCAAGTCCCCGCGACCCTTACTTCTCCGCGCATGTGAGATCAAGTCATCAAGACCCTCGCTACGCAAGACACGTTGCACTACGCCTTCATCCGCACACATCAAGCTGAGTAGACCGAAGCAAGCAATACAGTAGAATCAGAGGAGCATTTGAGATTACGAACACAACTTCTGCTTCAAGCATAAATCATTTGTAAAACATTATTTTGTATTTGATACGAAATATTGTGACCTACAATCGCGCTTTAGGGACTAGTTGGAAATAGACATGTAAGATCACATGTCATTTAATTTTCATGTTGCACACTCGCGATGAATCCATGTCATTTAATTATGTTGGCATCCGTGACAAAGTCGGTCGAGTATCGATGATGCATATGAAGGCCGCCTTAATCCCATGTCAGCATAGTTAATGGACTTGATAGGGGATATACCTTTTACGATATGATAGCAGTTTTGAGCTCACTTTTGTTATACATTTATTATTTGCACATGTGACCCAGTGGGAGATTGTTGGGCTAATTTTGTGAATTAACCAATTATGTGAGGTCACACATGTAAATAAAATGAATGTGTGTTCTATCATTTAAATCAGCCTAACTAAAGTAGTCTAGTTGTGATTTATATTGGCTTATGGGTATAATGTCATGGGGTTATTGTGTAGCTACTATTAGGTAATTATCTTTCTATGAGAGGCAGAAAGATAATTATGACAATAGTGGTTGCCTTAGCACACCACTATTTATATGGGTTATGGTCCCCGGTCTACCACATCTTAAGATGATCGCTTTTCTTGCCCTCTCGGTGGAAAAGTATGAGATGACTCTAGTGGCAGGACTGGAAGGCCTAATCCGGTGTACTCGTATCAGAAGTTATGCTTCCGCATATTCAAGGTTCTAACGGTACGTTCTCTTTAGTCTAATTTGAATTTTCGATCCTGGGCATATTAATGTTGTTTCAGTAATTTATTTCTAACAGCTCCTAAGGTGCCTGAGTGCCAAAAGTTAAAGCTCCCAAGGTGCCCGAACTTCCAATGGCACCTGAATTGCCAACGCCACTAAAGATTGAAGCTCCCAAGGTGCCCGAACTTCCAAAGGCACCTGAATTGCCAACGCCACCAAAGATTGAAGCTCCAAAGTTACCTGAATTGCCCAAGGTGGAAGCCCCGAAGGTACCCGGGTTTTCTACTAACTCAAAAATCAAGGCTCCAATTGTACCTGAACTTCCAAAAGTAGATGATCCTAAGTTACCTGAGCTGCCCAAGATTGAAGCTCCTAAAGTTCCTGAATTGCCAAAAGTGGAGGCTCCAAAATTACCTGAAGTACCCAAGATTGAAGCTCCTAAGCTACCTGAACTCTCCAATATTCAAGCCCGAGAAGTGCCAAAGTTAGAAGCTCCCAAGTTGCCTGAATTGCCAAAAAATGAAGCCCCTAAGCTACCTGAGGTACCAAAACTTGAGGCACCCAAGTTACCTGAACTTCCTACCTTGCCTGAGTTGTCAAATCCTTCACTACCCATCATCCCAACTCATTAGTTGGTCACATATCATACTTAAATATTGGGATTGGTTGATATGAGCATCCATTGGTGTTGGAGTTTATTGGTATGTAGTGTGTGTCGTTATAAATAGTTTGTGTCCATGTCGGCCTCTCCTTCGAGTGGCTACTACTTTTTTAAACTACATTTCCATATTCCTCTTATATGTATTCACATTATAATTATAATACTTACTGAGTGCTTTCATTTGTCTCATCGAATTAGGTGTATCTTGTTGAAATTGTTAATTCATATTCATGGTTTAGTAATCATATATAAGCTAGCATTTTTTTTTCCTGATTTAGCAATGTGGGACAATTTCTTCAAATACTTCATTCCTAACAATCTTCCCCTCAATTAGACAAATTGTGCATGCTCCCTCAATCAAACATCGTTACATTACTTGGCATTTCCACACGTGTCCCACATCCATTGCACTTGGCCCGGATCGCAACGTGGGTTCTGATACCATGTTGAAATTGCTAACTCATATGGAATTACCTCCCCATATTGGACTCAAAAGCCTAGGCTTGAAAGTCATGGTTTAGTAATCATATATAAGCTATCAATTCTTCTCCTCATTTATCAATGTGGAACAATTTCTTCAAATGCATCATTTCCAACATATCTAATTCACACCCTGAATATCTCCTGCTTGTAAAGTGGCTAAGCCGTTTCTTTTCTGATGAAACAATTTTCTAGTGAACTTGCAACAATCTCAAGCATGGACTCAATTTTGCAAGTTCTTTGCTTCCATGATAGAAACATCACAAATCTGACGATGAAGATCTCATTCATCTACTATTATCAAACATTATTTTACTACTCCCGATCTGGTATTCCTTATCTATGTATATGTTCTATCTAATGTGTCGTCCATTATTTTAATTAACAAAAAAATATTGAAAAAGTGACATGCACTACAAATTTTGGCTGTGTTGTACGATAATGAATGTTAGCGTACAAAACTATGGTCACACTATTATATTTATATTTTTTGTGCGATAAAAATGCGTTAGTTGCGCGACAACAAGCCATGCCACAACTTGTGGATTATCGCAACTTATCGCATAATATCAAATCCTCCACCTTCCTTTCTCATTTCACGCGAGCCCTTCACTCTATCTTCCTTTCCCATTTCACGCGAACGCAACCCAAATACTCCGAGTCCTCCTTCTTCTTCGTACGTCACCGTTCTCCAAATATTCGATGCCCCTAGCGCTTCCAAGTCCTCGAACTCCTCCTCGGTAGCCGCTTACTTCCCGGTCAGTGACAAGTAAATTCGCCCCACTCAAATTAGGTTTATTTGAAGCTTTAGGGTTAGGTTGCGTTTGAGGTCTGATGATCTTCAGTGACAGATAAATTATCCTCAATTTGCTACAGTTCAATATTGCTTCGCGATTCGAGATCTACGGACACATGTTAGGGCTCAATTACAGATCTTAGTATGTAATTGTAAATACATAAACTCTAAGGATCTAACTGTAATTAGCTAATTATGAATACATGTCTATATATAGAAATGAACATAGTACAACACTGTAGCTATAACAAACTTTCAGAAAACATTCCTTTTGCCTTTGTCCTTTTCCTATGTGCCTCCATTGATCATCATGTACCCCTCCATTGAAGCTCAGCTCCTTGAGCTTCTTCACGGTATCAAGAGCAGCGCCTAGACGATCCAAGGCCATCGTTCAGCTCCCTGCAATCCCACCCAACTTCCATACCCTTTTTTTTATCTCCCTACTCTGCTTTTCTTCTTAGCCGGAATCCATGGATGTGACTGAGATTTCTGCAGCGACGACTGATAACACAACCGCGCCGCCAGCTCGTGTCGCAAATGCTCCTGGATCCGAGTTCTTTAACCGAGCAGATGATCCGCTCTTTGTAAGCAACAATGAGAATGTGGGTGTCTCTCTAGTCTCCCAGAAGCTCATTGGTGCTGACAACTACATCCCATGGAGTAAATCCATGGCTAGAGCTCTTGGCATCAAGGTGAAGTTCGCTTCGTGCAAGGTCTATTTCCTAGACCCACGGATGATCCCTTTCCACTTGCTAGATGGGAGCGCTGCAACAATGTCATCCTCTCTTGGATTGCAAACTCTGTGTCTAAAGAGATCAGCGCCTCACTGGTCACTCCACCAGCTGCATCCAGACCTGGATAGACTTACAGGATCAGTTTGAAGGTGATAATGCAATGAGGGAGTATTCTATCTCGAAGGACATCAAGCTACTTATGCAAGGTGAAATGCTTGTTTCTACTTATTATAGAAACTAATCCAACCGTGGGGTGATGAAGATTCTTATGTAAATGATGAACTATGTACACTTGGTGAGCACTGCAAGTCTACCAAATGTATGTAGGCAAAAAAGATGAAAACCAAACTTCAAAAGTTTCTCATGGACTCAATGACATACACTCCCAGGCCAAAACTCAGATCCTTATTACTAGACCTCAACCTAGTTTGAAAGAAGCATATTCTCTTGTTGTTAAAGATGAAGCACAAAAATGTCTAACACAACCTATTGTTATGGAAGCATCTGCTCTATATAGTCCCCATAACACTCAGTATGACAGGCCACGTAGCCAAACATATGATCGACAAAACACCAACAATGACAAGCACAATGGAACCACAAAAACCTATGGTCCTGGTAGTGGCTCTAACACAAGGAATAGAAGGCCATTGTTCTGCACAAAGTGTCAGTTGCAAGGTCATCTAAAGGAAGAATGCTACAAGTTGGTGGGTTACCCACCAGGGCACAGACTACATAGAGGAGACAACACAAACAATCATAGAGGACAAAAGCATTTTTCTAACAATGTTGCCTCCATTCCACATTCCACAGATGCTACTAATAATTTCAGGGCAGATAAAATGGTACCTACAGGCCTCGACTCTTCAGCAGCCTCTCAGCTCACTCAAGTCAAGGACCAACTTGTCAAACTGCTTAATCTGTTTAATCAAAAGGACATAAAGGACTCAAATCAGTTCCACATGGCAGGTATCTCATGTTTTACTACAACAAAACTTGCACATAATACATGGATAATGGACAGTGGTGCCACAAACCATGTTACACTGCGTATGCATCTATTATATGATGTTAAATTGCTGAAGATACCCTATGAAGTACTTATGCCTAATGGCAGTAAGGCTTTAGTCACTCACACTGGGAGTTGTGACATCAATCCTCTACTTACTATCCATCAAGTCCTACTTGTTCCTGATTTCTAGTTCAACCTCTTATCTATACGGAAGTTGATTACTCATTCTCATTGTACTGCGCATTTTGTTGACACTAAATGCTATATCCAGGACCCAGTCAAGCTAACTGTCCTAGGGATTGGTGATCTCATTGGAGGCTTATATCAAATAAGGTGTCCTGCAGCTGCTGCTAATGTTCTCAGTCTTGCAACAGTGAATCAAAAGGATACTCTTTAACTATGGCACTATAGACTTGGTCATACCTCTATTGGTAACCTATCTGACATTATCAAAAGACATCTATCTACCTTATACTAGTTGTAATAAGTCTGAATTTTGTTGTGACATTTGTCCTATGGCAAAACAAACAAGACTACAATTTCCTATCAGCAATACAAATTCTACTCACATTTTTGAGCTCATTCATGCAGACATTTGGGGTCCCTTTAATGTTCCTACTTTTACTGGGGCTAAATACTTCCTTACCCTGGTCGATGACTTTTCAAGAACCACATGGACTTTCTTAATGATAGCTAAACATGGCACTGCTACCTTACTGCATCAGTTTTTCAAAATGGTAGCTACTCAGTTTGGTAAGAAGATTAAACTACTCAGAACAGATAATGACACTGAATTTTTCAGCAAAGATCTATCTCAATTCCTAGCAAATGAAGGCTGTCTACATCAGTCATCTTGCATTTACACACCACAGCAAAATGTTGTTGCTAAACGCAAGCATAGGCACTTATTAAATGTTGCTAGAGCGTTAAAATTTCAAGGATCATTACCTGATTTCTTCTGGGGAGACAGTGCCCTCACAGCAACATATCTTATCAACAGGCTGCCTTCTGGATTGCTAGAAGGAAAAATCCCTTATCAGGTCCTCTTTGACTCAGCTCCATCCTACGAACATCTTCGTGTCTTCGGATGCCTGTGTTTTACAACAACTATCAGTTCTGGAAGAAGAAAATTTGACCGTAGAGTTGATGCTTGTATATTTGTGGGATATCCACATGGACAAAAAGGATACAAATTATTCAACCTCAAGACACAAGCATACTTGGTTAGTAGAGATGTCAAATTTCATGAAAACATATTTCCATTCACAGACAACTTTGAGACCTTACCAGCAATGGCAGCTGTTCCCCTGCCTCAATGCACCACTTCCGACATATTGTTTGATCCTATATTTGTCCAAGCTACAATACCTATACATGAGGCAACAATATCAGAGGATGATGAGCTTGCTACAAACACCAATGCTCACAATGACCCAGTGCCTATCACTAATGATATTTCACATGACACTACATAACTTATAGACTCTACAACACTTGGTGACACTTTTACTACTCTTCGAAGGTCCACCAGGGTACCTAAGCCATCTGTGCTTCTCAAAGACTTTGATTGCAGCACCTCTACAACCAAGTATCCCATCTCTAACTTTGTTTAGTATTCTCAGTGCTCTCCACATCACCATAAATATGTTCTTCAGACCTCAGCTATTGTCGAGCCTACATCTTATACTCAGGCTTCTAAGGATCCCAAGTGGATTACTGCTATGGAAACTGAAATTAAGGCCCTACAATCCAACAACACTTGGCAAGTTATTCAAGTCCCTCCTGGTAAAAATGCTATCAGTTCGAAGTGGATCTTTAGGGTCAAAAGACACTCAGATGGTACTATAGAACGTTACAAGGCACGATTAGTAGGAAGAGGATTTTCTCAAGAAGAGGGCCTCGACTATAATGAAACTTTTGCACCAGTGGTCAAAATGACCACTGGTTGCATTGTTATTGCTCTTGCTTCATCTAAGAATTGGCCAATATTTTAACTAGATGTTGATAATGCCTTTCTACATGGGGCCTTAGATGAGGAAGTATATATGTCCTTTCCTCCTTGCTTCTTCAAACAAGAAAAGCAAATTGGTATGGTCTGCAAACTAAACAAAAGCTTATATGGCCTCAAACAAGCCCCTAGACAATGGTTCAACAAATTTAGTGATGCTCTCTTGGCCTATGGTTTTCAACAAAGTTCACATGATCAATCTTTATTCACTTATGACCATAATGGTGATTTTCTAATCCTACTTGTCTATGTTGATGATGCGGTGATCACTGGCACCTCCACATCTCTTATTGATTCAGTAAAGGCCTTCATACATTCTGAATTCAAGATAAAAGACCTAGGCCAGCTCAAATATTTTTTGGGAATAGAAGTTGCTAGATCTTCATCAGGCATTTTCATGAATCAATGAAAATATGTCCTAGATTTGCTCATAGAAGTTGGTCTCTTAGCTTGCAAGCCTAGCACTACACCTATAGACACCAAACAAAGACGGGCCCTATTTACTGCGGAAAAACTCACTGATCCTACTGAATACAGGAAAATTGTAGGTAAACTTGTTTACCTTCATGTCACAGGACCTGACATAGCCTTCCCAGTTCATGTCCTTAGCCAATTTCTGGCAGCTCCAACAACTGAGCATCTCCAAGAAGTCACCAGGGTGCTTCGTTTCCTCAAAAATGCTCCAGCCCAGGGTCTCTTCGATCCGGCTGGTGCCCCTCTCCATCTTGAAGCTTTTTGTGACGCAGACTAGGCCTCCTGTCCCATTTCCTAGACGCTCTACATCTGGCTTTTTCATAAAGCTTGGTCCTTGTGTCATTTCATGGCGCACCAAGAAGCAATCCACCGTCTCCAGGTCCTCCACCGAGTCCGAATACCGTGCAATGGCACATACTTGTTGTGAATTGGTCTAGATAGTTGCCCTACTTCGAGATCTACGCATAAGTGTCGCTCAACCCATCAATCTATACTACGACAACAACGCAGCCAACCACAGCGCCCGTAACTCAGTCTTTCACGAATGGATGAAGCACATCGAATTAGACTGCCATCTCGTCCGCCAACACTTCGCCTCAGGCTTCATCAATCCTCGGTACATCGACTCAATTTCTCAACCAGCGGATTTGTTCACGAAAGCCTTGCCAGCGGAAGCCCTCCACAGATTTGCCGTCAAGCTTGGGGTTTCGAACTTCCTCCACCGCCAAGCTTGAGGTGGGGGGTGTTAGGGCTCAATTACAATTCTTAGTATGTAATTGTAAATACATAAACTCTAAGGATCTAACTATAATTAGCTAATTATGTGTACATGTCTATATATAGAAATGAACCCAGTACAACACTATAGTTGTAACAAACTTTCAGAAAACATTCCTTCTGCCTTTGTCCTTTTCCTCTGTGCCTCCATTGATCATCATGTACTCCTCCATTGAAGCTCAGCTCCTTGAGCTTCTTCAACACAGCGAGCGGGAGAGCAGTTGGAGCGCAGAGGTGAGCTTTGGATCGTAAGCACTTCGGTTTACGAATCTGCATTTGTGAACTTTGTGTCAATTTTCTATGTTTATTTTGGTTATTTGGTGCTTTAATGAACAATAGATCGTTGAACTAGTTTGTGTTTCAAAGAAGATGCAAGATTGGATTTTTATATGCCTTTTAGGATGCTGATAATGCTATTATATCGTTCTGGTGATTATATTGATGCCTTTATGCTTTTGGATTGAATGTTATTTGTAAGTGCCTTTAAATGGAGGAGATGTGTTGGAGTTGAATTTGGGGTTCTGGGAGCTAGGGGATTGAAATATGAGGTTGATTCAGATAATGGAAACTGTGTATCTTAAGAAGCGTTATGTATGTTTTGTTGGATAATATATAGAAAGAAAGTTTGTCTTTTGATCAAAACTGTAGGACCTTAATGTTTTTTGGGACCCCATGGTGATGTACAAAATCCATCATCTGTTCAGTGCTGGCATTGTTGTCAAATAAGCTGAGAAGTTATTTGAGGTAGAAGTATGGGTTATTGGGGTGATGATAAATTGTCTATGGCCTCTATACATTTAAGCTGATGAAAGTTGGGAGTTTTGGGCCCTATGTAGCGTCTTTTATTAGAATGTGGTTGAATCGTCTTTGAGTGGAAGTGTGTTTGTCCTTGTGTGAGTGTATTAGATGGACAATGTTCTATGACGTCAAATAGGACCTTAATGTCGAATAATGCATGTAATCTGATTAAAAGTAAGATTTCCTGTATCGGTGTTAAATGTGTTAGCTTTAGGATTAGGTTACAACCTTTTATTACTGTTGAATTCGGTCTTCCTTCCATGAAGCCATATGTTAACAAAAATGGCCCATATCTTCGCTTATGTATATGTCAAGTATACATAAATGAATTCCACTACTTTCATGAGCTACGGTTGTTTCCCCTATCTTCTCTAAGTTAATGAATTTCACACTTTCACAGGAAAACATTCATGGAAATGAAGTGGAGAAAGTTGAAGAGGATGAACTCTTAAAGGTGCGGCCACAAGACCTGTACACCCAAAGGTTTATTAGTCTTGTGGCCATCAATCTAGTTTTGTTAGTCTGTTGATTGATATGATCAGAATTTGTAGCTTAATGATATGGTGAAGATGTATTTCTCAAAGATATATTTCAAAGACTTTTTAGTTGTCAACTTTTTATAATAGATGAATTCTTAATTTCTATGGTTTGTATTTTATGCCTAGTAAAAGCGACTGATAACTAGTTTTACCATTTTAGTGGAGGCTGTGAGAGATGGCAGGAGTAATCAGAATTCAGAGGACTCGTCGGGATGACAAAGAAGAAGACGAAGACCTCCGCCGCGATAGCTTTTAGATTTGACGTTTCTTCCATTTGTAATACATTTTAGGATATATATTTAGTTATATTTTTTATTGTATGAAATTGGGATGCTTTGTTTTATGAAATAAAAACATTTTGTTTGGTGAACTACTATTTTGGCATTTGAATAATTTATTTTAATTTATATTAATCAAATTAATTAATAATAACAGAAAACAAAAGAATATAGTATGCAAATTATTAAATTATTATTGTTATCTTAAAGTTGTCGTATTGTTGTCGCACAGATTCTACGATAACTCTACGACAACTTTGAAAATTGTCGCACAAAGTTGTCACAGAACCTTTGCGATAAGCTTTTTTGCGATAACTTTACCATAATTATGTGTTGTCGCACGGTTTAGACAAAATTTGTATTGATGAACTATCACCTTTTCACAAATGCTTGGCAGAACTATACAAATTTTTAAAAGACGATCATTTTGAAAGTTTTGGACTAATTTGGTGCCCCGATCGGTTCAACTGGTTCAAGCGAGTCTCAAAAACTATATTTTTATTTGATACGGACGTAACTCGAACTCATGTAGTTACGCTAAGCTCTCTCATTCCACTAGGTTAAAACATCATTTCTACTTAATAATTTGTTTCAATAATAAATATTCATTTATGAAACTTGATACTTATTTATTTATTTAAATAGATATTGTCTAAAACTAAAATCTATCACGATTGTATAATATAACTTAATGATTTTCCGTCTATGCTAGATTGATGTTTTTTGTGTAAGAATTATCTGGAATCCTATTTTAATCACGAGGTCTATCAAATAAATTTTTGAATATTGCGAATAATATGATTGTATAATAAGCTAAGTTATTTTTGAGATTGTTATGATATGAATGTACATCCAACCTTTGGTTCCCCAACCTTTATGTTACCCTATTTACACCTCATTTAGAGCACCTCCTTCATTTCTCCTATTTACTAGTGTTAAAGTCATGTTTTTTCATTTACCTCCATGTGAACCTATCTATAGAGATCATTGTAAAGAACGGATAATAAGAATACAATTCTCCTCTCATTTCATTTCTCACATTATAACACATTATCATCATAAAATGGATAATGTATAGTATATGTTTTGTGATTCCCCCGAAGTGGAATCATATACATGTATCATATGAAATAGATACATGCATAGTATGTGTTTTTTATTCCCACAAAGTTGAATCATATACATGTATCACTTGAAGTGGATACATTTATAATGTATGTTTTTCGATTCACTTAAAGTGGAATCATATATATGTCTCACCTGAAGTGGATAAAGTATAATATATGTTTTTTATATTCCAAAGTGGAATCATATACATGTATTACCTGAATTGGATACAGCATAACACATATTTTTGATTGCCCCGAAGTGTAATCATATACATTTATCAACTGAAGTGGATATATAAATTACTATTATTTTTTATCCCTGAAGCAGATACATCATAAATTATCCTTATAGGATAATCTTTGTCCCATGAAGAGGATGTGTTATAAATGAGATACAACTCTCTCACAAACAAAGTGTGAGAGTGAGAAATAAGGATTCTCATCTCTCAAAATCTATGGTTGGGTTACAAATGAATTCTCCAATGAACTGATTCGTTACAAATGAATGCCGATGCATTTATACTACTTCCTTTACTAAATATAACTTGAATAGGATATTCATCTTCTTTCTTCTTCATTCAAAGTTGCCCGACAAATTTTCTATTCCAATCATTCTCTCCTTCCTATTATTGCCATCTTGAATTTCTCTCCTTCATCCACATAAGGAGGGTTCTCACATCACTACCCACATCTGGCCGTTAATTAACTCATCGAAGATTACTAGTAAAAGCAACCCCAACCCAAACTGCTTCTTAACATCAGATCAGATCACACTTGTTCGGACATTTCTCATTCCGAACTGATTCTCTCTGAAATCTCTCGATACCCAACATGAACAAGTTTCAAACTTTGTCGTTAATTCGAGGCGCTATTTCCGGTCGTCGGAGTTGTAACCGCTACCAGATGTATGGTCGGGCTGTGGTGGATTCATGGAAGGAGGCGTCCTCGTCCGAGTTGACGTATGGAAGAAGCTTGGTTATGAGAAGTTTGGTGCAGCGGAGGGGGGTGAGCTCTTTTCCAGCTGTGGAGGACAAACCAATTGAGAATGATGTCAAAAATGGAGGCGGCGGCGATGGAAAAGCGGTGGTTTCGAGTTATTGGGGCGTGTCGCGGCCCAAGTTGAAGAGGGAGGATGGGACTGATTGGCCTTGGAATTGTTTCATGGTAAGGTTTTGAAAACAACTTCATTTGTTATGTTATGAATTATGATGAATGGATGAGATTTTTGATTCTTTAGATATGATGTGGTTTGTAGCCTTGGGAAGCTTATACAGCAGACTTGTCGATAGATCTGAGCAAGCACCATGTCCCCAATACTTTTCTCGACAAGGTAGCTTACAGGACTGTCAAGCTTCTCAGAATTCCAACTGATGTGTTTTTCAAGGTTGGCATTTTCGTGACTTGTTTTCATTACTTAATTGTACTCTTGGAAGATTCATTTTCTTATGTTCTTTTTTTTTTGTTGGATTCAGAGACGATATGGGTGCCGTGCAATGATGCTAGAAACGGTGGCAGCTGTGCCTGGAATGGTTGGAGGGATGATTCTACATTTGAGGTCTCTGCGCAAGTTTCAGCAGAGTGGGGGATGGATCAAAGCATTGCTGGAAGAAGCCGAAAATGAGAGGATGCACTTGATGACTATGGTTGAGCTTGTGAAGCCCAAGTGGTATGAGAGGCTTCTTGTCCTCACAGTACAAGGTGTATTCTTCAATGCCTTCTTTGTGATGTATTTGTTGTCACCTAAAGTGGCTCATAGAGTTGTCGGTTACTTGGAAGAAGAGGCTGTTCATTCCTATACAGAGTTTTTGAAGGACATTGAGAGTGGCGCGATTGAAAACGTCCCAGCTCCTGCCATAGCAATTGATTATTGGAGGTTACCTAAAGATGCTACCCTCAAAGACGTTATTATTGTAATTCGTGCTGATGAAGCCCATCATCGCGATGTCAATCATTTTGCTTCCGTAAGTTTATTAATTCAGTTATCTCTTGTTTGTATGCTCATCATCATCATCTTCTAGACATTAACTACTTGGTCTCCGCATCTTCAGATTTTACCGTGACAGATTCTGATATTTGTTTCTCATAGTGACTGATGGTTGTGCACACTAAATTGTCGACTGAGCAATACTAACTTGGATATCTGTTTTTATCTGTTACGCAGGACGTTCACTCTCAGGGAAAGGAACTGAGAGAGGCACCAGCTCCAGTTGGTTACCATTGACCTCCAGAATCACATCATCTGTTATATATCCATCTCCACATGCTATGCTATACCAGCAAGTATATTTGAAGACAAGCATCGGTCCGGGATCCTCAATCAGAGCTTTTCAGCAGCTGTAATTTACTAATTTTATACGAATGCGATGATTTATTATTCAATCTTCTTTGTGTGCAAGAAAAATAAAGGATTGGGGATTTGTGTTGAGCAGTTTCATAGCTGCCTAAATTAAAAATACATTCTAAGACCATCCCCTCACAGAAAGTTATCAGACATCAGCGAGAATGATGTCAACACGTCAGCCCGGATGCCCTAAAGTTTAACAAATTTTGCAGTGAAAAATTATCACTATAACAGCTTTGAAAACTCGAAAAGTATCCAACCCGAAAAAACATTGAGTAATCCCCCCCACACAATCGATCTGCTATCTGCCGGTGTTGTAATGTAACATCAAAATCAAATATTTCAGGACTTAACTCACTGCATCAGCCTTTGCCTTCTGCAGGTTTTCCCATGCAATGATCCTGGCTTCGTCTCTTGTAGATCTGCAACAATAATGGGATTAGCAGAGAGGCATACTGGCTCTGCACTGCAGAGATCCTAATGCACGCAAAATATGTCTAACCACGATCATTGAAGCCTTATTATTAGATTTTTATATATAAATATAATATCGCAAAGTCATAATGCCAACTATGGGTACCAAGGAAGTAGAAAAAGAACGCTACAATTTTTTTAAACTGAAAGCTTGCTCCTCGTCAGTTTTCTAATACGTTGCCCCAGTCTAAAAATAATAGACATGCTTTTACCCATATTAAATGAGTGACCAACCCCCTAATCCTAATGATAATCTGAAGCTATTGATTATAATTCTACGAATTTCATGCATCCGAATAATATTTAAGGGAGCGGATCAAATGAGAAATGAGAAATTACGTGAGCCTTCCGATCAACATCTAACGGCTAATAAATAATAGATACTTTTCCAAAAAATCAACGTCTAAATATGATTATAAGGGTAGTATGATAATCGCACTTAATTTTAGATCCCATTTTTTCGAAATTAATTCGTATCTTTTTCAATTCGAATCGCATCTACAAGTCGCTTTTGATTTTCTCCCGTTTCTGGAAAATAATTTAACTGTGTATACAAATTTTCATTAACTTAAATAGAATTGTATTGTAGTTCAAATAAAACATCACAAACAAACAGTGCCACAAATGTTATGTGCAGCTACGAATTTTATATACAAGACTACCAATTTTGATTTAATAACTACGAATTTTATATACAAGGCTACGAATGTTATATATACAAGACTACCAATTTTACGAGTACAGTAGTTATATACAAGGCTACGAATGTTATATACAAGACTATCAATTTTGAGACAAGAACTACGAATGTTACATACAAGTTTACCAATTTTGTTCTAAATTACCAATGTTTCAGTCAATTTAGATACAAGAACTACAAATGTTCCAACAAATTCGTAATCTCAGACTGGAAATCAAGGTCAGTAATCTCAGATTTAATCTCTATTTTTTGTATTACAAAAAGAAATTTCAGCATTTTATTGCTTGGAGTTCTTTTTTTTAAAAAGACTGGATTTAGCAATTAGATGGCTTCTTTTTTTATAGTGGGTGGATACAACATTTAGGAACTGTAAAATGCATATGGAACTTTTATCATCTAATACATATATATTGATCTCTGTAGCTCTTAGCGAGTCATCTTGATCAGATCCGCAAGCATCTAGTACATCTCTCCACTTCTGAAGCGCAGGCCTACGTACATCAACTTTACCATGAATCCGCTCACATCCACCCATATCATCGGTACATCTTTGACACTTGGAGCTCAGGCCACCTTGGGCACCTTTACCGAATAACATTTCCACGAAGAAGGAACATATCCAGCGCGAGGCGTGAAGAGGAAGGTCTCCACGAGGGAGGAAGAACGCATCTCGCGTGAGGCGTGAAGAGGAAGGCATCCACGAGGGATGTAGGAAACATCCACGCGCGAGGCGTGACAAGGAAGAGGAAAAGGAAAGAAGAAAATTAGTGGTCTATTATTGTTTGGGCTTTGTTAATTGAAGAGTCGTATTTATACGACTCGTCGAACTAACTAATCCAATTTATTTCGACACTTTATTATGCAAACAGTTACTTTTTAGTATTGTTTTGCATTTTAGGTATTTCGGAAGCTCTAGGAGGAAACGCGCATAAAAGACGGCATTTCGTGCCAAAAATATAACAATTGCAGATCAGACCTTTGGAGGTTCGACGGAATGCAGGGACTTGGCCACAGATCAAAAAATTACAAGCTATATGTCGTTGCGTAGCTGACTCAATTATCTACAACTCTCTAGTTCACACTGAAAGCAGTCGAGGTCTTTTGAAAGGTCAAATCTAGAGTCGAAGTCAGAACTGGCGCACAGAAAGGAGAAACTAAGTCAGTGTGGATCGCGCCCAAGGAAGACATTAGCGTTGTCGCTAATGTCAACACTGGGCGCGGTGCTAAAGTATGTGCTGGGTGCAGCAAGCCGACGAGGTGATGATGGCAGTAACGCGTTTGATGACGTCAGCATGCCAGGGTTTGGGAATTTAGCCCAAAAACAGACTTAGAAACCCAGTTTTGCTATAAATAAAAGGTTTGGAGTAGGGTTTCTATTATCCCACCATTCTACGAAGAATCAGAAGACGGCTCTGGTGGAGAAGGCGAAGCTTTCTGTAACGCCCCAGAATCCGTAACCTTTAAAACTGCGTCACATCGGCCGTGCATTCCCTAAAGCCATCTTTGGAACGCACGAAGCCTCTAAAATAATGAATTTTAAATGAAAATAATTCAAATGATCTGAAAATATTTAAATGACTAAATAAAACTAAGTAGCGGAAACGTTGCTAATAATTAACAAATATAGACTTCAGTTTTATATTTGAGTGAACAAATCTACTAACGTCCTCACTGTCACATAGATCCCCCAAGCAAGTTGATCATTCATCCCTGAAATAAGGATGTGGATGGGGGGTGAGTTCCACGGCTCAATAAGCAATATAGACCCAAACTAGTCAAATCATAAGTGAAAGACGAACATAAAGAATAAACCAAGATTACCTTCCGGAGTACATATAAAGGAATTAACTCATGACAGAATAAACATAGACCATTTTCACAAGTATATGCAAAAAGGGATACATCCGATAACATAATATAACAGACTTCAGAAATGACAACATAGATGACAGAATAGAACAAACTTCAGAAATGCTACACAGATATTGAAACAAAACAGACTTCAGAAATGGCTACAAAAATAACGGAACAGAGACTTCAAAAATGCTACACGAACTTCAAAATGTTACATAGATAACGAAACAGAACAGTCAGAATTTCATAGTACAGAATTGGCTTCACAGTCCAATCATATCGGTCCTTTAAATAACAGTCCTTTGCCGCGCTTGACCCCGCAGTGGGCTCGGTCCTTTGTCGCGCTTAACCCCGCGATGGGCTTGGTCCTTTGCCGCGCTTGACCCCGCGGTGGGCAACAGAAATGATGACGAACTATGGGCCTTTGGATTGGACAGAAAAAAGACAAGACAAGTATACTGACATGACACATGATTTCAAATGACAAATCTGCAAAAGCACACATGACTCGAAAGAGAGGAATACCACAAACCATGACAAAAAGAATAACCAGAACAGGTATACATTACTTACTTCGAATCCGCATCACGTAACCTTCAATACAATTTATAGCATGCTGAAATCAAGTAAGAGTCACCTAGAAATCATAAACAACATGCTTAAACTATCAAACTTATTAAAACTCACTATCGATTATCAAGCTACATAATATTCCAGTCCATTTTGCCAATATAAAATCATAAACATTGAAGAATTCAGATTCGAACCTAAGCATTCACAAAAAACAACTCCATAAATCCTATTTTGGTCAATCAGTCAAATCTGCCATTTGTTCGTAAAATTCAGATTTCATGCCTGAACTTGAAAACTGTTTAATACTCAGAGTTAGAATACGAAACTAATATTTTCAGAAAGATTATTTTGATTACTATAATTTAGGATTTTAAATCACTCTATTCAGACATCTGGGCCTAAAGATAATAAATGTTGAAGTTTAACCGTCTAAATTTCAGATATCAAATTCTGCAGTTTTCAGATTACAGGTCTTAACTTGTAACTCGTTTTTCTAACAATCCAGGAAGAACTAAAATATGCTCGGCATGTTTTTGGAAATATCTTTTCAAGTACAACAGAATATGCTCTTGAAACACACAATTCGGACAACAAAAACAAGACTTATATTCACTTGAAAATCGCTCAGCAAACCTGTCTAGATTTACTGGACAGATTTCAGCATCAACTTCAAAATTAAATTACTCTCACATCCGATTGAATTAGAAAACCATCTAGACATCGTTGAAAAGCTCTTTTCGAGTACTATAATAAATCATCAAGAATTTCTGAATTTCGTTAAGTAAAACATAAGTTATCCTTAATTGAAACTAAACCAGCGGATCTAATTATTCTCAAATAAAGTCATACAAATATACACGAATAAAATCAAGAACATACCTAGTGGACTGAAAACCTTCACTAATTCAAGATGATGTCTTTTTCTCATGTCTATTAGCTTTACAACTTCAATAACATGTTTTTCTCCTCTTCAACGATGGGTGACGACATTAGCGTATATTCAGAGAGGAAAAAGATCAAGATTCAAGATGAGGCCGTGGAAGACGAAAAACTTATAAGAAATTAATCTAGGATTGCCGCTGTTTTTGTTTCTTAATTCATTTTTTTTCTTCTTCTAGTTAATTCATATTAATTCTTTTATTTATTCCTTATTCAATATCTAGTATTAATGTCCATATTAATTCTCTACCATAATTCCTTTTTTTCTTTCTTTCCTAATACATTCCAGCATAATTCATTTCATTGTCATAATTTATTTATTAAATTTTTGAGCTATTACATTATTCTCCCCTCAAAAAGAGTTTAGTCCTCTAAACTCAATAAATCCATTTCTTTCAATAATAATGATAAAACTTTCTTAAAATACACTTTACGCTCATACACTACTCATCTTAGAAGAAGTACTCCACTCAACTTCATTTTCAATAACCAGTAATTCATGTATCATAATTCATCTTTTTTTTAACGCCTTTAGTTAGTCAAAATCTACAACTTGGTCAACATGTCAAATATGTAATACACATGAATACACTAAGCTGTTTACAAATTCAAATAACAATGAGTTAGTCAAGTGACAGTTATAATTTTTATTTTTATTTTCTAAATATTCAAAGAGCTCATATTTTGAGCAGATCAATATTCATCATTATTCTACAATACGATTTTGTCCAAACATCACCATTTAACAAGCACTGTAACTATTCTTTGTAAGCATTAAAATATAAAGCACATCTCTAATTCAAATTAGAATGAAAAACAGAATATTACTGAATAGATCAAATGTATCTAAGGCTGAAATGGTTCAACTGGCCACATAACCTAAACTCCAAAACTCTTATGGAGTTTTTATTATTATTATTTTTTAACATGACATTTATTATAAACTTATGGAAGCATGTCATTCCTCGAAATGTGATTGAAAGTTGATCATCGAACATACAATTAAATTTCTAATCATAAAGAGTCACAGTCATAAACATAACCAATAGTTTGACCAACCAAGCTTTCACTCAGCTACTCTTACATTTTACCATGATCATTAACTATGTCAATTTACTTCTTATAACAAAAATGATTAATAGTATGTTCTCATCATTATGAAATTACTTACTGCTCAAGTCGGAAAACTAAAATATTATTTTCAACACAAAGAATCAATCCTTCTATTAGCTTCACCAAAAAAATGATATCTGACCAACACATAACATTTATTTTGCACGTCTAGCCTTATTATATGTCTTATGTTTAACTCCTTAAAAGTGATAACATATTTTCACCTTTGGTAGTCCATGTAATTCTTACGTCATTCGACATACAAATAATTCGAGTTTTTTTATTTTTTGCCCTGTTTTTGAAACCCAATATCACTTTTGCCCTGCCTGAAACTCAAATCTCGTTTTTGCCCTGTTTTTAAGAAAACCGATTTTGCCCATATCGATTTCACTCATTTTTGAATAAAACCGACTTTGGCCATATCGGTTTCGTTGATTTTCAACGAAACCGATTTGTCGAAAATCGGTTTCATGACTGTGGTGCCTGCGTGTCAGCTCGGTCCTACGTGGACCAGACGAATTCAAAAACTTATGACATCTGGCAAACCGATTCGCCGAAAATCGGTTTTACTTCAATAAAACCGATATGGCCAGATTCGGTTTTAAACGAAATTAAACTAGGGTTTCTTCTTTTCTCCTCCGGCAGCTTCTCCCTCTTCAGCCACACCTCCGCGATTCTCAGCCGCACCGCCGGTCCGATTCGCCCGTCCAATTCGCCCGTCCGACGTCCCACACGATTCAGGTATGTGACCCCTAATTGTAAAACCGAATTCCCCCGAATCGGTTTGTGTTAAATTCGATTTTGGTGGAGAATTTTAGTTGATTTTTGTTGTTGAATTGGGTGGTACTTAGGTGTGTTGTTTGTGTGGAATTATTAAATTGGTTGTTAATTGGTGAATTGGTTGTTAATTGCATAATTGAGCATTAATTGTTTAATTAGGTGTTAATTAGTTGAAATGCATGTGTTTAAATGTTGAATTGGATGGTATTTAGTTGAACTGTTTGAATCATTGTTGATTGTGTTGAATTATTATTGATTGTGTTTAATTGTTCGAATACTTATTGAATGGTTGAGTATTATTTTGTTGTTTTTGTACATATATAAACAATCTATAGTTTTCAATTGTATTTATTTAAGGATGTTTATTTATTGATTGAAGGTATGGCATCTCAGAGGCGATCATCTCAAAGAAATGTCCCATCGCAGTCGACTTTGAATCCGAATATGGAACCGGACGACATAATTCATCCCGGTCCTATCGATGGTTCAGTTCTTACTCGGCAGACTAAGCACCGAACTGACGAAATATGGAATCATCCGGTAAGTTTACATGTTAATCACATTTTAGTTTATAATGTGTCTATATTTTGTATGCAAGTTGTTACTAATACTGAAAAAATTTGATGTAACAGAATAATCCAAAAATGTACGAGCCGCTTACGGTTAAGCATGTTACCATGGACCCACCACATGAGCGCATTAGGCAGTATGTTGCGAATGCAGGATTCTACTCGTGTAGTATTGTGGCAAATGTGAGAACTGATCCAGAGTTGATTACTGCACTAGTCGAGAGGTGGCGGCCCGAGACTCACACTTTCCATTTCAATGGTGGGGAGGCCACCATAACGCTGCAGGATGTGGCACTTCTTACCGGTCTACCCATTGAAGGAAGACCTGTAACTGGTCATGCGCACAGGACGTGGCATCCTATTTGCATGAGACTGCTTGGTGACATGCCTACGTGTCACAAGGGCTCACCGGGGCTGGCGAAGAAGGTATGGTTTACAGAAAATATGTCGATCATCCCAGACGATGCTGATGAGGAGACGCTGAAGAGATACGCTAGGGCGTATATCCTTCAGCTGCTGGGATTGACATTATTTTCAGAACTCAGTGGTAGCAGTGTCCCACTACACTTTCTTCCATTATTGGAAGATCTTGATAGTGTCAGACACTACAGCTGGGGGAGTGCAGCGCTGGCATATTTGTACAGTATGCTGTGCAAAGCCAGCAAATCGGGTAAATGTCAGATTGGTGGAGCTGTGCTCATATTACAATTCTGGAGCTGGGAGCGTATGCGCTTCGGGAGGCCGAAGTGTGCGTTTAGGCACCTGCCCCCACTTGATGCTGATATTGACCCGTTACTGAGGGGAGCTTGGACGTTTATGTACGTATTTTTAATGTTCTTTATAAATTACTTTGAATTTGTCGTTATATATATTGATATTTCTGTTTATATGTAGGAAATGGCATGGGCCAAAAAATTTCATCGGGGTACCTAAGGGTAGTTTGTTGTTCTACCGCGATGAGTTTCAGAAGATGCTGATTAGCGATTTCATATGGAGACCATACGATGAGGGCTTGTATCATCTTTTGAACCCTATTTGTGTGGAGGGTCGACATTCCTGGAGAGCCAATGTGCCGCTAATCCATTTCAACGTAATTGAGTGGCATCACCCAGGACGTGTTATGCGACAGTTTCAGTGTCGTCAGTTTATTCCACTACCGGCGATAGCTTTTTCGGACGAGAATCATGGGAAGAATAGGAAGCCGAAAGTGGATTGGAGTATCCACTATTATCAATACATTCAGAGGTGGTCCGATCGCCTTCAGTATATTGTTGATGGAGAGGCATCTGATAGTGACATTGCGTCACCTGAGTACTATAGTTGGTACTCAATGATCACACGCAGGCTTATCCAGCCCAGGATAGAGGATGCGGCTGGCGATGCAGTGGTAGCGGAAGACGCGGTTGAGGTAGAGGTCAATCCGCATGAGCAGAGGGTGGGTACCCAGCCATACCGTCCAGATGGACATGTTCTACCAGAAAATGTAAGTTTCTTGAAAATTTAACATTTTCTTCTTGAAAATGTATGTTTAACAATTGGTTGTGTGTACAGGTACGCAGTTTAGTGTACTGTGCACGAGAAGCCGCTAACGCATTTCGTTATTGTCTGGAACCTCATACACGACAATCCTTACATACCATCTTTCACCAGGCATATGAGACCTTGGACAGCAATGGTGAAGCTGGAGTGGTTGGTGTGGACCCTGCTACCGTTACATTTGACTTAGGTAAGTAAACACAGTTATTTACCCTTTTTATTATGTATATTCTTTTTGGAACATTGCTTATTACATATAAATGCAGGTGAAGCCACTGTGACTGATGAAGACAATGATGATAATGCAAATATCGACTCTTACACTGATGATCGTGATCGGCCATCGAGCTCTTCACAACCTCAGTCTGAAGACCCGCATCGTCCCTCCAGGTCGTCACGCTTGCCACTGCGTAGAGGATCACGTCTCCGTACTGAGCCCCAGTATTCAGCTTTGAGAGACTTGCGCGATGGAGATACAAGTAGATTTTGATTGTTTGTTAATTGTGGACTTATTATGGACTTGTTTGTTTTTATCTTATATGGACTTGTTATGTATTTATTTTACATGACACACCTTGCATTAAACTTAACAACCACAAACTAGTAGTACATGAAGCGGGAAAACAACATTAGGAAATTATCAAATGAATGCAGCAAACAACAACACAATGATATTTTATTCAGAAGGTCGATTTGGACACGCACGCCTGTTGTGTCCAGCTTGATGGCAGAGGGTGCAACACTGGGATCGTGACGGTCGACTCGATGAAGACGCTCCTTGGGTGCTTGATTCGCCATGGACATGCCTCTGATCCATTTCGTTGCGTATCCTCCTTGACGGATTTCTACCAACTTTGTTACGTTTGTACCTGGGGTTTGGAAAAAATACCGGTCCAGCGTAAGGTCTCCAGAGACTGTCATGAGGCAAAGGATTGAAGTTGTACTGCCAAGTGGCGTGTTATGCATCCAGCTTGTACTCTGGGGCCACATAATCAGTGTAGTCCACCATTTCGTATTTGCACGCCGCCATTGCATGACTACAAGGGTAGTGCAGCAATTCCCATTTCCCACATGAACATGTTCCCTCAAACATCTTAACAGTCCATGTCTGCATCTTTTTCTTTGTCGTAACTTCGTACACTGCTCTATTCTTATCGTAGCACATAACTTGGTGGAAATTTGCCCTAGCGCAAAGTTTGTCCAACTTTCTACGAATTTTTGGCGGAAAGAGAGATCCGTGGCCATCGTAGAGGGACTGTTGACGCTCCACGAAATAACCTGCTGTTTGTCTAAACGTGAACATCACCAATGACGAGATTGGCAAATCGCGCCCACCTTTAAGAATGTCATTAAAACACTCGGAAGCATTAGTCGTCATCGAGCCCCATCTAATCCCACCTACATCATGTGCTTGTGACCATAACGATAGTTCAAGGTCCTCCAACCATTTGCGAGCCTGTGGTAGGTCGTCCATTATATCCATCAACTCAGCATACTCAGCCCTGAACTTCAGTTGCTTCCTCTGATAAGCCACATGCCCAAGTTTTTTTTCAAAACCAAATCGTGCACCTTTGACATAAAATTGCTCTGCAGGTGACGCACACATACACGATGGTATGCATGTGGAGGTGACCATTCGGGTTCACGCATGGCAGCTAGAATACCCTTGTGTCGGTCTGATATGATGCACAATCCCTCGCGCTCAGTCACACCTTCCCGAATGCAAGACATGAACCATTTCCAAGTCGAGTTACTCTCGCTCTCCACCACTGCAAAACAAACTGGAAGTAAATGATTATTGGCATCCAAACCAACAGCCACCAACAATGTACCGGTCCATTTCCCGTACATATGCGTCCCGTCGATCGACAACACGGGACGACAATGCTTAAACGCCTTAATGGGTTCTGCAAATGCCCAGAAGACACGGTTCACCTGCCAAGCACCATTGTTGAGTGGTTCTACATCCCACTTCACAAATGTATCTGGACTGTAATCCACCAACGCCTGCATCAAGTGCGGCAGTCTATTAAATGACGCATCCCATTCACCAAACAGTTTAACAAGCGCCAACTGCTTTGCTTGCCACGCTTTCAGGTAGGATATTTCATACCCATATTCCCTTCTAATGTTAGCACGAATATGTCGTGCATCGAATCGCAAACTTGCACTCATCGCCTCCGCGATCTCATCAGCTATGTATTTTTTGTTCAGGTGTCTGTTAGACAGCATAATCGAGCCATGCTGGCAAATGTGGTTATGTTTGTTCTTCCGAACCACCCAGTAATTTCTGTTACCCGTAACCGCAATGCGAACTCGCCATGGACAGCCATCTGTTGTCTTCAGACATTCAAAAACCATTAATGTTTTGTCGGATTCCTTCATGAAGTACTCTACATGATTCAGAATGGAGTACTTCCGCACAGCATAGATGGCTTGATCTTTTTTGCGCCAGCTTTCACCTTCAGCAAGTGACGGAGAATTATGATGGATTGTTTGCAGATTCTCATCAGAGGGTTGAAACGTTTCCCATGCTGAGATATCATCAAAATCAGGATGATCCCAAGTAATTTGAGGCTGCGTGAATTCAGTAGTGGGATCTTCAGCCGCCCGCTCCTCCATATCTTCCATTTCATCCATGTCGTATTCATCAACTACTGGGTTATCAAGTGTCGCTAGTGTCGACATACCCATCGGATCCTCATCAGAATCGGAATTGTAAACATATGCCATGTCGCAGTGAAGGGATATGAAGTAAAGGAAGGAAATTGTAGGATGAAGGGATTGTAAACTATCAATTGTTGTTGAAATGCCGATTTGAACACTACTGAATGCCGAGTTTCTATGTAAAATTCCGATTGTAAACTATGTGATTGTTGTGAAATGCCGAGAATTAATAAAGCCTTGAAACCGATGTTCCCTAAATCGGTTTCAATCGAAACCGAATCGCCCGATATCGGTTTTATAGCAAAATCAGTCTGAAAAGCAGACAAAGCCTGGCTGCCTTGTCTGAAAAAGTCTGAAAAAGCCTGACATGTTTGAATTTCCGTGAAACCGATTTTCCCCATATCGGTTTCAATAATTTTTTTTGACATGTAGCCAATTCGCCCCACTTAAAACCGATTCAACTAAAACCGGTTTAAATAATTTTTTAGTAAAACTGATTTTCGGCGAATCGGTTTGCCAGATGTCATAAGTTTTTGAATTCGTCTGGTCCACGTAGGCCCGAGCTGACACGCAGGCACCACAGTCATGAAACCGATTTTCAACAAATCGGTTTCGTTGAAAATCAACGAAACCGATATGGCCAAAGTCGGTTTTATTCAAAAATGAGTGAAACCGATATGGGCAAAATCGGTTTTCTTAAAAACAGGGCAAAAACGAGATTTGAGTTTCAGGCAGGGCAAAAGTGATATTGGGTTTCCAAAACAGGGCAAAAAATAAAAAAACTCAAATAATTCCACCAAACTCTATTACTGCTAACTCCAAATTAATGTCGAGTTCCTTAAAGTTTCACTGCTCCAATCATGAATTTTTTGTTGTTGTTGATCTTACTCCATACATAATTCAAACCTTTTAAAGTATCATTGCAACCATTGAATTATAAGATAACCCAAGCAGAGATCAAACATTTAATTAACTTATAAAGTTCTATTCACATTGTGTTACTTAATTAACCAAGGACTATTGTATCACTCATATCAATGACAGCAGTATACTTAAAATCCCTTTAGAGAAAAAAATAACGTCATTCTAACACAAATTTAAATGTAAGATTGTCACACGCCTTTATGAATTGATTTCCTTTATGGTCAATACTCATTCCATCCTTGCGAACAATGTCTTACAAAACCATACTAGCTACATTCATAATTTCTCCAATTACGTTAAACCATTGTACCTTTCTTTCACAGCATAAATCTAAGGCAATGCAATCCCGGCCTATAGTAAATCAGGAAACAACAATTCAATCATAAACATAACACAACTCATAAAATGATGTCCATTTAAATCACTCACTATCATGCAGCTACGTATTTCTTTTTGTTTTTCATCAACAACGATCAATACAAAAATAAGCACAACAACTCCAAATAAATTATTCAATAACACATGAAGGTTCTTAGCATATTAGCAAACTCAAATGCATCATTAAAAAAAATCAATCATGTACATATCTCATCTAAAAGTTCAACACTAAAATATTCTTAAAATTCAACTTCGTGTACCTCTCGAAAGTCAATCCATAGAGTCCAGCACTTCAATATCGTATAACCATACGAAGACGTGATTCACACAAATTTTACTAAAACACAACTACAAAACTATTCGTAACTACGAGTCTCTTTAAGCAACCACACTCTTGCGCCACCTCTTGTTTTCAATTGCTTTTATAAATAGTCTTGTTATTGATGAAAACTTTTCCTCATTAAGTCAAATACTTAAGATAAATATGGGCACCAAGTAATTACTTAACTGAAGAAACTTTGTTCATAATTCAACTCTCATTAATTGCCTTATAGGTCACCAACATCAACAAAAACTATAATTTAAAACTGTTCAACAAATTTCTTACAATATCCTCTGCATTCTAAATCCAAAAACATATGTTACATGAGTTTATTACTATTAATATATTGGAAACTGAAACTTATTGTTTTCCATTGATATTTACTCCAAAACGAGAAATGGCTAGTCATACTTTTTTTTGTTCTCCAGAAAAATTATCTTAGACTTACCACGACAATCTCTTATATTTACAAAAAATACTTCTTCATTTCATATCGGATCATCATGCTTGACATCAATAAATATCACCGCACACTTATTACAAGAAGGGCGAAAACAAGTTATTAAAACAACACATGATAGTTGGCAAAAATACTAATCTAAAAATACTAGCAAGAAATTACAGTTCACATATCGTATTCAAAAAGTGAATTTACTCATAACTCTAGATTGATACTAACCTGAAAGAAGATCAACCCGAACAGAAAACTTCATAACTCCCAACAGTATGTCAACAAAGTGCAACTATGTACGCAGACTCACTTATAGCAAAAAGTTAAATTATTTAATTCTTCAAAGTTAATAATATAATCCTACTGTTGTTATGCAAATGCATCAATAAAAGTCAAGTACATCTGAAAATATAGAGAAGTTCAAATAAACCACCCATCAAAACCTAAGCACATGATCAACAAGATACAAACAGTTAGTCAAGTATTTGCTACCTATAGTCGAATTGTTAAACTCCAAAAAGTAAGTGTTACTCTTAATTAATTATTTTTTCTTTTCAAAATGAATTTAAAACTAACACATCAAGAACAAAGAAAAATCCACACTGAAAAAGTCTACCACACAAAGAAAATATTTAAGCACCCTCATTAATTACCCCACTATCGCGAAATTTCTTACTTTCGTCATTTAATTACTATATTTTAGTATTATATCTCCAAGAATCAAACCTATTGCTCTGATACCATTAAATGTAACACCCCCAGAATCCGTAACCATTAAAATGGCGTCACATCGGCCGTGCATTCCCTAAACCATATTTGGAACGCACGAAGCCTCTAAAATAATGAATTTTAAATAAAAATAATTCAAATCATCTGAAAATATTTAAATGACTAAATTAATAAAACTAAGTAGCGGAAACGTTGCTAATAATTAACAGATATAGACTTCAGTTTTAAGTTTGAGTGAACAAATCTACTAACGCCCTCACTGTCACACAGATCCCCCAAGCAAGCTGATCATTCATACCTGAAATAAGAATGTGGATGGGGGGTGAGTTCCACGACTCAATAAGAAATATAGACCCAAACTAGTCAAACCATAAGTGAAAGACGAACATAAAGAATAAGCCAAGATTACCTTCCGGAGTACATATAAAGGAATTAACTCATGACAGAACAAACATAGACCATTTTCAGAAGTATATGCAAAAAGGGATACATCCGATAACAGAATATAACAGACTTCAGAAATGACAACATAGATGACAGAACAGAACAGACTTCAGAAATGCTACACAGATATTGAAACAAAACAGACTTCAGAAATGGCTACAAAAATAACGGAACAGAGACTTCAGAAATGCTACACGGACTTTAAAATGTTACACAGATAACGGAACAGAACAGTCAGAATTTCATAGTACAGAATTCGCTTCACAGTCCAATCATATCGGTCCTTTAAATAACAGTCCTTTGCCGCGCTTGACCCCGCGATGGGCCCGGTCCTTTGCTGCGCTTGACCCCGCAATGGGCAACAGAAATGCTGACGAACTATGGGCCTTTGGATCGGACAAAAAAAAGACAAGACAAGTATACTGACATGACACGTGATTTCAAATGACAAATCTGCAAAAGCACACATGACTCGAAAGAGAAGAATACCACAAACCATGACAAAAGGAATAACCAGAACGGGTATACATTACTTACTTCAAATCCGCATCATGTAACCTTCAATACAATTTATAACATGCTGAAATCAAGTAAGAGTCACCTAGAAATCATAAACAACATACTTAAACTATCAAACTTATTAAAACTTACTATCGATTATCAAGCTACATAATATTCCAGTCCATTTTGCCAATATAAAATCATTAACATTAGAGAATTCAGATTCGAACCTAAGCATTCACAAAAAAACAACTCCATAAATCCTATTTTGTTCAATCAGTCAAATCTGCCATTTGTTCGTAAAATTCAGATTTCATGCCTGAACTTGAAAACTGTTTAATACTCAGAGTTATAATACGAAACTAATATTTTCAGAAAGATTATTTTGATTACTATAATTTAGGATTTTAAATCACTCAATTCAGACATCTGAGCCTAAAATAATAAATGTTGAAGTTTAACCGTCTAAATTTCAGATATCAAAGTATGCAGTTTTCAGATTACAGGTCTTAACTTGTAACTCATTTTTCTAACAATCCAGGAAGAATTATAATATGCTCGGCATGTTGTTGGAAATATCTTTTCAAGTACAACAGAATAGGCTCTTGAAACACACAATTCGGACAACAAAAACAAGACTTATATTCACTTGAAAATCGCTCAACAAACCTGTCTAGATTTACTAGACAGATTTCAGCATCAACTTCAAAATTAAATTACTCTCACATTCGATTGAATTAGAAAACCATCTAGACATCATTGAAAATCTCTTTTCGAGTACTATAATAAATCATCAAGAATTTCTGAATTCCGTTAAGTAAAACATAAGTTATCCTTAATTGAAATTAAACCAGCGGATCTAATTATTCTCAAATAAAGTCATACAAATATACATGAATAAAATCAAGAACATACCTAGTGGACTGAAAACCTTCACTAATTCAAGATGATGTCTTTTTCTCATGTCTATTAGCTTTACAACTTCAATAACATGTTTTTCTCCTCTTCAACGATGGGTGACGACATTAGCGTATATTCAGAGAGGAAGAAGATCAAGATTCAAGATGAGGCCGTGGAAGACGAAAAACTTATAAGAAATTAATCTAGGATTGCCGCTGATTTTTGTTTCTTTATTCGTTTTTTCTTCTTCTAGTTAATTTATATTAATTCTTTTATTTATTCCTTATTCAATATCTAGTATTAATGTCCATATTAATTCTCTACCATAATTCCTTTTTTTTTCTTTCTTTCCTAATACATTCTAGCATAATTCATTTCATTGACATAATTTATTTATTAAATTTTTGAGCTATTACACTTTCGATGAGAGAAGAGGTTTTCTTACTACTTTACTTTCATGATTATATGTAGCTAAACTCTTAATTCAGTTTAGGGTTTCGTTTGTTGTGACATATGTTTTGAGACTCTTTTCTTAATGCGATTTCATGTTTCTCTAGCTCTTGTGCTTCATCCCATGAATTGAATTGTTTGGTTAAGCGCCATTTGCGCAAGGTTTCTCTGGAGAGGCAGTTGTGATAAGAATGGAGGGCATTGACGTCGAGTATTTTTGAGATACACTTTGTCAAAAACAATTTATAAGTGAACCGGTAAGACCGGTGTCGAACCCAAGGGAGCAAACGGATTACAAGCTAAGTCAATCAAGTTTTCTTACTCGGCAATTCCTACAATTCAATTTGGTTGAGTTATCAATGATTCAAAGCAACAATGAAGTGGTATTTAAAGGATTGAATTCAATTTAAAGCGAGTTTCGAGGGAATAATCCCCTGCTTGGCAATTTCCCAATGATCATGCAAACTAGAGTTCAATTAATTATGAGTTGATAGGTTTTGAACCTAGCTTAGACTATGAATTAGGCAAACCATGCATGTCTAATCCTAGTAAAGCCATCTTAGATAGGATCTCACTACTTAAAGGATATTGACCCCCTATATGCATTTACCCTCATAAATGCACATGCACAAAGTTCTAGTTCACCTCTCACCATGCATTTACTCTCATAAATGTAGGTTAAGTCCATTTTTACTACATCAAAACCATCCCTAAGCTCTCTCAAGACTTAGATCAAAGTTCAAACATAAACATGTCACTTAGGCATTTTATCAAACACTTAGAGGCATGTCTAACATGAAGATCATAGTAAAAATGAAATCAACTATAATAAATACAATAGATGTGTTTACAATGATCATTGAGTACCAAGGAGGTTCATGGAACCCTCAAAACACAAGGGGGACTACTCACACATCATGTAAGACAACAAGATGTGTAGGTTTTTACAAACAAATCTAAGAGAAATAAGAGGGAATAGAGTAGGATGATTAGTCCTAATGAACTCCCTTGATCTTGATTCCTCCTTGATTTGATGATGATGAAACCCTTGATTTGGATCACTTTTTCTTGTCTTCTCTCCAGAAAATTCCAAGATATTAGGTCAACTTTGCCTCTTTTTATTTATAGCCTCGGAAAAGATTCGGTACTGTAGCAGGTCCAGTCGATCGACTGGCGTTGGGCTGTTGGCCCAGTCGATCGACTGGAGCGAGATAAGGCGCTTGGGAAGCAGGTTCTCAGTCGATCGACTGGCACAGGGTGGGCTCCCAGTCGATCGACTGAGGAAACTCAATTTGCAGCTCCTCCTGAAAGTCCATTAAGTCGATCGACTGAGTTCCAGTCGATCGACTGGTGGCCACGTGATCTGCATGCTCTGGGCAGGGAACTCTTCAGTCGATCGACTGAATGGGTCAGTCGGTCGACTGGCGCTGATCGATTTGCAGCACCTCCTGTTAGTCCGTTAAGTCGATCGACTGGAGCAGGGGAGCTTCCCAGCCGATCAACTGAAGACCAAATACTGCCACTTTTTGCTCTAAAACACCGATTTTCCCCGAGTTTTCTTCCAATGGCTCTTGACACTGAGACATCTTGCTTTGCACCTGAAACGCACGAAAAGGAGATCAAATGACATCTAATAGTCGTCGGAAACGAACTAAAGCTATAGTGAAAATGGGCATTAATGAGTCGAAAACTCGACTCATCCACACTCCACACTTAAGCTTTGCTCGTCCTGAACAAATTATGCAAATATGCCAAGGAAGTGCAAATGTCGAAATGCTAGTGGTGCTATGTTTTTCGTGCATTTGCCTCACTAGATTTCACAAGGTCTCGATCCTTATTTCTAAACATGTTATTGAAAAGAAAATGGCAACTATGCACAATCTACCTAACTCCTTTTCGTAGGCGTTACGAATGCATTTAGCGTATGCATTAAGCCTTTAAACCCCTAGGCTACCCTAGTGGACGAGTTATAGTCTCGTGAGAGTTTTCAGAAAAGGAAATACTCACAAATCCCAAATGCACATATCCCATAAGAGTGAATGCAAGAGTGCTCAACCAAGGCTACGATTTTTCAAAACCAATCCCACACCCCAAGCTAGAACTATGATCACAATATCATTAAAAGAACTTTTTCAACCCCTTGGGTACCTTTGAGGACATGCATTCAAGGTTATCAATACTAGGGCTATGAAACGTCTCATCCAAAATTCTACTCATTTTCAAGGCAACACAACAGAGGCAAGGCTTGTAGCTCGCACAATAGAGTGTCAACCGCTCACCTATGATAGCTAGGGCTAGTCCAAGGGCTTGCGATAAGGAACTCATTCCCAAGTTTTAGGCGCTTAAGCCGTAATCCATAAGGGAAGTGGAGTTCGACACTAGAGTTCTTTAACAAACAAGTCATAAACCAAATGAATACTCCCGTGCAAGCACATGGGTCGTCCAAGAGTTATTCCAACTAGCACACAATGCAAACGTTGAATCCCGCACAATTGAAGAATGATGGAAGAACATAGAGTCAAGTTTCAAGTGCTTCTTATTTTCTTTTTGAACCTTCCTGCTCTCACTCATCATTGTCCTTTTGTCGCGAGTCAAGCCGAGGGTCGCTCGTCTATTTTCCCGGCTATTTGGACTAGAGATTGGACGATGCGTGCCACCATCCCACCTAACCGCATAAGTACCGCGGTGGCGGAGCGGACATTTTTTTTTGACTCCACACTTAAAACATGACAATATGTTCAAAAAGTGTATGGAATGTGCGGGGAACAAACATAAGCAAGGCACCGTGTTAGAGAACTCAAGTCACCAAGGAATATTCAAGGGGTCTAAGTTTTTCATGAAGATTTTTAAAAGTGTTTGCTAGCTTGATCCAAGGTGTTGCAACGAAAATACTTAGAAAGTTGGATAGACAAGGCGTTGCAATGATATTGATTCTCAAGAATGCATGTTCAAAGGACTAGGTCGCTAAATGTGGTAAATAGGCTAGATGTGATTTATAGGGATTTAGAATCGAAAATCATAAGCCTTTGAGGTTAAAACACTCTCATGTTGGGATAATGTGCAAGTGTGCAAGCGTCCATCTAAAATTATATGCATGGCATGCAAACATGTGAACTATGCGCATCAAACCACTCCACACTTAATTCAAGCTTAGTCCCTAAGCGCAAAGAATGATAAAATAAAGGCAAAGGCGCATAGGAACTCCCCTCGTTTGTAGTGCCGGTGATATAATCCATAAGAGTGAGAAATAGCCTTTTGGTTGCAAGTGTAGATATAAGAGGGTGTTTTAGACATGATAAGAATATGTGAATGTATATCCTGTAGAGTGAACAATATAAATGGTAAACACCTCCAATATCATCATAAGAATATAGCCTACAACCAATAGGCAAGAAAGGATAGATATCACCAAAATAGCATACATCATCAAAAATGCGCCAAAAGGCGACTTATCATCCAAATCAACATCCAATGCAACAAATCAAATAAGGAAAATACACATGTGGAAATAGAAATGAAGCATGGACTAAGATGTAGCCTCGTCGTCTCCCGGAGGGGTCCTCCTAGCTGAATCAACGACTCCATCATCCTCAAGCGGCTGCATGACACCGGGGAAGAGTGGGCTATCGCCTAAAGCAGAATCCACGTAGGGGATCGTCTCTCCTGGGAGTGGAGTGCCCACCTCCCCGAATGCTGAAGCTGGCGAGAAAGGTAGTGGGGAGACGCCACGTGGAGCTGAGAACTCTGGAGCGAGTGGAGGGGCAGCTGGAGTGCTGGGGCCTCCGGTGAAGGACTGAACTGCAGATCTGAGCCACTCCCACTCCCGACGCGCTCTAGTATCAGACTCTCTAACAAGGTCCTCTAACCGGGACAAACCGCTCCTCATGTCTGCCACGTCGGTCGATAATGTAGCAATATCTGACGTGACTCTCTGCCTCCACTCCACTGAGTCATCAACGACTGGAGGGGGAATATCGACCGCGGGCTCTGCTGGGGGAAACTCCTCATCAGCGGCAGGGGGCCCTCATCTTCCTCGGGAATGTCTGCCGGAGGGGGAGGAGGAGGTGAACTGGGAGGAGAGGGAGAGGGAGAGAGGTGGGCGAGACAGTAGAGCGGGTTCTGCTGCTTGAAGGCTCTCCTCCGCGCAGCAGCGGCGGTCACAAGATCCTCCACATGAGGCGACGGGTCACTGCTCCACGTCTTACCGTTCCGCTTGACCATATGCATATTCTTCATTAAATCCATGTCAAGCTTGCTCCTAGTAGGGGCCTCACAACCCTCGTGGCCAAAGGTGAAGTTACACCTTCGGGCTATCAATGTAATCAAGGAGCCACCTCCCATGCCCTTTTTCCTCGTACTCGGCTTCACAACGGTCTCAAACCGGTTTGCAAGAACCACTAGCCAATCAATGGCCTCCCCGTGATCCATGGAAACCATGAGGTCCATATCTGGGAAAGTAACCTTCCTACCCCTCTCTGTCCTCGTATTAAAATCAATAGCAATGACGTGGTGCATAATCTTCCAAACCGGGTCAACGATCGTAGAAGAGTTATATGAAGACACGAACCACTCATTCCTACCGGAAATCCTCTTCCAAAGCCTGGACTGGTCGTGCTCAGTGAATACCCGGGGCGATGCCGCAGGTTGCGGGAAACCTAGCCACTTTCGGATCGTACTCTCCCTGATCCGGAAATCCCTACCTCCCAACACAAACTTCCAATAATAAACTGAGGTACCATCCTCCCCCACTCTCTCCTTAACCGACTCAAACGAGCAGATGAACTCCTCAACTACCCTCTGGTAGGAGCCCGGATCATCAGAAAATAAAAAAGATAAACCATGAGTAGTGAGCCGAGATTGTACCTCAGTCGCTACCACTTCGTCGATGCCACGAAGCAAATCCATGTCTAGGTACAATGTCGGGATGGCCTTCTTCCTCTTCATGGTGATAGTAGTGTGACGAGTCTGGTGCTTCTCGTCCCTGAAGACCAAGGGAGCCGAGAACGGGTACGGGACCGGAATGGGCATCGGTCCCTCATAAGGCCCCTCGTGAGGCTCAACCGGCACTATGGCCATGGATGGAGGCGCTGCAGTAGGAGAAGGATCTCTCGGCACTGGGGGCGAAGGAGCTCTAGGGGTAGGAGGCACGGGCACTTTCCTCTTCGGTGCCGGTTTCCTCGGTTGAGGCATTTTCTTCTTTGGAGGTGGTGGGGAAACCGGCACGATCTCATCCTCCTCTTCTGATCCCGAACTATCATCAGCCAACGAACCCCTCAATAATTTCCGCTTGCGTGTAACAAGGGGTCTATCATCCTCTTCGGACTCGTGATACTCATCTATTTGGTCGAAAAGAGAGGGCTCATGAGCGACTCCCTTCCCCTTTGATTTGGAACTGGACGAGGCTCCGGCACTAGGCATGATGCTCTTGGAAATGGAAAGCCAAGTCAAACTGAGCAAAAACTCAGAAAACCCACTGAATTGTGATCGAGTCGATCGACTGGATGGGTACCGAAGTCTCAGTCGATCGACTGAGGGCTGGAATCCGACGGGGTTAGGGCAATTTTGGGGTTTTTCGCCGGAGGGTTTTTCGACTCAAATTGATCGGTGGGGTTTGTAGGCGGACGGATGGGGGATGGAATGACGTTGGAATTGGGTGAAAACACCGGCGGACGGCAGAGATCGGAGGAGGTGCGGATTTCCGATCGGAAATCCGATTTTTGGCGGTTTAATGCGGCGATTTGATCGCGGTTTGACGGCGGAGGGACGGCGAACTGATGGCGGGGCTATTGGGAGTAAACCGGAGAAGATTTGGGGAGGTTCGGATCGGAGGGGTTTGAAGGGTTTTGTGGATTAGGGTTTCGGATGAAATGAAGAAATGAGGAAGAAGGTTGATTTGGATAAGGAAAGCTCAGTCGATCGACTGAGATCCCAGTCGATCGACTGAGATCCCAGTCGATCGACTGAGGAAGTGTAAAAAACAGCAGCTCCTGAAACATCGTTTAGTCGATCGACTGAGATGTAGTTTGCTTCCAGTCGATCGACTGAACCCGAATTTCTGCTTGAAAATTTTTTTTCCTTTTTCCAAAGAATCCCGACTCCACACTCAGAATTTTTACTCAAAATCAAGAATATGTACCACTCAAAATATCACATATAATCAAAGTACGCCCTCCTAATCAATCGCTAGCACATAAACATACGATTTTCAACAAACGAGCTAGGATTACCACTCCACACTTAGAATGCCACCATCATCAAGAAAATTCATGCAAGCCTTATATCATGTCACACACACTTAATCATGCATTTAGAATCGTCCCATTCACCAAGCCACACGATAAGCTCACAAAATGCATGCTACACATATATGAAAGTTACTTGTGCATAGATAGACAACTCACAAACCGGGGTACCTCCCGTGAGGTGCCTAGTTTAACGTCTTGGCAAAGACCGAGCCGATCCTTTTCTCACTAAGAAGCACACTTGAGGAGTCCATAGCTAGGATCCCTCCTCAAGCGGAATAAGGCACTCTATGGGTCGGTTAAGGGGAATGTGACATTTTGCTCATCACGAAATCCCTCTCTATAATGCTTTAGCCTTTGCCCATTCACAGAAAAAGTGGTTCCATCATTGTTGAGCAACTCTACGTGACCATCCTCGTGGGGCTTGTGGACAATGAATGGGCCACTCCACTGGCTTCTCAACTTCCCCGGAAATAGTTTGAGTCTAGAGTTAAAGAGCAAGACCTTGTCTCCTTTCCTAAATTCACGACGAAAGATCTTCCTATCGTGCCATTTCTTGGTCTTCTCTTTGTATATCCTAGCGCTCTCGTAGGCTTCATTTCTTATCTCTTCCAACTCATGGAGTTGAAGGACCCTATGGTCTCCCGCCGTTTGCAAGTCCATATTCAACATTTTAATTGCCCACATCGCCTTGTACTCCAATTCTACCGGCAAGTGGCACGGTTTCCCATAAATGAGGCGATAGGGAGACATCCCAATAGGGGTTTTGAATGCCGTACGATAGGCCCATAAAGCGTCATCTAGCTTCGATGACCAATCCTTCCTTGAGCTCCCCACGGTTTTCTCCAAGATTGCCTTGATTTCTCTATTTGAAATTTCCACTTGCCCACTAGTTTGTGGGTGATAAGGTGTGGCAACCTTGTGACTAACTCCATATTTGCGAAGAAAGGCCTCGAAATGTATCTCCTTGAAATGCGAACAACCATCACTTATGACGGTCCTTGGCACCCCAAATCTTGGAAAGATGATTTTCTTGAATAGTTTCGTGACCACCTTGGCATCACAAGTAGGGGAAGCGACGGCCTCAACCCATTTCGAGACGTAATCAACCGCCACCAATATGAATCGGTTCCCAAACGAAGAAGGAAAAGGGCCCATATAATCAATGCCCCATACATCAAATATCTCGACCGGGAGGATGCTTTGTTGGGGCATTTCATGCCTCTTGGAGATATTACCGGTCATTTGGCATTGATCACATGCTTTCGCGAATTCATAAGCATCGCCAAAGAGAGTAGGCCAATAAAAGCCGCATTGTAGTACCTTTGACGCGGTTTTTGCTCCACTACCATGTCCTCCATATTGAGAAGAGTGACAATGGTAAAGAATTTCTCTCATCTCTTCTTCGGCCACGCAAGTTCTATAAGGCCCATCCGCGCAAAGCCTATAAAGGTAGGGCTCATCCCAATAGTACCTCTTGGTCTCGGAGAGGAACTTCCTCCTTTGATGGTGGTTCATATCGTGGGGGATGATCCCACAAACCACGAAGTTTACGAAGTCCGCATACTGAACAGGCTTGTCGTCGTACCTGTGCAAAAACAATTTATATTTTTCCTCGCTCTTGGCTGTGGGTTAGTACAGTGATGAGTAAGGGTCGAACCCTAGGGATCTAGATGGTTACTACTTCGCTCTGTAATAGAGAAAAAGAACAAGAAACTAATGTGAAAGTAGAGGTTAGTGTAATAATCGAGAAGTGCAAGGGATTTATCAATCAAAGGAATATTCAGGTTAGGGTATTATTCAATTGTGACTTGGTTTTATCATTGATTTCTAAATATCATGTTTCTAATTCTTTTAAACCTAATAATTCAATACTCCATTCCAAGATATATCAAATTAGTGCTCTATTTGTTTGTAGCTCTCTAGTATCAAACAAACAGTAAACAATGGATTTATATCGTTCAACTAAATCTAACCTTTCCGGGTATCAACTCAGTTTCACAATATTAATCGAGATAATTAGCACAAGGTTTAATGGAATAATAAAACAAGCATTAAGATTCAAATCTCAAAAACATAAGTCACGATTATTTAACCCTAACCCGAATATGGGTTTTAGTTACACATATTCATAATTAAATAATGCAGGGAAATAAAAGGGACAAGAACTTCACTATGAGATCGAGATTTCAAAAGCAAGGCACGGTGGCTATGGGCGGCGCACGGAGGAGGGTACGGCTGAGCAAGGCTGAGATCCGGCGGAGGAATGGAGAGCAGCAGGTGGTGCACGGCCAAGTGAAGAGAATAGTATTCGAATATGAGATGGGATGATTATGGATGGCAGCACTGCTCTTCTATTTATAGGGTTTGAGAAACCCTAACTTGGTCATAAAGCTACGAAACCCTAGCGTCGCATACAAATTGGGCCGGCTGCTGGACTTTGGAACTTGGACTTTTTTCCGAAGTACTGTTCATGGGCCGGAATTACTGTTCATCGGACACTGTTCACGCCGGAATCACTATTCACGCCGGAGTTACTATTCACGCCGGAATCACTATTCACGCCGGAGTTACTGTTCACGAGCCGAAAAACACTGTTCACGGCCCTCCTTTGGTCTGATCTTCAATTGCGATGTTTCTGGCATGAAAATGCCGTCTTTTAAGCGTGATTCCTCCTAGAGCTTCCAAATCACCTGAAACACGAAACAACACTAAAAAGTAACTGTTCGCATAATAAAGTGAATGAAATGGTGGGATTTAATGACTCGACAAGTCGTATAAATACGGCTCATCAAACCACCCCACACTTAAACTTGTTCGTCCCGAACAAGGACTAGGTCATAAGAGGAAAAAATGAAGTACGAACATCACAAAGCTTCGGTCATCCTAGACGTGCTACATGGACATGAATCGATTACTCTAGATCTCGCCTGTTATGCATGCTCGCTACTAATGTCTTTGTGCTAAAACATGGGTTAAAGATACGTGTTACCTTTGGGTCGAGATGCAAATCAATTCGGATGTATCTGGAGATAGCCCTGTTTAGACCCATGAACCCTCATTCTCGGGCTCGAACTCGCTGCTATGTGGTTATGCTTTGCCGCTTTTTCTTGCACGTGATTGATTCGAGCTCCAAAGTGTTGAGAGATTTCGGTCAGCTATAGTGTCATCTGATTCGGAATTTCAATGATGCTGTCACATGAGACGTGTGGACTATCACGATGGTTGTGAATTTGTTGCTTTGTAGTGCGGATTGTGATTTGATCGAACCGTGGTTTCTCCTCCTTTTGACGCGAGTCAAGCCGAGGGTCGCTCGTCTATTTTCCCGGCTACTCGGATTAGAAACCTTCCTGCTCTTACTCATCATCGTCCTTTCGACACGGGTCAAGTCAAGGGTCGCTTGCCTGTTTTCTCGGCTACTTGGACTAGAGCTTGGACGGTGTGAAGTTTTCCCGTCCCGACCAACCGCAAAGGGTACCGCAGCGGCGGAGCAGACTCGTACTATGTTGCCTCGAAGTGCTAGCCTCCACGAACTCCACATAACCACATATCCTGAGTTCGGCCTTTGAACGATCTGTCAAGTCTCTCTAGGGCATTGCTATCAACTCCACATCCCTGTTTATCTCAACTAACAAAGGCACGCAAAATTTTAAGATCACATGCTAGTCGCACAAATCAATTTTCACCAAGACATGCATGTAAAATCGGCTATATCTATTTCACCCAATCATTATCCACTACTGCAAGTCTAGGAAATAGTGAAGTATCATGTACAAAAATTTTAAAAATGACTCGAAACGTGCTGACTCTGTGTGGTGGGCGTGAAACAAACATGCTGACTCGATAACTGACTCTCCCACCCCACACTTTTGAAATGAGCCGTGTCCTCACGGTACGACTTAAATCAAGACACACAATGCATGCAATAAAACAAAGGGAAATAAGAATGGAGTAAGGACAGGCACTTCCCTCGTGCGTGCGTGACAATGAGAGATGGCTGATAATTCTCCTGTGAGTCCTCGAAGAGCACCATTGGAGCTTGCATCGCAGCGTGAGTTTGTTGCACACCGAAAGGTCTGCGTCAATGACATTAAGACATATAAAAAATTCCCAGGAGGTTGGAGGAGTCACAGCGGTCTCGCTTAAAACCCAACCTCCTTAGACTCGTAAGTCTTTGTGACAAAATCTTTAAACGCTCATGTTTCTCGACACAACTTATTCGAGGTGTGAACTACTCATGCTAGATACAGTCTGTCGCTAACATCTCTGATACGTTCGCCTCTGTCCCTGCATGAATATCATCTACTTCCCAAGGTACAATGTGATGATAAGACATAATAAATAGAAAATAGTAAATAGTAAATAAACTGAAAGGTAAAAAGTGCAGGGCTGCCTCCCTGCGAGCGCCTTTGTTTTACGTCGTTGGCTCGACGGTACCTCTGTAGGGATCACAAGTTAGGGTCCCATGTGCGTGTGAGGTCATACTTCTGCTTGGCCTCTCCTTCTGTTCGTCCATACTGCCCCTCTGGATGTCCATTCGGTTCTACCTTCCAAAGATCAGGCGGATTCGCCTTCACATCCTTCTGAGCTGGCGAGGTCACCTTTGTCACAGTCACTGGTCCATTGAGTCGTACTCTAGTGTTCCTCCATCCTGGTTTCCATCCAAACGCGCCTTGTCTTGGTCGTTTCTTCATGTATGAGTGGTCGGCATGGAAGTTCAGTTTCTTGCCATCAAGCGACATTAAGTATGTTCCCATGTCAACCCTCCTCTTTTTGGCACGGATGAGTGGTCGTTCAAGAATAAGTGGTGGAGAATCATCATCCCTAGCATCTCCCGTCTGCAAAATATAAGAGTCAATATCACGGGCGAGTACGAGGATTCCTGGGTCTTTACCTGAATTGATGCTTTCCGCGGACGTCTCTTGATTTATTGGTAATTCTTCATACGTCCGCGCATGAATCGTAGAGGCGTCCGCGCCCTGAACTGAGGTAGGATCTTCGATGGACGTGGCCTTGATTTCCTCGGCTGCTTTGATAGTGACGACCGGTTCTTCCTCAGGCAGATCCGTAATGAGGTCTGATTCGAATGGCTCGGTCGGCTCTTCTTTAGGTGCCAGCGGGCTGCCTTCTTCCAAATACTCGGGGTAGTCCGAATTGAGCTCTTCTTCCTTCAACCATTGGTCCTCATCTTCTGCTGGTTCTATGGGCTCCGAGATGGGCTCTATTAGATCCTCTGCCATGTCCTCCCCTGTTTTTGTACCGACATCTTCCTCCTGATTTCTGCTCAACTTGGATATTGTTTCTGCTAACTCGACTGAGCCTTTATCGATGTTGGCTATATACTGGTTCAGGTATGCACTTGTCTGCTGGGTGCTAGCTGCCAGCTCTCTTACCATGTCCTCTAGTGATTTGGTTTGCTCTTGTATTGGTTTAGATCTCTTGGCCAAATCGTCTATCAAGTCCCAAATAGCACTTATGGTCATGTCATAGACCGAGCATCCTGCCTCCTCAGTGAGCCAAATCCACTCATGTGATAACATCCCGGCGAGAAACACTTGAAGAAGATATAAGTCTGTGAATCCATGGTGCGGGCAGCTTATCACAAGGGAATCAAAGTACCGTAAGTACTCATCCAAAGTTTCATCCCGGGATTGCTCAAGGTGCATGATCTTTTCTCGGACTTCTCGTAGGGAGGGTGGTGGATAGTACTCCCCATAATTCCACGGCTCACTTCCATAGTAGGAAGACATGTTGAATCTGCAAGTGAATCAGAAAAACGTGCAAACTAGCATAGCACCGAGTAGCAAACACATACTAGCAATAAAGGGTCCCCAGGAAATTGGAGGGGTCACAGCGGTCCCACTTAAAACCCAAAATCCTTAGACTCGTAAGTCTTGGTGACAGGACCCTCTGAGAGCTAGAAAACAAAATCGAAAGAAATTGAAAACAAAAATCGAACAGTTGGGGTTTTTGAATTATTGAAATCACCGAATAGCAAATTTTGAAATAATCAAGAAAGAAAAATAAACGAAAAAGAAAAGAAGAACAAATTTCACCGTGCATAGCTCCCCGGCAACGGCGCCATTTTGAACAGGGTGTCGTCGTACCTGTGCAAAAACAATTTATATTTTTCCTCGCTCTTGGCTGTGGGTTAGTACAGTGATGAGTAAGGGTCGAACCCTAGGGAGCTAGATGATTACTACTTCGCTCTGTAATAGAGAAAAAGAACAAGAAACTAATGTGAAAGTAGAGGTTAGTGTAATAATCGAGAAGTGCAAGGGATTTATCAATCAAAGGAATATTCAGGTTAGGGTATTATTCAATTGTGACTTGGTTTTATCATTGATTTCTAAATATCATGTTTCTAATTCTTTTAAACCTAATAATTCAATACTCCATTCCAAGATATATCAAATTAGTGCTCTATTTGTTTGTAGCTCTCTAGTATCAAACAAACAGTAAACAATGGATTTATATCGTTCAACTAAATCTAACCTTTCCGGGTATCAACTCAGTTTCACAATATTAATCGAGATAATTAGCACAAGGTTTAATGGAATAATAAAACAAGCATTAAGATTCAAATCTCAAAAACATAAGTCACGATTATTTAACCCTAACCCGAATATGGGTTTTAGTTACACATATTCATAATTAAATAATGCAGGGAAATAAAAGGGACAAGAACTTCACTATGAGATCGAGATTTCAAAAGCAAGGCACGGTGGCTATGGGCGGCGCACGGAGGAGGGTACGGCTGAGCAAGGCTGAGATCCGGCGGAGGAATGGAGAGCAGCAGGTGGTGCACGGCCAAGTGAAGAGAATAGTATTCGAATATGAGATGGGATGATTATGGATGGCAGCACTGCTCTTCTATTTATAGGGTTTGAGAAACCCTAACTTGGTCATAAAGCTACGAAACCCTAGCGTCGCATACAAATTGGGCCGGCTGCTGGACTTTGGAACTTGGACTTTTTTCCGAAGTACTGTTCACGGGCCGGAATTACTGTTCATCGGACACTGTTCACGCCGGAATCACTATTCACGCCGGAGTTACTATTCACGCCGGAATCACTATTCACGCCGGAGTTACTATTCACGCCGGAATCACTATTCACGCCGGAGTTACTGTTCACGAGCCGAAAAACACTGTTCACGGCCCTCCTTTGGTCTGATCTTCAATTGCGATGTTTCTGGCATGAAAATGCCATCTTTTAAGCGTGATTCCTCCTAGAGCTTCCAAATCACCTGAAACACGAAACAACACTAAAAAGTAACTGTTCGCATAATAAAGTGAATGAAATGGTGGGATTTAATGACTCGACAAGTCGTATAAATACGGCTCATCACATACCAAGGAAGGGCCTCCGCCTCAACTCTAATGAGTTGCTCTCCAATAAATGAATCATTCACCGGTCTAGTATCCACTTCAATCTCTTCATTTTCCTCTAGCCTTGATAGGTGGTCGGCTACCACATTCTCTACTCCCTTCTTATCTTTGATCTCTATATCGAATTCTTGGAGCAATAGAATCCATCTTATCAATCTTGGCTTAGAGTCCTTCTTTGCTAAGAGATATTTGATAGCCGCATGATCCGTGAACACTATAACCTTAGAAGCCACTAGGTATGGGCGAAACTTGTCAAAAGCATACACAATAGCAAGGAGCTCCTTCTCGGTGGTAGAATAGTTCAATTGAGCTCCATTTAGAACCTTGCTTGTGTAGTGGATGGCATGAAGTTTCTTATCTATCCTTTGCCCAAGAACCGCCCCAATGGCATAGTCACTAGCGTCGTACATAAGCTCGAAGGGCAAATCCCACCTCGGGGGTTGAATAATAGGAGCCGAAATCAATGCCTCTTTCAATTTTTTGAAGGCTACTAGGCAATCTTCGTCAAAATGGAATTTGGTATCATTTCATAGAAGATTTTTCAATGGTTTTGCAATCTTCGAGAAGTCTTTGATAAACCTTCTATAAAATCCGGCATGACCAAGAAAACTCCTTATTCCTTTCACATCCCTCGGAGGGGGCAATTTTTCCATAACTTCAATTTTGGCTTTATCCACCTCAATTCCTCTCCTTGAGACCAAGTGACCGAGCACTATCCCTTCCTGTACCATAAAATGACATTTTTCCCAATTTAGTACAAGGTTCGTCTCAATACATCTTTTCAACACTTTAGCCAAATTGGCTAAACAATCATCAAAAGAGGAACCATAAACGGAAAAGTCATCCATAAACACTTCCATAATCTTTTCAATAAATTCCGAAAAAATAGCCATCATGCATCGTTGAAAAGTACCGGGCGCATTACAAAGTCCAAAGGGCATTCGCCGATAGGCAAATGTTCCATAAGGACAAGTAAAGGTCGTTTTCTCTTGGTCTTGAGGATGAATAGGGATTTGGAAAAATCCACTATATCCATCAAGATAGCAAAAATAGTCATGCTTAGCTAATCTTTCCAACATTTGATCAATAAAAGGAAGTGGGAAGTGATCTTTCTTAGTGGCTTGGTTGAGTTTTCTATAGTCCACACACATACGTCAACCGGTCACGGTTCTCATGGGAATCAATTCGTTCTTCTCATTTTTAATTACGGTCATTCCCCCCTTTTTTGGCACTACATGAATGGGGCTCACCCATTTAGAGTCCGCAACGGGGAAAATGATTCCCGCATCAAGCAATTTAAGAACTTCCTTTTTCACTACTTCACCAACAATAGGATTTAGTCTCCTAGCTCTCTCCCTAGATGGCATACTATCGCTCTCTAAATTGATTTCATGCATGCATAAATTGGGACTTATCCCCTTCAAATCATCAATAGAGTAGCCAATAGCATCCTTATGTTCTCTAACCACATCAAGCAATTTAGAGGTTTCAACATCATTCAAAGAAGCATTCACGATGATAGGCAAGCTAGAATTTGGGCCTAAGAACTCATACCTTAGGCTTGTTGGTAGAGCTTTTAGCTCTACCGAACAAAACTCCTTACCTTTGTCGCTTAGATCCCCTTCTTCACATTCTTCCTCCAAGATAGCCCAACAATCGGCAATGTCGGGAAGTTCATTATCAAGGTCAATAGCACTCATGAGAAGGTTAGGCACATCATACAATTCATAAGTGTCAACTAGGTCAAGATAATTACAAGTCATTGTAGAATTAGGACCACGTTGTGCTTTTTCAAGATTAAACTCAATCTCCTCATCTCCTACCCTCATGGTAATTGAACCCTTAGTTGTATCAAAAATAGCCCCCGCGGTGTAGAGGAAGGGCCTTCCCAATAGAATGGGAATTTCATTGTCCTCCTCCATCTCTAACACCACGAAATCCCCCGGAATATAGAAATTCCCTACTCTAATCGGGACATCCTTAAGAACTCCCTTAGGGAATCTTGAGGAGCGGTCCGCGAGCCTCAAAATCATGCTAGTTGGTTTAGGCTCACCCAAATTTAGCTTCTTACACAAAGAATAAGGCATCAACGATATGCTTGCACCCAAATCACACATTGCTCGTTCAATCTTAATATCATTAATAAAGCATGAAATAGAAAAGCTACCGGGATCCTCAAGCTTTGGGGGCATGCGAGGTTGGAGTATGTCACTACATTCGCCATTGAGGGACACCGTATCGACATCCTCGATTGTTCTCCTGCAAGTAATAACATCCTTTAGAAATCTAGCATAAGAAGGAGCTTGAGTTATTACCTCGGTGAAGGGCATTGTGACATAGAGCTTCCTCATCATCTCGGCGAACTTGGAGAATTGCTTATCATTGCTCTTCTTCTTTAACCTTTGAGGAAATGGAATAGGAGGGGTGTATATTCTAGGTTCGTCTTTCTCCTTTTCCACTTCATTCTCTTTCTCAACTTGAGGGCTAGAAACCTCTTCATCCAACTCTTCAATTTCGGCACTAGCTTGGCCTCCAAGATCAAAAGTGACTCTCTTCTTCTTAGGTAGCTCAACTTCTAACTCTTTCCCGTTTCTCAAAGTCACCGCATTGCAATGCTCTCTATTAACTTGGTCGGGCCTAGCCGGTAGTTTCCCGGGTGCCCTTGTAGATGCCTCGGCTTGTTGAGCAATTTGAGTTTCTAGCATTTTGTTGTGGATTTCTAGCCTTTGATTCGATTGCTTAACCTCATTCAACTCTTGCCTCATCTCGTTTTGGTTTGCTAAGAGTTTTGCAAACATAGCTTCAACACCGGAAAGTTCATTAGGAGGTTGTGGAGGAGCTTCAACTTGTTGATAGGGCCTTTGAGCTTGAGTTTGATATTGTTGCCCTTGGTTCCTTTGAAGCAAAGTCGGTCCTTGACTTTGATAATGGTTCCTAGGTTGGAACCCTTGATTTGATTGAGTAGGTTTAGGACCGAATCCGGGAGGTGTGGATCCAAAGTCGGGGCGAGTAGGATTAGTGGTCTTGTAGGAGAAATTGGGGTGATTTCTCCATCCCGAAGAGAATTTCGGTGTAGTATAATTCGCTTGGGGGCCTTGCCCTTGATTGGTACTAGTCCCATAGTCTCTACTTTGGTTTCCTCCCACAAAAATTGACTTCTCCATAACCTTGCCCTTGCACGTCCCTTTGAACCAATGGGCAAGAAGTGGTTTCATGTTCGTACACCTCACAAATGTCACACCCTTGCCTCGTTGAAGACTCTTTTTCAGGGTGTTTCATCCTAAAGACTTCATCCGAGAGATTATCAAAGTCCTTCCTCAATGCATCATAATCGCTAGAGCTCACCGCTTTCACTTCGTGTCTCTCATTTCTTCTTCTAGGGTTCCCTCTCTCGCTTCCCCACATGAAATAATTCTTCGTTATTTTCTCTATAACCGCAAAGGCTTCATGTGGTGCAAGGTCCATTATAGCTCCGCCCGAAGCGGTGTCAAGTGCAAGACGAGAATTACCGTCCACACCTTGATAGAAGGTGTGGAATAGAAGAAGATCATCCAAATTGTGGTGAGGACATAGCCTTTGATATTCTTTGTATCGCTCCCAAGCTTCATAGAGCGTCTCTCCATCCATTTGCACAAAATTTGTAATTTGGCTCCTATAATGCGCCGTCTTGGAAGGAGGAAAGTATTTATTGAGAAAGGCCACGGCTAGCTCCTCCCAAGTAGTGAAGCTATCGGGAGTTTGACTCCTCAACCAATCTCTTGCTCTTCCCGTGAGGGAGAAAGGGAAAAGCCTAAGTAGCTTAGCATCTTCCGAAATTCCATTGATCTTGAATGTCTGCTCCGCCACCGCGGTACTTATGCGGTTAGGTGGGATGGTGGCACGCATCGTCCAATCTCTAGTCCAAATAGCCGGGAAAATAGACGAGCGACCCTCGGCTTGACTTGCGACAAAAGGACAATGATGAGTGAGAGCAGGAAGGTTCAAAAAGAAAATAAGAAGCACTTGAAACTTGACTCTATGTTCTTCCATCATTCTTCAATTGTGCGGGATTCAACGTTTGCATTGTGTGCTAGTTGGAATAACTCTTGGACGACCCATGTGCTTGCACGGGAGTATTCATTTGGTTTATGACTTGTTTGTTAAAGAACTCTAGTGTCGAACTCCACTTCCCTTATGGATTACGGCTTAAGCGCCTAAAACTTGGGAATGAGTTCCTTATCGCGAGCCCTTGGACTAGCCCTAGCTAGCATAGGTGAGCGGTTGACACTCTATTGTGCGAGCTACAAGCCTTGCCTCTGTTGTGTTGCCTTGAAAATGAGTAGAATTTTGGATGAGACGTTTCATAGCCCTAGTATTGATAACCTTGAATGCATGTCCTCAAAGGTACCCAAGGGGTTGAAAAAGTTCTTTTAATGATATTGTGATCATAGTTCTACTTGGGGTGTGGGATTGGTTTTGAAAAATCGTAGCCTTGGTTAAGCACTCTTGCATTCACTCTTATGGGATATGTGCATTTGGGATTTGTGAGTATTTCCTTTTCTGAAAACTCTCACGAGACTATAACTCGTCCACTAGGGTAGCCTAGGGGTTTAAAGGCTTAATGCATACGCTAAATGCATTCGTAACGCCTACGAAAAGGAGTTAGGTAGATTGTGCATACTTGCCATTTTCTTTTTAATAACATGTTTAGAAATAAGGATCGAGACCTTGTGAAATCTAGTGAGGCAAATGCACGAAAAACATAGCACCACTAGCATTTCGACATTTTCACTTCCTTGGCATATTTGCATACTTTGTTCGGGACGAGCAAAGCTTAAGTGTGGAGTGTTGATGAGTCGAGTTTTTGGCTCATTAATGCCCATTTTCACTATAGCTTTAGTTCGTTTCCGAAGACTATTAGATGTCATTTGATCTCCTTTTCGTGCGTTTCAGGTGCAAAGCAAGATGTCTCAGTGTCAAGAGCCATTGGAAGAAAACTCGGGGAAAATCGGTGTTTTAGAGCAAAAAGTGGCAGTATTTGGTCTTCAGTCGATCGACTGGGAAGCTTCCCTGCTCCAGTCGATCGACTTAACAGACTAACAGGAGGTGCTGCAAATCGATCAGCGCCAGTCGACCGACTGGCCCATTCAGTCAATCGACTGAAGAGTTCCCTGCCCAGAGCATGCAGATCACGTGACCACCAGTCGATCGACTGGAACTCAGTCGATCGACTTAATGGACTTTCAGGAGGAGCTGCAAATTGAGTTTCCTCAGTCGATCGACTGGGATCCCACCCTGTGCCAGTCGATCGACTGAGAACCTGCTTCCCAAGTGCCTTATCTCGCTCCAGTCGATCGACTGGGCCAACAGCCCAACGCCAGTCGATCGACTGGACCTGCTACAGTACCGAATCTTTTCCGAGGCTATAAATAGAAAGAGGCAAAGTTGACCTAATATCTTGGAATTTTCTGGAGAGAAGACAAGAAAAAGTGATCCAAATCAAGGGTTTCATCATCATCAAATCAAGGAGGAATCAAGATCAAGGGAGTTCATTATGACTAATCATCCTACTCTATTCCCTCTTATTTCTCTTAGATTTGTTTGTAAAAACCTACACATCTTGTTGTCTTACATGATGTGTGAGTAGTCCCCCTTGTGTTTTGAGGGTTCTATGAACCTCCTTGGTACTCAATGATCAATGTAAACACATCTATTGTATTTATTATAGTTGATTTCATTTTTACTATGATCTTCATGTTAGACATGCCTCTAAGTGTTTGATAAAATGCCTAAGTGACATGTTTATGTTAGAACTTTGATCTAAGTCTTGAGAGAGCTTAGGGATGGTTTTGATGTAGTAAAAATGGACTTAACCTACATTTATGAGAGTAAATGCATGGTGAGAGGTGAACTAGAACTTTGTGCATGTGCATTTATGAGGGTAAATGCATATAGGGGGTCAATATCCTTTAAGTAGTGAGATCCTATCTAAGATGGCTTTACTAGGATTAGACATGCATGGTTTGCCTAATTCATAGTCTAAGCTAGGTTCAAAACCTATCAACTCATAATTAATTGAACTCTAGTTTGCATGATCATTGGGAAATTGCCAAGGAGGGGATTATTCCCTCGAAACTCGCTTTAAATTGAATTCAATCCTTTAAATACCACTTCATTGTTGCTTTGAATCATTGATAACTCAACCGAATTGAATTGTAGGAATTGCCGAGTAAGAAAACTTGATTGACTTAGCTTGTAATCCGTTTGCTCCCTTGGGTTCGACACCGGTCTTACCGGTTCACTTATAAAATGTTTTTGACAAAGGGTAGTTTGATGCGCATAGTTCACATGTTTGCATGCCATGCATATCATTTTAGATGGACGCTTGCACACTTGCACATTATCCCAACATGAGAGTGTTTTAACCTCAAAGGCTTATGATTTTCGATTCTAAATCCCTATAAATCACATCTAGCCTATTTACCACATTTAGCGACCTAGTCCTTTGAACATGCATTCTTGAGAATCAATATCATTGCAACGCCTTGTCTATCCAACTTTCTAAGTATTTTCGTTGCAACACCTTGGATCAAGCTAGCAAACACTTTTAAAAATCTTCATGAAAAACTTAGACCCCTTGAATAATCCTTGGTGACTTGAGTTCTCTAACACGGTGCCTTGCTTATGTTTGTTCCCCGCACATTCCATACACTTTTTGAACATATTGTCATGTTTTAAGTGTGGAGTCAAAAAAAATTGATCTTGAATGTAGCACAAACTTCAAGAAACGACGTCAAATGGGAATTCGGATCTTCATTGTCCCTCCCCGAGAATTGGTTAGATTGAACCATTTGAATGGTGGACGTCTTCAAATCAAAATCCCGGTTATCCACGATAGGCAATTGGATGGGAGATCGGTAGCCATATGTCGTAGGGATGGCATAGTCCTTGAGGGCTCTTCTAGCTATGGGCAATTGCGGAGGAAGGTTGTCTTGGTTTCTATGGTGAGGTGGTGGTGGGGGAGGAGGTCTATTGTTGTTGTTTTCGGCCATGACTCCTTGAGTATTGGAGGTTTGTCCTTTGTCTTTGTTGGTCTTACTCCTTGTGATATGAGGATTAACTAGCTCTCTAATAGGTTGGTTCAAGTCTCTATCCACGATTTGAGTAAGTTTCTTGGTCTTCGGTGGCATAAAAGAAGTGAACCTACAGAGAAGCCAATTAAAACAAGTAAGCGTGGTGAATAAGTTCAAGAAATGCAAGTAACAAGTAAAATAAAGTAAAACATGGAATAGTCGGAGCACTAAATGATTTTCCTAAATCTAGCTATTGCTCCCCGGCAACGGCGCCATTTTTGACGTCGAGTATTTTTGAGATACACTTTGTCAAAAACAATTTATAAGTGAACCGGTAAGACCGGTGTCAAACCCAAGGGAGCAAACGGATTACAAGCTAGTCAATCAAGTTTTCTTACTCGGCAATTCCTACAATTCAATTTGGTTGAGTTATCAATGATTCAAAGCAACAATGAAGTGGTATTTAAAGGATTGAATTCAATTTAAAGCGAGTTTCGAGGGAATAATCCCCTCCTTGGCAATTTCCCAATGATCATGCAAACTAGAGTTCAATTAATTATGAGTTGATAGGTTTTGAACCTAGCTTAGACTATGAATTAGGCAAACCATGCATGTCTAATCCTAGTAAAGCCATCTTAGATAGGATCTCACTACTTAAAGGATATTGACCCCCTATATGCATTTACCCTCATAAATGCACATGCACAAAGTTCTAGTTCACCTCTCACCATGCATTTACTCTCATAAATGTAAGTTAAGTCCATTTTTACTACATCAAAACCATCCCTAAGCTCTCTCAAGACTTAGATCAAAGTTCAAACATAAACATGTCACTTAGGCATTTTATCAAACACTTAGAGGCATGTCTAACATGAAGATCATAGTAAAAATGAAATCAACTATAATAAATACAATAGATGTGTTTACAATGATCATTGAGTACCAAGGAGGTTCATAGAACCCTCAAAACACAAGGGGGACTACTCACACATCATGTAAGACAACAAGATGTGTAGGTTTTTACAAACAAATCTAAGAGAAATAAGAGGGAATAGAGTAGGATGATTAGTCCTAATGAACTCCCTTGATCTTGATTCCTCCTTGATTTGATGATGATGAAACCCTTGATTTGGATCACTTTTTCTTGTCTTCTCTCCAGAAAATTCCAAGATATTAGGTCAACTTTGCCTCTTTTTATTTATAGCCTCGGAAAAGATTCGGTACTGTAGCAGGTCCAGTCGATCGACTGGCGTTGGGCTGTTGGCCCAGTCGATCGACTGGAGCGAGATAAGGCGCTTGGGAAGCAGGTTCTCAGTCGATCGACTGGCACAGGGTGGGCTCCCAGTCGATCGACTGAGGAAACTCAATTTGCAGCTCCTCCTGAAAGTCCATTAAGTCGATCGACTGGTGGTCACGTGATCTGCATGCTCTGGGCAGGGAACTCTTCAGTCGATCGACTGAATGGGTCAGTCGGTCGACTGGCGCTGATCGATTTGCAGCACCTCCTGTTAGTCTGTTAAGTCGATCGACTGGAGCAGGGGAGCTTCCCAGTCGATCGACTGAAGACCAAATACTGCCACTTTTTGCTCTAAAACACCGATTTTCCCCGAGTTTTCTTCCAATGGCTCTTGACACTGAGACATCTTGCTTTGCACCTGAAACGCACGAAAAGGAGATCAAATGACATCTAATAGTCGTCGGAAACGAACTAAAGCTATTGTGAAAATGGGCATTAATGAGTCGAAAACTCGACTCATCAGGCATCTAGTGAATTGGGAGACTGTGTGTATAGACAAGAAGAAGGGAGGACTGGGCTTGAAAAACATAGAAATGATGAATTATGCAATGGTTATCAATCAAATGTCGGGGAAGAGAGAAGGCAATACTAGTTTATGGACATATTGGATGGGTAAGTACTGGACTAAAGACGAGCATTGGTGGGAAGAGGAAATGAGAGCTAATAATTCATGGGTTCTCAAACGTCTCCTACAGTGCAAGGAAATATGTCTTCACTGTGTAACAATCACAAACAATTCAACGAGCTGGGAGGGCATAGAGAAGGCTTTGGAGTAAAGGACACCTACAACACGTTAATAGAGCATACAATTTTGGTGGAGTGGCACAACTTAGTTTGGAATGAATTTAACGTGCCTAGAGACTCTTTTAATGCTTGGCTAGCAATTCAAAATAAGTTGATGACAAAAAACAGAATGAGCAAATGGGGATTCCTGGGAGCCAAGACCTACGTCCTTTGTGCGACTATGGATGAGAGTAGAGACATCTTTACTTTGCTTGCAATTTTACAAGGGAAGTGTGGAATAAGGTAATGCATTTTTTGCAAGTGAGGCTCTATCCTAGCTGATGGGAGTTATTGATCCCTTGGTTCAAAGGGCTACCACAAAAATGACTTAAGACGAAGATGATAGCCGCAGCGACTACGAGAACAATGAATGGCATATAGAAGGCGAGGAACTTGAAATTTTTTAGAGAAGAGAGTACCACTACAGCAAGTATAGTACAAGAAACAATTCGGTAAATGAAGATGAAGATATGGGCTATCAAGAAGGAGCTGTGCGCCAAGGATGATACAAATTGGTTGATGAAAATGCAGTTTTATTAATTAGAGCCTATTTTTAGAGGTTTCTGCCTTGTTCACGATTTTTGTAAGTTTTGTTAGCAAGGTAGGTTTTTAGTGACTTTTTTTATTAGTTTTTAGCCGGACAGGTTTTTAGCGTTAGTTTGTACATGCTCCTTTTTTATCAATGATATCACCACATTTTTCACACAAAAAAACTTTATCGTAAAGCTTAGTTTGACAATTAATTCTTATCGGTAATATCTACTGGAAAATTTGTCGTAAAGGTAGATCGTAATACCTAGACTTAATAATACCTTTGTCGGATTATTGTGTTTAGGAAAGAACTAGAAGTCTAACACCTTTGTTGAGTTAGATTGTGGTGTATCACCTTTGTCGGGATACTTAGGATTGTTACCTTTGTCGAAATAACCACACTTAGAAACTTGAGATTTGATATTTACCAGTCAATGATAAACGTGCCACAATAGAAACCCTAAGCTGAATATTCTCTCTAATTGAAATCTTCCTCGCTTTTTGCCTCTTTTGCACTCACAATTGCTTATTGTAACTCCCTTTTTTTCTTGTTTTCATAAACAACTTCAACAACCAGCTCTCTTGGGTTCAACCTTGCTTGCCGCTACACTAGCTCACTAGCAAGAGAGATATAAATTTAAGTTTGACGCGTCAGATGATGCGCGTCAAATTTTTGGCGTTATTGCCGGGGAGCTGCACTTCAGTGAAGCTGTTTCTTTTTTCTTTTTCTTTTTATTTTTTGTGTTTTGCTACTTGCTTCGCTATGTCTCGCACAGGTAGTGAGAACAGCGAGGGTGATGATCAGATGGAGACGTATTAACCCACAATGAAGGAGCTGTCTACCCCTAATTTTAAGAATAAACCTTGGTGTATCAATGAGGGGCCAGACATGTTGGAAATCGAGATCAAAACTACGATAGTGCACCATTTGCCAAAGTTTTTGGGTCGGCAAGGAGAATCAGCCACCAGGCAACTACAGGATTTTTAGGGCATCTGCCTGACTCTCGGACCCTATGGAGTCACAGTGGAGAATTTTAAACTTAAAGCTTTCCACTTTTCTTTAACTAACATGACTCGATCTTGGTTTCTATCTCTTTCTTCAGGTAGCATCAGGACATGGGACTAGATGCAGAAGAAGTTCCTCGAAAAATACTACCCAGCAGCTAAGGCATGACAGGTTCGTAGACAGCTGCAAGAAATCAGGCAGGGGCCGAACAAGTCGATGTGTGACTATCTAGAGAAGTTTAATGCCCTGGAGCAGAGCTGCTGCAATTTGGGAATGCCAGAGAAGCTGATAATTGAGTACCTGCTTGATGGTCTGAGGCCTCTCGACATGATGCTACGAGACGCCTCAGCTGGAGGAACCATCATGAATCTGTCCCCAGCTGGAGTGTGGAATTTGATCGCTGAAGTGGCCGAGAATGCTAGATACAGAGAGGAGGTCAGTCAGATATGTTGCAAAGGCTGAGCCCTAACATCTGATGAGCTGAAAGAACTGAAAGAGATGATGAAGGTTTTAATAATTATTCAGGTAGCTCAGGTAAGGCCGTGTGAGTTTTGTGGTGCGACTAATCATAAGACGGATGCTTGCCCGACTCTACAGGAGGATACATATGCCAAGGTTTCTATAATGGGTGAATTTCAAAATTACAACACCTCAGCAACCTCAGTAACAGTACTACCGCCCACCATATCGTCAGAAGTAGGGTAGCTACAGTAATCAGGGTCAGTATTTGCAGAGAGCAAAGTTACAATCAAGCAGGCCATAGTAATCAAAATTCAAGCAAGCCTCTGGAGGATGTGGTGAAGGAACTGGCAGCTAGCACTCGGCAATTAGCCACCACTATGCAGCAAAATTAGGCGAAGACCGATGGATCATTAGCGGAGCTTGCTAAGTAGTGTCCAACTTAGCCCAGACTATTTTTGAGCTGAAGAGAGATCCAGGAAAGCTACCGTCGCAGACAGTGCCTAATCCGAAGGGAAACATCAGTACGTTGGCTATAATAGACAAACCGGAGGTAGAAAACGGGTCGGAGACCGTAAGTCTCGCACCCAAAGACAATATTAACGTTGGGCGCATCGATGTAACCTCTGCTTTAGATGCGGCATTAAAGATGTCAGCGGACGTGGTGAATAGGTTGGTCATGCTCAATGAGGAGATAAAGGCCATGCCCAAGAAGACATTACATTAGGGCAAGGGGACTTAAGATACTCATCGGGCGTGACACTCACGGTAAGGGAAAATTTATTTTTAAATTCTGAGACCCCGCCTTTGATTTCTATGCAGGTAAAAGCTCCTGAAGAGCGTATGATTGACAAGAATGAGCTAGGAGACGAGTTGGAGGCAAAGCATGTGCCAGAAAAGTCAACAAAGGAGCACCCACTTGCTACGAGTCATGAGGGTCCGCCTGGAAAGTGTAAGGACCCAGGTGCCTTCATAGTCACCTGTGGTGTCGGTGAGACTCTTATACATCACAGTTTAATCGATTTGGGTGCTGCTATTGATGCCATGTCATACTCTTTATATTGTTCTTTAAAGCTGGGACCATAAAAACCTCATAAACTGTTGGTAGAGTTAGGAGATAAATCATGTGTTTGTCCTGTTGGTTTGCTTGCAAAGACATGAGAGCACCACTCGACGAGGGCTACGAGCAGACAGAAGGAATTGCTAAGGTGAAATTTGACCTCACACGTCCATTGGATCAACCTGTGATCCCTAATGAGGTATCAATGAGCCAACAACGTAAAACAAAGACGCTCGCAGGGAGGCAGCTCGACAAATGTTTATTTGTTTCTTCGTTTTCGTGTCTTTTGTGTTTTTTTGAGTCTTGTTCAGTCTTGTGGCATCTAACCAGTCTATTTTGACTTGGTTTATGTGGGAAAGAAGTTGTTTTACAGGTAAAAATCAGGTCCAACTCATTACAGGTCGCTCCGAGCACAGACATTAGGACCGCGCCCATAGGCAATATTAGTGCCGCGCCGAACATTGACATTAAGAGTTGACCGCGCCCCTAATGTCTACACTGGGCGCGGTTAACCATTGACCAGCGTTGACCGACTCGTTTTACCCAAATTTTCATCATCACGTAATGAGACGAGGGGAGTGCTTGTTCACTTTAATCTCTATTTTCCACCTACATGTGTGTCTTGCATTGTCTGTTTGTCTTTGAACTAAAGTCGTGCCGTGAGGACACGGCTTGGTTCAAAAGTGTGGGGGTGGGAGAGTCAGTCAGTTGTGTCAGCATGTTTATTTTACTTGCATCTGCACCGTGTCAGCACGTTTCTTTAAAAAAAATTGAAAAGTATGGAATTTCTCTCTGTTTCCTGGATATGCAATATTGGATTTTGATGATGTGAAATAGATCATGCTGATTATATTGTATATCTCTCGTGAAATCTTAATTGTGCTTTTACATGTGAATTTTACCCACTACGTGTCTTTTGAGTTGAGATAAACAGGGATGTGAAATTGATAGAAATGTCCTAGAGAGACTTGACGAAGCATTCAAAGGACCGGATTTAGTGGAGGCTAGCACTTCGAGATTTTATGGTTCAGAGTTTGCTCCGCCGCTGCAGCGTTTATGTAAGTAGGCGGGGTGGGAAAACAAACTGTCCTATCTCTAGTCCGAAGTAATCGGGAAAAGGTGGAGGGCCCCCCATCTTGACTCGCGTCAAAAAAGTCGAGGATGAAAAAGAGCGAGGAGGTATTTCCATATGCTTGCGGGCAATGATTTGACCTCCTTCAAAAGAAAAGAAGAAAAGGACAATTTGTTCACAACAAAGGAGTAAAACTCAAGAAAAATCAGCCAAATTGTGAGGTTTTATACAAAGAAAAGTGAAGTCAGGCAAGTGATTCATTCGAGCTTCAAGGTTTCTGAGTTTCTTTCTTTGTGTTGTACATGTTTTGATGTAGTGAACTTTCTTTGGCCTTTGGCTCTTGATGTATAACCATATAGCTAGAATTCGGGACAGGGAATGCAGATCATGGTCTAAAGAGGACTATCTCTCATTCATCCGAATTGATTTGAATTTCAGCTCAAAGGTACCATGTATCAAGTTAATTCTATGTTGAGCATGATGATTTGAGTAACTGACAGGTCGTCGTTGGTACCTGCAAATTTAAATTTATAATTTTCCTCACTCTTGGCTATGGGTTAGTACAGCGGTAAGCAAGGGTCGAACCCTAGGGAGCTAGATGGTTACTTATTGTTCTGAAAAAGGAAAAACAGTTGGTTGTGAGCAAATTAGGAAACAAGTGCGAATAAAGAAATAAACGAAAGATGTCTATCAGAGAGGGAATATTCAGACTAGATTTCTAATTGTGACTTGTTATCCTTGACTACTAATAATCTAAACCGATGTTTCTAAGTGTGGTCGTCCCGACAAAGGTGACTTCCCAAATAACCCGACAAATGTGTTATGCCACAACCTAACCCGACAAAGGTGAAAGGCTTCTAATTCTCTTCTAAATCAAATAACCCGACAAAGGTGCTATTTAACCTAGATGTGCTATCTACCCAAACGACAAAGTATTAAGCAGATAATAATGATAGAAATATTGATCAACTAAGCTTTGCGACAAAGCATCCACCTAATCTAGCAATAATTCAGAATATAGGCACGAGGACTAGTAAAACATGGAATTAGCATTAAGAACGAAGTCTCAAACAATAGTCACAATATATGAAACCTTAGCCCGAATAGAGGGCTTAGCTACACATGGCCATGAAAACGGAATACAAAAATAAATAAATAAATAAATAAAGAGCGTCTTCTCTATTGTCGAACGAAGGAGGAAACCGGGCCGGAATGGTGAAGAACCGTCGGAGGAGGAGGAGGAAGCCTAGAGAGAGAAGCTCTGGTCTTCGATGCTTGAGGGATGCTTGAAACCCTTGATATGAGGCTGTATTTATAGAGAAAACTAGGGCTTCGAAGTTTCCAAGTTGAGGTTGGCCCAAAAACGGTTTTAGGAAACATGTCCTAAAACCGACTTTGCTTGGCTTCCAAGTTTACTTCTTCTGCAAGTCTTCCAGATTCTTCCAGGACCTTCTAGAAGCCTCTAAACCGCCACGGAGGGAATTTTGATTTTTTTCCGAAGTACTGTTCACGGCCAGAATTACTGATCATCCCAGAATACTGTTCATGCCGAAATTACTGTTCACGAGTACTGTTCACGAGCCGAAAAATACTGTTCACGACACTCCTCTGGCTTTGTTCTTCAACTGCGATGCTTCTGGCATGAAAATGCCGTATTTTAAGCGCGTTTCCTCCTAGAGCTTCTGAAACACCTGAAATGCAAAACAACACTAAGAAGTAACTGTTTGCATGGTAAAGTGCCAAAATTGGTGGGATTTGATGAGTCGTATAAATACGGCTCATCAGTAACGATTGAGTTATGCATAGAAAAGCTAAATCTAGACTAACAACTCATATTCATGTGCATGTATCCAAGACGTCGAAGAAATTGTGGTGTCATATTTGTTTTCCTTCTATGACTTGTTCTTGTTCGGGACGAACAAGTTTAAGTGTGGGGTGGTTTGAGGAGTCGTATTTATATGACCCGTCGAACTAACTAATCCCATTTATTTCCACACTTTATTATGCCAACAGTTACTTTTTAGTGTTGTTTTGCATTTCAGGTGTTTCGGAAGCTCTAGGGGGAAACGCGCATAAAAGACGACATTTCGTGTCAAAAACACCACAATGGTAGATCAGACCTTCGGAGGTTCGACAGAGTGCTAGGAATTAACCACGGGTGAGAAAAATACGAGCTACATGTCGTTGCGTAGCTGACTCAATTCTATACAACTCTCTAGTTCACACCGAGAGCAGCCGAGGTCATTTGAAAGGTCAAATCAAGAGTCGAAGTCAGAACTGGCGCGCAGAAAGGAGAACCCAAGTCAGTGTGGATCGCGCCCAAGGAAGACATTAGCATTATTGCTAATGTCAATGCTGGGCGTGGCGAGCCGGCGAGGTGATGACATCAGCATTGCGTTTGATGATGTCAGCATGCCGGGATTTTGTAATTCAGGCCAAAAATAGACTTAGAAACTCAATTTTGCTATAAATAAAAGGTTTGGAGTAGGGTTTCTATTATCCGATCATTCTACGAAGAATCAGAAGACGGCTCTGGAGGAGAAGGCGACGCTTTCGACGAGAGAAGAGATTTTCTTACTACTTTTCATTATGTGTTTTACTTCCATGATTATGTATAGCTAAACTCTTAATTCTGTTTAGGGTTTCGTTTATTGTGACATATGTTTTGAGACTCTTTTCTTAATGCGATTTCATGTTTCTCTAGTTCTTGTGCTTCATCCCATGAATTGAACTATTAGGTTAATTAGTGGAAACTTTGTCGTAAAGCTTAGTTTGACAATCAATTCTTATCGATAATATCTACTGGAAACTTTGTCGTAAAGGTAGATCGTAATACCTAGACTTAATAATACTTTTGTCAGATTATTGTGTTTAGGAACGAACTAGAAGTCTAACACCTTTGTTGGGTTAGATTGTGGTGTATCACCTTTGTCGGGATACTTAGGGGTGTTACCTTTGTCGAAATAACCACACTTAGAAACTTGAGATTTGATATTTAGCAGTCAATGATAAAAGTGTCACAATAGAAACCCTAAGCTGAATATTCTCACTGATTGAAATCTTCCTCTCTTTTTGCCTCTTTTGCACTCACAACTTCTTATAACTCCCTCTTTTCTTGGTTTCAGATACAACTTCAAAAAACAGCTCTCTTGGGTTCGACCCTGCTTGCCGCTACACTAGTTTACTAGCAGGAGAAATATAAATTTAAGTTTGACGCGTCAGACGACGCGCGTCATCAACTAGTTGTTTATATTTATTTGATGTCTATTCATGAAATGTTTATCTGTATCAGAGAAAACTTGCTCAAAGGTTTGAGAGGGTAAAATCAGTGGTTTTGCTGTCGATTCGCTTTTGTATTATTATAAATTGCGTATGAATTGCGTGCCTTTGATTATATAAATAGAAATGCCTTCGATGATCTTGAATATATTTTGTGTGATAGGTTCTTCAACTAATATGAGAGCCAGGATTTGTAATTTAGTCAGATGATCCAGGTCTAGAAGAATTATTAGTGTATATATCATGGGAGGACTTTCGAATGTGCACAAAGGGCTATTCTCTTTATCTTCAGCATCTGCATCATCATCCTCACGTTCGTGGTTTTCTCCTCTTCAGTATGTTAAAGCAGCCGCCACAAAATCTGACCTTCCTATTACACCCATACCGCCATATCATCATTCGTAGTCAGGTAAACATAAATCATATCCAACAGTGGCGAATCCAGAAATTTTTTGGATAGGGGGCAAACTAAAATGTATAGCAATATAAAGATAATTTTTATGTATTTTCTAAAATAATGGGGGCATAATATTAAAATCAGTGGGGGCAAATTCTAAAATTTATTGAATATTAACCTAATTTGTTTAAGAATCAGTTAAATGTCGAAAAATTACCGGGGCCAACTGCCCCCACTACCAACAACATGCATCCGCCCCTGATATCCAATGTGACATAATTCGTACCTTCTTACGTATAATTCGTACTCTACAAAATATAATTCGTACTATGCATAGAATCATTCGTACTACCCTACACATCATTCGTATCCCCCTACAAATCACTTGTACCCTTCTAATCATACAGAACATCATTCATATCCTATGAGGCACTTCTAATCATACAGAACATCATTTGTATCCTTTATTCATCATTCGTATCCCCCTGCACATAATTTGTATTATGTTGAACATCATTCGTACCTTTGAACTCCCCGACCCACATACAATTATCCCAATGAACCCATACTGCAATGAAACCCTAAAAATATATACTTCAACTTGCGGACTACCCAACAGCTATCCCGTAATCACTAAACCCTCGAACGTACTATATTCGACTTACCGTAGTGTTGCTCGTTAAACCTTGCTTGCCTTTCTTTGTCCGCAATTGTGTAACGATGTGGAATAGAAAAGGTCGTCGATTTCGCAGAGATTTGAGGCGTTTGATTTTGTTTTCAACTTTCGTGGGTTTACATATTAGGGCGAGCAATAAGCAGGATTACGGTTTGATATTTTTTTTGGCTTCTTAATTTGCCCTTTTAACTACAATTAGTAATAAAAATATTAATAATTTTAAACTTAATCTGCAATTAGTATAAAACATGTTGTTGTAATCTAACGGTTCTGTTTTTTTCTTATTTCTCATGCATCTGGCCCTTCTCACCTGATCTCAACTCAAGATCCATAATGTTTCCTTTTTATTTATTTTGTTCCATTTTATATTTTTCACAAAGAGAAATGATCAAATAAAATCCACAATTAAATATGTTAACTATAAACCGCTAAGAATTTGACATGTGGCACTTCCAACCAATCATAAATCGGGGCACTTTTTGTAAATATAGAAAATTAAAATGAACTTACTTAAGAATATATAATAGATGTGAGCGTATAAAGGTCCCAAAAAAGCAGCAGATTAAACCCCTCATACTTCAAATGAGTGCTGGGAAAAGACAAAAGACCCGATCCCTGTTGACGTATACATCGTTGCGTAGCTAACTCAAAGCTATACAACTCTCTAATTCATACTGAGAGCAGAAAAGGGCATTTAAAAGATCGAAACACGGGTCAGATTCAGCGCGACTGCAGAATTCGTAGCGGGTTACACTGATGTCTGACTTCCACTCGTGTTTCGACATTCTAAAAGACCTCTTCTAATCTCGATGTGAACTACAAAGTTGTAGAGATTTTGAATTTTCTACGCAGCGATATATAACTCGCTTCCATTGGATTTTTGATTTACTACCAGCACTCATTTGAAACAACAAAGATCTAATTTGCCATTTGTGTTATAAATTCATTTCATTCATGATCAATATGAGGTAAGGACTCTTTATTTTGTTTCAGTATCATCTCACAACACTTTGCATAAGCCTTTATGAATACTTTTTATGGCTGAACATTTAGTCTTAAATGTGAACATTTAGTCTTAAGTGTGAACATTTAGTCTTAAGTGTGAACATTTAGCCTTAAGTCTGAACATTGAACGGTACATACTGGTGTCTGACTTTAACTTGTGTTTTGACCTTCTAAATGACCTCTTCTGCTCTCGGTGTAAACTAGAGAGTTGTACAACTTTCAGTTAGCTATGCAACGATTTATAGCTCGCTTCCATTGGATTTTTCTTTTGCACTCAAAACTCATTTGAAACATCGAAGGTCTATTATGTCATTGTGGTATAAATTCATTTCATTCATGGCCAATATCAAGGACAGACCCATGAATTGAAACGGAGGGTGGCAAACAAAAATAGTGCGGCATTAAAAAGGCTTATTAAATATGTTGCTTAATGTCTTTTATTCTTGAGAAAGAGTGTTTATAGTAGCAGTGAAATTTGAAAGAGTCGGAATAAGATAAATCACCTTGTATAGCAAATGAACCATGTTTAACTCTCTTTTTCTTGTCAAATATCAACATATTTCTGAAATCTCGATGAAAGTATTAAAATAACACAGAAAGATCAAAACTTATCAGCACAATATTTCAATGCAAGCTTTTATTTAAACGTTAGCAGTTTGTACACTTACAAAAGAAACCTAGTTAAATAGTTGAATGTAATCGATTGTAGTTAATCAAAATAACACAAACCAACAAGGGTGTGGCCTAGTGGTTGAGCCTTCACCTTGCATCCACAAGGTGGAGGGTTCAAAGCCCACCCATGGCATTTTCTTCCCACAATTTATGTGTATTTTTCCTAGTCCCACCTATGGCATGGACCTCTTCCTCTATCCTTCGCGGATGTTTTCCCCTATATTTTCCTCTTTCCTTTCCTCTACCTCTTCCTTGTCCCTTGTGGACGTTTGCAGGTGTTATGCACTATCCTCTCGTTGAGGCGTGCTTAGGCGCTGCTGATGAGCCGTATTTATACGACTCATCGAGTCATCAAATCCCACCAATTCCAGCACTTTATCATGCAAACAGTTACTTCTTAGTGTTGTTTTGCATTTCAGGTGTTTTGGAAGCTCTAGGAGGAAATGCACATCAAAGATGGCATTTTGTGCAGAAAAACATCACAAGGCAGTTTTGGCCACTCTGGCCCGAGCAAGACCAGGCCGCGCCCGAGCAGTTCGAGGCCCCAGCCGAGCAGTCTAGCACCAAAATCAGGTCGCTCAGGCAAACGAGCTGATCTGACAATTCCGACTCGAGCAAGTTGATCAAAATAGCAGATAAGTCGGAAAATGTCACTAAACCAAGGAGAACGCCCGAGCAGATTGGCAGTTGGCTCAATTCCAAATGTCCTGCGTGCGCTGATAGGCACCAAAACCAAGTTGCTCGACCAGACGGGCAAATCTGGAAAATCCGGCTCGACCAAGTTGTTCGAAATACCCAAAAAGTCGGATGATGTCACTTCCCATACAAAATGCCCGAGTGAAACCAGCCCATGCCCAAGACATGCCCAGTTCCGTCCAAGGCCACCCGAGTCACAATCGAATCAAGGCCGGCCCAAGCCGAGTCCAAGACCACAAATCTCGGCTCGTCATCTCCTCCTTGCGTGGTGGTTTAGGAAGCTTCTAGAAGACTTGCCGGCCAAGTAAACTTGCAAGTTAAGTTTGCTTGCAAGCCAAGCAAAGTCGGTTTTAGGACATGTTTCCTAAAACCGTTTATGGACCAACTTCAACTTGGAAACTTTGAAGCCCTAGTCCTCTCTATAAATACAACCTCATATCAAGGGTTTCAAGCATCCATCAGAGCTGCGTTCATCTCTCGACATCCTACCATCATCTCGGTGCTTCTCCCTTCGTTCGGTAATAGAGAAAAAATCTCTCTTTTATTATTATTGTGTTTTGTTCTCATGACCATGTCTAGCAAAACTCATTATTCGGTTTAGGGTTTGATACATTGTGACGTTGTTTTTGAGACTTGTTGCTTAATGCTAATTTCGTTATTCTACTAGTTCTTGTGCTTAATTATCTCGGGTTGAATTGTGAAGTTAAGTGGATACTTGGAATGGTAAAGCTTAACCGAACAATTCAACTCCCTTATTTACTATTTGTTTGATACTAGACCGTTAGAACAAATAGTTGCACTAAATCTAATATATCTTGGAATGGAGTATTAGGTTTGCTAGGACTAAAATTCTACAACCCAGAAAGGAAGTAGATTGTGGTGTAGGCGCTCGGAAAGGCCCTACTTTAGGTTATAACTTAGAATGGAAGTAACCACACTTAGGAATTCGAAATCAGATAATTAGAAGTCGATGATAGGACAAGTCACAATTAGAAACCCTAGACCGAATATCCTCTCTTATTGATAATTCTCGCTTTATTTCTTTTTATTGTCAGTTACACTTGTTTCCTAATTACTCACAACGCCAATTGTCCTTCTTTACAGAACAACAAGTAACCTCACTAGCTCCTTTGGGTTCGACCCTTGCTTGCCGCTATACTAGCCAAGAGTAAGGAAATTATAAATTCAAATTTGACTTGACCGACGACGCTTGTTAGCTGCTATGGCCTTACCATGGAAGTGTGTGTCAAGTCGTGGGTTCAAAGTTAGAGATGTCAGGTGGCCTGTGCTTCAACGAATGATTCAAGTACGTGTTCAAATCCGGGGTGATGCTTTTGTGTGGCCTATGCTTCAAAAACGTACTATAAATATATGTGCACCCGAGAAATATGATGGTTTTCTTGTACTATTCGATGTAAACCCACAATAAAAAAAACATACCTAATTCTCGCAATTCGCATCACTAAAAGTCAAAATAATATAAACCTTAATTTCAATCATATTAGATGACTCTAAAGTACACCAATTCCTACGAAATCTCATTAATTGAAAAGAAAAAACATGATGAAAGAAAATAGCTACTAAATTTACAAGTTTACTAAATTTGAATTAAAGAATTAGATTATTAGATTATATATAAATAAAATTTGATATTTATTAAACAAAAAAACATTTTCAAAAAAACTTGGGAGTGACACATGTCACCTCGGCATACACTGCATCCGTCCCTGGCCAATATGAATTAAGAACTCTTTATTCTGCTTCAATAACATTTTACAACACATTGTATACTCATTGAAGTGACTAAGGGCATGTCCACTTTGACTGAAACTTAACTGATCTTAAATGATCTTAACTGATCTTAACTTATCTTAACTGATATTAACTTATCTTAACTGATATTAACTTATCTTAACTGATATTAACTTATCTTAACTTAACTGAAACTTATATTGACTAATGAATAGTAATATTATGATGATGGTGAATAGTAATATTATGATGATGGTGAATAGTATGATGACGATGGTATGATGAATAGTAATTTTATGATGATGATGAATAGTAATATTATGATGATGATGGTGAATAGTAATTTTATGATGATGAATAGTAATATACTGATGATGATGGGGTGATGATGGTGATGAATAGTATTTTTATGATGATGAATAGTAATTTTATGATGATGATGAATAGTATGATGGTATGATGATGATGATGGTATGATGAATAGTATGATGGTATGATGATGATGGTATGGTGATGAATAGTATGAGGATGGTATGATGATGATAGTATGATGATGATGATGGTATGATGATGAATAGTGTGAATCTGTGATGGTATGATGATGATGGTATGATGATGGTGAATAGTATGATGATGATGATGGTATGATGAATAGTATGATGATGATGATGGTATGATGAATAGTATGATGATGATGATGGTATTATGAATAGTATGATGATGATGATGGTATGATGATGAATAGTGTGATGGTATGATGATGATGATGGTATGATGAATAGTATGATGGTATGATGATGATGATGGTATGATGATGATGATGAATAGTATGATGATGATGGTATGATGATGGTGAATAGTATGATGGTATGATAAATAGTATGGTGGTATGTTAAAAGTAACTTAACTTATCTTAACTGCTCTTAACTTATCTTAACTGATATTAACTTATCTTAACTTACAAGTCAAAAAAACAAGTCAAAGTGGACAGGGCCTAAAAAGTTGTAGAGTTTTAAGTTAGGTACACAACGATATGTAGCTCGCCTCCACTGGATTTTTCACTTGATCCCAACACATTTTTAAAGCATCAGATTTAAATTCAATTAAAATAAATGACGAAAATACGAAAAGACAATATTGTGACTCAATTTTCACAATATTCAACTTTTAAGAAGAATACAAAAAAATAAGGAAAAGTACACATTGGTGCCCCGAACTATCGCCATTTTCCAACTGAATGTCCAAACTATCAAATTTTCCAATCAAAGGCAAAATAAAAAATAAGTTGACCAATTTTCGAACACAAAGCACCATAGGTTCACCGTAGTTAAATTATGAACTCAATCATGTGAACCCCAATAACGACTCATTATATATATCTATTTGTGTTAAATAATGAAGATAGATTAATTATGTGTATTGTTTATGATTCGATCATTGGGTTATTTTCAACGATGTTCACATGATTGAGTTCGCAATTTAATCACGGTGTAGCTACGGTGGTTTGTTTTCGAAAATTGGTCAATTTATTTTTTATTTTGCCCTTAATTGGAAAAATTGATAATTTAGACCTTCAATTAAAAAACGACGATAGTTCGAGACACCGATGTGTACTTTTCCCAAAAAAAAATACAAAACTTTTAAGAAGATTTAGTGTTAAAATAAAAAATACGATATATACCACAAAAATACTATAGCAAATTGAAAAGCCTGAGAACTTGGAGCCAGTCAGCGCGAGATGCGGGAGTGGTGGTGTCCACGTTAATGTTACTGTTCGCGCCGCCTCAGATCAGTCAACTCCTACCCACATCTGGCCGTTAATTAACTCATCGAAGACTACTAGTCAACGCAACTCCAACTGCTTTCTTAACATCAGATCAGATCAGATCACACTTGTTTCGGAAAATTCTCATTCCTGAACTGATTCTCGATACCCAACATGAACAAGTTTCAAACTATGTCGTTAATTCGAGGCGCTGTTTCCGGTCGTCGGAGTTGTAACCGTTACCAGACGCAAGGTCGAGCTGTGGTGGATTATTCATGGAAGAAGGCGTCGTCCGAGTTGACTTACGGAAGAAGCTTGGTGGTGAGAGGTGTGGCGCAGTGGAGGGGGATGAGCTCTTTTCCAGCTGTGGAGGAGAAACCACCAAGGGAGAATGATGGAGGCGGCGATGGAAAAGCGGTGGTTTCGAGTTATTGGGGCGTGTCGCGACCCAAGTTGAAGAGGGAGGATGGAACTGATTGGCCTTGGAACTGCTTCATGGTAAGGGCTTCTTAGGGTTTTGAAAACAAATTCATTTGTTATGTTATGAATTATGATGAATGGATGAGATTTTGATTATTTAGAGATGATGTGGTTTGTAGCCTTGGGAAGCTTATAAGGCAGACTTGTCCATAGACCTGAGCAAGCACCATGTTCCCAATACTTTTCTCGACAAGGTAGCTTACAGGACTGTCAAGCTTCTCAGAATTCCAACTGATGTGTTTTTCCAGGTACATTCATTTTTTATAACTTGTTTTCACCCGATTTATGGGGAGCGCTTGGTCAAAAAGCAAAGTCAACTTTGGTGGTTTTGATTTTGCTTAAATGCAACTTTGAATATGCACATGAAACACGTGTCACCGCCACAATGACTTGATGATCCATTTTTAAAGATGATGCGCTCCTCCCTGATTCATTACTTAATTGTACTCTTGGAAGATTCATTTTTTTATGTTCTTTTTTTTTTTGTTGGATTCAGAGACGATATGGGTGCCGTGCAATGATGCTAGAAACGGTGGCAGCTGTGCCTGGAATGGTTGGAGGGATGATTCTACATTTGAGGTCTCTGCGCAAGTTTCAGCAGAGTGGGGGATGGATCAAAGCATTGCTGGAAGAAGCCGAAAATGAGAGGATGCACTTGATGACTATGGTTGAGCTTGTGAAGCCCAAGTGGTATGAGAGGCTTCTTGTCCTCACAGTACAAGGTGTATTCTTCAATGCCTTCTTTGTGATGTATTTGTTGTCACCTAAAGTGGCTCATAGAGTTGTCGGTTACTTGGAAGAAGAGGCTGTTCATTCCTATACAGAGTTTTTGAAGGACATTGAGAGTGGCGCGATTGAAAACGTCCCAGCTCCTGCCATAGCAATTGATTATTGGAGGTTACCTAAAGATGCTACCCTCAAAGACGTTATTATTGTAATTCGTGCTGATGAAGCCCATCATCGCGATGTCAATCATTTTGCTTCCGTAAGTATATTAATTCAGTTATCTCTTGTTTGTATGCTCATCATCATCATCTTCTAGACATTAACTACTTGGTCTCCGCATCTTCAGATTTTACCGTGACAGATTCTGATATTTGTTTCTCATAGTGACTGAGCAATACTAACATGGATAGCTGTTTTTATCTGTTACACAGGATGTTCACTATCAGGGAAAGGAACTGAGAGAGGCACCAGCTCCAGTTGGTTACCACTGACCTCACATAATCTGTTATGTATCCATCTCCACATGCTATGCTATATATCACCAGCAAGTATAATTTAAGAAAAGCTTCAGTCTGGGAGCTTTTCAGCAGCTGTAATTCTATATGAATGGGATGATGTATTCATCAATCTCCTTTGTGTGCAAGAAAATAAAGGATTGAGGATTTGTGTAATGCATTCCGTTTCCTAAATGTAATGTAAGCAGTTCCATAGCTGCCCGCCCAAATTAAAAGTACATTCTAAGACAATTCCCTCACGGTCACATTTATCAGAGTTCAAACTGCGAGGATGCTGTCAACACGCCAGCCCGAATGCCCTAAAGTTTAATCAATCTTGTTTTTAAATATTTTTTTTCTCACATACACAATATGTGGTCAAGGTCACCTGTCTATTTAACTACATTCAATTATTGTTGTTGATGAAACTTTTTTCAGTGTACGCAATAAATTATATTGTCGGGCAGTAATTACAACAACACAAATAAGTAAAGTTGTAAGAAACAAGTGGAACAACAATGCAGGGGGGGGGGGACATTCAATTAGTCAAGTTTCACTTTGTATTAAAGTGATTACTTAGATTGCCTCCGCGATTTTTTTTTTCAATTATATTGACTTAGGAATCATAAGATCACAAATAAAGAAAAATTGCGCTTCCTACTGCTATTCAATTTTGACACTTGTGTTCAAAAGAAACCCCAATTATATATGTTTTTGACTGTTTCTTTCTGTTGTATGCTTTAATTTTTTCCTGGTAAGAGCATACCAAAAGGAGGTGCTGTGCTGGGGTTTGTGTCCAACCGTACATACGGGAAGCCTTAAAGATTGAAGTAATAACAATAAACTTCTGTACATTTGAGGTGGTCAACCGAACTCTTTCAGCATTATTAAGGAAAATGATCAAGAAAATTTTAAAGGAATGAAAATATTGCTTACCACATATTGAGTTCTCTTACAATAAGACAGTTCAATATACTACCGGCAGGTGTCCCTTTGAGGTGGTTTATGAACTCAAAGCAGTTGCACCAATTCACTTGCTATCACTCTCATTATGAGAGGAGTGACACGAAGGCTTCAAAACGTGAAGAAAATTCATGAGGAAACAAAAGAGGAAATTGAGAAAATGGAGAGTATTATGCAACAAAGGCCATCAAAAATCGTAAAAAGGTGACTTTTAACACTTGAGACCTGCATAAAGATTGTTTCCCAGAAAAACGCAAGTCCAAACTAATGCTTCACATAGATAAACCCTTCAAAGTGCTTTTAAGAATAAATGACAATGCTTACAAGATTGAACTTCCAGAAGATTATGTAGGGAGTCTAACATTCAATGTAGCTGATTTGTCTCCTTACATGGGTCAAGAAGAATGAGAGTCGATGATGACTCATTTTTAAGAGGGAGAGGATGATGCGGATATCCTGGAGTCACCTCATTCGTTATCTCCTTCAAGAGGTGATCGTATGCATCTACAACTGATTCAACTAAGGAGGCTTTACACCTTCGTCCCATGACTACTAGGAATCGTGCGAAACAACTTCAACGTGCAGTGAATGCACACCTAACTAACTTTAATTATGTTATTAATGAGAGTAATAGACTACTGCCTCAATCCCGAATGCTTCTTTTACGTAGGTTTTCACCTATGTATGTAATTCAAACTAAATGAGCACATTGGGATACTCAAATCTTAGTTGTTGGTGCACATTGTGTACAAACATCAATCTATGACCAACATGACACGATGAATTCAAAGCCGATACAAAATGATAGCAAGCTTTCCGACCCATCAATTATTGCACACCCAACCCTAGAAGCTCGTCCATCAACACCTCATTATGAACATGTCCATCTCATAAAGATATGTAATTCCCAAGCAACCAATGTCGCCGCCCAAGCAACTAATGCAGCCGTCAAAGCATTAAATGTTGCTGCATAAGGCTCAACTATGATTATATAAGAACCAACTTGGCCACACAAGACTCAACATGATTGCACAAGGCTCAACAATGACTACACAACACTCCTTAACAACAAGCCTTTATTAGTTTTTCTAGTATAAACCCCCCCCCCCCCCCCCGTAGGTTTCTCATAGACACTTCAATTTGACTTTTGCTTTCATGTTAGAATCAGCCATGTGGTATCTAAATATCTTTTGAGAGATTTTCTCTACCCCTTTTCTCATGTAATTTCCTAATAATATTGCAGTAGCGATCACTCGTGCGTGGTTTTGATAGCTAGGATACTTAGAGTGTGGTTAGGCGAATACTTGTCGCAGGTTCTTGCACTGATAGTGATTGAAATCAAGAATCGTCGGTGTGGACTATCATCCAAAATTACTCGTAGTTGGAATCGGTGACAACATCAACTTCTTCAAGTGGTGTCAAATATTCCTGTTACTTAGAACCTACGATCCGAAGATCAAAATCTTTTTTCTTTTCTTTTGTTTAAAAAACTAAATTTCACTATTATTGGTAAGGAATTGACAACTCCCAAACTCATGCAAGATGCATCCGAGAGGGATTTGAACCGTCGACCTGGGGTTTGAACCGTCAACCTTCTGGTTATTCGACCAAAACTGTAACCGCTAGACCACGCTGAGTTCTGGTCAGAATCACCAGTTTTCGTCAGAAATCAGAACTTTTAATATCTGTTGATCTGATAATCTCAACGGTGCAGATTAATCAAGATTAATTCAAATTAAATAATCGTTTAATCGTTTTATGGCTAAAAAGATATATTAGGAAATGACAATGTATATTTCAAATTTAAAATCCCTGAAATATAGAGTGAATATCCGTTTAGATACGAGCCCTAAAATTTTGAAACAAACTCACGAACTCCGATCTCATCTTTCTGTATTTATATTTTTGTATATCGAGTGAATATTTGTTTATATATTTCTGTATTTATCAAAATCACGAACATATAAAACAAAGCCATGAACATCAGGATCAACTGAGAACTTTAACATAAAATTTGAGATAAAAACACGAACATAATGACATTATCCACGAATACAGACAACAATGGCGGACACATTTATATATTTCTATACTATCAAAACCACGAACTTATGAAGCAAAACCACGAAGATCAGGACCAACTGAGAACTTTAACATAAGATCTGAAATAAAAAACACGAACATAATGACATTATGCACGAAAATCACACGAGCATAATTCTGTTACGGATGAACGTACGAGGTCATCAAATCTTATTCGAAAATAGTGAGAGTTTGTTGATATAAGATCTTGTGAATTGTTCTCTAATTGACTAATATGTCCTCCCATCATATATATCATACAGATATTAAAAGTTTTGATTTCTGGCAAAAAATGATGATTTTGACCTAATCTTTTTCCGCTAGACCACGACCCTTTTTGCAAAAGAGTAATCTAATAGACAGAAAAACGAAAGTAATATACCTGAAGATCGAAATCAACCCTATATGGCTTGATTGTTTTGATATGGATAATATGATCTTGTTAATTTGTTTCCCCGGCATGATGTTACTCTAACATTGAAGGTAGTTCGCAATCCCAAGCATAATAAGTGATACAACTCTTCTTCCACAGATCTTCGGATGTAATTTCTTGGGCTGCAATCTCTGTCTTTAGAATGAAAGGGAAATTGAAAAGTATACCAGGGACCTCTCATGCAGTTTTATTGAATTGAAACGGCGATTTCCCTCAGCGTTTAACTCGTCCGACAATCTTGCGGCGTGTTTCCATACTACTAAGATTTTTCCCAACTTTTTTTTTTCTTTCGTATAAAATAATATAGGAAAGCACGAACTACACATTCCTGTGGCTCTCTTATTAGATCTCATCTTCATTCGCATCAGCAATGGCGAGCCATTGAGTCGTCGAGATCCCCAAAGTTTGTCCGTTGAGTTGGCGAACGACGCCTTCGGATGAAGTGAAGACGATGTGGTGAACTGATTGGAGATTGTAATTTCACGTAATTCCGCTTTGAGATCTGCGTAAGGCCTCACTTTTCTCAAACAACTAGATCTTAAAATTATACTGTCTTATGTAAGTGGAGTCTGTTGTTATTGTGTGTGTCATGTTTATTGAGCTGTTAAATCATATGCATCAATTAGATGATGTTTGTCCTGTGAGTTCGAAGCTGTTGTAGTGAATTATAAATTTGATTATTGTTCTGTCTTCAAGTTTAAATGCTCGATTAGTTGTTTGCTTGTTCGAATGGAGCTTTCTATGTCTCAAGGTTGTCATGTATTGAGATCTTGGATGCGATATTGCAGTGTGCTGCTCTATGAGAAAGATACTTAGTTTTACAGTCAATAAGACAATAATTTACTATGTGAGGCTTCTCAGGATCTTAATCCGTGCTTTAAATGATTCTAGAATGACATATTGGTTAGGGATCTTGATTTGGTATGTTGATGTAGACATGCGAGTCAACATTCTTCATGTTTTGGATCCTGTTGGCCGTGATTGTAGTGTAGCTTCATTAACCCATGCTATTTTGTTGGATTTTTTGGGCATCCTCTCTAACAACATGTGTGTCATTTATTATTGTTTTGACTGTTGAATGATTTCTCTTCCATAGATCATTAGAGTTTGGTGTGTCCATTTAAAATGTTGGGCTGGTTTTACAAAAAAAATTTCTTTTTGTGCCTTTAATATGATCCAAGTCATTTGCAAGCTTCAACACTTTCACGGGTATGGAATAACCTAATCTAGATTATGTAGGTAGCAGTAGTAATTGGCTAACTGTGTGATAACTGATAATGGTTATTATGGTTTGTAAGGTGAATCTGTTTTGCTTGTCTCCCATCTTGGGTGTCTTCCAGATGAGTCAAAACTGAAAATTGTGAACCACTTGTTTTAGGTTATTATGGCAATCAAAGGAAAGTCTGCGGAAAACAAGAGGAGCGTCTTGCCCATATTCATAGTGTTGGGATTGTGTTGTTTCTTTTATATTTTGGGAGCATGGCAGCGAAGCGGGTTTGGAAAGGGAGACAGTATTGCTATGGAGATAACCAAGCAAACGGACTGCAGTGTCCTCTCCAATCTGAATTATGAAACACATCATGCTATTGATGTCGGAAAAGACGAGAACGATGCACAAATCAAAATCATCGAACCATGTGATGACCGTTTTATTGATTACACGCCTTGCCAGGATCAAGCAAGGGCGATGACTTTCCCTCGAGAGAATATGAATTATAGAGAACGTCATTGTCCTCCCGAGGACAAAAAGCTGCACTGTTTAATTCCTGCACCGAAAGGTTATGCAACTCCATTTCCATGGCCAAAGAGTCGTGACTACGTACCGTATGTTAATGCTCCTTACAAAAGCTTGACAGTCGAGAAGGCTATTCAGAACTGGATTCAGTACGAGGGAAATGTGTTCCGGTTTCCAGGTGGGGGAACACAGTTTCCTCACGGAGCAGATGCATATATTAATGACCTTGCTGCAGTGATTCCGATGGACAGCGGTATGGTCAGAACTGCTCTCGATACTGGCTGTGGGGTAAGTTTCACTTTTTCTTTTAACCTTTATCGCATTCAATTTTTTTTATATCGACAGTGAACTTCTCTCCATTCATACCTAACTAGATTTCGTTTTCAGTACTCATGTTTTGGTTCAAAGATGAACTGTTTAAGATGGCATGGTACACATTTCATCAATATGATTGTTTGTATTCATTGAATGTTTAAGGTTGCTAGTTGGGGTGCATACTTGTTCAAAAAAAATGTCCTTGCTATGTCATTTGCTCCGAGAGATTCACATGAGGCACAAGTTCAATTTGCTCTGGAAAGAGGCGTACCAGCAGTCATCGGCGTTCTTGGTACTATAAAGCTGCCTTATGCTGCCAGATCTTTTGACATGGCTCACTGCTCTCGATGCTTGATTCCGTGGGGTTCCAACAGTGAGCACATTATTTCGTGTTACTAATTTTCATAAAATACGTTTTCCTTTTGAAATACGGCAATACATTTGTGAATATGACAATCACATGTTTGTCATTACTCATTAGTCTAAGGAAACTAGTATTTGAAAGCTATATATGGTCTGTGTTGATCTTTGCAGATGGGATGTATATGACGGAAGTGGATAGAGTGCTTCGGCCAGGTGGATACTGGGTGCTTTCTGGCCCTCCAATCAACTGGAAGACCAACTACAAGGCATGGCAGCGTCCTAAAGAGGAATTGCAGGAAGAGCAAAGGAGCATTGAGGACGTTGCAAATAGTCTATGCTGGGAGAAGATTCACGAAAAGGGTGAAACTGCCATCTGGAGAAAAAGACTAAACATTGATGACTGCCCTAGTAGAGACACAGATGCTGCTATGTGTGATGCTAAGAACCCAGATGATGTTTGGTAAGCAGGTTCCTCCATCGATCATACTCAACAAATGCTATTATTTTCATTCAATAAAATGTTGGATTCTTTTATTTTATTTTTCTGAGTTAGTGTTATCAACTATTGGCTGGTTCGTTAATTATAGGTATAAAAAGATGGAGTCATGTGTGACTCCTTACCCTAATAAAGCTCCTATTGTGGAATGGAAACCATTCCCAGAGAGGCTCAATCTCGTCCCTGGTAGGATCGCCAGTGGATCCATTCCCGGAGTAACTGCAGAAACATTCGAAGAGGATAACAAAGCAGGGAGGAAGCACGTCATGGCATATAAAAGGATTAACAAGATTATTGACTCTGGGAGATACCGAAATATAATGGACATGAATGCTGGTTTGGGAAGCTTTGCTGCGGCACTTGAAAATCCCAAATTGTGGGTTATGAATGTTGTGCCAACAAATGCTGAATTGGGCACTCTCGGTGCTATTTATGAACGGGGACTAATAGGAATCTATCATGATTGGTATGGTTCAAATCAGTCATTAGTAGCTGATATCAACCAGGATTGTTGTGATTGCAATATACTATATTCGCATGGCTACTTTTGTAACATTTTTCTCTTTGTATTTGATCAGGTGTGAAGCTTTCTCTACGTACCCTCGGACGTATGATCTTATTCATGCAAGCGGTCTTTTTAGCCTATACAAGAATAAGTAAGGCGTTTGGGGTTAATTCTTTCTCCAGTTGCAAGAAAATGATTCATAACTCATATGTTGTTCGATTTCCTTGAAAATCAATTGCAGGTGTAGCTTAGAAGACATACTCATAGAAATGGATCGTATCCTTCGGCCTGAAGGCACAGTCATAATCCGTGACCAAATTGATGTCCTCAACAAGGTGAACAAAATTGCCAAGGGGATGAGATGGAACACCAAAATGGTGGATCACGAGGACGGCCCACTTGTCCGAGAGAAGGTGCTCTTTGCTGTCAAACAGTACTGGGTCGCAGGTGATAAAGGCAATTCTACTTCCTCGCGCTGAGTGCCAACCACTGGCTTTCTCAGCTTCCCGTTACGTTGCTCCAAGAGTGACACCCGTTACTGTCACCCTTACACGAAAACCGAAGCAAGAAATGAAACAAGAAAAAAGTTTATCCAACATCGGCTCTAGTTAACCATCCAGGGACACATGCACTACTGATTTTTAATGTATTCAATTAACTTTTTTGTCCATTAGGTTTCGGTTTCGGTATCAGTTTCAATTACAAGATCAATCTTCTTTAGTTGACCCCACAGTGTAGTTACAGTGTTATTATGGTTTGCTATACCTCTCAGGGGGGCGTTCAAATGTTATATGTCCTTAGAGTGTTATGTTTTTAAAGTGTTATATCGATTTTGATTGGTTGATGAAAAGAAGGAACCAATCAGAAGCGAGGAACACGGGGCTTACGGTGCACCTCCAAAGCATGGGGGGTTGTGTGGGTGAGGGTGCACCGTAGTTACGGTGTTCCTCGTTTCTGATTGGTTTCTTGTTTTTCATTAACCAATCAGAATCGACATAACACATAACACAATAAGAAGCACATAACATTTGAACGTCCATCATACCTCTCATATATATATATATATATATATATATATGGAAGTGGGTTATGAAACTCGTGTGGGTTGTGGGTTGGCTTGATCCAGTCTGACTTGTGCGATCCAGCTCGTAGTTTAAGGATGGTAAATTCAGCTCGTGGATTGGGTTGACCAAAACTCAATACAGTTCGACCCACGAGTTTGACCCACGAACTCGATCCGTGAATTCGACTCCCGAGCTCGACCCACAAATCAAAATTAAAATTATATCAATCTATGGGTTGATTTACGGGTTTAACCCGTGAGTTTGGGTTACGAGCTCGACTCACGAGCCAAATATTCAAAAACATAGTCGTTTGAAATCAAAATATAGTCGTTAGAACTTAGACGGATTATTCACTATCATTATCTTTCACTTTTCAAGTATTTTTCATGGTCCATTGACCTTAGGTTTGTATAATTGAACTATTGATAAAGTTTCAACGTAGAGTTTGTGCGTAGATATGTAATGCTGCCGAGTCAAGAAAAGTATGGCTCACATTTAATTTTAAAATGAAGTATTAAATGAAGCTTGCGTTTTTACTTAGATAATAATTGCTTTTAAATATAATTTACATAAAAAATTAATAAATTAAGTATGTTACAATATTAATTATTAATAATATTTTATGGGTCCAACCCATGAATCAAGTGGGTTGGACCCAATGCACCAATCCATCGCATTTATTTTGTGTCCACTTATAATCTGTGGGTTAGGTTGGGTCCAAAAAAATTTCTTCACCCGACATGTGGGTCGACTTGTTACTATTTAGATCCAACCCACCTGATCCAGTCCGAACCCACAAAAGTTACACCGTTTCGACCCACTTCCATCTCTACAGTCTCATATGAGAGCTCTTAAATGGATCCTTCTCACTTTGTTTCACAAGAAAAAAAAATGCATAAAACACTACTGTTTAATTTTTATGAGTGTTTGAACCATTTGACGTGCATGTACAAAAAGAAATGACGAATCCACCAATAACTATCTTTTTTTGATGGGGTTAGTGAGTTAAAGTTAATATCTGCTCATTTTGAGCTGGTGAGGACTTGAACCCTGGCCACTTTGGGCGCAGGGGGACGTCCTTCCACTGGGCTAATCTCTTTGCCTCGAATCCACCAATAACTGGCAATCCAGTTGAACATCATTAACACTATATTTTTTTAATTTTTTTAATTGACATGTGTAATTAATACAAGGGAAAAGTACAAAAGGGGTACCGAACTACCACCCATTTCCATTTTTTTGTCCGAACTATGAAATTTTCCAAAATGGGTACCGAACTACCACCCATTTCCATTTTTTTGTCCGAACTATGAAAATTTCCAAAATAGGTACGAACTATACATAAATTTTCCAAAATGGGGTAAAAGTTTAAAAAAACTAACGGAATTATATAACTCTGTTAAGCCATTAATTTTTAATTTTTTTTCAATTAGGAAATTATAATTAATTATATAGGCCACAATTTTATGCCGGTACACCAAAGAAAGGCTCATCGTCAAATTTACATCATACATCTATCGTAAAACAGAACGGTTACAGAGGACGCTTGTCAAGCGACCTTAGGAAGAAAAAGAGGCATCGGAAAGCTTTGCTGGGATTGTCTGGTACCAGCAAAAAGGTATCGTGTTTGTGCTTGTTAATTTACATGGCTTTTGTAATTGGTACCTTGAGGAGAATAAACTATGGATGTGATTTGCAGGCTATCGTGGAATTTAGTGAAAATGCAAGTTTGAAGCAGCAACTGCAGCTTCTAAAATCCACTTCAAAAAATAGAATATCGAGATACTCAGACTTCAAGGAAGAATTTCACAGACCATCCACAAGAGTGGAAATGGAGATGGAAAGGTTGTGTACAATCAAAAGCAAGGTGGATCATATGCTGGAAAATTTGACATTAATATTGAAGCAGAAAACTGTCGTGCCCAAAGCCAAAGCTGATGCACGGCATGAGCAAGCTGTGATTCTTGTTCCGATAGCTGAGGTTAGGGAGAAGTTATGACTTGCTTTTTTTTTCCCACTTCCGACTCAGAACTTGGTTGTAAATCAATATTATAATGCTTACTATAAACTTCCACAGAGGTATGGAAAATGTACTCTTACTAAATGCAACATGTAACTGTTCTTTATGCCACTAATTTGTACAAAGTAAATTTATGTAATTATAATTTCCTAATTGAAAAAAAAATAAAAATTAATGGCTTAACAGAGTTATATAATTCCGTTAGTTTTTTTAAACTTTTACCCCATTTTGGAAAATTTATGTATAGTTCGTACCCATTTTGGAAAATTTCATAGTTCGGACAAAAAATGAAAATGGGTTGTAGTTCGGTACCCATTTTGAAAAATTTCATAGTTCGGACAAAAAAATGGAAATGGGTGGTAGTTCGGTACCTCTTTTTGTACTTTTCCCTTAATACAAAACACACGATCAAAGTTCGTAACTATTATTTTGTACAATCATTCTAATAACCTGGAGTTTAAAGGGCACGTCTTATAAGACTCATATACTCATCCAAGCTTTCTTGGCACATATACAGATTCCAAATTGAAATCAACACACCACCATTGCAAGGCGCACCACACGTCCACGAGCAAAACCGACAAAAAAAAATCAAAATTTTCACTAAATGTGAGAACGGTTTCCCCCAGAATTCGAAATCATTAACCATTAGACCGTCATGACCATGACCCTCCACTACATTCAAATCATAAAAGTGAGTGTATAACTATAACTTTATTTTACCGGCGTCTTAAAATTAAAATTTTAGTTTAATAAATAAAATCGATAGTATTTTTTTAGTGAACACATACATGGTTTCGATTTATTCAGTACCGAATCTCATTCGGAAAATTTTCTAAAATACTTAAAATTGGAGATTGAATTCCTTTTTTATAAATCTCCAAGTTTGGTTTCCATTTTTACTCACTTTTTATAAATCGCCGTTGACAACAACGTTTTAATCCGAAGTCGATGTTGCGAACAACGTCTTAGACTAATCGTTACTTTATAGCCCAAAATAAAACCGAATTGGCATGAAATCGCCAACTAAGCCTAAAACGTTGTTGTTTACCGCGTCCAAACTTAAAACGCTGTTTATGACATCGTTTTAATAACATCATAGGACATTGAGAGGGTTTTTTCTCTCTCGATTGGATTGAGAGGGTTTTCTCTCTCTCGATTGGATTGAGAGGGTTTGTTTTAACAATCTACAACCTTTCCTCACTTGAAACGCACACACTTCTGAACAAAACGACATTCCCAAGATCTTCAACAACCACACTCGTTTTGCCAACTCGGCAAAGACCGTGAAGAATTCCGAGTCCGACAGCTTCCCGCGGCTCACGGCGCTGCGTTGTTTTAAGTTGATGAACATGGAGCATTCCAGTTTGGGGTCACGAAAGGTAGTATTTTGGATTCAAAGATCTAAGCTTTTTAAACTCCTCTTAACTCTCCTACTGGTTGATTGACTCGTCGGCAGCGCGTCGTCCGCCATTGAATTCGGGGAACATGACTTTGTTAATGTTATGAATATGATTGTATATTGATATGTGACGAATACGTCAATATATACAGTACAAGATAGATGTGTACGGTAAGCACAATAATGAGAGAATATACAGAATATATGCAATGAATATCTGATGATAATCATATATTTTCTAACACCCCCCTAAAACTCATGGTGGATCAACAAGACTGAGTTTGGAGAGAAAGAAGTTGTGCTGTGCTCTAGTCTGTGCCTTCGTGAAGAAATTTGCAAGCTGGATCTCCGAAGGAACATACTGAAGAGCAATAATCTGATCCTGTACCTGTGACCTCATGTACGAAGCATCGACACCAATATGCTTAGTGAGCTTATGCTTCACTGGATCGCGAGCAATACTAATAGCACCTGTACTGTCAGAGAAGAGGGGAGTCGGTTCAGAAGCAGTAACCCCAAAATCCTCAAGTAACTACCGAAGCCAAGTAACCTCTGTCGTCAATAATGCCATCGCTCGTAACTCCGTCTCAGCACTCAAACGGGAAACTGCTGTCTGCTTCTTTGTCTTCCAGACAATGAGAGAACCACTAAGAAATACACAATAGGCAGAAAGAGATCTTTGATCAGAGTGATCACTAGCCCATGTCGCATCAGAATAGGCTCGGAGCTGAAAAGAACAAGAGCGAGGGAAGAAAAGATGGTGAGAAGATCCACGAAGATATCGTAGAACACGAAGAAGATGACTATAATGGAGATGAGTGGGAGCAGAAACGAACTAACTCAAGATATGGACAGGGTATGAAATATCCGGACGAGTGACTCCTAAATATACCAGACTACCAACAAGATGTCGATAACGAGTAGGGTCCTCAAGAGGCTCACCATCGGTGGGACGAAGGTGAACATTAAGTTTCATGGGAGTATCAACAGTGCGCTGGTCACTCAGGGAAGCCCGATCGAGAAGGTCGCGAATATACTTCTCTTGAGATAAGAAGAATCCCTCGGGAGTAGAGGAGAATTCAATACCAAGAAAGTACCGAATAGGATCGAGATCCTTCATAAGGAACTGAGTATTAAGGCGCTCCTTAACAAAGGCAATATGCTGAGGGTCATCACCAGTGATAAGCATATCATCAACGTAAAGGAGGAGGAGTGTCCGCCCATGAGTGGAAGTATGAATAAACAAGGCTGGGTCATGGTCGCTAGTAGGCCTGGGCTCGGGCCGGTTCGGGCCCAAAATTTCCAAAAATCGACCCGAAACCCGAATTTTCGGTTCGGTTCGGGTTCGGGCTTTTTAAAACACCAACCCGAGCAAAACCCGATTTTCGGGCTTCGGGCCGGGTTCGGGCTTTTCGGGCCAAATTCGGGCCAAAATTCAGACCAAATTTCGGGCCAAATTTCGGGCCAAAATTCGGGCCGACGAAAAATATGGTTTTTGTAATTAGATTTCTGTTAGTTTTGTTTTGTCCCTGTTTCTGTTTTGGTACCAAAAAGACAAATACAGACATAGAAAAAGTTACAAAACATTACACAATTCAAACTTGAAAAACAATCAAAATATGCTAACAAGCAGAAGCAACCACATTCAACATTCAAGGATGATCTGTCCAGTGAGGAGTGATGATCAAAACATGCTCACTGAGGACCATTACTATTAATGGTGTTTGACCTCAAAAACGCCATCTCCTGCATGATAAAATTGGAGTATTACACATGTTGGTGACTATTCAAAATCAATTGAAGTAAATATCAATATGACCATCTAGATGCACAAATGATATCTTCAAAGTTCAAACAGTTTTGAAGCTCAGTGCCTCAGTCCAATTAAAAACCATATGAATTGAACAATAGTTTCTGGCAGCTATAACCCATACTTCAGACAGAATCTAATACTCTTGTTCCTTTGCCAAATGAACACAACTTAGGGCATTAACCAAAACCAAGTCCACAGACCAATCACTCCACTATGTACTACTAGCAATTTTCTGGTAGCTTGTACCGATCTACCGCCGAAATCCGAATCACTAACCCTAAAATACAAATTACAGCAACAAACACTTGCCCAATGGTCAAATCCAGCCTCAAACAGCAAACAAAAATGAATCCAATCCAAGTATGTAGAAATTTCCGAATCAGACACACCTTTGACGTGAAAATAACTACGGAGTACGGACTATTCAACACTGATTTAACAATATATATATATATATATATATATATGCACACTACTAGTACTAGTAAGCTAGGCACAAGTTAGTATCCAAAAGTCCCCATCAAAAAACAAAAAGTCTGCAGAACCACAAAAAGATGATGAGCGTGACAAGTTATCCAAATTCAAAAATAAGTACCTTAAGTTAACCCCTTATGATTAAATTTTTGCTCCCTTGATTCCCCTTCTTTAAGGTCGTGGTATTGGTAGCTTTAGCTTTCCCCCTTTCAGCTTTAGAAGGCATCTCTTCACCATCTTCATTCTCTTGTTGATCAACTGTAACAAGTTCATCTTCCTTTGCTTGTTCTATCATTCAAGTTCAACCACAAGATAACAAGTTAACAACCAAAATCAAACTCAAAGTCAAATATAAACATAATTCAAATAAAAACTTAATTACCTTCCTCCAAAGCTTCATAAAACTCAATATCCTCAACCCTTGGAATGTATTGAAGGTTATGGATACTTTCAGACCTCATCCAGTTTTGGTAGCATATTAATGCTTCCACAGTTTTGGGAGAGAGAGAGCTCCGAAATGGATCAATGACTCTTCTGCTTGTGCTAAATGAAGACTCACTTGCTACAGTACTCACTTGAATTGCCATAACATCTTTGGCAAGGGCAGCAAGTCCGGGATATTTGTCACCATTTTGCTTCCACCATTCTAATATGTCATAATCTAAAGGGTTTGCAGCCTTCACAATCGGGTCTAGAAGATACCTGTCCAAACACAATTTGTATATCACCTCGAATCAGTACAAACACAATTTGTATATCATCTCGAATCAGTACAAACACAATTTGTCTATAAAATACCTGTCCACTTCATGTCCTACAAATCCCTCATTAGAGTCTTCCAATTCTCTCTCCCAATCTTCTTCCATGTCCTTCATAATTCCAGTAGGCTCTATAGTCCTCTTCTTAGAAGAGAATTTAATCCCTTTATCTCCACTCTGAGATTTGGTAAGATTGGAGGATACCTCAACAATCTTGGAGTTGTAATCATCACAAAGCTTAATCAAAAGATCTTTAAGCTCAGCTGACTTTGTTCTAATATCATCAATCTCCATCTTCAACCATTTCTTGCAGGTAGATTCAAAATTTCTCAGCTTGTACCTGTTAAGGAGAGAATAAGTGAAAGTTAATGTCGGCTTGTACCTGTAAGCAAGTATATATAATTTACAATATAAACTAACTGACAGTACCTTGGGTTTAACACCAAGGCAATCAACAAAAGCTGATTGCAATCATCTAAGGTGGCAAAGTATTTCTCATACTTCTTCTTCATACTTACTGCCATATCCATCAAAATCAGTTCAGTCTCCGACCCGGTGTTCATTCCCTCTCCAGGAAATAGTCCATCAATCTCAGCTCTAATACACACAATATCATGAAAAGCTTTCCACGATGTAGGTTTGGTGGAGGCGCTGATCCTCATTGTCACATCATAGAATATCTTCAGGAACCTCACAAAAGTCTCAGCCTTCTCCCAATCATGTGTAACCGGTGGTCCAACTCTTTTCCCCTTACCTTTTTTCCTTGCCCGAGTTCCCTCTGATGCATTACAAGCATCATCTAATCCAATCACCAAGTCTTCATCCTCAAGGTCTTCATCCTCCTCAAAATAACCCTTGTATTTTGTGCCTTCTTCCCTTGCCAATCTATCAAAAGCTTTTCTGAGTTCTAATGCAGTCGATAGCATTAGATAGGTGGAGTTCCACCTTGTTGGCACATCAAGAATGCACACCTTCTTACACTCCACCTTCTCTTTCTCCATACACTTTTTGAATTGTTGAAGTCTTGCCCCACTGCTCCTCACATATCTCACAGCATTTCTAATGGAACCAACTGAATTTCCCATTATCAAAAGACCAGCTCGAACAATGAGATTCAGAGTGTGTGCAAAACACTTGACATGCAAATAAATCCCACCAAGCACAGGTGATGCTTCCCATCCTAACATCCTCTCCCTAATGTAATCAATCGCCACCTTGTTGGCGCTGGCATTATCAACTGATATAGTCAAGACTCTATCCACTCCCCATTCTAGCAAACAATCCTCCAACAAACATCCTATGCTCTCTCCACGATGGTTAGGAATTACCTATAAAATGGAAGAAATTTTTTATGAATTACCTAAATAAATATCATAATCAATAACCTATTGCTAAAAAATGAATTACCTTAAAACTAAGAATCCTCTTTTGCATTTTCCATGCTGAATCAACAAAATGGGCAGTCACCACCATGTAGTTGATGTTTTGCACCGATGTCCAAGTATCAGTAGTTAAGCACAAGCAATGACCCTTGAGCTCTTTCTTTAGCTTCGCCTTTACAGCATAATACATCTTCAAAAACTGCTTGCAAATCACCCTCCTCGAAGGTACATGCCAATCAGGCACAGCATACCTGTAAAACAATTAAGTAAAATTAAATCCAACAAATAATAACATACAATTCACAAATCAATGACAATATAACTGCAAAAGTATCTAAACCCTTCTTTCTCAATGAAGCTAAAAGGAAGCTCATCCATGACTATCATCTTGACAGCAGCTTCTCTACACCCTTGCTCACTCCACTTAACAATCCCCAACTGTTTAGCCTCAGTACGTCCAGTAGAAATGAGTTTTTGCTGCGCAACATTTATCTTCACTCTCCCTGGATACTTCTTGCAAGCATTCTCAATATGTCGCTTTAGAGTACTAGTCCCATTCCCATATGTATTGCAAGCAAAATCCTTATCACAGTAGTTACACTTTGCTCTAACAACTTCATCCGTTTGCACCCTCTTACCATTCCTCATCTCATATACTGGCTTTTTAAATTTCTTTAAGTGATCCCAAACCCACGATCTTCCATCACGCTTTTCACAAGCTTCATCAAGTTCTTCATTTTGTTCAATTTCACTGTTGTTTTGCAGTGTTGTTGAAGGACGCTTTCTTTTAGTTCCAGAGCCTCCAGTGCTATCGTGTGTTACATTTATTGAAGAATCCACACCCGCACCAGCACTCGCACCTTCACCGGCACCCAAAATAGAATTTGAAATGGAGTCTGAATACTGTGAATCCATTTCTGAATTGGAATTTGAATTGGAGTGAGCAAGAGATGGTGACCGGGTGACCGCACAACTGAAATCAAAAGAATGATTCATGTAAGTATGAAACGGCAAACGGTGAGAAATTCTGAAATTAGAAGAATGAGTGAATGATTACAAATTTACAATGAAATCAGAAGAATCGGAATTCAGAAGAATGAGTGAATGAAAGGTTGGCGTCGGAGGTTACCTGGCGTCGGAGGTTAGATGTCGGAGGCGCGTCAGATGCGACGAAGGAGGCTCGGATGCGTCACGAGGAGGCTGGCGACGAAGGAGGCTCGCGTCGAGGTGCTCGCGTCGGATGCGGCTGGCGTCGGATTAGGCTCGCGTCACGTAGAACAGCAGAAGGGCTGGCGTCGAAGGAGGCTCGGATGTCGGATGCGTCGCGAGGAAAACAATAATGTGGATTGTGGGATTAGGGTTTTTTTTAATTAGGAATTAGGATTACACGTGGCCAGTAAAATTTCGGGCTTTCGGGCTTTCGGTCTTTCGGTCTATTTTCGGGCTTTCGGTCCTTGGTAAAATACAGACCGAGACCGAACCGAACTGGTCCAATCGGTTCAGTCTTTTTTCGGGCTTTTTTCGGTCCCAAATTTTCGGGCTTTTTTCGGGCTTTTTCGGTTCGGTTCGGGCTTCGGTTTTTCGGGTTTTTTCGCCCAGGCCTAGTCGCTAGTGGTGAGGCCCGCAGCGGTAACAACAGAGGAAAAACGCTCAAACCAAGCCCAAGGGGCTTGCTTAAGACCATAGAGGGAGCGACGAAGGTGAAGGACCATGCCATCGGGGATAGAATATCATGGTGGTGGTCTCATGTAAACCTCTTCTCTCAATTCACCGTTAAGAAAAGCATTCTTTACATCAAGCTGAGAGATAGACCACTCACGGACAGAGGCAACAGCAAGAAGGGTGCAAATGGTGGTCATGTGGGCAACAGGTGCAAACGTCTCATCATAGTCACGCCCATACTCTTGTTGAAAACCACGAGCCACTAGACGAGCTTTATAGCGTTCAAGGGAACCATCAGAGCGGGTCTTCACTGTATAGATCCACTTACAAGTGATAGGACGAACATGAGATGGAAGGGGAACCACCTCCCAAGTAACAGTCCGCTCAAAGGCGGCAAGTTCTTCGGCCATCGCGTGTTGCCACTCCTGGTGAAGGATACCATCACGATAGGAGGTTGGCTCAGCAAGAATAGTGGTAGAGGCAGCATAACGTGTCGGAGGGCGAATGGACTGGCGATCTCGAAGAGCATACCGAGATGGATGCACCGGAGGAGATGGTATAATGGGAGATGACGGTGCATCAAAAGGTGGTGACACAATGGGTGAAGGTGAAACATTAGAAGAAGGTGACACATCAAGGGAAGGTGGGTCGGCAGAAGAAGATGGTGCAATAGGCGACGAAGGCACAATGGGTGAAGATGGAGTCTCAGAAACCTCAGCTCCTGATCGATGAGTGTAGTCTTGAGGAGAATGGGATATAGTGCGAGAGGAAACGAAAGATGGTGAATCGGGAAAGATCAGAAAGGAAAGGGGCTCGACTAAGGAATCTGATGAGGAATCAGAGGAATGACGAGGATAGAAGGGACGAGACTCATCAAAAGTCACATCTCTAGATATACGAATTCGTCGTGCAACTGGATCCCAACAACGATATCCTTTATGTTCATTACTATAACCAAGAAAAACACACTCAATGGACTGAGCAGTCAATTTGGTGCGCTCACGAGGTGCCAGTAAGACATAACACAAACAACCAAATAGACGAAGATGACAATATTCAGGGAGTCGACCAAAAAGACGGTTCACTGGAATGTCTCCCTGAGGGCGGAAGACGGCTGAATATTTATCAAGTAAGTGGATGTCGAGACAGCTTCCACCCAAAAATGAACGGGAAAACTAGAGGCAAGTAAAAGAGCACGAGATGTCTCCAAGAGGTGATGATGCTTGCGCTCAGCAACACCATTTTGCGCGTGAGCGCCTGGTTAGGAAAATTGAGAGAGAGTCCCCTGCGAAGCTAGAAACTGGCGAAGGTGACGAGATAAATATTCTCCAGCTGTGTCAGCACGAAGAACGCGAATGGGAGAGTCAAACTGAGTACGGATCATGGTTGCAAAATATTTATAAATAGATAAAACCTCACTTCAAGAGGACATAAAATATATCCACGTGTGGCGAGAGAAATCATCTATAAATAAAATATAATAACAATGACCCCCTTTTGAAATAAAGGGAGCCGGACCCCAAACATCAGAATGAACAAGATCAAATGGACGCTGAGAAACTGACTCACTAGTAGGATATGGAAGAGTAGTTTGTTTTCAAAGTTTGCAACCCTGACAATCTAAAGATGTATCACCAGAGACAGATCCTAACAGACCACGACAAACCAAAGAGGACAAATGAGAGCCGCAGATGTGACCCAAGCGGTGATGCCATTGAGCGAAAGATGCGGCCGAATAGGCAATGGAGGCGGAAGCGAAAGAGCTGGCAGAGGCAGCGGAAGGAAGATGAAGCCAGTCAAGCTCCCAAAGACGTTGCAAATCATGGCGCCGAGGACCAGTACCAACCAGATTCCCCGTGCGACGATCCTGAATGCAGCAAGAATCAGAGTCAAGAATGATACGACAACCATGGTCAATGAGTTGACTACCAGAAATGAGCTGCATGGCCAATTGGGGAACAGAAGAAATAGAAGCGACACTAAAAGAAGAAGATGAGAGAGTGCCTCTTCCAACGACAGACAATGAAGTGCCATCAGCTGTCTGAACTGATAAAGGAGAAATTAAAGGGCTGACGACTGAAGACAAGTGGAATCAGAAGTCATATGAAATGAAGCACCAGAGTCAAGGATCCAGGGAGATATACCTGATTGTGTATGTGGTGATCTCTCAAGGCCTGAAGAAAAAATAGCAGAACCAGCAGCTCCTGGCAGTGTAGAGACGGAAAAAATTTTGAAAATCAAAATATCAAACCAAAGCTCTGATACCATGTTATGAATTGTGTATTGATATGTGACGAATACGTCAATATATACAGTACAAGATAGATGTGTATGGTAAGCACAATAATGAGAGAATATACAGAATATATGCAATGAATATCTAATGATAATCATATATTCTCTAACAGTTAATAAATCTATTTCTGCAAAATTGCTTCAAGTGCAACAGAGTGGACCGCCAGGGAGAGATCCCCGGTTTGCGTCCTCCATTTCTCTAACCAGAAGCTTTGTGAAACTTCTCACGCAGCGCATAGCGTAATGCAGAGCTTGAGTGAAGTGAGAGTAGGTCTGATCTCGAAGCCCAACTCTGTGCATGATCGACAATGCGCCGCTCGAGTTCAGTCTAGTCTCCATCGCTTTGATGCCGATAGATGTCTCTGTTCTTTCTGTAAAGTAGATTAAAAATCACCTTAGTCGCTGTTGCAGAAAGCGTTTTGATGAAAATTGTCCCATCAAGAAGCTGCTGACTCAGTTTAATCTTAAGTAAAATGTCACTCAACTTAAGACGCTGTTAGAAATAGCGTCTAGAGATTAAAACGTTGTTGACAACACTTGTTTAAAATAAATAAATAAAATGTTAAACCAATCTAAGAGATCGAATAAAAATAGAACTCAATCTCTAATTTTAAATATTTTGAAAAATTTCCTTCTCATTATGTTTTTTTAAAAATGGGCTTGGGCTGTATTTATTATTGGGTGTTATGACTTATGGTCGGATCATAAACAATCCGGGCCGTTGGATCGATCCCTTGCGTACTAAAATGTAATGTACATCCCACCGAATGATTCGGATTACCGAACAGTGAGAGACACGTGTCATAATTCGACGGGCCTGTCACGCATGTTTTTGAATGTCGTAATGGGCTACAGTTTGTTGCAAAACCCTAATCCCACCCATAAAGGATTTTGCTCTCGGCAGGTCAGAGTTTGGGTTTGGGGTTTAAGAAAAAGATCTCAAATTCCTGCCGTTCAATTCTCGGATTGGAAATGATGGCGGACAAGGGAAAGAAGCAGAAGGTCGCGGAGAAAGGTGACAATCACAAATCACCGGAACAGGTTGATGGGGAGCTTCTTGTGTCCATTGAGAAACTCCAGGAGATTCAGGACCAGCTAGAAAAGGTTTTTCCATCCTCTCTCTCTTTTTTTCCTTAAATGCCTCTTTTTTATCTGCTTTTTAAGAATTTCGTCCTGTTTCAGGATTTTGTAATGATGTTTATTGTTTTTATTCTGAGATGAATTGATGAAGGGCACATCGGCTAGCTGAATTTGATTTTTTTATTGATATTTACAACAGAACAGAATCAAACACATGCCTGCCGATGTTCGGTGCTAATTTTTGAATTTTCCATGTCTTGTGCTATTTAAAGTTGTTATTGGTAAAGTGATTGTTTTGTGACTTGTGAGTATTTAATTAATGGAAACAGATTAATGAGCAAGTCAGTGACGAAGTGTTGGAGGTTGAGCAAAAATACAACAAAGTGCGAAAGCCTGTGTATGACAAGAGAAAGGAGATTATCCAGTCCATTCCAGAATTCTGGTTAACTGCTGTGAGTTATTATATTCAGAATTATAATTATACTGACATTGTTTACGTTGGTAGTTTCCACTAATGGAAGCATCCTGTTTGCAGTTCCTTAGCCATCCAGCTCTCAGCCAACTCTTGACTGACGAGGATCAGAAGGTTTTTTTTTCCCAGTAAAATTGCATGTGTGACCAATCTTGTGAAACAAAAAGCTGATGCATTGTTGATTAATGTAAAAGTTTGTATTTTGGCTAAAATGATTGTTGATGGAAGATTTTTGTATGGATGATAGATTTTTAAGCACTTGGAAACAATAGAGGTGGAGGATTTAAAAGATGTCAAGATGGGTTACACTATATCATTCGTGAGCTTCAGTTTCTTTCTGCAATCTTTATATTACCAATTTCTCTTTTTGGACCACTGAATTGTTCATTCATAAACACATGCTTTTGTAACATTTTAGAACTTCAACTCCAATCCATATTTTGAAGACTCTAAGTTATCCAAAACTTTTAACTTCCTCGAGGAAGGTACAGTCAAGGTCACCTCTACTTCAATCAAGTGGAAAGAAGGAATGGTAAGGATGATAAATCTTTCTTGTCAATGTGCATTAAAATTGAAATTTGAGAAGCTGTATCTAATTTTGTATCTATTATGTGAAGGGCGTATCCAATGGAGCAAACAATGAGAAAAAAGGAAATAAGCGACCCCTTGAAGAAGAAAGGTCAGTGGCATTTCCCTACTGTTCATATGTTCCTTTTTCCTTTTCTTTTGTAATTCTATCCTTTCTCTCCTTGCTTTCTTCATTCTCAGACTTGACCTTTGATGCTGTGTAATTAACTGGATTTGCTTTCTTCATTCTCAGACTTGACCTTTGATGCCGTGTAATTAACTGGATTTGGTTAGTGTCATGTTATAAACATAAAGTTAGTTGAAATGTCTTTGTGAAGATTAATTGATTTTTTTTACGACAGCCATTACTTTGATAAAGTTCCTTGATCTATCTGTTTGGTGATGCTGCAAGATACCTAATCCAAGTATGCGTCAAACGTAATATAAATTCACCATTGTATTACCTCTGACGTGATGTAATTTGCCATTACATTCACCTGGGACGTGAAGCACATAACAAGCTCGCCATTAAGTACTGTTTACTTGCTAATAAAATCAAGAGCTGATATATTTGACATCAGGTTTTGTCTTATGGCAGAGGCTTACAGATCTATGCGGCACTCATTTTCTTGTGTTTTGTGAAGTGTCGCAGTTTCTTTGAACTTATTTGACTATGATCTTTGTTGTTGGTTACAGCTTCTTTAGCTGGTTTGAAGAAGGTGAAGACATGGATGAGATGAATGATGAGGTAAGTCGCAAGCTGTGTAGGGAGTATTTTATGGTACAATTTTCCTGTATTGAGCCTTATTTATTCCCTTCATCCCTTGTGGTAATTGACTTCTGAAACTTCAGATTGCAGATATAATAAAGGAAGACTTATGGCCCAATCCTCTTAGTTATTTCAATAATGTAAGTTCATAAATATATTGTTCCTAGTTGAAAAAAAATCATACTTCAGTTTGTTATAGCTTCCTTAATGGTATTGACTTATAGGAAGGGGATGAGGAAGATCTCGAAGGGGACGATGACGATGAAGAGGTGAACAAATTTTTCTAGATATATATTTACTTGCAAGTTATAACCAAATAAATTCTCCTATTGAAAATTTTTCAAAGCAATCATGTTCTCAAAACTTTATACCTTACATGTACTCCACTCATACCACTTCTTAAGCAAACCGCTACTACTGGTAGCTTGTTTTTTTACGCTTCATTGTCACAAAGCTGGCATCTGTTCTAAATTTTCCACCCGGATTGTCACTTACTCACTAAGATGTTGACTCTGCAACGCCGACTAGTAGTGATTTGTTTAAAACATGGCATAAGTGAAATGTTTTCAGAAATAATAGCATTTAAGGTCTAAAGTTTCAAGAACATGGCTATTTTGAAATTTTTCCCCCAGAGTAGGTATATTCATTTTGTACTGTGAATTGTGGAGTTCACTACGTTGCTAGCAAATTGGCTAGATGCAAATAAACCAGTGTTCTTTTAATTTGTGTTACAAGCTAGAGCTTCGTTTTCATAGAAATATTTATCTCTTAATAGTTGTTAACAGAAACAGATTTTATTTCTCTCATCGTATGTTTTTATCGCATTTACTTTTAGGACAAAGATGATGAGGACTCGGAGGACGATGATGAGGAATGATTAATCGACAGTCACAGTTCAGTGCTACATTACATGCTTCTGTTTTGGCCATCTAGGTGCAAAGATAGTGTCATTTTACCTACCCTTGTCTCAGTTGCTCAAAATCAGCCCATGCCACCTGCTTGTTTTTATCTACCTCATATGGAGTCATTAGTGTGCTATCCTTTGGGGAAACAGGCCAATGAGGATAACTTTATATTTTCTGTTCCATTAATTTATACAGTCATGCTCTTTGTTCCAAATCATGTATATGCCGGAAAGTACATGTTATTTTCTGCTGTCCCTAGTCCCTACCCTACGTAAACAAGAATCATGACCTATGAATTTAAAGAAAAATTAATTTATGGACTTGTACGAATAGATGAAATAAAAATTATATTTAAATATAAAAACTATAAATTACCAAAGAATTCGATATGTGACATTCTCGGTAATCATACTTCGGGATACTTTTTGTGAAAAAAATTAAAATGGATTATTTATTTTAAAAAAATATAACATATGCGATTATATAAACGTACTAAAAAATAATGTTAAGTCTGAACATTATGTTAAGTCTTTATCACATAACTCTGAGCATTATGTTAAGTCTGAACTTTTACATTTTGTTACGTGTGACCATTATAGTAAGTCTGAACTTTTACATTTTGTTAAGTTAGAACAGTATCACATAACTCTGAACATTATGTTAGGTATGAACATTATCACATAACTCTGAACATTATACTTTAAATTAAAATTATTAATTATGAAAATACCAAAAGACTATTTTACCCCTCCATGTTGCATTACAAAATTTTGACAAATATGTCACGTGTCAACTTTTAAGGAGGTTTATAGTTTTTATAAATAAATAGGATTTTTACCTGATCTCTACTCTGTACATTCAATCTGACTTAATATATTTAAGCTCTTTTTATTCTGATAAATTGTGTAAGACTGGTAAAATGTAAATTCTATTTTTTATATAAACTATATAGTAAAGATCAAGTATAAAGTATATTTTTGGTGCAAAATGTAAAGTTCGTTAAAACTTGTTTTGTAATTCGTCGTCGAGAACCAAAAGTACGACATAGTTTGTCACTTCTAATTTATAATTCGTCAGCGAGAAATTAATTATAAAAGTGATTTAATACGTGATTTAATCTCATCCGTCCAAATGACCAAATCAAGGACTGTCATTGGTTTATATTTTTTACAAAAATATGTCCTTTGCACCAGATTATTTTTCTAAACTATAACCACTCAAAAATCATGACACGAGGTAATATGGTATTTTTCAATTTCCGGTTTTATTGTTTTGTGATTTAGCTAAATGTTTAGTGATATAGCCAAATTGTTACTTTTTGCTTCGGTTAATCAAAAATTAATATTATGTTCATTGTACATGTAGCCTTATCACTGAATAGTTAGGTTTCACTGACTACAAGCTTTATCATTGAACATTTAGCTTTTTCAAGGTTTTCATGTATTTTGGATAAATGTTCAATGTTACTAGACATTGTCCAGTAAATTTTTTTAAATCATCCACGTATCTTTTGAATTTTCAATGATTTTAGCTAAATGTTCAATGATAAAGCTAGATGTTCAGTGATAAAGGCTAAATGTTCAGTGAGTGATTTTTTTTAAAGATGAATTGAAGCGAAAAACAACGATTTTAAGTTATCTAATTGGTTTATCCGTTAAAGTTTATATATATATATATATATATATATATATATATATATATATATATATATATATATATTTTCAAAATTTACACTATGACCAAAACTACGTCGTTTCATTAAATGCTATGTATCAACTTTTTAAAGGGTTTAAAGATTATATAAAAAACATGATTTATAAGTGAAGTTCACCCAATTGTGTAAATCTATAAACATAACTTTCATGACTATTTATGTAAATGAAAAAAATATATACTACAGAGGAAAGAAAGAAATTTATTGAGGGTTTGTGGACAAAAATATACAATAAATTGATAATTATTTCAAGTTATTGAATTGAACATTATCTGTTAGCTGATTAAAGAGTCTTTCTTTTAAACTAAAATCAAGCTGAGTTGTTGAATAGTTGAATCAAAATTGATGGAATTGAAACCAGGGGTGGCAAAACGGGCGGGCGGGTTGTTAAGCGGGTCAAACATGTTAAATCCGTTTAACATTAGCGGGTTTAACGGGCGGGTTCTTAGCGGGTTTATCCGATTAACCCATTTAGCCCGTTTAACCTTTTTAATCTAAAAATATTATACTTGTTTTATTGTCAAATAATAAAATTATAATGTGAGAGACTCCACAATGTATGACAACAATGATACATGCATCATCATTGAACCAAGTCAATGTTGAATGATGCAAACGAAGAAACATGTCAACTTACTCAGAGTTTGAATGGAACCGTCAACAAGCAAATGAGAGGATATTATCCCATTTAGCGGATTAAGAGCGTTATGCCGTTTAACCCACCTAACCTGTTTAACCCGGTTAACCCATTAACTTCGTCAAGCCTTTACTCTTTTCTTTAATTTTTTTTACCAATAAACAAATTTTCATTATTTCAAATAATGAAAATCCAGATGAACCAATCTGCATCAAATCAAATTATAGCCTGATGAACCAAGCCTTTACTGTACACATGCATTGTTTTTTCATTGAAGTTTTGTCTAATTCATTTTCATAGCTAAATTCATTTTTCCGCACATCAAAATCAAACAAAGAAGCTTGTTTGCTCAATCAAAATCAAATTTTTTTTGTTACCTGTTTATAAAAGGGTTGTTAACGGATACGGGTTTACTAAACCCGTTTCCTAATAGGGTGGTCAACGGACTCGTTTTAGCGGGCGATTAACGGGCTCATTGACAGGTTTAGGGTAAAATTGCCGCCTCTAATTGAAACTCAGCAAGCTACATTAAAAAGATTCTAAAAAGTATATATATTTCAATTGGTAAGCTATATTATTAGAAAATGGATCATGTTGTTCAAAATCAATGGTCTGATGCATTTATTCCATATATTTCAAGATTTGCATATAAAGTGGCTAGAACTTAGAATAGAAATGAACTGAAACCATACAACTCAGTAAATGAGGCCATTAATAACTGGTCAGTGAGTCTTCCAGATTAGGTCTCTTTTAAAAAAAATTTAAGATGGACTGAGACACCAAAATAACATTACGGAATAGCAAGAAGCATAATAATGTCATTGTGTGAAAGTTCATTATGGTTACAACATTATCTTTTACAGGCGATCAAAACATCAACAACAACAAAAAGTAATATATCTGTGAAGATAGGTTACAGGCGATCAAAACGTCAACAACAACAAAAAAGTGGGTATGCACCTGAGTAACATCACGCAATAAATATGTGGGCTTCTAGTGAAAATAATATATCTTTGAAGATAGGTTTGCTTTCCTTAATACAAAGTGGCTTCTACTGGCAATTACTTTTTATCTTTTGTCACACCAACAACAACATTGCTCACCTGCAACAGTGAGATGAACATAATAAGGTCATTTGTTGTTCAGCTCAAGAAACTCTAAATAGATGACATGATTTATTAAATAAGTTGCAACATTGTCATAATAGTTATTATAGTAGTAGAAATGAAAGATAGGGGAGGAAGCAGACTCTATTAGCTTAATGTAAGGAGCGAGGCAGTAGGGGTGATAATTTACCAATCTCCCACTTTCATCCACAGACATGGGGTTCTCAACTACGACGGTCTGGTTTTGACTGTGGGGCATCGCCTGCCAGCATCAAAACACAATAAATGTAAGTGGAAAACTCACAGACCTTGATAAGAGAAGTCCAGCTCATCGATCTCAATCTGTATATCAATAGACCTACCGTTGATGTTGAAGGAGTTGATGCAGATACACCTGTCTCATTTGGTCTGGACACAGGAATTGGAACTCTACCATCACTTGTCTGCAAGTACAGTTTATCTGATCAAAATTGCTTGTAAATCAACTACAAAAACATGCAACTGAAAATGGAAAAGATGTACGTACACTAACATTGGTAACATACTGACATATGGCGCATTTGACGGAAGGAGCACCATATGGATACATGAGAGTAGTCCGACAATTCCCACAATTAACATGGGCAACCTGACCAGATGCTTTACGGGCACCAGGCACAAAGAGCCATACAATGATCATATAAATCTAATAATATCAAAAAATGAAAGCATGAATTTTGTCAAGTAAATCTACTAATTAAGTCGTACTTGTACATACCAAGCAAAGCATGTAAAAAAAAGGCAATTAAGTAAACCCATGTGAGATGACAAAAAACACTTTACTGACTTTGAGATGCTCCTGCGGGCTTACCTATCATTCCTAACATAGACAATAGAGATACACTTTCTACCTCGTAAATCCTAGCGAGAGAACATATGCCAGTATCATGGTTCAAAAACTCGCCACCACACACACATACACAAATTGGGAGAAATATCATGCAACTGGTAGCCATAAGACAAACACCAGTAAATATAATCCATTGATACTACGGTCTTCCAATTTCTACCACAAGCTTGAAAATCTTGATAAGCTGGATTTTCTTTACAAAGATAAAGCAAATTTTCAAAATCAATAAAACTGATGCTGTCAAGTATAAGCTATGGAAATGGGATGTACAGTTTAGCTGATTTACAGAACAAATTCACAAGATTTTAAGCATTCATACCTGGTGCAAGATTCACCGTATGACAACAGGAACATCTTATACTTGTTGCCCCACGTGAATACATCAATAAAGTCCGACAACCTCCACATATAAGCTGCGCCATTTCCATCCCTGAAAACAACATTGCATGTTATCCACACACAGTTATGTCAGTCCATAATAAGACACCATGTAAATATCCTATACAAATAATGCAGATCGTCTAACCCCAAAAAATTGTTTTCGGAATCGTGGATATAACTATTTGTGTATATTCTATGCAAGGGGAGCGCTTGGTTTAGAACGCCTATACGAGAACTTGAGAACCCAAATCTCACCATTAGATCATGACGTCTATTTAAATTTTCATGTGACACGTATCTAAAAAATAAAGTCAAACTTAGTGGCTTTGACTTTGCATTAAATGCAACTTTGAATATGCACATGAGACACGTGTCACCACCAGAATAACTTGATGATGCACTTTTTAAGGTGAAGATTGGATTCTCAAATTCTCGAAATTTAAAGAGGTTCTTATTTGAGCGCTCCTCTTCTATGCACCTCTTCTATGCACTGTACAAATTCCCCAACACAGTGTCAAGTAATGATCCCAGCAACTCCACGCATCATGCTTTGTGAATTCACATACAATAGAATGTATCGCCTTACGAACAGGTACTTCATTAAGTATTCTTTCTTTATGGTACGGCGGTACAACTGTTGATGCCCTTGTCCCTGGCGGAAACTTTCAGTGTACATCGAAATGAGAAACGGATTTTATCCTACCCAACGGGGTGATTCATTGTCTAAGGAAGCTAACACACAAACTGCAACACTAAAGTGACATACAGGATACCACTTGTATATCACCCCTACATAGTGAGAATATCAGAAAACCTAGGTTATTAATAAGCTGTTCAAAATTAAAAACGTTTATAGGGCACCAATCAAACTAACCCAGAATTGTAAAAGTAGAATTCTAAAGTTTCTGCTTCACATCTCATGAAATTAGGAGAAATTCGATTCATAAGTCAGTTTTTTATTGTATTTCACACTTTCCAACTCCTTTGTGGCAACCTGCCTAAACATAGTAAAAACAAATGAAAAGACTGAGTGAGTTAGAGATGCAAGCTTCACAAAACGCAGGAGTTTCTGTGCACTTAATTACTTGAACATTCGACGTAATCAACTACCTTAGCTGATCACCTCTCCATGAAGCACCATCTAATGAAACACAAATATGTAAATGTGATGAATTTGACACATGATTAGTTTTAGTATGGGAGTCAAACCAGATGCTATAGCTAAGATAGTATGTTGATAAGATATACACTCGTTCTAGAGTAAATATTCAAAGACAGTTCCTTCCCGATAAAAAAGAGAAAACAATTGAAGGAGCAAATTTTGGCCTAAATTAATACGGAGATGAGAATGACATCTGAATAAATTTGTGTAGCTGTGGTGCTGTTTTGCTAAAGCGACAAATGAATAAAAAAAATGGTGTTGAGACTAAATAGGACAACACGCCATGAAGATACTTGTTAGTAAATTAAGAAACTGAACAACGAGGTGCATAGGAGTCAGACACATCTAACTTAAAACAACTCGAAGGATTGAGATTTTATCATAGCTTTGATGAGTTGTTACATTTAATTTCCATCTAAAAAGGAAAATTAAAGCCTTATTGGACATGTTTTAGTATCATTCATGAACCTCAAGTTTACAATTTGGGGACTAGAAAAAATATGGGTGTGGGAGGGGATTCGGCATGCTCAACTAAAATGGAACAGATTCTATAGAACTGGACTGTAAATTGTAATCCCCACGAACTCTCAATCAGTCTGTATGAATACTTCAATCAGCAATAAATTCCATTTCATCTCCAAATCTCTGTTTGAAATAAGTTCCATAAAGCTATGATGATGATCCGAGTACTCAAGTAGGACCCCGAATCATCTAATCTATTGCAGTTTCAGTTACCATGGTATTATTTTGTTGGACTGACGGACTAAATTGGAGTTTATAAAGTAACATAACTTTACCAGGAGGCGGAACAGATGTGATTGCTCTGCATATCGCGCAGCAGACATTTGTAGCACCTCTGGGGTACAGAAGTATGCTCCTGCAGCTGCTACACATGAGTTGGCTTTGCATAGCTCTAAAGAGAAATACAACAAAGCAGGTTAAGTAATGACTTAGTCAAACACAATAATTTCCAGACTCATATAGTAAAAATAAAAAAATCCTATTCGAAACTATTATCACATGTTTGGCATTTCCACTGTTCATTTAGCTCTGTGAGCATTAGGTCTAACTTGATATGAAAATAAATGTATTAAGTGCAAAGTGCCAACCAAAATTTTACTTTATTCACTTTGAATCTATGCAGATGACAATCCAATCTGCTCAGGTTGGGCAGGAGTACTACAATCAGCATGGCAAACAGGATCAATAAAAAAAAGGTCAAATTGATACGTATAACTCACAATTGAAAAAAAAAAGAGAGAGTCTAGAATCCACCTGAAATAGCTGGAGTCGAAGCCGAAGAGACTCACTCTTATTGCCTTGCGTTTTGCTGAAATTCAAACGAATCAAACCTGTATATCAAGGCGATACGCTGAACAGGTCATTGCATCGGGTTTTGCAAAACCATACACGCTTACCGGCCTCGTATATTGATGGCTGGAATCCTGACGCAAAAAAGTCCAATTTGGAATCGTCAAATTAAATACTTCACTTAAATTTCTGAAAGAGGATTAAAATAATTAAATAAGAATTGTTTCTTTTGTTGAACCGAAAGGTAGGCAATTGAACCGCTTAGTTTGATTTCTAGGAGTATTATATTATGGGCGGCGGTTCAAATTCCTAAAAGAAAAAGGAAGGATTTGTAGTCTGCAGATTAGGGCACAATTTTGGGTTTCTGAAAGGGGGATTTGCTAGTGTTCGACCCATGAAATCCGGCAGGAAGCATATGAAGAAGCTTGCAGAAGATAGAAAGTTCACCGTTCCAGATGGGGATAGCATCATGCAAGTTGTCTCTCTTCGTAGCTCCAATCAATCTCATTGAGGTATCTACCTTTTACATTTAAATGCTCCTTCGTTTAGTTGAACTCAAGCTCAAATTGGATGAATGAAACGCAGCATTGTTCCTAATTTGCTGGAATCACTTTGTTCACCCAAATGATCCAGACCTCTGACCCTTTTATTTTGTGTCGTTAGATTATGGATGCTGCTGGAGGAAAATCTTTAGCTCTAATCCCAGCTAAGTTTCAGAAGACAATGTGGATAAAACGAGGTATGCCAATTACGAGTGTCTTCATTTAGTTCTCGTATCATTTTTTTATATTGTAGTTCTCGTATCATATTAGCATCTCTGTATTTAGGAATCATCAAATCACAAGTAAACTTGAGATATGTATTTTTTTCACTGTTAGAAAATTTGCCTTGTGTGTTTGCTCAATCATAGAGATCAATTGCTCGGCAAACTGAATCTTTCAGTAGTAGGGGACAATGTTGCACATTGTGATTCTGAAATGTTGTACATTTGTTTTGTACGACTTCTGTAAATTATGGGCCAGTTTATAAATTTAAAAGGTGTATCAACTGTGGACTATATATTAAAAAGAACACTCATGCATGTCTGGTTTTCAGGTAACTTTGTTTTGGTGGACGAGACTGGAAGGGAACAGGCCCTTGAATCAGGTAGCAAAATCACATGTCTGGTGACTCGAGTTCTTTTCCATGAACAAGTTCGGCAACTTCAAAAGTCTCCAGAATGGTGCATCTGTTTTACACTGAAATCTTCAGTGCTTGATGTTTACATGTTTTTATCAAAGTATCGTCTACACCTTATCGAACTAATTGAACTATATTTTCCCCAATCTTTACTCATTTGTTTATTCAACAAAAGTAACAATACAAGTGCTGGGTATTTTAATTGACAATGCTTTTGTGAAGATTTGAAACTGGACTGATGATCAATGTTCATGACCATATAATGAACTTAGAATTTTGTAAAGCCCTAGGATAAGTGTACTTTTTATCAGTTAAGGTTGCCATTGTAACCATATACCTTGCTTGACGCAGGCCACAAGTATTTAGATCTACATTCACAGCTGAAATTTCTACTGCAAATGCAGCAAGTCCCACCATCCGATCTGATCGAGAGTTACATGTCAGTGACAATGATGAAGATGACAGTGAAGATGGGCTTCCACCGCTAGAAGCCAATATGAATAGAGCTGGAATGCCAGAATGGCACTCGGATACAGAGTCTGATTCAAATTCAGAGTCTAACCCTTAGTTCTTTCAACATGAAATTGCATGTAAACTCAACAATGTAGATCACTAGACTGGTTTTATTTAAATTAGCCTTTATCAACTCTGATTTAACGATCCAAGGGATCAAAAGTTGATTGATATAGCTCTAGGCTTGGATTCAGATACGGTGCAGCGCAACAAAATTTTACAAGTCCAAAACGACTTCATCTCTATCAAAACGGTGTTATTTTATAATATTATATAAAAATATTAATCAAAACTAAAAAATCCGCTAAAGTTAACTGATGGAGTTAACTTCGTTAGTCAACATTTAAACTAACAATTAAATGATTTTTTCTTTAATTTAATTTAAATATCTCTCCTTAAATATTTTAACTTTGAATTGGACTACCTCCTCATTTCATATTAGGTACCTAATTTTTCCAATTTTTAATTTAGTGACTTTTGTATCAAATTTGAATACATTTTGTTTCCGAATTCGAGTTTTTAAGGAATTTTAAAGTTGAAAACTTAGGGAAAAGATCATATGAGAAGTGACAAATTTGGTGAGAAATGAGAAGTAATCTCAACCATTCGATTTTTAATCCAACGACTCTTATTTTTGGATTTTGTTTGAATTTGAATTTGAATATTTATATTATATGTTCGTAGGGCCATTATTGTAAATTCGTATCCATGTAATTCCCGGCATTACGAATGTTTTTCTTTAAGTGTACGAATTTTGGTTCTTTAAGTTATACTATTTTTACATTACAAATTTTGTTCTTTAAGTCTACAAATTTTGGTTATTTAAGTTATACTATTTTTACATTACGAATTTTGTTCTTTAAGTCTACGAATTTTACATTACGAATTTTGTTCTTTTAAGTCTACGAATTTTGGCTCTTAAAGTTGTACTATTTTTACATTACAGATTTTGTTCTTTTAAGTCTACGAATTTTACGTTAAGAATTTTGTTTTAAATTTTACGAATTTCAATTTTAATACTTTTTTTGCCAAGAATTTCAATTTTTAATACTTGGTGCTGCAGATATGACACAGGAGAAGGCAAGAATCAAAAATTGACAACAATCTTTTTATCATTTGAATTGCTAGTCTGCAACTACTTTCCTCAGAGGATTTACATCAAACAGCTTCTATGCATTATCTATTGAATCCTATCAGTGGCGGATCCAGGACTCGACCGATGGGGGGCGAACTTTGTGATGGGGTCCCAAAATTTTTTTTTTGATGAATAAGGCTATAGGTTGTATTCGGAAATTTTTTTCCTATATATATATTCCTCATATTTGATGATATAAGTTATTTTCTAGTAAAATATCAAAGTTTGAATTCATATAAAGTTCATTACCGATCTAACTTTGAGAGGTCATAGAAGACACGTCGATTACCCTATAAGATTGAGATATATATCATTGGAGAGATAATTTGACGGCCTACAACTCTTCAATTGATATCAAGATATCAATAAGACGTTTAAGGAACCAAAAATATAAGTAAAGTAAGAACGCATAACAAGTGTACATAGTCAATCACATGCAACCTTAACAACTTTAACATATAACAGGTAGACTGTCACGACCCACTAAATGAATCGAGACCGGCGCTTAACACTTATACAAAAATGCTAAGCAAGCCTCCAAACAAATATACTAATAATTCGCTTATTCAATTCAATAGTAACAGAGTAGCGGAAATAAAACAGTAATAAGTCTGACATCAAAATCCCTGCTAAAGTACCACGGAGCGAAACTAAAGGCTAACTAGGAATAAAGGAAAATCATTAAAAGACTCGCAAGAAGCTGAGCGGCTGGATGGCACCGTACTTGAAAAAAAAGACTTGCTCGCGAATGTGAATGACAACTTCAACTAGCAGCTGAACGATCTGAAAAAAATAGTTGGGTAACAACGGGGTGAGTCATATTGACTCAGTGAATAAATAACATACTTAACAACACTATTAATCCAAATATAATCCGTGGTTCATAATACTCCATAATCAACCAGATGTATAAGACATAAAATGCTAGTGATGTAGATGCAACGTGATGATGATGCAGTGCACCCGATCGATCGTACTATCCATGGTGGGCAGCCGTCGCTGCCGGTCCAGACCATCATATCAGAGTGCGGGCTGAGCCTCGCCATATCCTACCGTGTCAGAATCATAAACCATGGTGGGCAGTCGTCACTGCCGGTCTGGACCATCGTATCAATCTGCGGATGAGTCTCGCCAAACCACATGTCGTCTCCACGATGATGCATGTCATGTATGACGAGATGTACATATATATAACGCATGTCTCCACATCAACTTATAATATACTCATGCCATGCTTTTGTATCACTATACAATATATAACGTCTTCGTAAAGACTAAGGGGATTCGTGTTCCATCCCACATCGTTACCCATATAATAATATAATGACATACGTGAGTAGTTGAGTACTATTACGTATAGCATTAGTGGTATAAATAAGTAAGTACATTATTTACTCACCTCCAAGTTTACTGTCCAACAAACGACTTCACGTCCAGAACTCAGATGAAAGTCACTGCCAAATATTAGATTTTCCTACGAAAATAGGAAATCATTTTGTCAGCCAAGACCTTGGTATTAGCCTTTCACCCACTCAACCAAGCGACCTGCTTTAGTTAATAAAATAGTCTGCACAAGTCACCTACTCATCCTGCACCTTATGGCTATCCCTCAGCATGTCAAAAATCATATTAAACTACTCTGATCCTCACTGATGCATCTGTCTTGTTCATCAACTTAGCCAATTAAACCTCAGCAACCAACAATTATGATTCAGTACATAAGATCATCTAACAGATGGTGGCCAACAATCTCTTCCCTTAAACTGAACCCCACATTACAAGATGACCAAAAGTGGTTTTATTTACCTTGCAGCCGTATGCCGATTTCCTACTAGCGCCTCAGTTTGTTGATTTAATTCGATCGCTGATGTACTGCAATTCACCATCGGATTCATCTCAAGATTATGTTCGCTACAACAATCGCTACAAAGGAATTACATGGGAGTTGTTGAATTTTAGATTTGGTGGGTTGGGACTGGACATCCAGACACCACCCGGGCTACGCTGGGCAAAGCCCATGACGCTCCCCAACATATTGGGCTGCCTGCAGGCATATGCACCCCAACCATGAACAAGGCCCAATGCACATGTGAGGGCAACCAAGGCCCAAACACATGGCATGACAAATTGGGAATTAATCCTTGCAGGTTGTTGGTGGTGGGGATGTAAGCAACATGTTAACCATGTGAGCTGCAGCTCACATGGTTAACATGTTGCTTACATGCACATGTTAAAGGGTGTGTGAAGGGTTCAATCCCCACCACCAACAACCTGCAAGGATTAATTCCCAATTTGTCATGCCATGTGTTTGGGCCTTGGTTGCCCTCACATGTGCATTGGGCCTTGTTCATGGTTGGGGTGCATATGCCTGCAGGCAGCCCAATATGTTGGGGAGCGTCATGGGCTTTGCCCAGCGTAGCCCGGGTGGTGTCTGGATGTCCAGTCCCAGCCCACCAAATCTAAAATTCAACATAAAGTGCACTTTATGTTGAAATTAATTTCTGGTGGGCCGGACTAAGCACCACCCGGGCTACGCTGGGCCGGATTAAGCACCAGACGCTCCCTAACATATTGGGCTACCTGCAGGCATATGCACCCCAACCATGAACAAGGCCCAATGCACATGTGGGGGCAACTCTTGGCCCAAAGCACATGGCATGAATATTGGGGAAGCTTGCAGGTTGTTGGTGGGGATTGAACCCTCACCCTTTAACACATGTACCAACTTGTGGTAACATGGTAACCATGTGAGCTGCAGCTCATATGGTTACCATGTTACCACAAGTTGGTACATGTGTTAAAGGGTGAGGGTTCAATCCCCACCAACAACCTGCAAGCTTCCCCAATATTCATGCCATGTGCTTTGGGCCAAGAGTTGCCCCCACATGTGCACTGGGCCTCGTTCATGGTTGGGGTGCATATGCCTGCAGGCAGCCCAATATGTTAGGGAGCGTCTGGTGCTTAATCCGGCCCAGCGTAGCCCGGGTGGTGCTTAGTCCGGCCCACCGGAAATTAATTTCAACATAAAACAGCTCACATGGTTATCAAGTTGCCTTAGTGCACTTGATAAAGGGTGGAGGTCATGGGTTCAATCCCTGCCACCAACAACCTGCAAGGATTTCCCACAATTAATGCCATGTTGGGCTTTGGGCCTTAGTTGCCTCCACATGTGCAGTTGGGCCTTGTTCATGGTTGGGGTGCATATGCCTGCAGGCAGCCCAATATGTTAGGGAGCGTCTGGTGCTTAATCCGGCCCAGCGTAGCCCGGGTGGTGCTTAGTCCGGCCCACCAGAAATTAATTTCAACAGTTGAATTTTAGATTTGGTGGGCTGGGACTGGACATCCAGACACCACCCGGGCTACGCTGGACCAAGTTAGCCAGACGCTCCCCAACATATTGGGCTGCCTGCAGGCATATGCACCCCAACCATGAACAAGGGCCCAACTGCACATGTGGAGGCAACTAAGGCCCAAAGCCCAACATGGCATTAATTGTGGGAAATCCTTGCAGGTTGTTGGTGGGGGGAATTGAACTCCCAACCTCACCCTTTAACATGCACCATAAGGTGACATGTTAACCATATGAGCTGCAGCTCACATGGTTATCAAGTTGCCTTAGTGCACTTGATAAAGGGTGGAGGTCATGGGTTCAATCCCTGCCACCAACAACCTGCAAGGATTTCCCACAATTAATGCCATGTTGGGCTTTGGGCCTTAGTTGCCTCCACATGTGCAGTTGGGCCTTGTTCATGGTTGGGGTGCATATGCCTGCAGGCAGCCCAATATGTTGGGGAGCGTCTGGTGCTTAATCTGGCCCAGCGTAGCCCGGGTGGTGTCTGGATGTCCAGTCCCAGCCCACCAAATCTAAAATTCAACATAAAGTGCAACCATATGAGCTGCAGCTCACATGGTTATCAAGTTGCCTTAGTGCACTTGATAAAGGGTGGAGGTCATGGGTTCAATCCCTGCCACCAACAACCTGCAAGGATTTCCCACAATTAATGCCATGTTGGGCTTTGGGCCTTAGTTGCCTCCACATGTGCAGTTGGGCCTTGTTCATGGTTGGGGTGCATATGCCTGCAGGCAGCCCAATATGTTGGGGAGCGTCTGGTGCTTAATCCGGCCCAGCGTAGCCCGGGTGGTGTCTGGATGTCCAGTCCCAGCCCACCAAATCTAAAATTCAACAGGAGTCTCCAACTCACCTCAACGTTGCCGCTGCCAATTTACACCCTTTCGAGTTTGGCTCGCTGAGAATCTGGTTTTCGGAACCAGCACGCCGATCTAAAAGAGAGCAATTCACTGTAAGGGTTAGCGCCGAGAACTGAAGCAAGATTGGGATTTTTGATTCTCTAATGTGAGTTGCTCCTTCGACCTATTTATTTAGGTTTCTTTTCCTAAAAGTTCGAGAGTCACAAACTGGTTTAGAGGATATTTAGGGATGATGGGCATATCTCGTGTAACCGGTTTGACCCATTATTATTATTATTCTTCTTTTTTTTGGCAACTACCAAATGAGTATAATGAAAAATTAGGGTTATAACATAGACTGAGCACCGCTTGAGAAATCAATCACCTTGCGCATGAAGCTGACAATAAGGGCTACAACTTCTATACTTACATCTAGGCACAAGTCTAATGTTAAGGTTACTGAAAACTAAGTCGAAACCTGACATATGTTTGAAGTCCGCTAATGATTAGCCAACTTTTTGAAGCTCATAAAGACATCATCCGGTGTCCGTTGAAGATGATCTATGTATTGATAGAAAGCTAATTGAATTTTTATAACTTTCATGTTTATGCAAGATGAATTTCGGAGGTTAAGCTGATAAAAACAACGATCAAAGATAGACAATTAGTTGAAATTTGCCGAAATTGGGGGGATTCGAGCCAATCTTCTGAAGCTCATAAAGGCATCATCAGGTGTCCGTTGAACATGATCTATATATGTATAGAAAGCTAACAGAATGTTCTATAACTTTCATGTTTACTTACAGATGAAATTTGAGGTTAATCTATTAAAAACAGTGACCAAAACTAGATGTTTGATTGAAGTTTGCCGAAATCAAGGGGGTCCGAGCCAATTTTCGGAAGCTGATAGAGGCGTCATGCATTGTCCGTTGAAGATGATCTATATATGGATAGAAAGCTAATTGAATGTTCTATAACTTTCATGTTTAATCCGAGATGAAATTAGAAGGTTAATCTTAGCAAAATAGTAACCGAAGATAGGTGTTTAATCAAAAATTTCAAAAAAAAAATTGTTCAAAAGCGAGCGAACGTGGGGCGAGCGAACGAACGTGGGGGCGAACCAAGGGGCGGGGGCAGATAAGGCATCAGAATGAACCAAAAACAGGAGATTTTCCGACGAACGTTGGGGCGACCCCCCCCGCCCCCTTGCATCCGCCACTGAATCCTATGAGCATCAGTTACATGTGAAGTCCAAAGCCTTCACGGCACGTTGGGAGCCTCATCACTAAAAATCAATGCAATAGCTGACCCAGGTTGCTCCTCTCATCAGAGCCACCTCGATTCAGAAAAATTCCCAACTTGTGCGCTAGACTCCATCTTCTCTGCCACGGTGTGATGAATCCGAACTCTACTCGACATTAACGTATCCAACTACATCACACCAAGCTCTCTACCGTTTAGCTTCCCAAAATCCGCGCCCTCACCGGAATCCATCGCTGCCTCCACGGGCTTCATCCGTTGCATCTCGCGTCACCATGCCCTGCCGATGCGACCTGACAACGATCGGCTATGTAAAACATTTTACACATAGCGCGGATGATGTTAATGCCTTCGGTGTCGACTAGCTTGCTTCTCTCCTGTTTCTTTTTTACCGGTGCGACTGCCCTTCTTTGGAGTTTCAATTACTGTCTCATTGCTCCTCTCTGATCAGAAACCCTAACTGTGAGTTAACCGTAAATATAATAAGATCAACCGACATAAAAAGTTCTCGTTTCTCATGAGATTTGGACGAGATGGTGATGAAAATCAGCAGAGAGAGAGCTGGAATGATCGCGAGCAGAATCCGCCGTTCCAGATTGGAAATCCGTGTGATCTGATGCATCTCCTCTGCAGTGTCTGCACTCCAACAAAACAATTTCGGAGCTCTGTAAGCTCCAATCGACCAGCTCGATCAGCAGAACTGGATGGAAGATGTGAGCTTTTTGGTTAGGTGTACAGTCAGAGAGTAATGAGAAGTCACAGTTTTAGCGGAGAAGTCACGATTTCTGAGCTTGATGGATCTGCGTGGTTCACGGAGAAGAAGCTGATGGAAGGAGGTGATGAGGTCGCATTTTGTAATTAACTCTATGTGATTGTATGAAACTGAAAATAAAAGAAGATGAGGGGAGGAAGCAGGTTAAGCAGGTCGAAAATCCAACAGTTGCTTCTTACATCGGGCTCTGTTGGTGAGTTCCAAATTGCTAAAAACTTTGGATTTATATCGATGTGGTCTACTATATGATGTTGAACTCAGAAAGAAACCAGGTACATGTTGCAAGCAATTGATAAATAGTTATTGACATAAAAGTTGTAATAGTTTATGATTGTGCATTATAATTCTTAGCATTGTAATTATAATCCGTAGATGTAATTGACATACAAGTTATAATAGTTAAGTTAATGTGTATCACAGTGTATGTATAATCCGTAGCATTGTAATCAAAATCCGTAGCATAGTTACCAGTTGACATGTTGCAAACAATTGATAAAAAGTTATTGACATAAAAGTTATAATAGTTTATTCATGTGCATTATAATCCGTAGCATTGTAATCATATTCCGTAGCACTGTAACCATAATCCGTAACATTGTAATCATAATCCATAGCATTGAAATCATAATCCGTAAGTTATAATAGTTAAGTTAATGTGTATCACAGAGGGTAAACATAATACGTATTAATAATTCGTAACATTGTAATCATAATTCGTAACACGGTAATCATTATCTGTAGCATTATAAGCGTAATCCGTAGCATTATAAGCATAATCCGCACAGTTAACAGTTGACATGACTAAGTATATTTACTTCATTATAGCTGGTGCCAAAAAAAGTCTACCAAAAATGCATCACACTGCAGGCCCTGCGTTGCACCGAATTTTTTTCCGGGCAGTAAGTGTTGCTGGTCTATTTTGGCAGGTATCGGGTATTGAACCGCCTGCTTTGCAATGATGGTTGGGCCAAAAGGACGAGCTGTTGGCGTTGAGCATATTCCCGAGCTAGCTGATCAGTCTGTCAAAAACATCCAGCGTAGCGAATGATCATCCAGTAATATGTGTAAATATTTTTGTACTCACAATGATCATCCAGTAAAGATGTGTAAACATTTTTGTAAGAGGGTACGAATTATGTATACAGGGTACGAATTATGTGTAAGAGGTTATGAATTATGTATTACAGGGTACGAATTATGTATTAAATGATGTTGGTAGTATTATAATACACTTGTTCCGTATTATAATGCATAACTGATGTGTCTTATAACACAGTTGTTACGTATTATAGTGCATAACTGCTACGTATTATAACAGAGTTGCTACGTATTATAACACAGTTGCTGCATATTATAATCCATTTGCTACGTATTATAATAACACAGTGCATAACTACTACGTATTTTAACAAGAAATGCGAATGAATTCATTCAATCAAGATTCGGTTTACAATTATGGCAACTGGAAACATATACAAACATATGCATGTTTTCCAAGCTGATGGGTAATGTGGATGGCAAAGTAACATTTATCCCAACTTGTGTGGCCTCAACTTGTGTGGCAGAGTAACATATATCCCAAGTGGTGCTTGGAATTACAACAAGCAGGTCCAATATGGCATTTTCAGACCCAAAGTCAGGAGTCAACCAAGGAGCTTCAATTTTTCCTTCAATTAGCTTCACACAAATGCAATAGCAAAGACAACCAATCAGTGGCGGATCTAGGGTTTAAAAACTAGGTTATCGAAATTTTTTTATATTAATAATAGGTAAAATTCTTGATAAGTCAAAACACAATTCTTACATAGTATTCATCAACGAATAGCCTCTGAGCAAGATCTACTTTTGCAAGTTGTTTGTTGAGAGTGTTCAGATTCAGGGAAAGACACGATGCCTGCACGAAATGACCAATGAATTATCACCAAGAGGACATCAAAAACCTAAAGTTTGATCCAAACCCTCATCACCAAAATCTACAAGTCTGGCGTATATCAACTGATTAAGGAGTTTACCTCATAGCTTGGGATTTCATTCTCTTCTACTATAAAATAATCAGCTGCCGTCCATGATAAAATGGCTTCACCCCTGACAGAAAGCATATCTCCAAAACCCTGGTTCGAATCTATGGATATATACGATTTAGAATGTCAACATAACAAAGAACACATTCGCCACCGATTTAAAATGAGAAGATAAATAAAATAAGTACCTGGCATCATCTCATCCAACAAAGAATACAAATCCATATAGTCAGTGGAGTGCGTTTGAGACCGCGCCTCGGAAATCAAGTAAGTATGTTTCCTTACTCTTCGGCTTAATAACATCAGTTCACTGACTCGAACTAGCCACACCATGCAACAAATCCTCAGAGCCCGAATCATTTTCATCCAAGTAACGATCACTATTCGAAGGAAGTTCAGCAGCACCAGATTGCACAGGTTTTTTCTCAACAACCTTTCTCCCAGAGGTGCGATTCGATTTCCCATCAGCCTGTGCAGCATCCATATTATCCCTTGCATTTGGCTTTGGATACGACTTCTTACTATGATGCTGAGTATGAGACCTCTTCGACTTTGTCATTGCCTTCACATCCATCCTAAAAACATTCACCACTCAATATCTTTAACATAATTCTCACCAAATCAAAACCAACACCAGATACGGTCCTGTATTCTGCAAAGAACACAAATACACAACTATCAGCTTTGACTCATCTATCATCTATAAACCCCAAAAATGTCGAAGGCTATTTTAACCAATCTGAGCTTACCCATTCCAACCTCCAAGCTTCCCTCCTCCAAATCCACGTTGTTCAGTACGGCACCCATCTTTCTTTCAACTGAAAACATATTCAAAATGTCAACCAGGTGATCAAACAATCCAATCACATTTCACTATCAATCCCAAAGCATCAATTCAAAATGGATCGCCAAACTAAATCCTCATCCTAATAATTCAACAGAAGCCCTGATTAATAAATAATAAAAGACACCAAAATTCACCATCACAAGTCAATCACGCACACAATCCAATTCAATCATCAACCGACGAACAACATCAGCCAACTCTGCGAATCCGATAAACCCATTTGCAGAGTCGAAAAAATGGATCGAATCTGGATCTGGACAGTTACCAAAATCAATAAAGCTCGTACCTTTCGGCTTTCGATCACGAGCGACTCAGCCAGGAGTTGAAAGTTACCAGGGCTTGACGCAAAAAAAAAAAAATTTGGCTGTTCTAAATAACCAATACTCACCGCACTACGAGTTCCTGCATCCTCCAGAGGTCTTTTTAGCAGTAACAATGTGCTAGATGAGTCACCTTCTACTGATATCTACACAAAAATTAAAATTTAGCTAACAAAAATAAAAACAGCCAGCAATAACTGCTAATTGAACAAGATCAAATCAAACAGAGAGTAGCTCTCCTATATAAAAAGTGAACCTCAACAGGAGGATCGCATACTAGATGAGTCACCTTCTACGAATTATGTTGCTCGAAAGAGTGTGCCAAAGATATCATCTTTGAGGTCAGCTGCTCTGATTGTAAATGCTGCACCCTTAAGACTACGAGAGTCCGCGACGCCAGATACTCTGCAGTGTCTTTCTGCATTGAGTGGCCCTTGTATACACTCACAGGAGGATCGCATATCTATTCATTATAGAAAGAAAAAAACTCAATGAAGTCTCAAGTCACAACTCTAGTGTAAATAAATAGAAACCCTTTATGAAAACTGAACATCAGTCATCAGTCCATCAAAAGACAAAAATCCCACACAGACATTTTCACAAATATGTAAACTGCACATAAGCACTGCCGAATTCTGACCCTGGAACACATGTATAAAATCCAAAAATGGGAAAGTAAAAGAGGACAACATCTTACCGTTGATCCAACTTGCGCCTGGCAATCATTGAGATTATTAAAAACCCCAATCAAATCTCCTTTCCGGACGACGAAAAACTCATCCTTTTCATCCCCCATCAACGCATTCGACCCCATTTTCGCCAATCCAGTTTTTTTCCTACGCAACGAATAGGACCGAATTCGAAACCCCCACACATACTCAAAGATGAATCTCATGGTCAGTGGTCACTTGTCAGTCGTCGCCGCAGGTTACACGTTTATGCAATGTATAATACACACAAAAAAAAATGGGGCTCAAACTTACCCGGGCTGCAGCCCGTTAACTTTCCTATATAGCTTCGTCCCTGGACTCAGCAGCGTCTGATGATTGATGCATAGGTGTGAGGTGAGGCGAGGTCAGAACAGATCTGAGCAGCACGGAAAAAAGCTTGAATCTTTGGACCAAAATCGACATTCGAGGCAACTTTGGAGCTACCCGAGCTCCCCGGAATTCTTACCGGGCTATAGCTGGGTTAGCTACATGCTAGATCCGCCACTGCAACCAATACAAAGAGCACCGCCAAAGCAACGGACGCAGCTGATGTCAAGCTCAAAGAATCGATCCTTTCCAATGCACAAAGTGGTGCAAAAATGCATCTTAGTGTATCAGATTCCAAATCTTTAATCTCCATCTTCCTACAACCTTTGTAAAAAAACATAAAATGCAACCAAAACGTTGCATTTTAATATATATAGAACATAAAAAACATAAAACAAGTCAGTTGCACATGCAAAATTTTAATATATATGAAAGGTTCATCATGGCATCCAAGTACCAGATTTCAACCATTCAACTCACTATCTGAAAATAGGAAAAAAATCATGCCAGCACCAAGACGTTTATCTTCCTCAGGTTATGCCAACTAGAAACTGGATATTTCAATTTCCCCACACACTAACCTTAGTCATGGAAGCTTAAATCATTTCACCAGATCACAAAAACAACAACAAAATAATCAAATAACAAAAAATGTGTACGCAATTCAAATTCACAGAAACAGAAGATGATCAAAATCAGTAAAGTTTGCCAACTCACAATCAAACACAAGCAACACTGCTGTCTAATACCTTGACTTCAGCAAAGCGGATACACAATTTTGTGTAATCTCACATGATGGTGTAACTTAATTACAACAAACTTTCCTGTCAAAAGGAAGTTCTCAAGCTTACAAATAATCACAGTTTTGGGAAAAACTGATATGCAGCCATACTTCTGCAATGTACCCTGTGAAATCCAACTCCAACAATCTCGATAAGACTCAGTATCACAACCTTAGCATAAGGAAACAACAGACACCCAACATCAGTCAATACATCAATCAACAGTAAAACATCAACAAACACAAACTGCCATTGATCGCAAGATTGAATTTTTGACCACCAATCAAATTGGGTGTCTTCATGTTCCTCGATTTGGGATTAGGGTTGTCGGATTGACATGATTGGAATTCAACATGATAGGGCTAATAGGGTTAACAACAGGCGGCGACTCTCGAACTGAAATCGAACTTTCTATACTGACCATTTCAATACCATGAATCACTATACTCAATCACACCCGATTAGACCCATCTAATCGCCCAGCAACAAACCCAAGCATCAACCAACCCGACCAGCAAGCTCTGTACCGCCGCTCAGCCCCAAAGACACCACCACTGGACAGACACCTCCTCCGCCGGCGCAGACATCCCCGCCGCCGATCTAAACGGAGCCAACCAATGTGGAGCCGCAGAGGACCGCCGAGGAAGAGACGCAAACCCAAAGCTGGAAACGCTGCTCGCTCTTCTCCTTTGCTCTCACGGGATTGCGGCAGGGTTGAATGGTTGATTATTTCTGTGCCGATTCTACCATATAATCATAATTATTGTTTAATTAAAAGTCTAATCTGTTGATTATTATAAAGCGTTGGATCTTAAATCTAATGGCTGAGTTTAATTTCTATTTCTTACCAAAACAACAACTTCCTACGTGATCTTTTCCCTACATATTATATGACAAATTTTATGAAAGTGTAAATAATTAATTTAAAATTAATGCTCATTTGTACTATGCGTTTATGAAAATTATTAATATTCTAATAAGATTAAATTTTAATATATTCAACGAAATATATAGATGAAATTAAAGAAAAAAATATTTAATTGTTATTTTTAATGTTGATTAATGGAATTAACTTTATCCGTTAACTTAAACGGATTTTTTTGATTTTGCCCCCTAATTGAAAAATACGGTAGTTCGGACCTCAATTTTAAAATGAGTGGTAGTTTGATCAGCCAATATTTTGATTAATTATTTGCTCCATGCGATGAAGGATAACAATTGTTCTCCCGACAAATTGTCACTATTTGATGTCTTTCTTGAGCATTTCAGGTAAACAGACGAGTCATTGCTCCATGAGCCGAAAGATCTAAAGAACGGAAAAGATCGACGAAAAAGAACCAGACAGCACCATTGTGCCTGAAGTGCCGTGACATTACGCCAATGTTACGGGTGTCAGAACCATAGAATTCAGCAGAGAAAAATAGCAGTGTCGTGACTACCATAACATATTGCCAATATTACGGGTGTCACGACACCATACAAGCCCAGAGAGTTCATAGGGGGTCGTAACAGCAGTGACACCCATTGAATGTTACGGGTATCACGTCACCATAAAAACTCAGAGGATTCTGGTACCTGCCGTGACTACCGTAACATATAGAAGTGTTACGGGTGTCACGACCCAGTCATTAATTTCCAAAAATAAATAGGAAATTCGGGAGATATTTTTGGATAGCTTGATTTTGGAAGAAGAGAGACTTAACTTGGAGAAGAAGACTGAGCAGAACATCACCATAGATCAAAGACTCAACGAGCTACATCGTGAATACGGTTTTCTCATCCTTGATTTCTACTTCTACACTATTTTTGGTTAACTTACCATGAGTAGTCAGCAGTCTTCCTTATTTTGGGATCCTACGGATCCCGTGCCTTGTACCTAACTCTTCATGTGATCAATTAAACGTTTTCATTAGTGCAATTCGAGTATTTAATTTCATTGTGCTTAATTTCATCGTTCTCGCAAGTTTTACATTGAATGAGATGTTTGCATGCTAGAACGTATTTAGGTTAATTACCAAAAGATGAATGGGTCCTAGGTATTAACCAGATTGCATGAAATTGATATTAGGTCATGGTAGCTACACTAGTAGTACATGGATTAATAGGAAAGTTGACTTTAATGTCTGAAAAACCCTGAGCTTAAATAATTGCAATCGTTGATAATCCGTGGATGGACGACGTTCAACAATTGAGATTAATCTAGACAATGATCCGTGGATGAGCGACTTGTCTAGTGCCATTTCGGTTTATTTCCATACTCGATAGCATGGTGAATTTACGCAATATTGTTGCATGATTTGTGGGTTGGCACGGGTGAAGTTTGATCTTGTGATTCTTTCCCTGATCAAGTCAAACTTTCTTTATTTTCTGCATTTAATTTCTGCGATTTGTTTCGCATCAAAACCTCTCATTGTTTGGAATAGCTGAATATGTCGCTTGTTAGCTAGTAATCATACACGTTATTCCTTGGATCAACCCTTGGCTTACCAAGGTCTATAAATTGTTTTTGACTGCAACTTTATCCCTAAAACTAATAACTTGATAAATATAAATGGTTAAAAATACGTTTGTCATAATTCGGGGCTCCTTTTTTATACTTTTCACTAATTAATATGTGTACCCCGTGATAGCTCATTATGTGAGACAAAATTTATTACTAAGTTTTTTCTTTTATGTAATTAACAGCTCCTTGAAGACTTATTTATATGGGAGATGATCAAATAAGAATTTAATTTTACATTAAGAAATAGGAATTTTTGATGAGCCTTTATTTATTGAAATCAATGGAAGAGACGAAGATGACTGATTTCTAATATAAATTATACTAATTAGTTAATTAAATTGGATTAATTCCTATGGGATATATTCGGTAAAGCATGAATTGAAAACATATGAGAAGTGTGTGTTTTCGTAAGAAATGAGAATTAAAATCAGCCATTGGATTTAAGATCACACGGTTGGTAATAAACAACATATTAGGCATATAATTAAATGTTAATTATGGTTAAAGGGTAAATTCGGAATAGAAAAAATCAATCGTTCGCAATCCCACTGATTCGATCCTATTTTTTTGATAACTGATCTCGTCAGTCGTTCGCAAATCCAACCTTCGTGTGCTAAACCCTAGGTGAATACAGTTTGTCTCATACTCCATCGATCGTCTATGTTTTTGGTGGATCGTAATTCGACGATTCATGATGAATATGGCAGACGACACCAATGCAGGTACATCTTACGTATATAATTCATTACCGGTCACCTGTTTTTGATCAAGTTCTGATCTTTGGCGTAACGGAGGAGAATTTTCCTACAATTCGTCTGGTTTTGATTCTGCCCATAGTCAAGTTTTGATCGTATTCGTGGTTGGTCAATTTTCAGGTGTTAGTACGTTAACATACTATGTTTAATTTCTGAGTTAGCCAACATGGATGCTAAATGTTATTTTAAACTTGCGAATGAAATGCTTCGTATTATACGTATTAAGCAATTCATAATTCGTAACAGCTTTAACATAGTGTTGCTTTTTGTTTTGTAGATGATAACAATGAACTTACTAGTGCCCTCGATGATGAAAGTTGCACATTTGTTTTTGTTAACGGGAGAATGTGTTGAATTCCCATGTGTCCGGATGAGCTAAAGCCGCATGTTGGAATGATATTTCCAAATCTCAATTAAGCTATATTGTTTTATAAAGAATATGCACAGATTGCTGGATTTGTTGTGCGTTTGGCAACCACTAAAAGGTCAGATGTGATTATTACCATAAAGTATTTGGTGTGTCAAAGGGAGGGTTTCAACGTAAAGAGTAAAGTGGTTAATACTATAAATTCCGTTGATACAAATGAGAGGTCTAGGAGGGACACTCGATGTGGGTGTCAAGCAAGACTTCAGGTTAACATAACTGGTGGTGGTAGATATCGCGTCTATCTGTTTGAAGAAACACACAATCATTATTTGGAATCTGACATAGGTAAACAGTTTTTGACTTCACAAAGAGAGGTGTCCCTTACTGACAAGCAGCTGGTCATGGAATGCGGTAAAGTTCGTATAAGTGCTACAAAAGCCCATCATATTAAAAAGAGTTATGTGGTGGGTTTATGAATATAGGCCACAGTCACTGATTACAAGAATTTTAAGAGGGATTTGAAACTCTATATTGGTCTTAATGATACTCAAATGGTTGTTGACAATTTATCGGATAAGATAAAGGCTTGCCCAGGGTATTCCTTTGAGTATTTTTCAAATGAAGAAGGCACCCTAACCAGATTGTTTTGGGCTGATGGGATATCAAGGAGGGACAACTCTATATTTGGTGATGTTGTTTCATTTGATGCAACTTATCGAATGAATAAGTAAGTGTTGTAAATTCAGTATATATTAGCACCATATATGTAATGTTAATAATATATGTCATTTATATTATTGCAGGTACAATTTGGTGTTTGTACCTTTCACTGGCGTAGACAACCAGCTGAGAAGTGTGACTCTTGCTGTTAGGCTGATCTCAAAGGAGGATGTTGATTCATATACACGGCTGCTAACATGCTTTCAGAAATTGTTGGAACGCCAACCTAGTGTGATTGTTACTGATCAAGACGCGTCTATGAAGGTTGCCATTGCCATTGTATTCCCTTCCAGTCGACATAGGTTTTGCATGTGGCATATTACAGAAAAATTGCAAGCGAAGGTACTGTGTATACATAATTCGTAGTTAACAAATTATAATTAATAGTTTATGTAAAATTGAATTATATTGGCTATTCTGTACACATCATTCATAGTTATGAATATATAATTCGTAGTTTCAAGGAAACATGACGAGATTGGTTGTTTTGCGGTCATAATTCGTAGTTATACTTGCATAATTCGTAGTCCATTGTGTTAACCTAGGGGTGGGCGTCCAGACCCGAAGACCGAAAAAAAAACCGAACCGAACCGAAAAAAGACCGAACGGGTCGATTTTTATCGGACCGAAAAAAACCCGAACCGATTCTTAAAATTCGGTTCGGTCTCGGTTTTGATTTTTCCTCGGAACGAAAGACCGAACCGAACCGAATATATGTTTTTCTGTCAATTTACAGAAAAAGACCGAAAAAGACCGAAAAAGACCGAAAACCTGAAAAAAGACCGAAAATTCGTGAAAAACCCGAAAAAAGACCGAAAATGACCCCAAAATAAAAGACCGAAAAAGACCGAAAAATACCGAACCGAAACCCGAAAATCGGGCTTTGATCGGTTTTTTATTTCAAAAAGACCGAAACCGACCCGAACCGAATTTTCGGGTTTCGGTTCTGTTTTCACAAATTTTCGGCCCGAACCGACCCGAGCCGACCCCTATGTTAACCTGATCAGGTCGGTACTTATTGTGATGTTGTTTTTGTTTTTTCAAATAGGTGGGCATATCTAAATACAGAGAGTCAGGGTTTTTAAATAGTATAAGAGCTGCTGTTATATGGGGTGAATATAATGACTGTAAAGAATTTGAAGAAGCATGGTGGGATTTGATTAGAAAATATGATCTTCATTGCAATAAATGGCTTGCTGATATGTATGAAATAAGGTCGTCATGGATACATGTTTATTTTACAGATGTACATATGGGGGTCCTTCTGAGGACAACATCGCGCTCGAAAAGCGAGAATTCATTTTTCGGAAGGTACATTCATAGATCTCTGACTCTCGTGGAATTCTTCGTTGGCTTCAATAGTGCTATGTATTTACAAAGGCAAAATAGAGTACAACTATATCGAGAATCAAGAAGTTTTGTACCTACTTTGAATTCTACTCACAAATTGGAGAAGCATGCTTCAGAAACCTTTTCTTAGCCCATTTTCAAGAAAATCCAGTCTGAAATGTCTGATTCTGCCTATGGATGTGCGATTTAGTCTATTAATGAAAATGAAACTGGTAGAATGTACATCATAAATGATGCTGGGAGGAATAGTAAACTGTTCCAGGCATTTCTTTATATTTTGTATGTAGAATTTTATAATTCGTAGCACCAATTTTATAATTCGTAGTGACAATTTATAATTCCTGGCCTTAATTTTCAACTCAATCTGTAGGTTACCTTCACGGAACTTGATGGGAGGTTAAAATGAAGCTGCATGAAGATGGAATCTTGTGGCTATATATGTCACCACCTCTTCAAAGTCATGTTTTTTTACGTTATGACAAGATTCATGATTATATGGTGATGGGCAGATGGCTTATAGATGCAGCTAGGAAGCACAATCCTGGTATGTTTATTGTTGATCTTGAAAATCTGAATCAAATAAGAGAACAAATAACGATAGCGTCCGCAATTTGGTTCCATGTCAATGCTGCTATCTGTAGCTTCAAGAATGATGTAGATTGCATTAGAAAATTTCATGATCACATATATGAGTTTGTTAAGGAGCATGCTCCGAATGGTGGTGCGCTCTACAGTTCATCGAAAGCTGATTATTTTCAGGCTATTTTGCAAATGCCACATCATGCAGACGTGGTGGTCAATAACCCTGGATTGTCAAGAAACAAAGAATGCGGTAAGAGAATTCGAGGTCCCCGAGAAATTGCCATAGAGAAATAAAAGAAACCTCTAAGATCATGTGGATATTGCAACGAGTTAGGGCTCCATGACAAGCGTACCTGTCCAAAGAGAGTAGAGAACGACTCACGAATGCGTATTGCTACTTCTGAACACTCAAGATGAATTTAATGTCGTTGGACCAGATCAACCTTACAGTATCTGAGTTTATAATTCGTAGATTTACATTCATAATTCGTATAAAAAAACTTTCATATACCATTTGGTATTTAGTTTCGTTATATTTTTTTTATCATCTGATATCGGAAATACTCGTAGAACATGAACTTGTATCTTATTTAGCGTAGTATATTAGTCAAAAGTGAAGAGCACGAACTTTGAGTTTATAAAGCATAGAATAGTAGGCAAAATTCGTATGAAAATGGAACAAGTAACTAATATTCGTAGTACACCCCATATAATGCTTAAATGGGATGGATATCCAAATACATCGCTGATGGAGCATATTTATATGATTCATTAAGTACTACTAAACCCACCAATTAAGACATTTGGTCATACGAACAAGTGCTTGTTAATGCCTTTTTGTGTATATAGGCTATTTTGGGGTCTAAAGAGAAAACATGCCTAAAAGGGGAGATTTATGCCCAAAAGCACACCAAGCATTTCTGGCCAGCCAAGGCCCGAGGAAAACCAGCGCCCGAGCAAAACTTCAAATCTGGTCACGACCACTTTCCGGAGGCGTTCCAGCAAATCTAGCTCGAGCATTCATCTTAGAATCACTTCAAAATGCTAGAACCATCGCCCAAAAGCTGAGAACGCATTGCCAAGGACTCAAGCCCGTTCAAAGCCAAACAAGGGCAATATCGGCCGTTTTGAGATTTCGACCATGTTCCGGGCAGAATTTTGCTTAGCTTCCTTCTTGAGATCAGCTTAGAATGACTTTTTCATTCAGAATACACTCTCCAAAATCCAAGAAGCTCCGACCAAAGCTCCGGTCAGATTCCGGCCATATTCCTGCGAACTCCGGCCATACTCCGGCAAACCTCCGACGAGCCTCCGATCAAACCAATTCTGACCACCACCACGCTCCGGTCATTTCTTGCTCCGGCGACAAATTCCGGCCAAATCCAACAAGTCCAACCAAAGGCAACTAAAGTCTAACGAGAGTTGTGAGGGAACCGATGGCTTTTGAACAAATATCTTCCGATGGCTTTTGGGAAGTGCCACCTAGGGGGGGGGGCGGCTGAGATGATGCATATGTGTGGAGGAGTGTGGAGGCTTGTGGTTGGAGGAGAAAATGGATGGCTTGGATGAATGCAAGTGTGCTCCAATCCAATGGTTCCCCCATAGATATTTCATCCCCAAAACTTAGCTCCCAAATATCCATTTCCCTATAAATAGAGGCCATGCCCTCATGTAATAACCATCCCACAATCACAAGTTCTTTAGAGAGATAGAGGGCTTAACCCTCTTCTCTTCACTTTCAATACACATTTTGTTCTTCATTTTGGAGCTACTTTTTCTTGCTTGGATCTTGCTTAGGAGCTCCTCTCCTCCACTTATTGTAGGTACAAAAGCCACGACTTTCTCTTCCCTGACTTGTCCTTTACTTTCCGTATATATTGTTCTTACTTTAAAGTTATTCTCCTTTTCGGTATCCTTGTTCAAAGGCATGGTTTGCTTGTATTCCTTGACATGAATACAAGTAGCTAAAGCTTGTATTCGGTAGAGGGAGTATTTATATCATAAACCGTTCTAGACTCTATGCTTAATGCTACTTAGTGTCCCAAAACTTGTTCTATGTGCCACATATTAGGACAGAACTTCCAAGGTTGAGTGGATGCTTGAAATGGCAAAACTCTTCCGTGGGGTTCGTGAACATACTCGGGTAAGTGAATGTTTGAAATGGCAAAGCTTATCTGAGGAGTTCGACCTCTTTAAAACACCATTTGGATTGATCGGAAATGATTGATCAAATGGATGCACATAGGCTAGTATACCTTGAAATGGGGTGCTAGTCTAAATAGAACAAGTGCTCTATGACCTTGAAATGGGCTAGACAGTGTGGCAAGTCGAGTGCTTGAAATGGCCTTGATACACTTTTGAACACTTAGTATGATCATTAGAGGTCAATGATGAACGATGATATGATATGAAACCCCTAAACCAAATCCTTTCCTTACAGTCCATTATCAACTGTTGTAATTTACTTTCAGTTCTCAAAGCACACTCAAACCCAACCCCAATCGCATTTAATTTATGCATAAGCTTCATTAAAGAACAACTAATCCACCAATTCCCTTGGGTTCGACCCGTACTTACCACTTACTACCAAAAATAGTTAAGTCGCGAGTATCGGAGATATAAATTTATGTTTGCACAGAGAACATCGCACCTTAACGACAGTGCGGTGGGCTCCGTCAAAATTGGCGCCGTTGCCGGGGAATTGGATTTATATATCAGAGTAGTTGTTCTTTTTATTTTTTACAAACCACCATGTCGATGTACTATCAATACGAGCCATGGAACGATGAGGAGTTTTCCAACCATCCTTCGAATTTGAAATCCGCGAGAAGATCAACCACCTTGAGCAATCCCGAGACGAAACATTAGACGAGTACTTATGGTACTTCGATTCCATTGTAACGAGCTGCCCGCACCATGGATTTAGCAAATTAGATCTTCTTCAAAGGTTTCTCGATGGGATGATGCCATATGAGTGGAATTGGCTTAATGACGCGGCAGGAGGCTCGGTAAATAACTTAAATATGGATGATCTTTGGAAATTGATAAACGATTTGGCCGCGAGGTCAAGACCAAGACAAGATCAGGCCATGCGGCGCGAATAACTGGACAACACGATGCACCAAATCAGGGCCAAAACTGAATTATGGGCAGCAAAAAATGAGCTGGCAGCTAGCACCCAACAATTTGCCGCAGACATGCAGCAATTGAGTGCCTCGATGCACCAATTCACGGCCGAAACTGAATCATGGGCAATAGAAAGGACGACTGAACCCGAGGAGCCGGCAGAGAATGAGGACCAACAGATGACCGAAGAAGAACCGGCCAAGATAGGCCCGGTCCTCACTATCAGAGCACCCGAGCCACTTGAACCGGTACACATTTCCGAAATGCCCGAGGAAGCCCAGGTCCACATTGCCGAGCCACTCGAGGACAAGGAGGAAGAATTGGCAGCTAGCATCCAGCAAATGAGTGCCCCGATACACCAAGATGAGGTCGAAAATGAGGAATTCTGGGCGGCTACACAACTGATCTGGGACCGCATTGCCAAACTGCCCAAATCAATTTCGGTCCTAACTGAAGAGTTGCCCGAGACATACCCAGACCTCAGTGCCGAACTACCCAAAACAGACCCGGACCTCAGTATGATTGCCCCCGGAGACCATATGAATGACGAGGATGAGGACCCATGGTTGCCTGAAGAAGAGCTCCATTCAGATTATCCCTGGGAGTTAGAAGAAGAACTACCCAAATCAGGCCCGGTCCTTATCACTAATCCATCCGAGGAAATCACAGTCCTAACTGCCGAGCCAATAGAAGTCCCGAACCTCACTGCCGAAGCGGCCGAAGAAATCAAGCCAGGCCCGGTCCTTGCGCTCGGAGCACCCGAGGAAGTGCCGGACCTCATTGCCGAACTGTCCGAGAAAGACCTGGTCCTCACTGTCGGAGCACCTGAAACAGACCCAGTCCTCATGGTTGAAGTGCCCCAACTTAACCCTTCATGTTTTATGCCGATCATAGCCACCAAAGATCATATAATCAATAATGATGAGGTGCAAGGGGAGTTAGAGGCGGAGCATGAGCCAAAAAAGCCGACAAAGGAACTCTCACTCGTCACAAGCCAAGGAAAACCGCCTGAAAACTCACTCTTTCCAAGACAACCATCCATCACTGCCACAATGAAGAGGATTGGCAGAGGCGCATGCTTAATGTCGCCTACATTTAATGGCACAAAACCAAACTTCCAAACTCGCAAAGGTGCCAACTATTCAAACATGAAGAAGCGGCAAAGACATGGGCCGAAACAATGGAAACCCGGAAGGAGTAACAAGCGAGCACGACTCATTGGACCAGCAGCTATGATCAATGAGGCCCCACCCTCTCGGAGCAAAAGGGCAGCCGAGAAGAAAGGCACTTGCCGGGAGATAACTGACGGAGCCCACTGCACTGTCTTTAAGGTGCAATGTTCTCTGTGCAAATAAATTTATATTTTTCGCTACTCGTGACTTTACTACTGGGTAGTAAGTGGTAAGTAGGGGTCGAACCCAAGGGAATTAGGGGGATAGTCGTTCTTTCAGGGAATCGTACAGCGAGGGAGTGTGTTTTAGGTTGATTGAGATTTTAGTGCGGAAAAGTAAGTGACTGGTTGGTTTTGGTTTTAGTGCGGAAAAGTAAATGACAGAAAATGTAAATACTGAAAATAAAAGTAGAAGACTTACAGCGGGTGATGCATGATTGGCAAGTCCTCCGGAAGGTGAGCAGTTGATAGATCAGTTTATACTAAGAAAGTAAATGCAGGTGGTGTTTAAATTTAAAGAAAGATTCGGTTTCAGGGGCCTTGTATCATAATCTGTTTATCATTGACCGCTAATGACCATACTAAGTGTTCAAAAGTGAATCGAGGCTATTCCTAGCACAAGACTTGCCACACCGTCTAGTCTTTTGCAAGACGTAGAACTCTTGTTCTAATATGTGCATCCAGTTGACCATCATTCCTGATAAATCAAATGGTTTTTGAAAGAGGTTGATCTCCAAAAATAAGCTGTGCTCTTCCGAGCCTCCACTTATCCACGGAGGTCATGAGTTCATGGTAGAGCTTTGCTCTTCCGAGCATCCACTCTACCAATGAAGTTCTGACCTGATATATGGCACTTAGAACAAGTTGAACACAAAGAGGCATTAAGAAAAGGGTCTAAAACATTTTATGATACAAGTACACCCCTTCAACCGAATGAAGAGTTTAGCTACGGTTATCCATGGAAGAGGACACCATAGCTAAGTACTTGAAAAGTAAAGGTTTTCGAAAGACAGAAAGTAAAGTTTTTGAAAGTAAAGACAAGGAAAATAAAATTGCAGTTTTAAAAGACAGGAAAGTAAAAGTTTCGAAAGTAAAAGACAGTAAAGGAAAGGGGTGAGTACTTCAAGAACCGACAAGAGTACTCAAGAATAAAGAAAAGCTTGAGTACTCAAGAACCGACAGGAGTACTCAGGACCGAACTATAATACTCAAGAACCAACAGGAGTATTATATATTGAAAACCAAACTTACAAATGGCAAACTTTTAAAGAGAGAAGTGGATTGTGTTGTGGATGATACAAATGATAGGGGATGAGCTCCCTTTTATAGCCAAAGGAGAGGAGAATGGAGGGTGGAGATGAATTGCATCCAAGGGTGGAGGAGGAGGGGAGGAGATGTGGAGGAGAAGAGGACAAGTGGCAAGCTCCTATGGTCTCCTCCCTTTAGCCGTCGGTTGCAAGTCACAAATGGAGGAGAGTTTGTGGCTTTGGCCACCTCTTGCCAAAGCCACCGGTCACCCAAGGAGGAGAAGGGGAGGAAGCCCCAATGACTTTTGCACCCATAGCCACCGGTCACTTGAAGAAATGAGTGAGTTTTGTGAGTTTTGTGCAGTTATCACAAAATTATCAGTCCAATTCTACTCCGGTCTGACTTTGGTTGTTCCTCGGTTGGATTTGAATTGAGTGATTCAATGTCAGGATCTTGAGATTTCTTCAGTCGGCGTCTGATCTTGACCTTGGAATGACTCGTAATATCTTTTCTGCGTAAAATCCTCTCCTTAGCCAGTATTCTCTCTAAGCGCCAAAATACCCTGTAGAAATATATCGGAACTAACAAGCAAAAGTTGAATAGACCAACAGTCTAATTTAGTGGGTTTTACTGTGTTTTTGATTCGTATAATTATGGTCCATCAGATCACCCCACACTTTTAGTTGTTCGTCCCGAACAATGCTATTAAAGGGCGGCACACTAAGTAAGTTTGTTAAAATATGAAAATTAGACTGTGGTACTAGACTTATCCTAATTCATGCATTACTTACTTATTACCAAATTGAACTGCGTAAATAAATAGAAGAAACTTGATACGTGTACCTTCGTGCTGAGATGCAAATTATTTTGAATGTTTCGGGAGATAGCCCTTTTTAGGCTCCTGGACTGCAACCTCGGGATTGTCTCGCACTATATGGTTTCCTTGTAGCTTTCTCTAGCACGTGATTTGGTTCGGGTTTCAATGGTTTGTTCGTTGATTTTCTTTTGGCGAGGGACAGCTTTTGTAGTGAATCGGCCTTTGGCCTTTGATTTGACTCTTTGAGTACTTCACTTTTTGTTTGGTTAAAACCTTCACAATTTTTGGCCTTTGGCCTCTTGATTTGCTTCTTCGAGCTCTTTGCCTTTTTGTGGCTTGCTAATCCATTTTCTCAAGCCTTTTTGGGAGGTCCAATCATCGCCCGCAAGCCTATGGAAATACCTCCCCGCTCCTGTCATCCTTGTCGTTTCGCGCGGGTCAAGATGAGGGTCGCTCATCTATTTTCTCGGCTACTTTGACTAGAGATAGGATGGTCTGATTCCCGTCCTCGCCTTTTTTTCTTTTTGCATAAACATTGCATGGTGGAGATGACTTCAATCTTCACTGAAACCCGAAGTGCATCCTCCACTGACTTTGAAAACCATATAGTTAGATTCGATCCTTCGATTGCTTGCCAAGCCTCTCTAGGGCAGTTTATGTCAACTCCACATCCCTAGTTTATCTCAGCACAAAGGGACAAATGAGAAGTTACGTTCTAAGTTTTTAGACAGTTGAATTTTCACAAGGTAAATGCATGAATTTTAGATCTATCTTTTTCACATTCTCAATTTCATATTTTCAAAAAGATAATATTAAAAAAGGAAAAGAAAAACATGTTATGTACACAGGTGGTTCTCACCCCACACTTTTGAACGAAGGCGTGCCTTTCAGCAAGACTTAGTTCAAAGGCCATGCAAGCAGATATTATATGAGAAGGAAATGACGTTAAGGAAAAGGGAAGAACAGAACTCCCTTTATTGTGTCGAGGGAACGACATGGCATGAGGCTGGATAATCGAGGGAGTTCGGCTGGGGCCTTGAACTCTCAGCGCAGGCCCGGCTGGCTTAATGTTGCACCCAAGTCCGATTCCTGAATAGTCATTTCTTCTATGCACCAAGTGGGTGAGAGCGACTTATTGGAAAAAAACTAAAATGACAGAAAGTAAGATAGGTGTCGGGTTACCTCCCGACCGGTGCACTTGTTTAACGTCGTTAGCTCGACGATACTTCATTCTTGGATCATAAGGTGGGATCCCATGGGTGCCTGAGGTCAAACTTCTTCTCGGTAGCTTTTTTGATTTGCCTAAAGAACACATATGGTAGCGGGCTCAGTTCTGCTCTCCCTTGATCCGGAGGCTTCTTTTTCACATATCCCCAAGAAAGCGAGGACTCCTTGACCATAGATGCTGGTCCATCAAGTCGAGCTCTCTTGCTTCTCCTTCCGGGTTTCCATTCTTTGGGCCCATGTCTTTGCCGTTTCTTCATGTATAGCCGGTTGGCATCTTTGTAGTTTTGGAAGTTCAGTCTTTTGCCAAGCGACCTCAAGTATGCGCCCTTGCTAACCCTCTTCTTTGTGGAAGAGATGATTGGCCGTCCTTGGTCCTTACACCTTTCAGGAGGCTCTTCTTGGCTTGTGACGAGTGGGAGCTCCAGCGTTGATTGTTTTGGCTCATGCTTCTCCTCCAACTCGCCTAGCATTGCATCGATCATCTCATCTCTGGTGACTGTGATCATGATTTTCTCGGTCAGTTTGGCAGTGAGGTCCAGGTATGTCTCGGCTGGTTTGGTAGTGAAGTCCTGGACTTCCTCGGGTGCTTCTTTAGTGAGGTCCGGGACTTCATTTGGCTCGTTAAGTAGGGCCAGGACTACCTTGGGCAGATTGGTGATGAGGACCGGGCCAGATTTGGGCAGTTCTTCTTCGGTCATCCAAGAGTCCTCATCCTTTGTTGGCTCCGTGGGCTCCAATATTGGCTCCTTTAGAGTCGCCTCCACATCCATTACTGCCCTTGTACTGATGTCTTCTCTCGATTTTGTTACGGGCAAGCTCATAATGGGTGTGGTGTCGGGCTTGTTCTGCACTGAGTCCACTTCCATCGTTGGTGCCTTATTGTCAGTTTGGTGCCACTGACCTTGTTTTGTGTTCTTTGCCAAATCATTTATGAGGCGCCAGGCTTCAGCCACGGTTAACTTCATGAGTGAACATCGTGCTACATCATTAAGTCTTTTCCGCTCAAGTGGCATCATTCCACCGAGAAATATTTGAATAAGATTGATTCTGCTGAATCCATGGTGCGGGCAGCTCGCTACAATGGAGTCAAAGTACGCCAAGTACTCGTCCAAAGTTTCATCCCGGGATTGCTTAATGTTGATGATCTCTTCGCGGACTATCGAGAAAAACTCCTCATCGTTCCAAGGCTCCTTTTCGTAGTAGGAAGACATGGCGGATTATGTATAACAGAAAAAAGAACAACTATCCATTAGCTAATTCCCCGGCAACGGCGCCAATTTGACAGAGCCCACTGCACTGTCGTTAAGGTGCAAATAAATTTATATTTTCCGCTACTCGTGACTTTACAACTGGGTAGTAAGTGGTAAGTAGGGGTCGAACCCAAGGGAATTAGGGGGATAGTCGTTCTTTCAGGGAATCGTACAGCGAGGGAGCGTGTTTTAGGTTGATTGAGATTTTAGTGCGGAAAAGTAAGTGACTGGTTGATTGGTTTTGGTTTTAGTGCAGAAAAGTAAATGACAGAAAATGTAAATACTGAAAATAAAAGTAGAAGACTTACAGCGGGTGATGCATGATTGGCAAGTCCTCCGGAAGGTGAGCAGTTGATAGAGCAGTTTATACTAAGAAAGTAAATGCAGGTGGTGTTTAAATTTAAAGAAAGATTCGATTTCAGGGGCCTTGTATCATAATCTGTTTATCATTGACCGCTAATGACCATACTAAGTGTTCAAAAGTGAATCGAGGCTATTCCTAGCACAAGACTTGCCACACCGTATAGTCTTTTGCAAGACGTAGAACTCTTGTTCTAATATGTGCATCCAGTTGACCATCATTCCTGATAAATCAAATGGGTTTTGAAAGAGGTTGATCTCCACAAATAAGTTGTGCTCTTCCGAGCCTCCACTTATCCACGGAGGTCACGAGTTCATGGTAGAGCTTTGCTCTTCCGAGCATCCACTCTACCTATGAAGTTCTGACCTGATATATGGCACTTAGAACAAGTTGAACACAAAGAGGCATTAAGAAAAGGGTCTAAAACATTTTATGATACAAGTACACCCCTTCAACCGAATGAAGAGTTTAGCTACGGTTATCCATGGAAGAGGACACCATAGCTAAGTACTTGAAAAGTAAAGGTTTTCGAAAGACAGAAAGTAAAGTTTTTGAAAGTAAAGACAAGGAAAATAAAATTGCAGTTTTAAAAGACAGGAAAGTAAAAGTTTCGAAAGTAAAAGACAGTAAAGGAAAGGGGTGAGTACTTCAAGAACCGACATGAGTACTCGAGAATAAAGAAAAGCTTGAGTACTCAAGAACCGACAGGAGTACTCAAGACCGAACTATAATACTCAAGAACCAACAGGAGTATTATATATTGAAAACCAAACTTACAAATGCCAAACTTTTAGAGAGAGAAGTGGATTGTGTTGTGGATGATACAAATGAGAGGGGATGAGCTCCCTTTTATAGCCAAATGAGAGGAGAATGGAGGGTGGAGATGAATTGCATCCAAGGGTGGAGGAGGAGGGGAGGAGATGTGGAGGAGAAGAGGACAAGTGGCAAGCTCCTATGGTCTCCTCCCTTTAGCCGCCGGTTGCAAGTCACAAATGGAGGAGAGTTTGTGGCTTTGGCCACCTCTTGCCAAAGCCACCGGTCACCCAAGGAGGAGAAGGGGAGGAAGCCACCCAATGACTCATCCTTTGCACCCATAGCCGCCGGTCACTTGAAGAAATGAGTGAGTTTTGTGAGTTTTGTGCAGTTATCACAAAACTATCAGTCCAATTCTGCTCCGGTCTGACTTTGGTTGTTCGTCGGTTGGATTTGAATTGAGTGATTCAATGTCAGGATCTTGAGATTTCTTCAGTCGGCGTCTGATCTTGACCTTGGAATGACTCGTAATATATTTTCAGCGTAAAATCCTCTCCTTAGCCTGTATTCTCTCTAAGCGCCAAAATACCCTGTAGAAATATATCGAAACTAACAAGCAAAAGTTAAATAGACCAATAGTCTAATTTAGTGGGTTTTACTGTGTTTTTGATTCGTATAATTATGGTCCATCAGTAACCCGTCATAGCTAGTTTTTTTCAGTTTTTTATGTTATTTCCTTTCCTTAGTTAACTAGTTTTTTGAGCTTTTGAACCTAAGTACTTCCGTGAGGAACGGCTTCGTTCAAAAGTGTGGGGGAAATTAAGTAATAGTTGTACATAGTAGACAACATGTTTTGAAAATATACACTTCCATGATGTGAAAATAGATAGACCCGATTCATGCATTTCCTTGTGAAATCTAAATTGTGTAAGAACATGCGAATTTAACTTCCTACTTGTCCTTGTGTGCTGAGATAAAAGTAGGATGTGGAGTTGAAAGAAATGCCCTAGAGAGGCTTGACAAGCACTCAAGGGACCGGATCCTTACTATACGGTTATGTGAAAATTGTGGAGGCTGCAGTTCGGGGTTCTTGGTGAAGAGTGGACTCCGCCATGCAGCGTTTATGCAAGAGGCGGGACGGGAATCAAACCGTCCTATCTCTAGTCCGAGTAGCCGGGAAAAGAGGTGAGTGATAAGTCGTAGTTGTACGACTATTTTATTTGTTTAAACCCCGTCTCTTAATGTTTATCTGTATATTATTTCACTACCGGTGTGTAGTTTTCATTCTCAGGTACATTCGGAGACCATAGAAGGAATACCAGCTAAAGAGAGCCTATTAGAAGAAGTTTGGCGCAGAAAGAAATAAAGACCGAAGCTTTGGAGTCTGAGTCATTATATTACGCGGAGGTCTCAAGGTTTACATGGCGCGAAGGTCTTATGCATTTCCGTAAGTATCAAGACGTCTGCGGAACACAATTGATAGAGGCGTCCGCGGAACACAATTACTAAAATCGATAGTCTGAGGCAGTTTTCCGCGGAGGTCTGAAGGATTAAGAGGCGCGGATGTCTGAACATTTTCCATAATTCAGGAGACGTCCGCGGATCACAAACTCAAGGAGACGTCCGTGCGGAAATTCCAGCTAGATTTTCCTAAATTCGAAATTGAGTTTCTCGGGAAGAATTAGAAGACGAAATCGAATAGCCACACGGGGAAGAGGATAGCTGATTTCGAAGAGCCATTGGAGAATTGGATGAGTCACTTTGGAAGATAAAAGGAGAAAAAAAGAAAAGAAGGATTTGTCTTCCTTTTGGCCAAGTTTTGGCCGTGTGTTTGTTTGAAAAGAAAACAGGTCTTCCTTTTGGCCAAGTTTTGGCCGTTTGTTTGTTTGAAAAGAAAACAGGTCTTCTTTTGACCAAGGTTTTGGTCCGTGTAGTTTGGAGGAAGGATAGAAAAGCAATTTGTCTTTGTTTGGCCGGTGATTTTGGGTGTGTTGGTGACACACACACACTGAGTTCTGTTGGCCATGAGTCTTTGAAGTATTTTGGTTTGGAAAATCAGATTTGATACACACGTTTGGAGAAGAGAAGAAAGGCTTGAAGGAGGATTCAACAACAGTATTTTCTATTTTATTTCACTCAAATACTTTATGATGTATTGTATTACCATGAGTAGCTAAACTCATTTGTGTAGGCTAGAACTTGATATTGTGATGCTTTGATTTGAGACTCATATTGATTTCTATGTTTTGCGCTATATTACTATGTATTGTTCATGGATTTGATATGCTAGCACGAGTGCAACCTAGCGGGGAGCTTTTGTTAGTTTGTTGATTTCAATTGTCATGCTTATTAGCAACCAAGCGGGGATAGTAAACTAGGACACAAGTAATATACCACTAGGATTGACACCCTAGGACAACTTGTAGTGCAACCTAGCGGGGAGCTATAAGTTGTCAAACATTAGAAATCAAAACGGTTGGGTTAATGATTTAGTCTTGCATCACAATCTAAAGTACTAGCCTGCACATCTCTTGATATTTGATTTACGAATTTGTGTGACGATTGATCTCTTGACAACGGATCATTATTGCATGCTTTTACTTTTACTTGTTACTTGTTCGAAACCCCCCCAATTGTTACTCTAATACTTAGTGAACAAATTCTCAACCGATCTCTGTGGACACGACCCGACTTACCACTTGCTAGTCAGAATTATAAATGTTTTTGCACAAGTACAACGACACCTGTCAGTGAGCGACCCTCAACTTGACCCGCGCCGAAACGACTACGATGAAAAAGAGCGGGGAGGTATTTCCATATGCTCTCGGGCTATGATTGGAGCTCCCAAAAGTGAAGAAATGGACCAGCAATCATCAAAGGAGCAAAGCTCAAAGAAAAAAAGATAAAATCAGCCAAAATGGTGAAAAACAAACCGAAGCAAAAGTGAAGTACTCAAAGAGAGTGCTTGAAATGGCCTTGATACACTTTTGACCACTTAGTATGATCATTAGAGGTCAATGATGAACGATGATATGATATGAAACCCCTAAACCGAATCCTTTCCTTACAGTCCATTATCAACTGTTGTAATTTACTTTCAGTTCTCAAAGCACACTCAAACCCAACCCCAATCGCATTTAATTTATGCATAAGCTTCATTAAAGAACAACTAATCCACCAATTCCCTTGGGTTCGACCCGTACTTACCACTTACTACCAAAAATAGTTAAGTCGCGAGTATCGGAGATATAAATTTATTTTTGCACAGAGAACATCGCACCTTAACGACAGTGCGGTGGGCTCCGTCAAAATTGGCACCGTTGCCGGGGAATTGGATTTATAAATCGGATTAGTTGTTCTTTTTATTTTTTACAAACCACCATGTCAATGTACTATCAAAACGAGCCTTGGAACGATGAGGAGTTTTTCCCACCATCCTTCGAATTTGAAATCCGCGAGAAGATCAACCACCTTGAGCAATCCCGGGACGAAACATTAGACGAGTACTTATGGTACTTCGATTCCATTGTAACGAGCTGCCCGCACCATGGATTCAGCAACTTAGATCTTCTTCAAAGGTTTCTCGATGGGATGATGCCATATGAGTGGAATTGGCTTAATGACGCGGCAGGAGGCTCGGTAAATAACTTAAACATGGATGATCTTTGGAAATTGATAAACGATTTGGCCGCGAGGTCAAGACCAAGACAAGATCTGGCCATGTGGCGCGAAGAACTGGACAACACGATGCACCAAATCAGGGCCAAAACCGAATTATGGGCAGCACAAAATGAGCTGGCAGCCAGCACCCAGCAATTGGCCGCAGACATGCAGCAATTGAGTGCCTCGATGCACCAATTCACGGCCGAAACCAAATCATGGGCAATAGAAAGGACGGCTGAACCCGAGGAGCCGACAGAGAATGAGGACCAACAGATGACCGAAGAAGAACCGGCCAAGACAGGCCCGGTCCTCACTATCAGAGCACCCGAGCCACTTGAACCGGTACACATTTCCGAAATGCCCGAGGAAGCTCAGGTCCACATTGCCGAGCCACTCGAGGACAAGGAGGAAGAATTGGCAGCTAGCATCCAGCAAATGAGTGCCCCGATACACCAAGACGAGGTCGAAAATGAGGAATTCTGGGCGGCTACACAACTGATCTGGGACCGCATTGCCAAACTGCCCAAATCAATTTCGGTCCTAACTGAAGAGTTGCCCGAGACATACCCAAACCTCAGTGCTGAACTGCCCAAAACAGACCCGGACCTCAGTATGATTGCCCCAGGAGACCATATGATTGACGAGGATGAGGACCCATGGTTGCCTGAAGAAGAGCTCCATTCAGATTATCCCTGGGAGTTAGAAGAAGAACTACCCAAATCAGGCCCGGTCCTTATCACCAATCAGTCCGAGGAAATCACAGTCCTAACTGCCGAGCCAATAGAAGTCCTGAACCTCACCGCCGAAGCGGCCGAAGAAATCAAGCCAGGCCCGGTCCTTATTGCGCTCGGAGCACCCGAGGAAGTCCCGGACCTCATTGCCGAACTGTCCGAGAAAGACCTGGTCCTCACTGTCGGAGCACCTGAAACAGACACAGTCCTCATGGTCGAAGTGCCCCAACTTAACCCTTCATGTTTTATGCCGATCATAGCCACCGAAGATCATATAATCAATAATGATGAGGTGCAAGGGGAGTTAGAGGCGGAGCATGAGCCAAAAAAGCCGACAAAGGAACTCTCACTCACCACAAGCCGAGGAAAACCGCCTGAAAACTCACTCGTTCCAAGACAACCATCCATCACTGCCACAATGAAGAGGATTGGCAGAGGCGCATGCTTAATGTCGCCTACATTTAATGGCACAAAACCAAACTTCCAAACTCGCAAAGGTGCCAACTATTCAAACATGAAGAAGCGGCAAAGACATGGGCCGAAAGAATGGAAACCCGGAAGGAGTAACAAGCGAGCACGACTCATTGGACCAGCAGCTATGGTCAATGAGGCCTCACCCTCTCGGAGCAAAAGGGCAGCCGAGAAGAAATTCGACCTCACACGCCCATGGGACCCCACCTTATGATCTCTAAATGAGGTACCGTCGAGCCAACGACGTTAAACAAAGGCACTTGCCGGGAGGTAACCCGGCATATCTTGTTTTTTCAGTTTTTTATGTTATTTCCTTTCCTTAGTTAACTAGTTTTTTGAGCTTTTGAACCTAAGTTGTTCCGTGAGGAACGGCTTCGTTCAAAAGTGTGGGGGTAATTAAGTAATAGTTGTACATAGTAGACATCATGTTTTGAAAATATACACTTCCATGATGTGAAAATAGATAGACCCGATTCATGCATTTCCTTGTGAAATCTAAATTGTAAAAGAACATGCGAATTTAACTTCCTACTTGTCCTTGTGTGTTGAGATAAAAGTAGGATGTGGAGTTAGAAGAAATGCCCTAGAGAGGCTTGACAAGCACTCAAGGGACCGGATCCTTACTCTACGGTTATGTGAAAATTGTGGAGGCTGCACTTCGGGTTTCTTGGTGAAGAGTGGACTCCGCCATGCAGCATTTATGCAAGAGGCGGGACGGGAATCAAACCGTCCTATCTCTAGTCCGAGTAGCCGGGAAAAGAGGTGAGCGACCCTCAACTTGACCCGCGCTGAAACAACTACGATGAGAAAGAGCGGGGAGGTATTTCCATATGCTATCGGGCTATGATTGGACCTCCCAAAAGTGAAGAAATGGACCAGCAATCATCAAAGGAGCAAAGCTCAAAGAAAAAAAGAAAAAATCAGCCAAAATGATGAAAACCAAACCGAAGCAAAAGTGAAGTACTCAAAGAGTCAAATCAAAGGCCGAAGGCCAAACCTCACTACAAAAGCTGTCCAACCACAAACAAAGAAAAATAGCTCAACCCAAGTTGCCCGAATAATTCACGTGCTAGAAGAAGCAAGTAACATAACCATATAGTAAGATCGGATCCGAGAGTGCAGTTCAAGGGCCTAAAAAGTGGCTATCTCCCAATCATCCAAATTGATTTGCATCTCGGCTCAAAGGTAACAAGTATCTAGTTACTTTCATATGTAAGCATGATTTCGTTTGGAAACAAGTAAGTTATGCATGCTAAGGTGAAGTCTAGATTCACATCTCACATTTACATCTAAGACTTAGGGTGTTGTTCCTCTCTTTGACTAGACTTGTTCGGGACGAACAAGATTAAGTGTGGGGGTATTTGATGGAGCATATTTATATGATTCATTAAGTACTACTAAACCCACCAATTGAGACATTTGGTCATACGAACAAGTGCTTGTTAATGCCTTTTTGTGTATATAGGCTATTTTGGGGTCTAAAGAGGAAACATGCCTAAAAGGGGAGATTTATGCCCAAAAGCACACCAAGCATTTCTGGCCAGTCAAGGCCCGAGGAAAACTAGTGCCCGAGCAAAACTTCAAATCTGGTCACGACCACTTTCCGGCGGCGTTCCAGCAAATCTAGCTCGAGCATTCATCTTAGAATCACTTCAAAATGCTAGAACCATCGCCCAAAAGCTGAGAACGCATTGCCAAGGACTCAAGCCCGTTCAAAGCCAAACAAGGGCAATATCGGCCGTTTTGAGATTTCGACCATGTTCCGGGCAGAATTTGGCTTAGCTTCCTTCTTGAGATCATCTTAGAATGACTTTTTCATTCAGAATACACTCTCCAAAATCCAAGAAGCTCCGGCCAAAGCTCCGGTCAGATTCCGGCCATATTCTGGCGAACTCCGGCCATACTCCGGCGAACCTCCGACGAGCCTCCGATCAAACCAATTCCGACCACCACCACGCTCCGGTCATTTCTTGCTCCGGCGACAAATTCCGGCCAAATCCAACAAGTCCAACCAAAGGCAACTAAAGTCTAACCGGAGTTGTGAGGGAACTGATGGCTTTTGAACAAATATCTTCCGATGGCTTTTGGGAAGTGCCACCTAGGGGGGGGGGGGCTGAGATGATGCATATGTGTGGAGGAGTGTGGAGGCTTGTGGTTGGAGGAGAAAATGGATGGCTTAGATGAATGCAAGTGTGCTCCAATCCAATGGTTCCCCCATAGATATTTCATCCCCAAAACTTAGCTCCCATGTATCCATTTCCCTATAAATAGAGGCCATGCCCTCATGTAATAACCATCCCACAATCACAAGTTCTTTAGAGAGATAGAGGGCTTAACCCTCTTCTCTTCACTTTCAATACACATTTTGTTCTTCATTTTGGAGCTACTTTTTCTTGCTTGGATCTTGCTTAGGAGCTCCTCTCCTCCACTTATTGTAGGTACAAAAGCCACGGCTTTCTCTTCCCTGACTTGTCCTTTACTTTCCGTATATATTGTTCTTACTTAAAAATTATTCTCCTTTTCGGTATCCTTGTTCAAGGCCATGGTTTACTTGTATTCCTTGACATGAATACAAGTAGCTAAAGCTTGTATTCGGTAGAGGGAGTATTTATATCATAAACCGTTCTAGACTCTTTGCTTAATGCTACTTAGTGTCTCAAAACTTGTTCTATGTGCCACATATTAGGACAAAACTTCCAAGGTTGAGTGGAAGCTTGAAATGGAAAAACTCTTCCGTGGGGTTCGTGAACATACTCGGGTAAGTGGATGCTTGAAATGGCAAAGCTTATCTGAGGAGTTCGACCTCTTTAAAACACCATTTGGATTGATCGGAAATGATTGATCAAATGGATGCACATAGGCTAGTATACCTTGAAATGGGGTGCTAGTCTAAATAGAACAAGTGCTCTATGACCTTGAAATGGGCTAGATAGTGTGGCAAGTCGAGTGCTTGAAATGGCCTTGATACACTTTTGAACACTTAGTATGATCATTAGAGGTCAATGATGAACGATGATATGATATGAAACCCCTAAACCGAATCCTTTCCTTACAGTCCATTATCAACTGTTGTAATTTACTTTCAGTTCTCAAAGCACACTCAAACCCAACCCCAATCGCATTTAATTTATGCATAAGCTTCATTAAAGAACAACTAATCCACCAATTCCCTTGGGTTCGACCCGTACTTACCACTTACTACCAAAAATAGTTAAGTCGCGAGTATCGGAGATATAAATTTATTTTTGCACAGAGAACATCGCACCTTAACGACAGTGCGGTGGGCTCCGTCAATCGCCCTGAATCTAATTATCATATTAAAAGTGCATGCGCAACATACATGGAAACATATTATTCATACCACACTAGCCAAAATACGTAGTCAAGTTACTAACATCCGTAGTACAACCTATAAAATTCGTAGTTAACCAGTGGGATAGTTTCCATATACAAAAATCAGACAAAGCCCTGAATCTAAATTGCCTACCAATCATAATCTGATGGATTATTTCTCAACCAGTCATTGGCGCGTTTCAACACTATGTTCCTTCTTGTGTTTAGCGGTGATCATATTATCAAGTTCATGTAAGTGTCACGCAGCGCACACAGTTGGCCTTCTTGTTGCAATGTCAATGTAAAAATGTTAAGACGACATTTTTACATTATTTGAAGTATACAAAAGGAGTATCGACTCACCTTACCGCCTTCGTCCGCTAGGCCACAATTCCAGTCCTTTTGGCCACTGCCAAAGTAGGTCTCCATATGGCGCATAGTGAAGATCCCACAATCTGTATCATTATTTTTTGTTCTCCAGCTCATTGTTAGGTGTTTCGGTTTTTCATTGGTAAATATATCACACTTCCTGTGTTTGATTTCTTTTAGGTAATTCTGGAAATTTTTGGTCTGTAAAGTTGTGAGGACAATGTTAGTGATTAAATGCATAACAAAGTTCTATGAAACATCATAATTATTAGCATTTTGATACAGTGCTACGTATTAAAATTACATGCTCAATAAAACTATGCATACTAACATCATTATTTACGCTACGCATTTTAAACAAGCATATACATTTTAATACAGTTGTTACATTCTACAATTGTAGTTGTTATCTTTGTTAAGCTACACATTTTAAACAAGAATCTACGTATTATAAAGTTAGTGAGAACTAATGTACTAAACGCACGTTGCTACGAATGTTACGTTTGAGATTACAAATTTTATAATAAAATGAACAGTGATCTGAGTACCAGATTGTCAACGTATGTGCCGTATTTCACCTTGAAACTTGGAACCTTCTTCAAATTATCAATCACCTCTATCTTTCCCCGGTTCATGTCATAGCACACCAAATAAAAATGACTAATGTGGCACATTGCGAACATGAACTACAAGATTATGATAGCATAAACTTAGAACATTTCAGATAACCATATGACTCATATAAATGGATGAAATGCAGACTTACCAATGTCACCTCGTGAACATTTAATCTTGGAAATTTACGAAGTTCCTTTTCAAGTACAGTTTTGAAGGTTGCAACTCAACTTTCTGGTGTTCCCCAGTCTTCCTTTGAGGTGTGCATCTGCAATATAATAAACTATTTAAAATATGCATCTCATTGAATAAATTTATTTTTAACCAAGTAGATTACACTCACAGTTACTTGTGTTGTGGCAAAAAATCTTAATATGCTCTCTGGCGATCTTAATTTCTCATTTTCGTTCAACAATAGTGCCCACAAGTCAATGATGACACTACACAGCCATTCGTCCTTGTTCATGGTTTTAAATTCATTGTAATCCACAACGTCAATTCCATTCTCAAATTGCATACCACTGAAATTATAGAAAATATCAAAATACAATAAAAGTAATCGAGTTACGAATTATGATAAAAAACTATGAATCTAAGAAGCAGTATAACATGAAGTAATGAAATTTAATAAAGTACCAGATGTTTGTATCGCCGTCGTAAAGCCAACGACAAAGGTTGCAGTATACTTGTTTAGCCGGTACCACCAACTTGACAATTCTCTCAACGAATGGTGATTTCAGTTGGGGTCCTAGCACTGGCTCTCTACGTATCCTCTGAACTTGTCCAGGACAAGGAACGGGTGTTGCAACATGAATTGTTTTGCTTATTTCATCACACACCCTTATAGACTCTTCTAGGACCTGGGTCGGGAGTTCTGTTTCATCATTTATGTCCAGCATAGGCAATGTTGGTAGCTCAAAGTTGTTTTGATCATCTTCTTTCACCCTCGGTTCAGATGCTGACACCCCATCAGATTTGTCTACATGTTTTGCTGATGTGTCTGTTGTTTTTCTTTGAGTAATTTTTGTCGGAGATTGTATTTGCTGGTGTTCTGGCTGGGTGGGCTATTTAATGGATTCCTCGCTGCAAATAGTAACCGGGGTTTTAAATTTCTCCATCTTGTGTTCAATCACATGTGTTGTTGGTGTTACAGTTGTGGGTTTGGTAATACTGACATGTTCTTGAGCCATGTCTTCTATAGACAGTCCATAGGTGTTCTTGTAAATTCCCATCTCTTTCTTTATTTTCTCATGATTCTTCTTGATTCTGTCTTTGAAATTAGGGGACTTCAATGCTGCTTGGTAAGCCTCATCATAATTTTTAATTGCTGCCACCAATAATTCCATGGCCTTTTCTTGTGCTGTCACTAATTTCAGGTATATTAAGAAAAGTGTGAGACCTTTGAAATTACACTTCGATAAACCGTTATAGCAACAACAAGAAAAAAAACATGCATATCACTATTCTATGAAATAGCATACTCACTACGCATTTTAGTACAGTTGCCATACATAAATACATTCATAACACGGTTTATTATAACATGTACTCACTAACTTTGCTTTGCTTTTTACACATTAACATATGTATTATTATTGGTTGACAATTATATAACAGGTACTATTAATTGTACTCACTACCTTTGCTACGCATTTTACACATGAACATACGTATTTTTATATGTAAATCACACATATAATACTGTTTTATTATATCAAGTACTCACTACCTTTGATACGTATTTTAACTACATTCCTACGTATTATAAAATATCATTTAAACTAAAATTATACGTATTTTAACTAAACCCCACGTATTATAACAGGCACTCAATATGTATTATGAAGCTATTGCTACCAGAAATATTATGAAACTACTTTTGCCTATAAACTTACAAAACAAGTTTTTTGGACGCCACTGTCTTCTTGTTCTTCTTGTACCACGTCGGACACTGCTTCTAACATCCTGGCAAGACCAGGAGGTGCATTGCGCTTTAGCAATGTCACATGCTTCCCAAAACCACATTGGCTAATCCTTGATTTGATTCTTTTATCAATGACATCATCAGTGATTGCTATTATTGCAGGAAATGTTCTCTCGACTTTAACAAGTCTGTCTTGAAATCTATCCGGGTACAATGCCTACAAAAAAATGAAATCAGTGAATACTTTTTTATACGAAGCATGTGACGTATGTCACTAATTTTAACCAGCAAATTACCATCGGAAGTGGCATGGGCCCGGTGTATGGATTTCCTTTGTTTTTATTCCATTCGTCCTTTGTATGTCGTAGCCTTTCGATCAAAAACTCGCCCCAGTTAAGTGCGCGGATATCATCTACCCCTTCAATGCCATTGAGAATTCTTTGGTTGGCTTTGCCCGTCTTTGTGCTATCCACTACTGTTGAGTAGAACATCACTAGAAAATTCAGCTTGAAGGTGTTGTTAGCTTCATTAGAAGCTTGTTTCATCTCAGACATTTCTTTGCAACTGACTTTTGAGGCACGTGGACCACCATATTGGAGTCTGAATGTCTGAATAAGTAGTGCATCAAGGATTGTCCTTAGAGGAACTTTTATCGATCGACCGCCCATTGGTAGTCCTAGTGTGAAATTTACAACCTTTCGTAATATTTCAGCATCCCCTTGTGGAGTCTCCAGCGTGCATGTCTTGGAGTTGAATGATTCCAGTAGCCATTTTACAAATTGGGTAGGCACCTTGGTGATCCTCAAGTGTAACATGGCGTCCAAACCCATTGAACCAGCTGCTACCCTTAGTGGATTAGTAAGGGTCCTTACTGCTTCTGTCAGAGTATTTGGTGTGGTTCTTGTTTTAAATTTTTTGTATCTTGTCTTTTGACCATCAGTTTTGGATTGTTTTTTTGGGGTCGTGGGTTACCATTTGACAACACTATTTTAAAGTTATTGCCATCTTTAGCTTCACTGGCTTCATCTTTGCTAGATTCTGAGCTCTCTGTTTCCTCTTCAATGAATCAGAATGATTAAACATAAGCAACAGGCAGATACGAATTATGATCAATTTCATACGAATTATAATTTATTTGTTTTAAAAATTACCAGTAATGTGAACCTTGTACATTACCTGGTGGAGATAGTTTCTTTGCCGTGCCTTGACCCTTAACCCATGAAGTGTCAGGCACGAAATCATCATCGCTCTCTGTTTCAGTGTAATCCATCTTTCGTGAGACCTTATATTTTGCAGCTATAAAATGGTAAATACAATTAGTCTTGTCAAGGCAACATTAATAGCAACGCTATCTGCTCTAAGTGTTTTCCATTTATTCTACAAAATTTGCAACATGTACATGATTTCATGGTGACTTTAGCTTTATTTTTAGCATTTTCTTCTTTGTTGTCTTTTGTAGATGATGCATACCCCCCAACTGCGAAACAAGTTAGTTTAACTGGTTAATTATTTTATAATTCTAAGTTAAATTTAATAGAAACAATACAACACCTTTAAGAGTTTGGGTGCTTGTTTGGTAACAAATCTGTTTCTTGTTTTCATCGTGTTGCTCTTTGGCAGGTACATCATTGGTTGGTATTTTTACCCATGAATTTCTTTTCCTCTTGCGTTCTGTAAACAAATTTTAAACTGAGCATCATAAACTGCCTCAACAGCTACGAATAATGGTGCACAAAAATTACAAGGTACCCAATTATCATAAATAAGCTACTTATTATAGTTACAAGAGTTCGAATGGTACAAAAAATGCAAGCAGTTGAAACTGGTTACAAGAGTTCGAATGGTACAAGTTCCATCATACGTAGTTTATGATACAATGTACCAAACCAAATTATGAGCTAGAATTATATCAATATAGTACAAGTTATACTACCATTCAAGCTACGAATTATGATCAGAAGCATACGTGTTATGATCATTTACTACCAATATTAAACCAATACGACTACTACCAATAAGTATCTGCCTCATATATACAGATTGCTTGTTTTGTTCACCATATTACGTAGTTTATGATACAATGTACCAATTATGAGTTACGAATTATGATCATCGTAGTACAAATATTACTCCACCCAAAACACACAGACTGATATAGTATGATACGCATCTCGATAAACATGTGATGGACCATAATTGTATGAATCATAAACACAGTTAAACCCACCAAATTAGACTCTTTGTCTATTTAACTTTTGCTTGTTAGTTCCGATATTTATCTACAGGGTATTTTGAAGTCTAGAGATAATACAGGCTAAGGAGGAGTTTTAAAGCTGAAAATGAATTACGAGTCATTCCAGGTCACGACCAAATTCTGACTTTCAAGAGCCGGACGTGGATTCACTCAAAACAAATCCAACTGAAGGGCAACCAGAGTCAGACCGGAGCTGAAAGGGAGCCGATGGCTTTTGGAAAAGATCTCAACTCACGCTCACCCACTCCCCTCCACTCACAACCGGCGGCTTCAAGGAGGAGAAGCCATGTGTCCCGGCGGCTCTCCTCTCTTTTCCTCACAAGCCCGGCGGCTTTGGCCATGAAGATGACACCTAGCCCGATGGCTTTTGCTTCTCCTCCCATCTTGAGCCATGTGTCTTCATCTCCTTGCCTCCCTTAGCCTATAAATAGAGCCTTCACCTCCTTGAATTCCAACATCCCACAACAATCATCTCATATCACAAGTTACTTATCTCTCTAGCTTTTGTGGGCACAATCATGTAATCACTTTACTTTGGAATCAAAGCTTTAGCACTTTCAAACGGTTTTTGTAAGTACTCTCTTCTTTACTTTCCTGTCTTTACTTTCGAAAACTTTACTTTACTGTCTTTCAAAAACCTTTACTTTTTAAAGCACTTAGCTATGATGTCCTGTTCCATGAATATTCGTAGCTAAACCCTTCATTCGGTTGAAGGGGTGTACTTGTGTCATAAAATATTTTAGACCCTTCGCTTAGTGCCTCTCTGTGTTCAAAACTTGTTCTATGTGCCACATATTAGGTTAGAACTTCCAAGGTTGAGTAGATGCTTTAACGGGCAAAGCTCTTCTGTGGGGTTCGTGAACATAATCGGGTAAGTGGATGCTTTAACGGGCAAAACTTATCTGAGGAGTTCGACCTCTTTAAAACATTATTTGGTTGATCGTAACTGAAGATCAAATGGATGTACATAAGGCTAAGATACTTCGAAAAGAGGAATTAGTCTAAATAGAACAAGTGTTCTAAACGATGTTGCAAGTCTTGTGCTAGAAATAAGCTTGATTCATCTTTGAACACTTAGTATGATCATTAGAGGTCAATGATAAACAGAATATGATACAAGGCCCCTGAAACCGAATCTTTTCTTTAATTGTAATATCAACTGTTCCTTTACTTTCAGTACCTTATCAACTGCTTATTTTCTGTCAAGTCTTGTCCATCAAGCACCTTACTTTTCAGTAACTAAAAACCAAAAACAACCCCCAACCTGCTTTATTTAATCCTCCCCTTTTCGAAAGAACAACTATTCACCTGACTCCCTTGGGTTCGACCCGTACTTACCACTGACTACCAAAAATAGTTAAGTCGCAAGTATCGGAGATATAAATTTATTTTTGCACAGAGAACATCGCACCTTAACGACAGTGCGGTGGGCTCCGTCAAAACTGGCGCCGTTGCCGGAGAGTTAGCCTTCGATTAGTTGTTCTTTTCCTTCCCTTTCATTTCTTCGTCACACTTTCCACCATGTATGGATGGATGGCTCAGCATCTTCCTCAGTTTGGAGGTACCACCGGAGAAGACCCAGTAATACACTGCCAACATTTCCACCATATAAGTCGTCACATAAAACCCGAAAATGTAACGTTAGAAGAGTTTCAATTAAAATGTTTTGAACACTCTTTAACCGACTTTGCGACAGTGTGGTATTACACATCAACTGCTAGTTGTGCAAAATATTACGTGGACCTTCGCGCTAAATTTCTGAAAGAATTCTCCCCCCATCCTTACGACATGACACCCGCGAGAAGATCATCTGCCTTCAACAATCCTGGGATGAGACTTTAGATGAATACTACACGTACTATGACACCATCGTCTCACGCTGCCCGCACCATGGATTCACCGAAGTATTCCTTCTTCAAAATTTCCTTTGTGGAATGAGGCAAGATGAGTTCTCAAGGATCAATGACGCAGTGGGAGGATTAGCCATGCACTTATCCCTGACACAAATGTGGGATGTTATAGACATGGCCGTGGCCACAAAACGAAGAGCAATGCCCCGACCTAATAGAGGAATACAGATAGTGGAGGCTGGTCCAGAGACGAAAAAAGAAGATACTCCCGAGCCATCAGAAGAAACTTCTGAGCCATCAGAAGAAACTCCTGAGCCATCAGAAGAATCAGATATAGAAAGCACCGGAAGCAACGAGGAAAATCCTTCATGGGAACTTGAGACCGTGCCAGCAGAGGAGGAAGTCCAGAACACCACTGGCAAGCTGCCCGAGTCATACCCGACTATCATTACCGAAGCAGCCAAGACCATCCGAGACCGGATCCTCACAGACGGACATGATGAGACAGAACCAAGCCTTAAGATACAAGCTTCCAAACTTTTCCCCTTGATCAATAGGAAAATTGCAGAAAACTATGTGATCAATGAAGAGACTAAAAGGAGGATGGGAAAAGGGCCTATGCAGAACGACTCCTCGATGGAGCATTTTTGCGCCACAACTAGACAAGGTAGCCCTAAACATAAGAGAACCCAATTCAAGAGGCTAGTAGTGAAAGGTCCCTCGCCTTCTTAGAGACGTTGGAAGGAGAAACCACCAGAACCATGGGAACAGGACCCAAGAACATCATCTCACAAGAAATCGGGGAAAGGCAAGGCAAAAATGAAAGTAGGCACTCCACAACACTTCGACCTGAGCCGCCCATGGGATCCAAACCTGTGATCCCCATGCGTCAAGCCAACGACGTTAAACAAAGGCACTGGTCGAGCGGTAACCCGACACCTATCTTACTTTCAGTCATTTATTTTCAGTCATTTAGTTTTTACCGTAAGTCGCTCTCACCCACTTTTTGTATAGAAGGAATGTCTAACATGTAGGAATGGGTTTTTGGAGCAAGATCAGATCAGCCAGGCAGCTTTCGAGAATTACCGGGCCTGCGCTGAGAGTTCAAGGCCCCAGCCGAACTCCCTCGATTTTCCAGCTCCGAGGCATGTCGTTCAACGACACGACACAGTAAAAGGGAGTTCAGTTCTTCTCTTTTCCTTAATGTGATTTCCTTCTCTTGTATATATTTGCATGACTTTTGAACTAAGTCGTGCTGAAAGGCACGCCTTCGTTCAAAAGTGTGGGGTGAGAACCACCTGTGTACATAGTTAGTTAACATGCTTTTTCTTTTCCTTTTCCCTTAATATTATCTTTTTGAAAATATGAACTTAAGAATGTGAAAAAGATAGATCATAATTCATGCATTTACCTTGTGAAAATTCAACTGTTTAAAAACTTAGGATGTAACTTCTCATTTGTCCCTTTGTGCTGAGATATACAGGGGATGTGGAGTTGACATAAACTGCCTGGCAAGCACTCGAGGATCGAATCTAACTATATGGTTTTCAAAGTCAGTGGAGGCTGCACTTTGGGTTTTAGTGAAGATTGAAGTCATCTCCGCCGTGCAGCGTTTTTACAAGAGGCGGGACGGGAATCAAACCGTCCTATCTCTAGTCCTAGTAGCCGGGAAAATAGATGAGCGACCCTCATCTTGACCCGCACAAAACGGCGAGGATGAGAAAGAGCGGGGAGGTATTTCCATATGCTCGCGGGCGATGATTGGACCTCCAAAAGAAAGGCTGAGAAAATGGACTAGCAAGTCACAAAGAAGAAAAAGCTCAAAGAAGCTAATCAAAGGCCAAAGGCCAAAATTGTGAAGGTTTTAACCGAACAAAAGTGAAGAAACTCCAACTCAATATCAAAGGCCAAAGGCCAAAGGCCGATTCACTACAGAAGCTGTCCCTCGCCAAAAAGAAATCAAAGTACTCAACTCAGTGAAACTCGAACCGAATCACGTGCTAGAGAAAGCTACAAGGAAACCATATAATACGAGTCGATCCTGAGAATGCAGTCCAGGAGCCTGAAAAGGGCTATCTCCCGAAACATCCAAATTAATTTGCATCTCGGCGCGAAGGTACAAGTATCAAGTTTCTTCTAAGTATTTACACGGTTTAGTTTGGTAATAAGTAAGTAATGCATGAATTAAGATAAATCTAGTCCCACAGTCTCACTTTCATATTTAAAAGTTTACTTAGATTGTGTTCCGCCCTTAAAAAGCATTGTTCGGGACGAACAACTAAAAGTGTGGGGTGATCTGATGGACCATAATTGTATGAATCATAAACACAGTTAAACCCACCAAATTAGACTCTTTGTCGATTTAACTTTTGCTTGTTAGTTCCGATATTTATCTACAGGGTATTTTGAAGTCTAGAGAGAATACAGGCTAAGGAGGAGTTTTAAAGCGGAAAATGAATTACGAGTCATTCCAAGTCACGACCAAATTCTGACTTTCAAAAACCGGACGTGGAATCACTCAAAACAAGTCCAACCGAAGGGCAACCTGAGTCAGACTGGAGCTGAAAGGGAGCCGATGGCTTTTGGAAAAGATCTCAACTCACACTCACCCACTCCCCTCTACTCACAACCGGCGGCTTCAAGGAGGAGAAGCCATGTGTCCCGGCGGCTCTCCTCTCTTCTCCTCACAAGCCCGGCGGCTTTGGCCATGAAGATGACACCTAGCCCGATGGCTTTTGCTTCTCCTCCCATCTTGAGCCATGCGTCTTCATCTCCTTGCCTCCCTTAGCCTATAAATAGAGCCTTCACCTCCTTGAATTCCAACATCCCACAACAATCATCTCATATCACAAGTAACTTATCTCTCTAGCTTTTGTGGGCACAATCATGTAATCACTTTACTTTGGAATCGAAGCTTTAGCACTTTCAAACGGTTTTTGTAAGTACTCTCTTCTTTACTTTCGTGTCTTTACTTTTGAAAACTTTACTTTACTGTCTTTCAAAAACCTTTACTTTTTAAAGCACTTAGCTATGATGTCCTGTTCCATGAATATTCGTAGCTAAACCCTTCATTCGGTTGAAGGGGTGTACTTGTGTCATAAAATGTTTTAGACCCTTCGCTTAGTGCCTCTCTGTGTTCTAAACTTGTTCTATGTGCCACATATTAGGTTAGAACTTCCAAGGTTGAGTGGATGCTTTAACGGGCAAAGCTCTTCTGTGGGGTTCGTGAACATACTCGGGTAAGTGGATGCTTTAACGGGCAAAACTTATCTGAGGAGTTCGACCTCTTTAAAACACCATTTGGTTGATCGTAACTGAAGATCAAATGGATGCACATAAAGCTAAGATACTTCGAAAGGAGGAATTAGTCTAAATAGAACAAGTGTTCTAAACGATGTTGCAAGTCTTGTGCTAGAAATAGCCTTGATTCATCTTTGAACACTTAGTATGATCATTAGAGGTCAATGATAAACAGAATATGATACAAGGCCCCTGAAACCGATTCTTTCCTTTAATTGTAATAACAACTGTTCCTTTACTTTCAGTACCTTATCAACTGCTTATTTTCTGTCAAGTCTTGTCCATCAAGCACCTTACTTTTCAGTAACTAAAAACCAAACACAACCCCCCAACTGCTTTATTTAATCCTCCCCTTTTCGAAAGAACAACTATTCCCCTGACTCCCTTGGGTTCGACCCGTACTTACCACTGACTACCAAAAATAGTTAAGTCACGAGTATCGGAGATATAAATTTATTTTTGCACAGAGAACATCGCCCCTTAACGACAGTGCGGTGGGCTCCGTCAACATGCTACAAATTATGATACATAACCAATATGGTTACGTATTTTATTGCTACACACAAAACTAAAATACATTACGCCACACATCTTGCTTAATGATGATACGTATTTTAGCACTCCGCCCCAATCTAAAATGCCCAGCTTGATGGGAAACACAGTATACTCATTCGACAAATTGTCGATCTATTCTCAAACCCTAATAAGCTATGACAGTAAAATACGTAGATAGGAAACTGACGGAGCCCACCGCACTGTCGTTAAGGTGCAGTGTTCTCTGTGCAAAATAAATTTATAATTTCCGCTACTCGCAACTACACTACTGGGTAGTAAGTGGTAAGTAGGGGTCGAACCCAAGGGAATTAGGGGGATACGTTGTTCTTTAAGGGATTTGTACAGGATGGGAGCGTTTTTTAGGTTTGATTGAGATTTTAGCGGTTATGACTAAGTGACTTTTTTTTGGTTGTTTTTGGTTTTGAGTGCGGAAAAGTAAATTGCAGAAAATAAATACTGAAATGTAAAAAGAAAGACTTACAGTGGGTGATGCGTGATTTGCAAGTCCTCGTGTAGATGAGCGGTTGGTGATTGCAGATGATCGAGCAATTCGTAAAAGTAAATACAGGGGGGTTTTGTAATTCAAGGAAAACATTCGGTTTCAGGGGCCTTGTATCATAGCCTGTTTATTATTTTAGTAACCCTTCTAAGTATTCAAACGTGAATCAAGGCCATTCCAAGCACTCGACTTGCAACACTGTCTAGCCTTTTGCAAAAGTGTTTGAAAGTGAATCGAGGCCATTCCAAGCACTCAACTTGCAACACCGTCTAGTCTTTTGCAAAAGTCGTAGAGCACTTGTTCTACTTAGACTAATACCCCATTCCAAGGTATATTAGCCTGTGTGCATCCATTTGGTCTTTCATTCCCGAGCAACCAAATGGTGTTTTAGAAAGGTCAAACTCCTCAGATAAGCTTTGCCATTCCAAGCATCCACTTATCCGAGTATGTTTACGAACCCCACGGAAGAGCTTTGCCATTCCAAGCATCCACTCAACCTTGGAAGTTCTAACCTAATATATGGCACATAGAACAAGTTTTGAATACAGAGAAAAGAAACTAAAAGAATTAAAACATTTTATAATACACGTACGCCCCTTAAACCGAATAAAGAGTTTAGCTACGAATATCCATAGAGGTGGATACCATAGCTAAATACTCGGGGGTTTTTGAAAACAGTAAGAGGAGAAGGGGTGGAATACTCAAGAACCAACAGGAGTATTCCTAATTCCTACTGAATACTCAAGAACCAACAGGAGTATTCTCTAAAGTATAATACTCAAGAACCAACAGGAGTATTATTTCAAAGCGTTATAATACTCAAGAACCAACAGGAGTATTATTTCATAAACCAAACTTACAAAGTAACAAACTTAGAGAGATAAGTGAGATGTTGATTTTTGGATGATACAAATGAGGAGGAGGATGGCTCCTTTTATAGCCACAAGGGGAGGAGAATGGAGGGCCAAGATGGTGGCATGTGGTGTTGCATCGAAGGGAGGAGGAGATGGGGAGGAGCATGTGGAGGAGAAGCCACCACATGGCAACTTCTTGTGGTGGCACAAATAGCCGCCGGTTGCAAGTCTTAAAATGGGGAGGTTTTCCTCCCTTGGCCACCCCTTGCCATAAGCCACCGGTCCAAGGAGGAGGAGGAGGAGTTTGCCACCCATGAGTCATCTAATCCTCCCAAATCCGCCGGTCACCTTGGCAAATGGATGAGTTTTGACAGTTTTGTGCAGTCTTTTCACAAAACTATCAGTTCAATTTTGCTCCGGTCTGACTTTGGTTGTTCCTCGGTTGAATTTGAATTGAGTAATTCAATGTCAGGATCTTGAGATTTCTGCATTCAGCGTCTGATCTTGACCTTGGAATGACTCGTAATATCTTTTCAGCGTAAAATCCTCTCCTTAGCGTGTTTTCTCTCTAAGCGCCAAAATACCCTGTAGAAATATATTGGGACTAACAAGTAGAAGTTAGATAGACAAACAGTCTAATTTGGTGGGTTTTACTGTGTTTTTGATTCGTATAATTATGGTCCATCAGAAACTCACCGTATACTTCATTCGACGTGTTTGGCGGAGAGTTCGACCTATCTTCCATGGCCGCCGCTTTACTATGTGTAGTCGCAATGAATTTGGTCGTCGATTAGGTCGGGATGATTCGTTTCGCAATTTCGCAATTAACGTGATTGGAGGTTTGAGAGATATTGCTTATGACTAAATTACCCCCGTAAACGTCGATTTAGTTGATTTTGAATGTTATTTGTGTGTAATCTTGTACGCTGATTAATTAAGATCAATGGTCTGTATTAATTCTTATTTCTCATCATAAACTCACTTCTCACCGGATCTTAACCCAGTAATGCATAATTAATTTTGGATTCGAATATGTTGCAGCGCAGCAAAATGATGCAAGTGTAAAAATGATATTGCTTTATTATATTTCAAAGTATATCAATTGAAACGACGTCGTTTTTATTAAAACGGCGATGTTTTGGCATTTGAGGCATTTGGTTATACTGGATTACTTTTTTTGGTGCCCTCAAGATTCGAACACAACAACCGACTCGGGCCTCAGGTGTTTCACGCCCTATTCCTCGACCACTTGCGTCGGTCCTTGATAAGGCATTTGACTGCACTGCACCATCTCTGTTTCCTTATATTTTTTTCGTACAGCTTCTCTCTGGTTCTCATTTGTTTCAACCTGCGATCTCATTCTGAAGCTTTGATGCCAACAACTACGAAGACAAACAAACTGGATTCGGAATCTCACAGCGGTTCACAGATTGTCCGCCTTTTCAAATGCTAAATTAACGTCATTTCTTCTTCATCTCTTTTACTCTACAATCTCTTTAATCGCTAAGACGGAAACAACAAACCGATACCTGCAATTTCATAATTTCATTCATTGTATCAGTAAATGTTCTCAACAACGTAATTGGATTTTTATGCTCTCAATTTGAAAAGTAAATTAAGAAACATATAATGAATTGAACTATATATATTTCGCAATGAACAGTAAATGTTCTACCATGCATAATAAATGGCCTGCAATGCATACTAAATGTTTCTCCATGCACAAAAAGTAATATATGCTTATAACTTACTTGAAAACTGAATTAAAAAGTATATAAACACAATGAACAATAAAGTTCCGCGGCGCATAATAAATGTTCCAACTATTGGCAATATTACTGAATTAAACAGGCAGGTATACATGAAGTTACTGAATAACATATATAGAATATTGAGATGCAATTTGAAATCTTCCCCTGGTAGATGAGATGTTGTTCTGGTCGAGATCCAGAGCAAATCCTAAAACAACTTATGCGCTAAAACAAGTAATGCGGAAATAAAACGACACGCAAAGTTGTTACCCAGTTCGGCGTTAACGAGCCTACGTCTGGGGGGCGTTCTCTAGCCCGGTGGATAGCAATTCACTATTATTGAGTATTGCGAGTACAGGGTTTACCGTTTACAGAATCCCTCTTAAACAACCTGAGCCTCGGACACTCTAGTAATTGCAATCTTGGTCTCCCCCTAGATCTTCGCTCCCGCTCCGTATCCACCAGAATGATTCTCCGTGAGAATCAGCGCCTTCTCCCGAATGCGCAGTAACAGAATTTCAGTGCGAGCCTTCAGCTTCGTCCTTCGATCAATCGGTTGAGCACCAATGCAGATTGATCCGAGCGCCTTCGAGTAACCAGTGACGGTTAGTTCTCCAGCCGTATACGTGCGTCGTGAATAACCAGTTACGATTGATTCACCACCGTTTGCCTCCTCTCCCTTCAATGAGTATGAGCATGTATTGTATCTCCGTGAGTGCTGCTAATAACCGAGTATTAGCACTCCTTATATAGAGCGGTCGAAATCCTAAAACAATAAGGATTCCTAAACTAAATCGCCTCTATCTTTAGGAAATCTTTCCTAATCTCTTGCGCATATCTCTTGTCGATAATCCTCCGTTCAAATCTTCAAACTAGATTAAGCAACCTTCGATTATCTTCTCGACTAAGATAGCTTCAAGCGCAAGCAACCGACTCCAAGGATATTTCCAATAATCCATAAGCACCTGACTCGACTAATATGATTTAGGAAATTCACTGCTGCGGCAGAGTTGTGCTAAGTCGGCTTAGACAAGTTTCCAAATCCGAATATGGAAACTTCCAACTTCTGTCCACTGAAGTGCAACCGCCTTGATCTTCCAACGGTCGACTAGGTTTTCTAATCTGATTTAGGAAACACTTCTTCTGCTTCAACTTGTTCTAGGACAGTTGTCTCTTCCAGTCTTGAACAACAGCTAGAACAACTATACTAAGTTTTGCCAAACTACATATCATATAAACTAACAATCTCCCCCTTGGCATTTTTGGCAAAACTACCTATTTGAAGCTACCTGTACTACTAATACAGATGAATCTTCTTCCTAGCTGTGCTACTAACAAAGCTACCAACTGAATCTTTGAGGAGATTTCAAACTCCTAACACAATAAAAGCACAACAAATCTTTTAAGGAGATTTCAAACTCCAAACATGATAAAAGCACAACGAATCTTTTAAGGAGATTTCAAACTCCAAAATTTACTCCCCCTTTTTGCCATAAAGTGACAAGGGATTACCACGACTTCACAAGATGCAGAGAATACGAAATACCTTGAAAAACCTTCGAAACTCATTCTATCCATACTGCCTCCAGATCAACCTATCACGTATAGATAAGAGAGAACCGGTTGACCACCCTGATCCGAAACCACTTAGTTGTCAATGACACACAGACCCAGAGAGGATCTAAGAGTCTCAAACTGAAGATTGTCCAAAGCCTTTGTGAATATGTCTGCAAGCTGTTTCTCCGTTGATACGTGGGTCAGGGTGAGAGTCTTCTTTTCTACAAGTTCCTGAATGAAATGATGCCTGATATCGATATGCTTTGTTCTAGAATGTTGTACCGGATTCTTAGATATATTGATGGCACTCATGTTGTCACAGTAGAGAGTCATCATACCTTGTTTTACCCCGTATTCCTCTAGCATCTGTTTCATCCATACCATCTGGGTACAACAACTTCCGGCTGCAATATATTCTGCTTCAGCGGTAGATAAGGATATACTATTCTGCTTCTTACTGAACCAAGAGACCAGATTGTTTCCTAGAAAGAAACATCCTCCAGAGGTACTTTTGCGATCCTCTGCATTCCCAGCCCAATCTACATCACAATAGCCTACCAGACATGCGTTAGTATCCTTGGTATACCATAGACCATAGTCAGCTGTTCCACAAACATATCTGATAATTCTCTTCACATTCATCAGGTGACTCTCCTTGGGATTAGCTTGATATCTGGCACAGACACCAACTGCATGAGCAATGTCCGGTCTACTGGCTGTTAGGTATAGAAGACTGCCAATCATGCTTCTGTACAAGGTTTGATCCACCTTAGTACCAGCATCATCCTTTGTGACCTTCACATGAGTTGCAGCAGGGGTTCTCTTATGAGTTGCTTTCTCCAGATTAAACTTCTTGATAAGGTTCCTTGCATACTTGCTTTGGGAGATAAAGATTCCATCTGCCTTCTGTTTAACTTGTAACCCTAGGAAATAACTCATCTCTCCTACCATGCTCATCTGGAATTCGCTTTTCATTTGTTCAACAAATTTGTCCACCAGCGTCTGTCTGCTAGAGCCGAACACAATATCATCCACGTAAATCTGAGCAATGATGAAGTCTGGCCCTGTGTGCTTCACAAACAGCGTCTTATCTACTCCCCCTCGCACATATTCATGAGAGACAAGGAACTCTGTAAGCCGCTCATACCAGGCCCTGGGCGCCTGTTTAAGACCATATAGAGCCTTCTTCAGGTGATACACATATTCCGGGTGATGAGGATCTTCGAAACCCTTTGGTTGAGCTACATAAACTTCTTCATTTAGCACCCCGTTGAGAAAAGCACTCTTCACGTCCATCTGAAACAACTTGAACTTCAGGTGGCATGCAAGAGCTAAGAGAAGTCGAATGGCTTCCAAACGAGCAACAGGGGCAAATGTCTCATCAAAGTCTATTCCTTCAATCTGAGTATAGCCTTGAGCCACAAGTCTTGCCTTGTTTCTAGTGATGTTTCCTTGCTCATCAGACTTGTTCTTGAAAATCCACTTCGTGCCAATAACATTCACATTATCAGGACGTGGAACAAGGTCCCAAACATCATTGCGCTGAAATTCACCAAGTTCTTCTTGCATGGCAACAACCCAGTATTCATCATTGATGGCTTCCTTGACGTTCTTGGGTTCGATAGAGGATATGAAGCATGCAAAGCCAGCCAGATCTCGAAAGTTTACTTGTTTACCTCTAGTAATGATGCCTTCATTTAGATCACCAATCACCTCGCTGATGGGATGATTCTCCTCGATGGCCCTTGAGGGATGAAGGACACGTGGGGAATCAGGAGACGTTGTATCTGGATTATTATCTTCTTCTGGCTGATTGTCATTCGAGGTCGGAAGTTTGGGATCTGTGTTAGAAATGATAGTTGTGTTGGGACAATTGATTCCCAATTGATCTGGAAGGGACGGAGTATCATCATCATCTGCACCAAGTGTCTCAGGAGCTTCTGGCACAACATCTTGAACAACCACATTAATGGATTCCATGACGACTCCAGTGCGCTTGTTGTAGACACGATATGCCCTGCTGTTAGTAGAATAACCCAGAAAGATCCCTTCATCACTTTTAGGATCTAGCTTCTGCAGATACTCTCGATCTCTGAGAATATAGCATTGGCTTCCGAAGACATAAAAGTACTTTACTGTAGGTCGTTTACCCTTCCATAACTCGTAGCAAGTCTTCTCTGTTCCAGATCGAATCGTCACTCTGTTAATGACACAGCAGGCTGTATTCATTGCTTCCGCCCAAAATTTTAAAGGCACCTTCTTTGCGTGAAGCATAACTCGAGTCATCTCCTGAATAGTTCGATTCTTTCTCTCCACAACTCCATTCTGTTGAGGAGTGATAGGAGAAGAGAATTGTTGTATAATTCCTCTTTTTGAACAGAAATCAGCAAGAGCAGCATTCTCAAACTCTTTCCCATGATCACTTCTAATTTTTACTATATGCTCGTCTTTATCCTCTCTTTCGCGTTCCAGTTGAGTGCACAGCTGAACAAATGCCTGAACTGCATCTGACTTTTCTCTCAAAAAACAAGGCCAGGTGAACCTTGTGAAATTGTCAACACAAACAAGAACATACCTTTTGCCAGAATAACTTTCCACTTGCATAGGCCCCATTAGGTCAATATGAAGCAGTTCCAGGGGTCTGCTTGTATTAATCTGAGTGGTGCTCTTGTGAGGGACTTTGATTTGTTTTCCAATCTGACAGTCTCCGCAAATAATGCTAAGTTCTCCTCGAACTCTGGGAATGCCTCAAACAAGCCCCTCTGAAGTAATCTTCTGTAATGTTCTAAGGTTCACATGTCCCATTCGCTGATGCCATAAGTTCATCTCTTCAGTACGGCTCAGTAAGCATGTTGTTTCAGCATTGGGTTTACCTAGGTTGAGAAGATAGCAGTTATTTGACGACCTTCTTCCTGTGAGGACTGGTTCATTCTTCTGGTTTAACACCACGCATTCATCCTGGGAGAATTGAACATGATGCTCTCCATCGCACAACTGACTTATGCTGATAAGTTTGGCCTGTAAACCTTTGACATGAAGAACTTCTTTCAATCTGGGCAGACCTTGAACATTTAGGATTCCTTTCCCAATGACTTTGCTCTCTACACCATCACCAAAAGTCACATTAGAACTTCCTTTACATTCTTCTATACTTGTTAGAAACTCGGGATTGCCAGTCATATGTCTCGAACATCCATTGTCAAAGTACCACTTTTCTTTCTTCAGATGACTGGACGAACTGAATGCAACATAGCACACTTCACTTCTTTGCTTAACTCTCCAAACTTGGTTCATTCGTGGTTTCTGAACTTGTTTCACCTTTCTGAAGGACATATGAAACTCATGACATCTTGCCTTAATGTGTCCCATTTGATTACAGAAGAAACATCTTCGTCTGTCTCGATGTCTTGTGGGATGTCGTGTGGTAAGCCAAGATAATTTTCTTTGTGGGAAATGATTGGCTGGAACAGTTTCCGGTTCTGGCTTAGCAAAAGATTTTCTTTGAGTACGATGTTCAGCTGGAACAAGTTGTGGTAGTAGTTGTGGCACAGCCTTAACAAAAGCCGTCTTTCCGGAGCTTGATCCTCGAGTAAATCCAAGCCCTTTATGACCACCCCCTATCCTTTGTGCTCCCAGAATAGAGTCTAGATCTTTTGTTCCAGAGTTCAGCATTTTGACTGTCTTTTTCAAGTGATTCAGCTCTTCTATTGTCGCCTCATGAGCAAGTTTGCCTGTTCGATTTCACATTTGAGGGAATCAATAATATCAGTAAGATTTACCTCTCTTCTTTTCAGAGTATCATTTTCTGGCATTAGGTCATCTGTATCTCCTGAATGATCTCCTTGGTAGTCGTTACTTCGAAGTTTCAGGGAGGATATAACTGCCAGTAACTCCGTTTTTTGAGAGCTTAGCTCAGTTCTTTCGTTTGTCGCTGCCATCAAATGGGCTTTGAGATCAGTAATAGTCTGCTGATAATTTAGTTTTAAGGTGCTAACCTCTTTCTTGAGCTTCTCCTTTTCTGCAGTTAGATCTTCTAGAGAGTTCTGTAGATCTGTTTTTCGCTTGATATCAACCAGCCATTGTTAATATAGATCTTTGTAGTTGTTAGCAATTTCCTCATCATTAATTTCATCATGGTCACTGTAGCTAGAATATAGAGTGTGATCTTCAGGAGATTTCATGGTCTTCTCTTCTATGCTTTGGTCCTTTTTGGGTTTGACACATCCGGTAAGAGCAACAAAGTTGTTGGTTTCCCCCTCAGAGTCACTATCACTCCAATTCACAGCATATGCATTCTTTTTCTTCTGTGTGTTAATACATTCTGCCCGGATATGACCATAGCCCTCACATTCTCTACATTGTATCCCTTTGCCTTTGTTATCAGTATCGGAGTCTTCAGATTGGTTCCTCTTGAAAGTTCTGTCATTCTTTTGGAATCTTGACTTAGATGACTGACTGGACTCAGTCCGTTTACCGTACTGCCTCCTCATAAATTTCCCAAAGTTCTTAGCAAACATGGCATACTGTTGTTCTGACGCATCGTCTGACTTGTCCTTAACAACTTCAGCCTTTAGACCAACGCTGGAGACTTTTGTGATACGGTCTTCTTCATTCATGTCCATCTCATGGGTCTGCAGGGAGCCCATCAGTTCATCTAGTCTCATGGTTTTCACATCATTGGCTTCCTTGACGGCAAGAGCTTTCATGGCGAACCGCTTTGTGAGAGATCTCAACACCTTTCTCACCAGTGTTTCCTCAGTCATTGGTTCTCCTAGCGCGAATGCTTCGTTAGAGATGTCAAGAACCCGAGTGTTGAAGTCAGCTATTGTCTCGTCCTCCTGCATTCTTAGGTTTTCGAACTTTGATGTGACCGTCTCCATTCTAGAAATTTTAACTTTGGATGTACCTTCATGAGCAGTTTGAAGAATGTCCCAAGCCTTCTTCGCAATTTCACAGGTAGAAATCATCTTGAAATTCTTTCCATCAACTCCCGAGAATATGGCATTCATTGCTTTAGAGTTCGCCGCTTCAGCTTTCTTTTGAACCTCAGTCTACTTGTCTTTAGCAAGAAGGCTAACCTTACCTTCTTCGTCGGTAGCCACTGGGTGAGTCCATCCTTGTTCAACAGCTTCCCAGACTGATTCGTCTTGAGACTTTAGAAACGCCTTCATTCGTACCCTCCAGTAGCCATATTTGTTTCCTTCGAGCAGAGGAGGTCTCGTGATGTTCTGCCCTTCTCTTAAATCCATCTCACCAGCCTTCGGATCTTACTCTGTGTGTCGAGTATTTGCTCTGATACCAATTGAAATCTTCCACTGGTAGATGAGATGTTGTTCTGGTCGAGATCCAGAGCAAATCCTAAAACAACTTATGCGCTAAAACAAGTAATGCGGAAATAAAACGACACGCAAAGTTGTTACCCAGTTCGGCGTTAACGAGCCTACGTCTGGGGGGCGTTCTCTAGCCCGGTGGATAGCAATTCACTATTGTTGAGTATTGCGAGTACAGGGTTTACCGTTTACAGAATCCCTCTTAAACAACCTGAGCCTCGGACACTCTAGTAATTGCAATCTAGGTCTCCCCCTAGATCTTCACTCCCGCTCCGTATCCACTAGAATGATTCTCCGTGAGAATCAGCGCCTTCTCCCGAATGCGCAGTAATAGAATTTCAGTGCGAGCCTTCAGCTTCGTCCTTCGATCAATCTGTTGAGCACCAATGCAGATTGATCCGAGCGCCTTCGAGTAACCAGTGACGGTTAGTTCTCCAGCCGTATACGTGCGTCGTGAATAACCAGTTATGATTGATTCACCGCCGTTTGCCTCCTCCTCCCTTCAATGAGTATGAGCGTGTATTGTATCTCCGTGAGTGCTGCTAATAACCGAGTATTAGCACTCCTTATATAGAGCGGTCGAAATCCTAAAACAATAAGGATTCCTAAACTAAACCGCCTCTATCTTTAGGAAATCTTTCCTAATCTCTTGCGCATATCTCTTGTCGATAATCCTCCGTTCAAATCTTCAAACTAGATTAAGCAACCTTCGATTATCTTCTCGACTAAGATAGCTTCAAGCGCAAGCAACCGACTCCAAGGATATTTCCAATAATCCATAAGCACCTGACTCGACTAATATGATTTAGGAAATTCACTGCTGCGGCAGAGTTGTGCTAAGTCGGCTTAGACAAGTTTCCAAATCCGAATATGGAAACTTCCAACTTCTGTCCACTGAAGTGCAACCGCCTTGATCTTCCAACGGTCGACTAGGTTTCCTAATCTGATTTAGGAAACACTTCTTCTGCTTCAACTTGTTCTAGGACAGTTGTCTCTTCCAGTCTTGAACAACAGCTAGAACAACTATACTAAGTTTTGCCAAACTACATGCCATATAAACTAACACAATTAAACAAATTATTATACAATATGCAAGGACCGAATTGAATAATTGAAAAATAATCGCAAACAGAAGTGGATCGAGTCATGTTGGACGCTATCCTTAAAGCAAGATTGCCGCCATACTATGCTTGGGACTCGCTGGTAGTATGCTTCCTAGGATAAAACGATCCTCGACAATAACTTAGCACCAAGCTTTGTCGATCGAACATTTCTGGCCTTTAACTATCACCGTAACACACGCGAAGGAAACTCAAACAAACATGCCGGCCGACTAAACCTTCATGCCAGGAACGTTGGAAACATATTTAGGGGTTTTCTCTTTTCTCTGTTTTTCTAAATAAAGCACTGTGTTTTCTTTATATAAGAAAACCCACGTTATTAAAACCACCAATAATGGGCCCACTAATTAATATCAGCCCATAGTGGGATGATAATAATATTAATTAAATAATTAAATCAATATTTAACTATTTAATTATCTCTACCCATAAGGTGTCACATTAGTCATACTAATGTACAATTAAGCCATTGCTTGCTTAATTTTCTTCACCCTTAATAACACTTTTCCAACAATCCCCACATGAAGAAATTCAAGTAATGACCACAAAAATCAAAACTCAACTCAATGCTGTGATAGCGTCTACGGTTGATATCTGCATAGGATAGGTAGGTCATCGCCCTTGAACCTTCCCTTGGGAAAACATGTTCTCTTTACTGACTATTCAGTAGACGTGATTGTCTTTGAACTGTTCGTCTTATAATGTAAACGAAAGCCATGTCCCCCACAGATATTTCCCTGACCATTATTCAGTTCTCACAGGTGGGCTCATTTTTGGCCATGACACCTCGTTCCTGGTTCTGCAAGAGTTTCTAAAGAATTAAGCCCTTTGAATTCTCCTTTGAAGCGGCCTCACTTCTCTCTCACATAGGTGATTCTTTCTTAAAGTAATCCCGCGTTACCCATTTGAATCTCACTATTCAAATTACTAGAATCATTAAAAGCTCCGAGCTTAGCCTTGTGCGGGAGTCACTGTTTTATCACGGAATAGGACTGAGGTGTTACCCCCATAGTGACCTCATAGTCTTAGCAGTTAGGTGGTCCCTTTGAACCAAGTTATTGGGATCTCCAGTCATCATGGTAGGGTTTTCCGTTGCCTCGACTTTATTTCCAAAAGGGCTTAAGCCTGTGTTTTGATATTACCAATCAAAAGGCTTCAATCCTATTCCTTTGGACAACTTCTCTATTAGGTCCTTACTTAACTAATTGGTTAGCGGATACACAATATTCTCTTTGGACCTCATATAGTCAATATGACTCAGGTGTAGAGAAGTTGTTTAATGGTATTATGTCGTCGATGTATATGTCGAGACTAACCATTATACATAACACTATGTGCCTAGAAATCAATTATTGATTCTCACAATGTAAACACAATATTGTTGGCACATCTTGTGTCCATTCAGGAATATCCTCCTCTAAATTCCTAGATGACTTAGCATCTTCTCACATTTATCTAATGCGAAGAACTCAGCCTATAATCAACTTTGACTAACACAGTCAGTTTAAAGGATTTCCAAGACACATTTGCCTCTCCCACAATGAACCCATATCCACTCGTGGCCTAAAGTAATTGAAATCCTTAATGACCTCCAAATATCTTGTATAGTGTAGACTATAATTACGAGTAAATCGTAGGTACTTGAGTACTATCACGATAACCTTCCAGTGTGTACTTCCTGGATTACTCGTGTATCTTGCTAGTCTACTCAAAGTGTAAGCATTGTCTTATATAGTGCAATTCATCAAGTACATTAGATTGCTTATCACTCTGACATATTCCACTTGGGAGATGCATTCACGTTTATTCATAGACATGTGTTGATTCACGTCAATAGCGATTGTAGACAGTCCTGAACTGTATTCTTCAAATTTGTCTAAGAGTTTGTCAACGTAGTGTGACTAACTTAATACAAGTCCCTCTAATCTTTGTGTAATTTTAATTCTTAAAATTACTTCGGCAAGTCTCAAAGCCTTCATATCAAACTTCCAGTTCAATAATGACTTGTTGAACTTAGTGCATTCTCATTGCTTCCCGGAATGAAAATGTCATCAACATTAAGACACAAAGTCACATATCTGTGTTCAATGTTCTTAATGTATACACATTTGTCACACTTGTTGATCTTAAAGCCATTATACATCATTACGTTGTCTAATTTCATACATCACTACTTTGGCGCTTGCTTCAGGCTACTGAGAGATTCACAAACTTTATTCTCTTGCCCAGCAACAACAACTTAATCCTCAAGTTGTTCAGTGTAACTCTCTTCCTTAACCTTCCATGGAGGAAGCATGTCTTCAAATCCATCTGGTTAATTTTCAGATTGCGCTATGCAACAATGACTATCATCTTTGATGTTATTCTCGTCACTAGAGAATAAGTATCAAAGTAGTATAAACCTTTCTTTTATCTATACTCTTTTACTACAAGTCTCATCTTGTATATCGATGTAAATCCATCTGCATTTATCTTCCTCTTGAAGATACACTTTGAACCATGTGGTTTACATCCAGGAGGGAGGTTAACCAACTCTTAAGTATGGTTCTCAAGGATGGAGTCAATCACATCTTATGATTTCTTTCATAAGAGACCCTTCACTAAAGTGACGACCTCTTTATAAGTTTGAGGTTCAGCCTCAAGCATGTAGGTTAGAAAATCAAGTCCATATGATTTATTTATCCTACCTCTTTACAAAAGGAAGGTGTTGATTACAATGAAATTTTTGCTCTAGTTATTAAGTACAAAACCATGAGACTTTTGTTGGCAATGGCCACTGTTTTTAACTGGGAGATCGAACAAATGGATGTAAAAACTGTTTTTTACATGGTGACTTGGTTGAAACAATTTACATGAAACAACCAATTGGTTTTATAAACAAAACTGCCCAAACCATGTTTGTTTTTTACAAAAATCTATTTATGGGCTAAAAGTTTGACTCATGTATGATCTCTTTGGGATTCTTTAGAAGCAAATATGACACTTGCTTATACTTGAAAAATGTTGATTCCAAGTGCCCTGTTTTTATTCTGCTTTATGTGGATGATTTGCTTCTTATTAGTAATTCCTTGACTGTCATTACTGGTGTGAAATCTGATCTGAAAGCTCATTTTGATATGAAGGACATGGGGAAAGCCTAGAAAATTCTTGGTGTTAATATCATTAGGCCAGACCTAGAAAACTCATGTATTTGTCCCAAACTGATTATGTGCTTAAGGTGCTTGATAGATTTGCTATGAATGATAGTAAATACTCTCCTATCCCCTTAGGAGGGCACCTGATTCTTTCAAAGAATGACTGTCCGCAAACTGATGCAGAAAAATAGAATATGTCGCATGTTCCCTATGATGTTGCAATAGGCTCAATAATGTATGACATGTTATGTACTAGGCCTGACCTTGCCTTTGCATTGGGAAGCCATGAAATACTTGCTCAAGTATTTGTCAGTACCTGCTGCCAAGTTTGAGTTTTGCAGGAAAGCACTCAACATTGGAGCTGTGACATGAGTGAAGCATATGATGGAAATTGGTAAGGCCAGGTATGGCCTGACTCATGTTTTTCATTCTACTAGTTCTCTGTTTTTCACTTTCATTTGGTATTGGTTTGGTTGGATAACATGCGAGGATTAGGAGGGAAAATGTTGAAATATAATCCTAGCTAGCCTAGTGGTGAATAACATATCTAGATGAGTCTATTTGGTGTTGTGGAACGTGGATTCTTGGCTGAGCGTTTGTAAGGGTTCAATAAGGACTGGGACTTAGCCAAATAAAGGATGCTGCTGAGCCTGAAGCAAAACAACGCAGTTTTGCTCAGGCGCGAATCTGTTTTTGAAGGGTTTAATAGAACGCAGTCGTTTGGCAAAAGAGTTCGTTAGTTGTGCGGCGTCGTTTCTACAAGCGCGAAGTCGAGTTTGATTATGCTACTGCATCGTCGTTTCTCGCAGGGGATTTAAAGCTCAATCCCAGCGATAGCGAAGAACCCTAATTCGAACGCAGTTCCAAAAATCTCCAATTCCAACTCTCTCCAAGATTCCCGAGTGATTTCCCAAATTGGTCTGTGCGTTCATTGATGAGCCGTATTTATACGACTTGTCGAGTCATTAAATCCCACCATTTCATTCACTTTATTATGCGAACAGTTACTTTTTAGTGTTGTTTCGTGTTTCAGGTGATTTGGAAGCTCTAGGAGGAATCACGCTTAAAAGACGGCATTTTCATGCCAGAAACATCGCAATTGAAGATCAGACCAAAGGAGGGCCGTGAACAGTGTTTTTCGGCTCGTGAACAGTAACTCCGGCGTGAATAGTGATTCCGGCATGAATAGTAACTCCGCGTGAATAGTGATTCCGGCGTGAACAGTGTCCGATGAACAGTAATTCCGGCCCATGAACAGTGCTTCGGAAAAAAAAAAGTCCAAGTTCCAAAGTCCAGCAGCCGGCCCAATTTGTATGCGACGCTAGGGTTTCGTAGCTTTATGACCAAGTTAGGGTTTCTCAAACCCTATAAATAGAAGAGCAGTGCTGCCATCCATAATCATCCCATCACATATTCGAGCTCCTCTCTCTACCCTCCTTGTGCCGCTCCTTGCTCAGCCGTGTCCTAGCCGTGCGCCGCCCTTACTCCTCCATAGCTCAGCCGTGCCTTGCTTTGTGTCATCTCGGTTCATTAGTGAAGTTTTTGTACTCTTTATTTTCTGCATTATTTACTTATGACGATGTGTAACTAAAACCCTTATTCGGGTTAGGGTTAAATATTTGTGACTTATGTTTTTGAGATTTGAATCTTAATGCTTGTTTCGTTATTCGATTAAACCTTGTGCTCATTATTTGGATTGAATTGTGAAGTTAAGTGGAGGTTTGGAATAACAAAGCTTAACTGATCAATTCAACTCCCCTATTTACTATTTGTTGATACTAGAGAGCTATTAACAAGTAGTGCACTAATTCGATATATCTTGGAATGGAGTATTGAATTATTAGGTTTAATTGTGGTGTAGGCGTCCGGAAAGACACTACTTTAGGTTATAACTTGGAATGGAAGTAACCACACTTAGGAATTAGAAACATGATATTTAGAAATCAATGATAAAACCAAGTCACAATTGAATAATACCCTAACCTGAATATTTCCTCTGATATTTACACCTTAGCAATTTTCGTGATTTACAATTGTTTCACTAACAATTACTCTCACCTAGTTTCTTGTTTTTCTCCATTACAGAACAAAGTAGTAGCTATCTAGCTCCCTTGGGTTCGACCCTTGCTTACCGCTGTTCTAATCCACAGTTCGAAGTGAGGAAAATATAAATTGTTTTTGCACAGGTACGACGACAGCCTGTTCAAAATGGCGCCGTTGCCGGGGACCGATGATCCAACATGGCGAGATCAGGGGGGCTATCCCTGATCAGCTTCAACAGTTCCAGCAACAACAACAACCTCAAAACCATCAACCTCAAAACCAACAACAACCCCAACCACAGTACCCACAATACCCTCAGTACCCACCATATCAGCAGTATCCACCACCTCAGTACCCACAGTATCCGCAACAGCCCTACCCGCAATATCCACCACCATATCCACCACCACCGTATCATCCGCAACATCCGTACCCACCACCTCAGAGACCTCCACGCCAGCAAGTAGCTCGAGACGATGAGGAGGACGAATATGAAGGACCTACTATGGGCGAGCTCTCGGTTCCTAGTTTCAGAGACCAGTCATGGCCAATTCATGAAGGACCAGACATCGCAGCCATCGCAATCAGCACCTCAGTCGTCCACCACTTGCCTAAGTTCTCAGGAAGGAAGGGAGAGTCTGCCACGTCTCACTTGACGCGTTTTCACGGGATATGCTTGAACCTCAGGCCACACGGAGTCGAAGTGGATGACTTCAAACTGAAGTCCTTCTATTTCTCACTACAGGATGCCGCTACAGATTGGTTCCTATCTTTACCCTCAGGCAGTATTTATACGTGGGAGCAGATGCAGAGGCAGTTCTTCAGCAAGTACTATCCAGCAGGGCATGCAGCGCAAGTCCGGAGACAGTTGCAAGAGCTCAGGCAAGGCCCAAACGAGACCATGTACGAGTACGTGGAGAAATTCCTTGCCTTGGAGAAGAGTTGCTGCAATCTGGAGCTCCCGGAGAAGTTGATCGTGGAATATATGCTGGATGGACTTCGCAGGATGGACAGGAAGTTACTGGAAGCCTCAGCTGGAGGCCAACTCATGAACATGACCCCAGCCAGAGTAAAACAGAAGATCATATCAGTGGCAGAGGGTGAGCGATTCCAGGATGAGACCACAAAAGAGGACGAGTATGCCCGCCCCAAGAACGTGTCCACCGCTGAGCCCTCTATCAGTGCCGTGTTCGCAGAACTCAAGGAGATGAGGGAGCTGATGAAGCATGTAGTCCGAAGGACTCCGGTCCAGGCCAAGCCATGCGAGTTCTGTACGTCTACAGATCACAAGACAGATGAGTGCCCCACCTTACAGACAGACGTTCAGGGCGATGTGAATGCAGTGGGCAATTTTCAGAATTATGGCAACCAACCAGGCCCAATCAAGCAGTATGACGCAGCAGCACCTCATCAAGGCGCCTGGAGGAACAACTATCAGCAGAATCAGACTCACCCAGCACGCCTGAATGTCCCTCAGCAGAATCAGCAGAATCAGCAGACTCAGCAGCCGTACAGACATCCTAACAGTCAGTACCAGCCGAATGCACCAGGGCAGTACCAGCAGAAAGGGCCGAACACTTATCAAGTAGGTCCGAGCAACCAAGGCCCCAGTAAGTCGCTAGAGGACATGGTCAGAGATCTGGCAGTTAGCGCCCAACAGACAAATACAAACCTGAACCAGTACATGGCCAAAACCGACGGAGCACTAGCTGACATTCAGAAGCAAATAGGGCAGATGTCCACGACTCTCTCCAGGCTTGATGACAACACAGGACGACTTCCCTCGCAAACCGTTCAGAATCCAAGAGGGAACGTCAGCCAAGTAGAGATAGTGGCTGTGGATGCAGCATTCGAGGAGCACACAGAGGAACTTAGCTCGGGCACACGCAGCGCAGTTCAGCCAGACTCGGCCCTCACAGCTCAGAGGTCCGAAATTAGGAGTTCTTCATGTGCCATGCAGGTAGCTGCTCCCGAAAGCCATGTGACTGAGGAAGCTGAATCAGAGATGAGATTGGTGGTGAGGCCTACGCAGAACGACCAGATGATGAGGCGTGCACCCACTGCGAGCCAGGAGACACCCTCAAGAAAGAGTAAGGACCCAGGGGCCTTCACGGTTACCTGTGGTATCGGTAAGACCCAAATACCTCACTGCTTAATTGATTTGGGTGCTGCTATTAATGTCATGCCTTACTCTTTGTATTGCTCGCTGGGTCTTGGACCATTGAAACCACCTAGGTTGTCTATAGAATTAGGGGATAAGTCTTGTGTTCGCCCTACTGGATTGCTTGAAGATCTAACCCTCCGATTAGGAGATCTTGCTGTGCCTGCAGATTTCTATGTCTTGCAGATGGAAAAATCCAGAAAAAGCGAACCACCAGGGCTCATTTTGGGACGGCCATTCCTCTACACCACCAAGACCCGGATTGACATGGGCATAGGATTACTGTCATTATCATGCGGTGGGAAGGAAGCAGACTTCTATGTCTACGAGGATGACGATCGTCCACGCACAAGGAAACCGCCAGACATTGTGCACACATCAGAGTACGACACCCTAGTTCCAGACCCACCAGAGCAGGCTCTACAGACTACCAGGCCAGCAGCTATGGCCAAGATGTCCACATCTTCTCGAGGCTATAAGGGGAAGAAACCATCTGAATCTGGGAGAGCAGAGCCGAGCGCACAGCTAGATGTGCACACTGGACGAACAGAGGGAGTTGCTGAGCAGAAGTATGACCTCACACGCCCATGGGATCCTAACTCCTGACACTTAGAGGAGGTACTGTCGAGCCAACGACGTAAAACAAAGGCGCTCGCAGGGAGGCAGCCCTGCACTTTTCATTTTCTCATATTATTTGCTATTTATGTTTATCTGAGTCTTGAGTCTTTTCATCACATTGTACTTGGGAAAGAAGATGATCTTCATGCAGGGACAGAGGCGAACGTATCATAGATGTTAGCAAAAGACTGTATCCAGCATGAGTAGTTCACACTTTGAATAAGTTGCGTCGAGAAACATGAGCGTTTAAAGATTCTGTCACAAAGACTTACGAGTCTAAGGAGGTTGGGTTTTAAGTGAGACCATTGTGACTCCTCCAACCTCCTGGGAATCTTTTATTCGTCTTAATGTCATCGACACAGACCTTTCATCGTATGACAAACTCACGCTGCGATACAAGCTCCAATGGTGCTCTTCGAGGACTCACAGGAGAATTATCAGTCGTCTCTGATTGTCACGCACGCACGAGGGAATTGCCTGTCCTTACTCCTTTCTTATTTCCCTTTGTTTTATTTATGCATGCATTGTGAGTCTAGATTTAAGTCGTGCCGTGAGGACACGGCTTATTTCAAAAGTGTGGGGTGGGAGAGTCAGTTATCGAGTCAGCACGTTTATTTCATGCACCCTGCACAGAGTCAGCACGTTTCGAGTCATTTTTAAAATTTTTTGTACATGATACTTCACTATTTCCTAGACTTGCAGTATTGGATAGTGATTAGGTGAAATAGATATAGCCGATTTTACATGCATGTCTTTGGTGAAAATTGATTTGTGCGACTAACATGTGATCTTAAAATTCTGCATGCCTTTGTCAGTTGAGATAAACAGGGATGTGGAGTTGATAGCAATGCCCTAGAGAGACTTGACAGATCGTTCAAAGGCCGAACTCAGGATATGTGGTTATGTGGAGTTCGTGGAGGCTAGCACTTCGAGGCAACATAGTACGAGTCTGCTCCGCCGCTGCGGTACCCTTTGCGGTTGGTCGGGACGGGAAAACTTCACACCGGCCAAGCTCTAGTCCAAGTAGCCGAGAAAACAGGCAAGCGACCCTTGACTTGACCCGTGTCGAAAGGACGATGATGAGTAAGAGCAGGAAGGTTTCTAATCCGAGTAGCCGGGAAAACAGACGAGCGACCCTGGGCTTGACTCGCGTCAAAAGGAGGAGAAACCACGGTTCGATCAAATCACAATCCGCACTACAAAGCAACAAATTCACAACCATCGTGATAGTCCACACGTCTCATGTGACAACATCATTGAAATTCCGAATCAGATGACACTATAGCTGACCGAAATCTCTCAACACTTTGGAGCTCGAATCAATCACGTGCAAGAAAAAGCGGCAAAGCATAACCACATAGCAGCGAGTTCGAGCCCGAGAATGAGGGTTCATGGGTCTAAACAGGGCTATCTCCAGATACATCCGAATTGATTTGCATCTCGACCCAAAGGTAACACGTATCTTTAACCCATGTTTTAGCACAAAGACATTAGTAGCGAGCATGCATAACAGGCGAGATCTAGAGTAATCGATTCATGTCCATGTAGCACGTCTAGGATGACCGAAGCTTTGTGATGTTCGAACTTCATTTTTTCCTCTTATGACCTAGTCCTTGTTCGGGACGAACAAGTTTAAGTGTGGGGTGGTTTGATGAGCCGTATTTATACGACTTGTCGAGTCATTAAATCCCACCATTTCATTCACTTTATTATGCGAACAGTTACTTTTTAGTGTTGTTTCGTGTTTCAGGTGATTTGGAAGCTCTAGGAGGAATCACGCTTAAAAGACGGCATTTTCATGCCAGAAACATCGCAATTGAAGATCAGACCAAAGGAGGGCCGTGAACAGTGTTTTTCGGCTCGTGAACAGTAACTCCGGCGTGAATAGTGATTCCGGCATGAATAGTAACTCCGGCGTGAATAGTGATTCCGGCGTGAACAGTGTCCGATGAACAGTAATTCCGGCCCATGAACAGTGCTTCGGAAAAAAAAAAGTCCAAGTTCCAAAGTCCAGCAGCCGGCCCAATTTGTATGCGACGCTAGGGTTTCGTAGCTTTATGACCAAGTTAGGGTTTCTCAAACCCTATAAATAGAAGAGCAGTGCTGCCATCCATAATCATCCCATCACATATTCGAGCTCCTCTCTCTACCCTCCTTGTGCCGCTCCTTGCTCAGCCGTGTCCTAGCCGTGCGCCGCCCTTACTCCTCCATAGCTCAGCCGTGCCTTGCTTTGTGTCATCTCGGTTCATTAGTGAAGTTTTTGTACTCTTTATTTTCTGCATTATTTACTTATGACGATGTGTAACTAAAACCCTTATTCGGGTTAGGGTTAAATATTTGTGACTTATGTTTTTGAGATTTGAATCTTAATGCTTGTTTCGTTATTCGATTAAACCTTGTGCTCATTATTTGGATTGAATTGTGAAGTTAAGTGGAGGTTTGGAATAACAAAGCTTAACTGATCAATTCAACTCCCCTATTTACTATTTGTTGATACTAGAGAGCTATTAACAAGTAGTGCACTAATTCGATATATCTTGGAATGGAGTATTGAATTATTAGGTTTAATTGTGGTGTAGGCGTCCGGAAAGACACTACTTTAGGTTATAACTTGGAATGGAAGTAACCACACTTAGGAATTAGAAACATGATATTTAGAAATCAATGATAAAACCAAGTCACAATTGAATAATACCCTAACCTGAATATTTCCTCTGATATTTACACCTTAGCAATTTTCGTGATTTACAATTGTTTCACTAACAATTACTCTCACCTAGTTTCTTGTTTTTCTCCATTACAGAACAAAGTAGTAGCTATCTAGCTCCCTTGGGTTCGACCCTTGCTTACCGCTGTTCTAATCCACAGTTCGAAGTGAGGAAAATATAAATTGTTTTTGCACAGGTACGACGACAGCCTGTTCATTCATCTCGCCTTATGGTCGCCCGTCTTCTGTGCCTCAATCATGCGTGTTCGCTTGTCCAGTTGTCCGCTCCAGCGGCTTTGTTGTGAAGCATTCTCAGCTCCGCCCAAGACGGCTACGAGCTGATTACGGTCGGCCGGTGATTTCTTCCGCTGCGGTTAGGGAAGTACATCGTTCCATTTGTTATTCACATTTGGATATTGCCCTTGACTGATTGAACATATTCGTATTTGGAAATTTGGAAATTTTTGGATCCTCTCCGAGTCCTACTGTTTTTAATAAACTGTAAATTCACATAGACTGATCTTAGTTAAAATTACATCCATTGACATACAGTCCTGTGTTATCAATGTCATATCTATTAAAGACCTCAAAGTCCTTCGGGCGAGCACTTTCATCAACTATTTGCATTAGGTAAAGCTTCGTAGCTCCCTCCACTGGTAATGTGTAGCAAAAACAAGCATCACTAGAGCCATTTTCATTACTCGAACTAATTATGAACAACATCAGCTGCAGTAGAGTGATCCATCGAATTATGGAATGGTATCATATTGAACCATTCGTCGCTCTTCTCGACACACGCTTAGTTAGGCTTCCAGAACACTGAAACATCTCCAAGTCTAAATTGTCACAATATGGATGGAGCTGTAAAAATGCCATACTGGGATGTAGATGGTAGTTTTCATGAACTAATTTGATCATGTGCTGTGTCGGAGAAAAGTCGTGATAAGCACCGATAAGGGGTATTAAAGCCGAGAAAGAGATTTCTACAGTTATGGTACTCCTTTGGGTTTGAAGGGACTAGGCATATCCTTGTATTCAAAATGACATGATCAGGTTCAGAGGACACACCAGTATCACTGTCTTTATTCTCCGCTCCCCCGGAAATAAAGCAATAGAGTGTGTAGGGTATGGTGGCCGACACCTTCTTGCCATTCATATCCTGCCTCAGCAAAGTTCCTTTAGGTATCCTTTTTATCATCATCTTGGTGCTTTTACATTTGTTTTTTCTGTTCACTTTCTTCTGGTATCTATCTTACCAAGATTTCATTTTGTGTATCTCTAAGTGTTCTACCAAGCGAAGAAGCAAAAGAGGAAAATCTACTTTGGTAAAAAAAAAAAAATTGGAAAGGCTTTCCGGTAACAGTCCACCTGCTCTTGGCCTTGAGATTGATGAAAGGTGTAGTCACACTTCTCGTAGTGATGCCTTTAAGAACATGAACATCATCTAAAACAACACGCCACCAATCAATCTTGTTGAGAATCCAGTTCCAGATTCTTTTTCCCTGACTACTATGTTATAAGTAGTTAGCACAAGGTCATGCTGCCGTCTTTAGTCTTACTCTTTCCACGATAAGTACATATCCTCAAGCATATATAACCAGAAGACAAGTAGAGCTATGTATTTTATCAAACACCTTCTGTGCACAACATGATGCAACACAACACACTGCACAAAAGCACAACAACATAGCACCATATCTGAACAAGAGAGTTAAACACATCAGGATGCGCCATACTTGATCACTGCAGGTTTTTTCGAAGCTTTAATTGTCTATAGAATCTCAGTGAAGCTTTCGTAGCTCGTCGAACTCGTCAAACTAACTAGGGCTGGAGCCAGATTGCGTCAGCTTGGCTCCGTCCCTGTGTGCAAGAAACCACATCAAAGGACTTTACAACTGCATCAGATCTGGAATTTTCGCGGTGACCGGTGTGAGCAAAACTGATACAGATTGACAGTGATGAAAAATAGTAGAAGAGGATGGCCGCGATGGGAGGAGATGAGCACGGCAGCGATGTGTTTTTTTGTTCTCGATCTTGAAAGAATGAATCACAATTAACGGCTTTGCCCTCAAATACGAATTTAATACATAAAAATGGGAAGAAAATAACGAAAATTAAGAATCTTTAGATGAAATATCTGATGACTATTATTATTTCTCATTTCTCATAAGAATTGACCCTAGAATATAATTTGTTTAATCGACGACAAGTGATTTTTTTGGAACCGATGCATAAATTGATGGCCGAACACTTCCTAATATTCGAAAATGTGCTAACCGAGCACTTATTCCCTTGGAGAAGGTGTTCAACCTGTGCATATGCTCTTATAGCTGTATATGTTTCTTCGACAACGCTTTTACGCTTACGCGTCACCGATGTGAAATAAATTCATGGGATACCCAACACCAACAATATTGCATACTACACTATTCATTGTCTTTCTCGGAACAAAACAAAATATCAGCTTATTAGAATGCAAGTGTACATTTGTGCTTCTGGTTGCACTTCTTGTGTTGATGTCTTACTCACTTGTATGTCTGTAAGATTTGTTATTGTGTATGCGTCGAAGGTGTACTGCTTATTCAGGGAGTGTATGTGTGTGTGGGGCAGTAAATGTTTGGTCATTAGGCAAAAACGTTGAATGATTCGGCACCACAGGCGACCTTGATGAAGACGTCTTCTAAAGTGGTATCAGTGATGCCCCAGGCTTGGACTGTAAACTTGCTCTTAGCATTTCCTACTGCCCTGAAGACATCTGCTATTCTGACCTCATGTTTTGGCAGCTCAAACTTTTGAGTTCCTGATATTTGGTATATTTTGCTGGCATTAGGGGATAAATTTCGGGCTAACTTCTGCACCTCATCTTCATGATCTGGAGCTGTTGTCATGGTGAAAATGTAGGATCCTCCATATCTGGCCTTCAGCTGGCACACCAACATCAGAACTTGTCAGTCCTTATAATTTTTCATTTTTATCTCTACCGCATTTTAGTCCCCGCCAAATTACGACAGTCAATGAGAAATACCTCTTTCGGGTTTCCTACACATTGTAGACTTCCATCAACAAAAATACCTAATCGGTCACATAAAACCTCTGCCTCTTCCATAGAATGTGCTGAAACAATACAATAATTATCTAGTAGTCAAGACAAGACCTCCATCATTATTTTTTAAATGTTTGATGAAAGCATTTATAATCTCAAATGGATATTATAGAGAAGAGATGGAGAGGAGAGACAGTACTCGTGAGAATAATTGCTCGATCTCGTTTGGCTTGCTTGACTACGTTCCACAGATTGTTCCTTGAAGCTGGGTCTAAGCCAGTGCTCGGTTCATCCATGTAAACAACCTAGATGAATACAATATAACTGAAAGTGATAAGTTTTGCCAATTATGATGTCCTGGTTCACAATTGAATTAGCTTATGTGACGTATTTCTTAAACCTAATCATAGTTCTTGAAAATGTGGTTTTGGCCAATGGAATTATCCCCCAACATATTATTGGAAAAAGAGACATACTTTGGGATTTCCAATCAGCGAAATGGCGACACCGAGCCTCCGCTTCATACCTCCACTATACTTTCCAGCTTGTTTGTCTTTAACCCCACCATGAAATAGGTTGACACTTTTGAGTGAATCTTCAACAGCCTGAAAAAGGTTAAGTTGTTGGTTGACGCTTTAAAACAACTTAGCCAATCACCAAGTGCCTTGTATTTGTATACCACGCAAGCACAATTTCAAACATGATATCGTTAACACTGGCAAGAATTATGACACTGTTAAATTTAATTTTACTTTCTTTTCAATCACACTTGACAGTCACCTAATTCTGGATGCTCCTATGTCATACAAAAGGCGGTATAGAGTATCGTAACAAACCCGAGAGCTGCATCACAATCAATATATTGACGACAACCATATAATTAGATTTACTTACTTGGTGTAAGGCCGAACCTTTAAGGTTCTTAAGTCTGCCGTAAAATAGCAAGTGTTCTTTTCCTGTCAGTGATTCCCAGAGCAAGCTGAGTATTCACCACACATACATTTGCATCATATTGCAGTGAGTGAGATAGAAGAAGGTGAGATAGCGATGTAAATGATTGCGATCCCAGGGACAAAAGAGCATAAAACTCACGCAGACAACAACTAGGGGTTATTCGAACTTACTCATGTTGTGGACAGACACCCATGCTACTATAAGTTAAATCCATCTGAGCTCGTATGTCTAGGTCTTGCACAAAAGCCGTCCCAGAGGTTGGTTTTGTAAGCCCAATCATCTGTCCAGTGTCAATATCATGATCTTAAGTCCTCCAATATCTAAGAAAAGATTGAAACTTAAAAGGTCAAATGTGCATCCATAAGAGTCACCATGTTAATGAATGAGGTTTTGCCAGCACCGTTGGGACCAAGCATACCAAAGCACTCCCCTTTAGGTATGGCAAGAGACAACCCTCTCACAGCGAATTTATCAGGGTTTCCATCTCTGCCTGGATAGACCTTTTTCAATTGATAGGCGATGATGGAATGATTTGGATCTGAATCTAATATCAACTGCTCAACCTTTTCTCTCTGTCACAAAGATCAATAATATGTATAAAGAGATTGATTCTATAGTCAGCGTAGAAGATTTTGATGCTACGTTTTAAGTGTTGTTATTGTTAGACTCCGAAATGTGAACAACTCATAATATAAATTTGTATGAAATACTAACCTCTTGCTCGACATCAGCTTTCTCGGCCTCTATAGAAACTTTTGGTTCTTGCTTTACTACACTAAGTTTTTTGGATGATGAAGGCTTTCCACGGAAAGTTTCCAAGAAATACAGTGGACTTCTTCTGATACCAGTCCCTGGTGATATGACTTGGTCTATGTAATATGCAGAAACAAGAAAAACAATCCATTCCAATAGCATGATAACAAAGACCTCTTTCATCCCATTTCCTTCATCATTCAGGTTTTCCCATAGCATCCCTTTGGTTCCCAAGAAACTTGCATTAAAAGAATACTGCCCAAGTTCAAACAATCCTCGATAGAGAGCAAAGCCAGGATATAACTCCATGACAGTTATCCACTGTCCTGTAAAATAGTAATATAAGTCAAAAGCGGGAAGGAACTGTATAAAATCGATTGCAAGCAGCCATGAAGACATCACAAGTTCACAGAAAATATAAAAGAAAAAAAATATTACTTCCAGTGAATGACTGAATGCTAAAGCTACTAAACGAGCATAGGAAGAACTCAAAAAGAAAGACAATAGTAATGTGGATGTACGAATACAACAAAGACGCTATAAGAAACAAATGAAAAAAAAACATTATCTCGAAAATAGCATAGACTAACTTGGGAATGTTGCGTCTTCAAGGAAGAACTGGAACAGAAATGCTCCTAGAAGACCGGTTCCAAATACAGAAATGTATGCCACAACTGAAGCCACAGATCCAGTAAACCCCAAATCAGTAACTTTCTAAGGAAAAAGAAAAACAAATCTGAAACTCATCATTCGGAGAAATCACAAACCTGTAGCACTTTTGAAGTCTGAAAACATGGCAGACACCAGAAATGCAACAGATATTTGCAAGTTTATAAATATGAAGTAAAGGAGACAAACTGGATGACGTAACTATTCAATGTGAAGAATTTTAAACCTGCAAGAACACCAAAACTTATCAACCATTTTGGTCCAATTTTGGAGTTGAAAAATATGGTTGTCTGTCTAAATACCTATAACTGAGCCAAATAAGACAAAGCAAAACATGTATACTACAGACAGAAACAAAAAATATGCATATGATATCATCCAGTATGGTCCATCTCCAAGTCCATGCATTTTCATCATGATTCGAAGATTTTGTTGCTTCTCATAGACCAAAGATCCAAGCATCACCTACATGTGTAAATATAGGTCAGTTATCTACATGTATTGACATCAACTTCACAGAAAAGAAAATCAAAGTCCGCATTCAGTCATGTTATTTATAATACAAAGAATGAAGATGAGAACTTGCCGGAAACAACAGAAGAATGACCCATGTGAAGAATAGTGTGCCCACAAGAGAAGATATGTCAAGCCTGAGTTTGGTTCCATCTTTTGGCATCTCTTTGATGAAGTCAATTAACATTTTTGTATCGGGTCCTTTCAATAATTGTAGAAAGATGTTTGAGACCTGTAAATATGTGGAGGCTGAAAGTCAGGATACAACAACTACAATAGCCATTTGATCATAAAGAGACTCCAAAAGCTTAATGAAGACTGAAGAGTAAGAAGGTACCAGATTAACCGATCGTGGTACCCGGACCATTTTAATCGGACTGTTGTCTGCGAATTCAGCAAAGGTTGAGTTGTACCATACACTCACATTAAAATTCCTCCCATTGGAATTAGAGAAGTCATACGCTGAGAGAAAATGTAATATGCGTTAAATCACCCGTAGTTGCTTTTTTTTTCTGGTATTTACTGCTTCAGTCATATAAGATTACAAATAACTCAAATAAACAAAGAAGCAAACCTGTAACTATCTCATTGATCTCCCTCATTTGATTCCCTTTCCAGAAACCTTTATATAGTGCACTGTTAATTTCAGAAGAACTATTTCGCCACAAACTCAAGGCTTGAGCACATCTTATCTCTGGTTTGAGACAAAAATATTGAAAATGAGTTCAAAAGATCAATAAGACAATATGAAAGCAGAGGGTAAACAACTAATCATATTAGGTTTTGTAGAGTTGAGTTTGGTTCATATAAAGATGTGGCATTTCTAGGATCTGATCTTTTAGATTAAGTAGTCACTGAAACATCAAACTGAGATTTTAACAAATCCTAATAGGGGAGTACTTCATAAACTCAATTATGCTTTTTGTGTTTGGGAAAATTCTATTCATTTTTTTAGTACCCAAGGTAGATTGTAGCTGCGAGCGTAAAAAGGGGGAGTGCCGAATTGAACAAACCTTTTTGCAGTGCAATGCCTTGCACTTGGATGGGAATGGAAATAGACGAATTCAACTTGCATTGGTTCTGAATGTTATAAATGGGACGACTTGAGAAGAAAGCGGGCTCAAATACAACTCTAGACTCCGTTTCTGTTTCAGTTCCCTGTGATCGAGATTAAGATAAACAAGAACAGCTTCAGACAGTATAATAACCTTTCGTTTTGATCTTGAAAAATTTAGTGGAAAGAAAAATGAGATGGAAAAGAATTGGGAAAATCACTCTCTCATGGAAAAGTTTTAAGGAAATGTTTGTGTTGTGATCTTTTGTTTTGTTTTCATTTTCAATTATAAACCAAATGCAGAACTTCATTTTCGTTCAGATTTTCTTTCCATATTTTCCAAGGACCAAACGGAGCTTAAGTACTTGAGCACAAAATGCAAAATGAATCAACGGAAATCTAGAAAAAAATTGTTAGTTATTTAGTGTTGAACATCAGCAGTTAAAAGGGTTATCAACGAAGGAAGGTCAAGAAGAAGTAAGGAGACAAAAACAAACCAAAACATAGTCTGCTACACTGCCCCCATGACTGAGGGAGCTTTTGGAGCTTAGGAACATGCCTTGTGCCAGATCTATATATAACAGAAAGTACCAGTGTTACAGCTACTAATTTGTATTTTCATAAATTCCATCTGCAGAAACAAACAACATTTCAAACAAAAAAAGTAACGATACGGGCGAGGAGCAAGAGAGCTTACTTTCTCCAAAGGTCTGATTCTTTCCAGTAAAAAGTAGAGTAACCGGACATGATCCAGAGCTCCTGCAAGACTCGCTTGGAAAATCATTTGATGGAAGAAAGTCAACGCGCACGGCACGATTTTGAGGAGCAGGTATTTGTAACAAAGCAGGCCACTCTTGAGGGTTGCGAATGGGGCAAAACCTCGCTTGATTAACATCCGAGTACTCAATTCCACACACCCTTTCACACCGACCATCTCCATTGGTATCAACACAGGTGCACCCGCAATTGTTTTCAGGTCTATCGAGTTCAATGTTGATCAGCGTTTGAAAGATGATAAGCAGCGAACAAAGTATAAATGGGATCAAGATGAGACAACAATTTGTCTTGGTATTTCGTTTCTGCAATTTTAATTTGAAAAAAAAAGAGGAAGACAAATGTCAATGAAAGAAATGCATCCAACCATCCATCACTTTTTGAATTATGTAAAAGATGAGAATGCAAAGGGAGTGAACCTGAAAGGTTAAGTTTTTTCTGAGCAATGCATCAGCTTGTGTACCGAAGCTAGCCGGACCGTGCGATGCATCCTCCATTGTTTAACAACGGCTGCAAATTAGATCATCAGCTAACGAGCCTCTAACGGATGCCGGAACTCGATGTCTTCTTCGTACGCGGCAATTTCCGCGCGGTGCGGCTGCGCTGCGCTGCGCAGCGCAGAATTGAATCCAATTTTAAGAGCAGAGCGCAGCGTGTTGTCAACTGCGTTATTCTTTACTTCATGACAATGTAGAGAGAGCTCTGTTTGGTTTGACATTTATTTATTAAAACGTAAAATTGACTTTGTATTTTATTATCATAATACAATTAAGCCAAATGGCTCCAGTTGATAATAATAATAAAATTAGATTAATATGGATCTAGATCTAGTGATTGAAATCACAACACGTAAGGGTCAACATTTAGTCCTAGGCTCAAAAGCTCTAAACAAAGTCCTATGATCTATGAGACCTAGAGCTAGTCCGGTCCTGAGTTTAAGCCCTCGAGCTCTAAGCCCTAAAGGCTCAAAGTCGAACAAAGGCCGTGATTTCAAAGCCCTGTTCGGCCCCGAGCCGACCTAACTATGACCTAAAAAAGCCCGGCCCAGTCCGCCCTAAAAAAGCCCAACCTAATTACGATCTAACAATGCTCTACTCGACCCGACCTAAAAAAGTCCTATCGATAAGCCCTTTCATAATTTACTTTCAATAAATCAAATTATAATATACTAGTCAATTTAGTACATTTTATTTATAATTTTCAAATAATATAATTCAACATATGTATTAATTTTATAGTATGTATGTTTTTGCAATTAATTGTAATAATCTATTTACCTTATATTAATATTATTAAAATATGTATGTTTTTGCGACTTTGTAATTTTTTTTATTGATGTGCTTAATTAAAATAATACAATTTTTATTGATATGCTAAATAAATGATTTTATAAACCCGGCTCTAAGTTTGGCCCTAAAATATAGAGCCGGTTCCGTTCGGTCCTAAAAGCCCTTTCACTACTCGGCCCTAAGGCCGGCCCTAGGGCAGACATTTTGAGGTAAGCCCTGCCTTGCCCTGCCCGACCCTAATTTTTTCGAAAGCCCTTCCAAAATGTTATATGTACGGCCCTAAGCCCTTTCATTAAGGGCTGGGCCGACCCTGCCCTGCCCATTGTCGACCCCTAACAACACTCCTACACATTCATTTTTCTAAACCCGGCGACTTTTGACCCGGCTATTCCATTAAATTATTATTTTTTGATAGTGGGTGAATACAATTAAAAACAATATAATGCATATGAGTTCTATCATATAGTACATATATATTAATTTTCAAAATTCTTAGCAAGGTATCTTGATCGATCCGGAAGCATCAGATACATCTTTCCACTTCTGAAGCCCAGGCCACGTTCGACACCTTTACCATGAATCCGCACACATCCACCCAAATCATCGGTACATCTTTGACACTTGGAGCTCAGGCTACATTTGGCCAACTTTACCGCGCACCTCCACGAGTGAGGAAGAACACATCATGCACGAGACGTGAAGAGGAAGGCCTCTGCGAGGGAGGAAGAACACATCACGCGACACGTGAAGAGGAAGACATCCACGAGGGATGTAGGAAGAATCCACGCGCGAGGCGGGACGAGGAAGAGTAAAAGGAAAAGGTAGGAAGAAAATTGGTGGTCCCGGGACTCGAACCCAGTGCTTAAGGATCCAACCATCTTAAGGTGGACTCCTTAACCAACATGCCACCACCAAGTTGGCGGCTGCTCGATTAAATTATAAATAGTATTTAAAATAGTCAAACTAAAAATGTGATTTTGTTATATACTTCGTCAAGGAGTGGCTGTCAAATGACAACTCTTTTAAATTTTCACAATTTGAGAACTCAATTTTCATCTTTAAAAGTGTTAAATCATGTTATTCTGGTACTGACACATGTGTTATGTGCATATTCAAAGTTGTATTTAATGCAAAGTCAAAGGCCCCAAGTTTGACTTTGCTTTTTGGATATGTGTCACATGCAGATTTTAAGATGTATCATGATATAATGGTGAGATTTGAATTATTAAGTTTTAAATTTTTTATGGATATTCATTAGATGCATCATATCTCTGGTTAAGTTCTGATAAAAACCACTAATAAGATGAGAATAGATTCCACTAATTAATGACGTCATAAGGTTATAAATGGAATGTCAAACATATTTTAATAAGGAAAATCACGTATACATCGCGCCTAGATACATTTCCTCCATTACGCACGAACCAAGCCCAAGATTTTCTCTGAATTCCAAGCCGAAAACCTTTCAACGCATCAGACCTTCAACTAGCAATGATGTTTACTATGAGATTCGACAAGTTCCACGATAAACGATTAGAGAAAACACAAGTATTGTTGTATGCTCAGATAGCCAACAAAAATACGATCGTTGAAAAAAAAAACACGAACATCATGAACAAACTAACAATGAGAACAAAAATAAAGGTGCTCAAATCACGAATATCATCAGTTTATCCATGAGCATTGCTTTATCATGAACAAAAATATGAGCATTGTTGTCTGCACATATATCCACCATAAACACGAGCATTATTGTCTGCACATATATCCAACATAAACACGAACATTGAAAACAAGAACACGAACACCATGCACAAACTAACAATGAGATCAAAGATGTGGTGCTTAAAATCATGAACAACACACTGGAGACTGGTGCTACAGAGGGTGCTAGGGCACAAGTTTTATGCTAATTTCTCCAAATGCGAGTTCTGGATGGACATATTTCTTTTCTTGGACATGTTATCTCGAGTGAGGGAGTAAGGGTGGATCTCTCTAAGGTTACATGTAGCATTGGGCTACGCCTTTGTCAGTTACTGGGATTTGTAGTTTCTTGGGTTTGGCTGGTCATTATCGTCGATTCATACAAGATTTCACACGTATCGCTTCACCATTGACTCACTTAACTCAGAAAAGAGTCAAGTTGGATTGGTCGGAGGAGTGTGAGGAGAGCTTTCAGAGAAGGAAGATAGCCTTTACTACAACACCGATTTTGGCCATACCTTCAGGTACAGGTGGATTCATTTCGAGAGTTGGATTTGGGTGTGTACTTATGCATCACGACCAAGTTATTCCTTATGCTTCTTGTGAGTTGAAGAAACATGAGTCTAACTACCCTACTCACGATTTGGAATGGACCTTTTGCTTTGAAGATGTGGAGACATTACTTATACGGTGAATCATTTGAGGTCTTTACTGATCACAAGAGTTTGAATTAGTATGCCTTCAGCTAGAAAGACATTAATCTTTGACATCGCAGATGGATGGAGTTGCTGAAAGATTATGATTGTACCATCTTCTATCATCCGGGAAAGGCGAGTGTGGTAGCGGATGCTCTTAGTAGAAAATCTATGGGCAGTTTGGCGCAAATACCAGATAGCCAAAGGAGACCTAGAGATTTATCACAGTTTTAAGATAGTTGACAAATCTATTTTTACCCTCTCGATTTGTCAATGAAGAGGATCGTTGTAGAGTCAAAAACAATTTATAGATTAACCGGTAGAGTACGGGGTCGAACCCAAGGGAGCAAGCAAAGCACATGCACTATTTTAAGATTGTGTTTTCGTTCGTCTATTCTAAACCAAAAATGTATAAAGAGTGTGTATATCTAAATCCTATGTGGTGAAAAATTAGAGATAAAAGAAAGATAAGATGTCTTTTGAGGGGCTACTCCCCTCCTTGGCAATTTCGCATTGATCATGTATATAAGAGTTATGCAAATAAAGGTGTCAAATAGTTTTGAACCTAGTTTAGACTAGGGTAGACCAACTCTCAGTTGATTCTATTTCTAACCAAACCTTCTTAGCTCGAACTTCACTCATTCGAGGATGTTGGTTCATTCTATTGCCTTATCATCCTATGGGTGGGAGATAAATGCAATGAACATACGCACTAGTTCACTTCCTACCCATGCATTGTCTCTAACCTAGCTTAGGCTAAGGTAGACCTTTTTTCATGTGAGTCTATTCTTAGTCAAACTCTCTTAATTAGAAACTCACTCATTCGAGGATATTGATTCACTCTGCAGCACTATTATCCTTGAAATGTCTTCCTAAGGTAATAAGTGAAATAGGCATGAAGGACTAGTTAGCAACAAATGCATGTGTTTACTTACGTAATACATTAGATAGGATCATATTCACTACATCTAAACCATTCCTAAGGTCATTCGATACTTTGGTCAAGTTTTGAGACTAACATGTCACTTAGGCATTTCATCAAACACTTAGTGGCATGTCATACATGAAGAGCATAGTGAATATGAATTTAACACCATAGATTATTGAATTAAATATATATACATGATAATAGAGTACCAAGGAGGGTTACAACACCCTCAAAACACAAGGAGACTACTCACACATAATGTAAGACAATATGGTGTGAGTAGGGTTTAAAGCACATATTAAAGGGAATGAAAAAGTGTAAAGGAGGATGGTTAATCCTTGAACTCTCTTTTGATCTTCTCTTCTTCTCCTTGGTTGGATTTATTGATGATTGATGACCTTGGATGAGCCTCTTTTCTGGTCTTCTTCTCCCCAAAAACCTCCACACCCTAGGTCAAAAACCCCTCTTTCTATTTATAGCCTCGGGTAGAAAATCCGGTATTGTAGCCAGTCAACCGACTGGATATGCTAGTCGACCGACTCGATGCTGAGAGATTGTGAGCATTCTGAGTTCCTTTCCAGTCGACCGACTGGATGTTTGCTTGGGCAAGCCTCCTGATGTCTTATTCCAGTCGGTCGGCTGGCTGATTTTAGTCGGTCGGCTGTCACTTCCCGGGGTATTTTCGTGGGCTTAACATCTGACTTTGGTCTTGGCATAAACTAGAAAGTTGTAGGCCTTTGTGTTAGCTTTCCAACAAGCTATAGATCAACCAATTTGGACACCTTATGCGATCTGGGAATGTAAAATAAGCTGGAAAGGTCAATATGCCCTATTTTGCTCTAAATCTTTGATTTTTTCCCCGAGTTTTCGTATTTAGGCTTTGACCTTGAGGGAGATTTGCTTTCTACCTGAAACGTAGAGATAGAGGTCCAATGATATCAAAAAATTGTCGGAAATGAACCAAAGCTATAGTGAAAACGGCCATTAATCAGTCAAACACTCGACTCATCAACACTCCACACTTAAGCTTTGTTCGCCCCGAACAAAGTATGAAAATATGTCAAGGTCATGCAAATGGCGAAGTGCTAGTGGTGCTATGTTTTTCATCTATTAGCCTCACTAGCTTTCACAATGTCTAGATCATTATTCCTAAACATGTTATTCAAAGGAAAATGAAAGTATGTACAATCTAACTAGCTCCTTTTCGTAGTCGTGACGAATTAATTTAGAGCATGCATTAAGCCTTTTAACCCCTAAGCTACCCTAGTGGACGAGTTATAGTCTCGTGAGAGTTTTCAGAAAAGGGAATACTCACAAATCCTAAATGCACCTATCCCATGAGAATGAATGCAAGAGTGCTCAACCAAGGCGAAGATTTCTCAAAACAAATCCCTCACCCCAAGCTAGGACTACCGTCACATTATCATCAAAAGAACTTTTGAACATTTAAGTACTCATGAGGTTGTGCATTCAAGATCATCAATACTAGTAATATCAACGTCTAATCCAAAGGTCTACTCATTTTCAAGGCAATACAATAGAAGCGAAGTTGTTAGTTTGCACAAAAGAGTGTCAATCGCTCACCTATGCTGCTAGGGCTAGTCTATGGGTTTGCGACATGGAACTCATTCCCAAGTTTTAGGCGCTTAAGACATAATCCATAAGGGAAGAGGAGTTCGACACCAATAGTTCTTAGAAAACGACCATAGACCAAATGAGAGTTCCCGTGCAAGCACAAGGATTGTCCAAAAGTTAATCTAACTGAACATAATGCAAATGATGAATCCCGCACAAATGAAGAATGGAGGAAAACATAAAGTCAAGTTTTAAGTGCTTTTTATTTTCTTTCCAAATGGCGTTTGACCTACAAATGCTTTCGAGGGGGAACTTTTCTTCCTAACCCCTGACACTTGTATAGTTTTTGAAGCAAAACTTCTCTAGTACTCGAGAAAGTTTTTAGTCGGGGCTTTGCCCTCTTTGACCACAAATTTTTTTGTTGGGGCCTATTTTTCGCCCTCTTTTGACTCCACACTTAAAACTTAACAATATGTTCAAAAAGTGTATGAGATGTGCGGGAACAATCATAAACAAGGCACTAAATTAGAGAAACTCAAGTCACCAAGGAGCACTCAAAGGGTCTAGGTTTTTTTTCATGAAAATTTTAAAAATGCTTGCTAAAACTTAATCCAAGGTATTTCAACGAAAATACTTTGAAGATTAGATAGACAAGAGATAACAATGATATTGATTCACAAGAATACACATTGAAGGGACTAGGTCGGTTCTAAGTTCAAGATCCAATAAATGTGATAAATAGGCTAGATGTGATTTAGAGGGATTTAGAGTCGATGATCCCAAGCCTATGTGGTTAAAACACTCTCATGTTAGGGCTAAAATACATGAATGCAAGCGTCCATTCTACAATGATAGGCATGGCATGAAATGGGTGAACTATGCGACTACCCCACTGATGGACCATAATTATACGAATCAAAAACACAGTAAAACCCCCTTAATTAGACATTTTGTCTATTTAACTTTTGCTTGTTAGTTCAGATATATTTCTACAGGGTATTTCAGAGCTTAGAGAGAATACACACTAAAGAGGAGCTTTTAAAGCAAAAAAGATGTTACGAGTCAATCCAAGGTCAAGATCATATGCCGACTGAAGAAATATCAAGGATCCTGACGTTGAATCACTCATAACAAATTAATCAGAAGAATCAGGAGAGGAATCAAGACAGCCCGGGGAAGAAACACACTGACAATTTTGTGAAAAGACTGCACAAAACTGTACAAAATTCACATTTGGGCAAGATGACCGGCCACTTGGGCAAGAGGTGGCCAAAGCCACCCCTCCTCCTCCCTCCACCACCGGCAACCGGCGGCTCCTCCACACATGGTGACCGGCGGCTTTTGCTCCTCCATAGGTGGCGGCTCCTCCTCTCCTTCCTCCATGTGGTGGCCATCTCCTCCCTCCATTTTCTCCTCCAATCACCATGGGACACTTGTGGCCATCTCCTCCTCCTCCCATGGCTATATAAGGAGGAGCTCCTCCCCTCATTTGAACACACCTCAATCATCCATAATTCACTTCTCTCTCTAAGTTTATGTATTTGTAAGTTTGGCTTTGGAAATAAAGGATTGCTCCCTTGGCGCTTCAACGGTTGTAAGTATTATTTTTAGTATTTATTTAACTGTTTTTTTTAATTCCTTAGTTATAATGTTTAGCGCGATGAATAGTAGCTAAACTAGTAGTTCGGTAGAAGGGGCGCACTTGTATTATAAAATGTTTTAGACTATTAACTTAGTGTCTCGTATTAGTATTCAAAACTTATTCTATGTGCCATATATAAAGTTAGAATTTCCAAGGGTGAGTGAACCATTTGTAACTGGGCCAAAGGGACCAAATGGGTAAGCTTGTCCTTGGGGGTTCGTGATCATACTCGGGTAAGTGGACCATTTGTAACTGGGCCAAAGGGACCAAATGGACAAACTTATCCGAGGAGGTCGACTTATCCTAAAAACCATTTGAAAACTGGGCCAAAGGGATCAGATGGATGCACACAGGCTAGCGTACCTTGAAATGGGTACTGGTGCTAGTTTAAGTAGAATAAGTGCTCTACGACCTTGAAAAAGGCTAGGCAATGTTGCAAGTCTTGAGCTAGGAATAGCCTCGATTCATGTTTGAATACTTAGATGATTCACTTAAGGTCAATGATAAACAGGATATAATACAAGGCCCCTGAAACCGAACATTTCTCTTTAATTATAAACTGCAATTTACTTTCCAGTATTAAAACCAACCAACCAACCAATCAATCAATCAATCACTTAGCTGGTAGCTTTAAAACCAACCAACCGACCTAAAACACGCTCTCTCGCTGGACAACCCCCTCAAAGAACATCTATTCCCCTGATTCCCTTGGGTTCGACCCCTACTTACCAAGTACTACCCAATAGTATAGTTGCGAGTAGCGGACTATTATAAATTTATTTGCACAAATCGCTTTGACGACGAGCGGTCTGTCAAATTGGCACCGTTGCCGGGGAATCAGTCGTCGAATAGTTGTTCTTTCCCTCCCCTTTATTTTTTCTTTCTTTCTTTTCCCTATGTCATTACCCATTACGCATGCATGGACAACGCGATTTCTGCCCCTGTTCGGAGGAACGGAGGGAGAAGACCCAATACAGCACTGCCGAAACTTCCACCACGTCTGCCACCACATCAAACCTTAGAACGAAGTATTAGAGGAATTTAAGCTGAAATGCTTCAAATTCTCTCTAACCGACTTCGCCACGATATGGTATTACACATCCACCGCTAGCAGTGCAGAACGTTACGTAGACCTCTGCGTTCCATTCCTGAAGGAATTCTCCCCACCATCTTTACGCCAAGAAACCCGTGAGAAGATCATGTGCCTTCATCAATCCCGGGATGAGACTTTGGACGAATACTACATGAACTACGATGCCATCGTCTCAAGCTGCCCGCACCATGGATTTACGAAGAAAGTTCTTCTCCAAAAATTTCTTCGTGGGATGAGGCCCGAAGAACTGGTAAGAGTTAACGAAGCTATGAGAAGGTCTGCCACAAACTTCACCATTGCAGACATGTGGTACCTTATAATCGGCCTGGCCGCTGCCACAAGACGAGTACCCCAAACTGACGAGGAAATGCAGACAGAAGAAGCTGACCCTGAGGCTGACAAAGAAGAAACTACCAAGCCGTTAGAAGAGACTCCTAAACCATCAGAAGAAACGAAGTAGGAGTCCAGAACACCACTGACGAACTGCCCAATCCATACCCAACTATCATTACCCAGGCAGCTGAAACTATCGACGATCAGTTCCTCACGAACCAACATAACGAGGCAGAACCAAGCCTCATGAGGCCTTCCCGACTTTTCCCCTTAATCACTGAGCAAGTCGCAGCGAACTGTGCGATCAATGAAGAAGCTCAAAGGAGGATGGGAAAAGGACCTCTGCAGAATGACCCCTCGATGGAGCATTGCTATGCCGCAACTGGACTAGGTAGTCCCAAATACAAAAACTTCAAAAGGCTAGTAGTGAAAGGTCCATCACCCCCTCCGGGGTATTGGAAAGAAAAGATCCCAAACCAAGGAGTCCTGACCCGAGTACAACATCCGGTAAGACGTCAGGAAGAATCAAAGCAAGAAGCAACACAGGAACGGTGGCGAAGTTCGACTTGAGCCACCCATGGGACCCAAACCAGTAATCCACAACGAGGTACTGTCGAGCCAACAACGTTAAACAAGTGCACTGGTCGGGAGGTAACCCGACACTATCTTACTTTTCCGCACTTTAATTTCTGTCATTTAAATTCAGTATTTAGTTTTAAGCTTGCATGACTTTTGAACTAAGGCACGCCTTCGTTCAAAAGTGGGGGGGTGAGAACCACCTGTGTACATAAATAACATGCTTGCTATTTTCTTTTTTAGTAATAGTATCTTTTTGAAAATATGAACTTAAGAATGTGAAAAAGATAGATCACAATTCATGCATTAACCTTGTGAAAATTCAAACTGTTTAAAAACTTAGAATGTAACTTTTCATTTGTCCTTTATGCTGAGATAACTAGGGATGTGGAGTTGATATAAACTGCCCTAGAGAGGCTTGGCAAGCAATTAAAGGATCAGATCAAACTATATGGTTTTCGAAGTCAGTGGAGGCTGCACTTCGGGTTTCAGTGAAGATTGAAGTCATCTTCGCCATGCAGTGTTTATGCAAAAGGCGAGGACAGGAATCAGACCGTCCTATCTCCGGTCAAAGTAGCCGAGAAAATAGATGAGCGACCCTCATCTTGACCCCCGCGAAACGACAGTCAAAGTAGCCGAGAAAATAGATGAGCGACCCTCACCTTGACCCACGCGAAACGGCAAAAACGAGAGGAGCGGGGAGGTATTTCCATAGGCTTGCGGGCGATGATTGGACCTCCCAAAAAGGCTTGAGAAAATGGACTAGCAAGTCACAAAGACGCAAAAAGCTCAAAGAAGCAAATCAAGAGGTGAAAGGCCCAAAATTGTGAAGGTTTTAACCAAACAAAAAAGTGAAGTACTCAAAGAGTCAAATCAAAGGCCAAAGGCCAATTTACTACAAAAAAGCAGTCCCTCGCCAAAAAGAAAAAAATCAAAAATAAAAAAGGCTCAACTCAGTGAAACCCGAACCAAATCACGTGCTAGAGAAAGCTACCAGAAAACCATATAGTGCGAGACGATCCCGAGATTGCAGTCCAGGAGCCTAAAATGGGCTATCTCCCGAGACATCCAATATAATTTGCATCTCAGCACGGAGGTACAAGTATTAAGTTTCTTCTATTTATTTACGCAGTTTAATTTGGTAATAAGTAGTAATGCATGAATTAGGATAGATCGAGTACCACAGTCTAATTTTCATATTTCAAAGCCAACTTAGAGTACAGCCCTTGAATAGTATTGTTCGGGACGAACAACTAAAAGTGTGGGGTGATCTGATGGACCATAATTATACGAATCAAAAACACAGTAAAACCCCCTTAATTAGACATTTTGTCTATTTAACTTTTGCTTGTTAGTTCAGATATATTTCTACAGGGTATTTCAGAGCTTAGAGAGAATACACACTAAAGATGAGCTTTTAAAGCAGAAAAGATGTTACGAGTCAATCCAAGGTCAAGATCATATGCCGACTGAAGAAATATCAAGGATCCTGACGTTGAATCACTCATAACAAATTAATCAGAAGAATCAGGAGAGGAATCAAGACAGCCCGTGGAAGAAACACACTGACAGTTTTGTGAAAAGACTGCACAAAACTGTACAAAATTCACATTTAGGCAAGATGACCGGCCACTTGGGCAAGAGGTGGCCAAAGCCACCCCTCCTCCTCCCTCCACCACCGGCAACCGGCGGCTCCTCCACACATGGTGACCGGCGGCTTTTGCTCCTCCATAGGTGGCGGCTCCTCCTCTCCTTCCTCCATGTGGTGGCAATCTCCTCCCTCCATTTTCTCCTCCAATCACCATGGGACACTTGTGGCCATCTCCTCCTCCTCCCATGGCTATATAAGGAGGAGCTCCTCCCCTCATTTGAACACACCTCAATCATCCATAATTCACTTCTCTCTCTAAGTTTATGTATTTGTAAGTTTGGCTTTGGAAATAAAGGATTGCTCCCTTGGCGCTTCAACGGTTGTAAGTATTATTTTTAGTATTTATTTAACTGTTGTTTTTAATTCCTTAGTTATAATGTTTAGCGCGATGAATAGTAGCTAAACTAGTAGTTCGGTAGAAGGGGCGCACTTGTATTATAAAATGTTTTAGACTATTAACTTAGTGTCTCGTATTAGTATTCAAAACTTATTCTATGTGCCATATATAAAGTTAGAATTTCCAAGGGTGAGTGAACCATTTGTAACTGGGCCAAAGGGACCAAATGGGTAAGCTTGTCCTTGGGGGTTCGTGATCATACTCGGGTAAGTGGACCATTTGTAACTGGGCCAAAGGGACCAAATGGACAAACTTATCCGAGGAGGTCGACTTATCCTAAAAACCATTTGAAAACTGGGCCAAAGGGATCAGAAGGATGCACACAGGCTAGCGTACCTTGAAATGGGTACTGGTGCTAGTTTAAGTAGAATAAGTGCTCTACGACCTTGAAAAAGGCTAGGCAATGTTGCAAGTCTTGAGCTAGGAATAGCCTCGATTCATGTTTGAATACTTAGATGATTCACTAAAGGTCAATGATAAACATGATATAATACAAGGCCCCTGAAACCAAACATTTCTCTTTAATTATAAACTGCAATTTACTTTCCAGTATTAAAACCAACCAACCAACCAATCAATCAATCAATCACTTAGCTGGTAGCTTTAAAACCAACCAACCGACCTAAAACACGCTCTCTCGCTGGACAACCCCCTCAAAGAACATCTATTCCCCTGATTCCCTTGGGTTCGACCCCTACTTACCAAGTACTACCCAGTAGTATAGTTGCGAGTAGCGGACTATTATAAATTTATTTGCACAAATCGCTTTGACGACGAGCGGTCTGTCACCCACCCACACTTAAAGTGTAGCTTAGTCTCTAAGCGCAAACAATAAAGAATAATAAGATAAAGGCGCATATGAACTCCCCTCGTTTGTAGATGTGCCTCACCAATAGAAAAGACGTCATTGTGCTAAACTTGATAATACATGGTGCGAATAACTTCCTTGGTGACAAGAATACATGAGAGGTTAAAAACAACAAGTGATATACAAGGTGGTACAAAACTAAAGTATGAGCAAAAAACCATCACTAGTTACATTTTAACATCATGGCATAGCTTTCATAGAATTCAAACAAGGAAAGCAATCTACATCCTCCATAGTGTGCACAAGGTGTCTTAAGTGCCAATAAAATGCGAAACTAGAGTCATAGCATGTATAATAGATTCACTCTAGTAAACTCCAATAAAGCACATGAGCACTGAGGGCAACCGCAATATTCATAGAAAGATCAAGGGAGAGGTGGAGGGGCTTGGCAATGTGAAGTGGAATTGGAGTGAGTAGACCTCACTCCACACTTCAAATTTGACCCACTAATCACACATTTCACATTCCATATTTAGAGCCTAAGCCACTCAAAATCATGCCAAACACTAAAACAAAAAGAACAAGAATGAACAACTTACAAATCGGGTTACCTCCCGTGAGGGCCTAGTTTTTCCCGTCTTGGCAAAAATGTAGCAAAGCGCCCCATATAATCACTTGTTGAGAAGTCCTTTGCTAGGATCCCTTCCCACGAGGCCTTGGATTTGGTTGGTCAATCCACCTTTAAGTCCCATTTGAATTTCCTTCCATCAAGTCTACAATGGACTTTCCTTTGGGAGCATGACCCCTTCAATAGTGGAGATCCCTTAAGAACTAAGGGGTCATGGGAGCTTTTTCCAATTAATCCTTTGAAATAAGGTAAGAAGCTCCAAAACTTGTCTCGAGACGTCGTAATGAAGAAAGGGTCTTCATAACTTGTCTCGAGAATGATGGGCATCCCCTCTTTAAGTCCTTCAATGATGTCCATGGGTGCCCAATCCTCAATATCATTTTCTAGACCTTTGTCTTCTTGTGTGCGAGAAGGCCCCTTAGCTTTATCCATATAGACCTCAACAAAGTCTTTATACCCTTGAAATCCTTTTGTCTCTATACGCTCTTCCTCTATCTTATCCTCATGAAGAATTTGGGATTCACATTCAAGCTCGATTGTACATGGAGGGATGAATTCTTCTTAATCAACAAAAGGTATTCCCTTTATGTAAGAGGCATCATCATTGAAGAATTCCTCATTGGAGAGCCGATGCGTTGATGTAATGGCGAGCTCTTGTGTGTTCTCATCCAAACGATCTTGAGATGTGCTAGTAGTGAAGGATGCTTCACTTTTGCATTCCATCTTGTCCATCTCATGCCATCACATGCCTCATAATAAGCTTCGGTGGCGGCTCTCCAAAATTCATCCTTTGATTCTTGATCCCGTTGTTCCCTTGAGGCATTAGATTCAAGGATTTCTTCTTCGGAAACTTCCTCTTCCTCACCCAAGTTTCCGTTTTCAATTGCTTGTTATGCCAACTCGGCTTGAAGCATATCGATGTGAGCATGCATATCTTGGTTAAATTGTTCCGTCTCCATCAATTGAGCTCGCATGTCTTTATGCATCTCCTCTTGGTTTTCAAGGAATTCCTTTTTCATCTTCTCTTGATTTTCAAGGAATGTGGCAAGGATTGATTCTATATTAGAGGGCCTACTTGGAGGTTGAGGGTATGGAGGGTATGAGTGTTCAACTTCAAAGCCTTGGTTATCATCCTAATTTAGAGTGTAGGCGTGTGATGGATGCCAAGAGTTTTCCCAATAGGCGTTTGGTTGTTCCTCTTCTTGGTCATCCCCATTCGAATTATAATAACTAGTTTGATAGCCATGCTCTTGGAAATAGGAATATGGTTACTCCTCCTCTTGGTAGAATTCTCCATTAGAAAAGACTTGTTGGTTGTAGAGGTCCATCCTCGCAAAACAAGATAAACGTAAGTTAGCAAGGGATATGAGTGAAAAAGAATATACAAGTATTATAAAAAACATTATTTACAAGAATAGTAGGAACTTTCACACAATCTAATCAAGGGATGTGCTAACTAGTTGCTCCCCGGCAACGACGCCATTTTGACAAACTATTCTCTTTCACCGCTCGATTTGTCGATGAAGAGGGTCGTCGTAGAGTCAAAAACAATTTATAGATTAACCGGTAGAGTACCGGGTAAAACCCAAGGGAGCAAGCCAAACACATGCACTATTTAAGATTGTGTTTTTGTTCGTCTATTCTAAACCAAAAATGTATAAAGAGTGTGTATATCTAAATCCTATGTGGTGAGTAATTGGAGATAAAAGATAGATAAGAGGTGTTTCGAGGGGCTACTCCCCTCCTTGGCAATTTCCCATTGATCATGTATATAAGAGTTATGCAAATCAAGGTGTCAAATAGTTTTGAACCTAGTTTAGACTAGGGTAGACCAACTCTCAGTTGAGTCTATTTTAGCCAAACCTTCTTAGCTCAAACCTCACTCATTCGAGGATGTTGGTTCATTCCATTGCCTTAACGTCTTATGGGTGGGAGATACATGCAATGAACATACGGACTAGTTCACTTCCTACCCGTGCATTGTCTCTAACCTAGCTTAGGCTAAGGTAGACCAATTTTCATGTGAATCTATTCTTAGTCAAATTCTCTTAATTAGAACCTCACTCATTCAAGGATATTGATTCACTCTATAGCACTATTATCCTTGAAATGTCTTCCTAAGGTAATAAGTGAAATAGGCATGAAGGACTAGTTAGCAACAAATGCATGTGTTTACTTCCGTAATACACTAGATAGGATCATATTCACTACATCTAAACCATTCCTAAGGTCATTCGATACTTAGGTCATGTTTTGAGACTAACATGTCACTTAGGCATTTCATCAAACTCTTAGTGGCATGTCATGCATGAAGAGCATAGTGAATATGAATTTAACACCATAGATTGTTGAATTAAATATATATACATGATCATAGAGTACCAAGGAGGGATACAACACCCTCAAAATACAAGGAGACTACTCACACATCATGTAAAATAATATGGTGTGAGTAGGGTTTATATCACACAACAAAGGGAATGAAAAAGTGTATAGGAAGGAGAATGTTTAATCCTTGAACTCCCTTTTGATCTTCTCTTCTTCTCCTTGGTTGGATCTTTGGATGATTGATGACCTTGGATGAGTCTCTTTTCTGGTCTTCTTCTCCCCAAAAACCTCTATACCCTAGGTTAAAAACCCCTCTTTCTATTTATAGCCTCAGGTAGAAAATCTGGTATTGTAGCAGTTCCAGTCGACCGACTGGACATGCCAGTCGAACAACTCGATGCTGAGAGATTGTGAGCATTCTGAGTTCCTTCTCAGTCGACCGACTGGATGTTTGCTTGGGCAAGCTCCTGATGTCTTATTCCAGTTGGTCGGCTGGCTGATTTCAGTCGGTCGGCTGACACTTCCCGGTGCTTTTTCGTGGTCTTAACATCCGACTTTGGTCTTGGAGTAAACTAGAAAGTTGTAGGCCTTTGAGTTAGCTTTCTAAAAAGCTATAGATCAACCAACTAGGACACCGTATGCGATCTGGGAATGCAAAATAAGCTGGAAAGGTCAATATGCCCTATTTTGCTCTAAATCTTTGGTTTTCCCCGAGTTTTTGTATTTAGGCTTTGACCTTGAGGGAGACTTTTTTTGTACCTGAAACGTAGAGATAGAGGTCAAATGGCATCAAAAAATCGTCAGAAACGAACGAAAGCTATAGTGAAAAAATGGTCATTAATGAGTCGAAAACTCAACTCATCAATAGTGGAGTTTCTCTAGAAGTGGGCGAGAAGGGCCTTATAGCACAATTACAAGTCATGTCGACCTTGCCTACTCAGATCGGAGAAACGCAAGGTAGTGACCTTGATTTGAAGAGGTTGATCAGAGAAGTTCGAGAAGGTAAGCATGCAGATTTTACAGTGGGTGATAATGGTATCCTTCGATTTAGAGATCGATTACGTGGTCCTATTGGTGAATTGCGTCAGGAGATTCTGAGGGAGGCTCACTGCATGCCTTATACGATGCATCCCGGTTCTACCAAGATGGATCATGATCTTCGACATGTCTATTGGTGGCGTGGTATGAAACGAGAGGTAGAAGACTTTGTCTCGAGATGCTTGACTTGTTAACAAGTGAAAGCTGAACACCAGAGGCCCGCTGGTTTGCTCCAGTGGGAGCGCACTGCCATGAGTTTTGTTATAGGACTTCCACGCACGTGTAATGGTTATGATTCATTTTGGGTGATCGTGGATAGATTCACAAAGACAGTGCAATTTATCTCGGTTAAGACCAGCTATTCGCTAGAAATAGTATGCCCACATCTATATCAATGAGATTGTGCATCTCCATGGTGTGCCAGTATCCATCATATTTGACCGCGACACGTAGTTTACTTCTAGATTTTGGAAATCACTCTAGGAGGCATTGGGTACACAAACTACATTTAAACACTGCATTTTATTCCCAGACAAACGAACATGCAGAGAGCTTGTGTTATTAATTTCAAAGGTAGTTGTGATAGATATACATCAATGATGGAGTTTGCATATAATAAGAGTACTCATTCTAGCATCCAGATGACTCATTATAAGGTGCTTTATGGTCGGAGATGTAGATCGCCTATTTGATGGTTTGAGTTGGGTGAGAGCAAAATTTGGACCTCGTATGATATGAGATGCTACTGACAAGGTTCGTGTGATTAAGGATGGACTGTTTGCAGCTTAGAGTCGACAAAAATCTAATGCAGACCCCAAACGTAGAGAGTTGGATTTTCAGGTTGGCGATCATGTCTTTTTCAGAGTCTCACCTATAAAAAGAGTGTTGAGGTTTGGGAAGAAGGTAAGTTGAGTCCTCAACTTATTGGCCTTTTATAATAAAAAAAACTTATTGGGCCTTTTGAAATTTTTTGAGAGAGAGAGTTTAAAATGTCGCTTATAGACAGTGTTCAAGAAAATGCTAAGCGGTAATCGGGCGGACAAGATCCTCAAAGGATTAATCGGAGATTAATTGGGCAACTAATCAGTTTGAATTTATATATATATTATATGTATTAATAAATTATTTTATATTATACTAATTTGATTTAACTTGATTTTAGTACTTAATACTAATTATTATGTTTCAAATTCGGTCCAAAATCTCAACGTGATAGTATTTGGATGGGTTGAACTCATTAAGAGGATGCGTTTTAAAATATTATGGGTCCAACTGTAATATTCTAAACTCTAAGGTTTTAGTTAAAAAGTTATTATTTTATAAATGTTCATCATCTCAAACACACGAGAAAAAACCCTGGTACTGCACGCCGTCCGCTATTGACAACGACCGAGCTTTTCCATCTTCAAATAAGTCGATTTTAGGCGATAATTGTGCCCAGAAGCACACTAATCAAATCAAAACGCATAAGAATCCGCCGAGTCATCAAGTGGCCGATTAATTGCTCCGTCTTGAAGAAAATTGGGACGGATTCACGAAATATGCCACCTAGGCACCGCCTAGATGGACCAGGCGGCCGTTTTCTTGAACACTGCTTATAGAATGGTTTTGCCTCCGACGTTAGCTAGCGTGCATCCAGTATTTCACATCTCAATGCTGCGAAAGTATATATCAGATCCTAGTCATCTATTGGAATACAAACGACTACAAATGGCTATTCTTGATCGACAAATGAAGAGATGTTGAAATAAGGAGATAGTTTATGTTTAAGTCTTTTGAAAAAATCATACTGAAGCCGAGGCCATATGAGAATTTGAGAAGGACATGAAAACGAGATATCCACATGTTTTTGAATCTCAAGATATGATCTTTAAATTTGGGGCCCAAATACCCACATGTTTTTGAATCTCAAGATATGATCTTTAAATTTGGGCCCAAATTTATTGAATGAGGGGGAATGTTATATTCCCAAATTATATGTTGTTTAAATTATAGAAAAAAAAAGTTCAATCAAAAAAAAATTATAGAAAAAAAGAGAATTAGTCAAGGTGGTTAGAGAAGGTCGACACCAATAATTAAAAAATTGATTTTTTGGTCCGATTTTTAGCAAAAAAAGATCATATTTAAAATTGATCGACACCCTTGTCTTGCGTCAATGCTAAATCAGATTTCTTTCGATTCCTTTGACAGTCATCACAAAGTCGATCGAAGAGAGGACTAAGGCGGCGCATCTTAGTCCAAATAGCTAACATCTGAGGTAACTTTTACCGATTAAATTGGTGTGCGAACCTATCGCTGTAGCCTGTATCGGGATTCCTGAAATTAGTTGTTAACTGATACAGTGATACTAGTGAGCCAACCTTTCAAGAAGACAGGACACAATTGAAGTTGCAAATTGACAAAGGAAACAGTGAGTAGGAGATTTTTGATCCACATCCGCCTTGATCTTACTGATGGATATATATGAGAAGAATGAGTATGTATTGTAACGACACGACCAGAGGACCTGATCCGAGTCGCTATAAGCCTAGCCTGTCTTAGTTGCCAGGCTACCGCCCTCTCCTAGGTCACCACAACCTAGAGTCTATCACAAAATACCATGGTAGATTGGTGACATGAGAACTAGTAGGCTAGCTATCAAGCTTGCACACACAGTTGTCCCAAGCGATGTGAGACAGAATTCGGGATGTTACATACACTCCCACTTACAGAATCCTAACGTCCCCGTTAGGACCAAGCAGGACAGACGAGAACACAGGATCGTCCCTCCATTCGAAGACCGCTCACGGTCACCTACTGCGGAGGTTCGGCTTTGAATACCATTAAATGTAACGCCCCAAAAATTATAGACTCCAAAACGGCGTCACATCGACCGCACTTGCCCTAAACCACAAATGGAACGTAAGAAGCCTCAATCATTTTCTACTATTAAATTAAATATAAACTATAATTCAAATTTCACGTCGCTAAAATAAAAAAAAGAGTATTGATTTGATAATTAAATAACTAAATAACTTAAGTCTCCACAGAATACTTATTACTAATACTCTTCGATAGTGCGTCTCTCACTCATTCCCCATAGTCCAGTCAGCGACATCTGAAAAACATAAACATGGAAAATATAAGTTCACGGCTCGTGTAAGTAACATAGACCCAAACAAGGTAAATCATGAGTGTTGTGAAAATGACGACTATCGGTATATGTCATATACAATGAAGACAGACAGTGGCGGATCCAGAGCTTCGTTCGAGGGGGGGCCCAAATTTTTTTTTTGAACAACAATGATATAAGTCGGATCCGGCAAAAAAAAGAGCCGCTAATGATAAGGTGATTTTTTTTCGAATAACAAGATCCGCTAATGATCAACCAACCTTCTGAAGCTCATAAAGGCGTCATCCGATGTCCATTGAAGATGATCTTTATATGGATCGAAAGCTAGTTGAATGTTCTATAACTTTCATGTTTAACTCAAGATGAAATTCGGAAGTTAAGCCGATAAAATAGCGACCAAAGATAGATAATTAATTGAAAGTTGCCAAAATTGAGGGGTCCGAGCCAATCTTCTAAAGCTCATAGAGGCGTCATCCGGTGTCCGTTGAAGATGATCCATATATGTATAGAAATGTAATTGAATGCTCTACAACTTTCATGTTTACTTAAAGATGAAATTTGACAGTTAAGCCGATAAAAACAGTCACCAAAGATGGATGATTGATCGAAATTAGCCAAAATCGAAGGGGTCCGAGCCAACCTTCGAAAGCTCATAGAGGTGTCATCCGGTGTCCGTTTAAGATGTTTTTTATATGGATAGAAAGATAATTGAATGTTCTATAACTTTTATGTATACTCCAAGATGAAAATCGAAGGTTAAGCTCATAAAAATAGTGACCGAAAATACATGTTTGATCATATTTTACAAAATATATATATAATATTATATATATAAAATTTTTTGACCAAAATCGAGAGGGGTCCTGGGCCCCCCAGGCCCCCTATATCCGCCTCTGAAGACAGACATATACAAAGTATCAGAAGATAAATTCAAAAACTTATATAGCGCTTAGCTGGGCATGATCATTTCAAAATTTCAGAAACCGGAGCAGGCAGAACGGCGTCGCAATCTAATTAAGGAAAACATAAAAGTTGTGTATTGGATTATGAGCTAAAATTGGGCTAATGGAAATGATAAGATCAATCAGAAATTTTAATTTCTACTTTATGGTTTAAGAGAGATGTGGGTAATTGACTTGGAGAGGAAGTTAGGGTTTGATGCGTGTGAAAAACAGAAGAGACGGGAAAGAAGAAATTCATATATGGGTTCTACTCGGAAAATTTTATCATCAAATTTGATCTGCTTCAAAACTTGACGGCAAAGTGGGATTGCAAGACAGCTTCGCTGGTCTTTGCAACTCCATTGTGAGGGTGAAAGTTGTGTTGGAAGCGTCTGAGGTTACGCTGAAGCAGTTCTGATTAGGGGTGGGCGAAAAGACCGAACCCGGCCCGAACCGAACCGAAAAAAGCCCGAACGGGCCGGTTTTTCTCGTACCAAAAACCGAACCAAAAAAACCCGAACCGAATGGTTCGGTTCGGTTCGGTCTCGGGTTTGCTTTTTTCTCGGACCGAAAGCCCGAACCGAACCAAAAATATGTGTTTTCAGTCAATTTACAGAACCCGGCCCGAACCGAACCGAACCGAACCCAGCCCGAACCGAACCAAAAATTAAATTTACATAATAAGACCGAAAAAATCCGAAAAGCCCGAAAAAACCGAAAAAAACTGGAAAATCGCAAAAAAGGACCGAACCGACCCGAACCGACAAGGACCGAACCGAAAAAGCTCGAAAACCCGAACCAAAAAGACCGAACCGAAAAAGACCTAAAGGACCGAAAAAGACCGAACCGGCCCGAAACCCGAATTTTCGGGCTTTGGTCGGTTTTCAATTTTAGAAGGACCGAACCCGAACCGAACCAAATTTTCGGGTTTCGGTTCGGTTTTCACAAAAAACCGGCCCGAACCGACCCGAGCCCAGCCCTAGTTCTGATGTACGAGCGTTTAGGGCTCCAAAATAGTATTTTAGCTTTTTTTCTTTGTTTTTAGATTTTAGCAGCTTATTTCTTATTTTAGTTTTTATATAGATTTTATTTCTAAATTAGGGTTTTGTATTTTTCTATTTAAACCCTCTTTAGGGTTTCAGAGACAGAACTTTGATTTGAATAAAAACCCTAGCTTTTGCTATTTTTTTCTGGTGGATTCTAAAATTATCTTTTCTGGTGGATTCCAGAGTTTTATCTCTTTTCTGGTGGATGTCGGAGTTTTTGTTCGAGTTCACGCTTGTGAATTCGATCACATATCCCAAGTTTAGCGCTTGCTATTCCTTTCGAGATTCCGACTGCGTCAGGCGGTATCAGAAGCAGGTCTTTCCCTATCTCTCTTCTAGCTTGATCAGTATGGCAGATCAACCAATAACCATGGCAGATTTAGAGAGGGTTACTGCGGGTTTTACTGCAACCCTGACTGCTTTCACAAATCAGGTGGCTGAGTTGACGACGAGAATGGACAACAAGAGTTGTCGTGGAGATGGGAGAGGATAACTGAATATGGTTCCGCAAGGTGAGAACAATCGTACAACTATCTTTGATAATTCGAGTTCTAAAAAGAAAGTTAATATGGTGATCAACGAAATAATTATGATTATCGAGTGAAGAATGATATTCCATTGTTCTATGGAACCATGGGAGGAGATGAGTTTCTGGATTGGCAGGTCAAGGTTGATAGGTTTTTTGATGTCATGAATGTTCCCGAGAACAAACAGGTTAAGATGATATCAATCAGGTTGAAGAGTATGGCTGCCGTGTGGTGGGACACGCTCGTTATTCAGAGGCAACGACAAAGGAAGGGGCCAATTATAACGTGGATGCGAATGAAACAATTGTTGATGGAGTAGTTTTTGCCTGAAGAGTACGAACCAATCTCGTATAAGAAGTATGGTGAACGCGTTTAAGAAAAGAAGATTGTGACAGAGTACACGAATGAGTGTCTGCAGCAAGAGCTTCCGAAAGAAAATCCAAAAAAGGAAGATGTTACTGCGGTAGAGGAGGCGTTGGAGGAGCTTAATGAGCTGGTGATGCTGAGGATTATGTATGCCGATTCTAAGGAGGAAGGTGAAGAGGTTAAGCCGAAAAAGGAGAAGGTTATTGTGGCCGAGGAGGCGTTGGAGGAGATTGACGAGGTAGCAATGCTGAGAATTGTATCTGTTGATTTTGAAGAGGAATGTGAAGAGGTTGAGAATGAAGTTGGTAAGATTATTAGCAGTACCGAAAATCTAATTTCTTCAAAATTGGGACCTCGTGAGAAGCCTTATGCACTCGGTGGGGTGAGTAATCCTTCGTTTATTATAGCCCAATCAAAATTCATGGAGTTCACTTCAACAGGGTCAGCTTTATATGACAAACCCCTCCACCAAGTTGCTGAACATGATTCAGAAAGTGATACACTTAAAGTTGGGAAATTGATTAGGAGTGTCTGCGGTGATAAGCCGAAGCAGTGGGACTTATCCTTGCCGCAGGTCAAATTTGCATATAATAGCAAGGGCCCTGAAATCAGTACAACGGCTGAGAAAGTGGTTGGGGAGAGTATAGTTGTCAAGGAAGCTGTTATGGCTAGATTGAAGGCTACGAGGAAGAAGAAGAAGAAGTAGAAGAAGGTTGATGCTGAGAAGCGCGGGAGAGTAAATACTTTAAAGGAAGGTGATGATATGATACAGCCCTACAAGTATGGTCCATTCAGGGCAGATGAGGTCATACATTTAGAAGAGAACTCGGGGTCGAGTTCTTTGGAAGTAGAGGAGACTGATGTAGGAGCGTTAGGGCTCCGAAATAGTATTTTAGCTTTATTTCTTTGTTTTTAGATTTTAGTAGCTTATTTCTTATTTTAGTTTTTATTTAGATTTTATTTCCAAATTAGGGTTTTGTATTTTTCTATTTAAACCCTCTTTAGGGTTTTAGAAACAAAGATTTGATTTGAATAAAAACCCTAGCTTTGCTATTTCTTTCTGGTGGATTCCAGAGTAATCTTTTCTGGTGGATTCCAGAGTTTTATTTCTTTTCTGGTGGATTCCAGAATTTTTGTTCGAGTTCACGCTTGTGAATTCGATCACATATCCCAGGTTTAGCGCTTGCTATTCCTTTCGAGATTCCGACTGCGTCAAGTTCCCAACATTTTTGAAGTTTTAGAGCTTGGCTGATCTCGTGCCAGACCAGGAATCGGAGACAATTAGTAAGGTATCAAATATGATTTTGTAAATCCCTTGTAGACCTCATTCGTTCAGTTTCCCTTTACTTGGGATATTTTCTGGGGTGATGTTGTGTATTCGATCAGATGGTAAAAGCTAAGCTTGAATGGATGGTTAACATGGCCATCTAATGGTGAGAGAGATGAATTGAAATGGAGTTTTGAAGTGGACAACAGACCATCAAGGTGAGTAATTGATAAGTTTTTCTCTCTCTCTCGATTGAAGATGATTGCAAGTAATTTTGGTGGCTTTCCTACAAGTGGGTTCATATTCACTTAGGTGTCTTCTGAGGTGTTGAACTTAAGACATTGGAGTTAAGCGTACTTCTCTTAAAGTGGTAAATATGTTTGGCTTGGTGAAGAGAACCTGTCACTGTTAGATTGTTGCACAGTTAGAAGGAAATATGGAGTTGGACTTTACAAGACAAACATTAGTATTTTATTCAAAATGGAATCAGTGAAGAAGGGTAGCTGGGTCTCTACTAGTGGAAGTGGATATGAGTTATTGATGGATCATAATTATATGATTCATTAAGATTGTTAAACCCACCAAATTAGACATTTTGTCTTAACAATGTTTACTTGTTAGTTCCATTTTTGCTCTACAGGCTATTTTGAGGTTTAGAGAAGAAACGAGCTAAAAAGGGGGTTCTTAAACCAAAAATGGATTACAAGTCAAGTCGGGCCAGTCGGGGACTGAGAAAATCAACCAGGGACCGAGGACCCCAGTCGAGGACCGAGAACGCTCAGCCGGGTACCCAGACCCCGTACCGAGGACCTCAGGTCCCTGCCGAGAGGTACCGGGCCCAAGTGCCGGGAGTGCCGGGAACCAAGTCCCAAGTGCCGAGAGCCGAGTCCCGAGAGTTCGAGTCCCGAGTGCCTAGAAGACCAAGTCCCTGACCGCGTCCCAGGGCCCGTGCCGAGAGAGCCGAGCACCCGTGCCGAGAGAGCCGAGCACCCGTGCCGAGAGAGCCGAGACTAGTGCCGAGACCCACATCCGAGAGCGCCGAGAGCCGAGTCCGAGAAAACCAGGACCGCGCCGAGAGCAGCGCCCGGGCCCGAGGAAAACTTCAACCCCGGGCCATGACCATGCTCCGGGCAGAATCTGGCCAAACATCCTTCATGGATCAGTCTTAGAATCTTCTCAACATTCCAAATCCATGGTCCAACACCCAATCACCTCCAGCCAAAATTCCGGCAGCTCCGGCCATATTCCGGCCAAGCTCCGGCCATGGTCCAATCAACCTCCGGCGATGCTCCGATCATGCCTCATCCAACCACCACCTTGATCCGGTCATTCTAGCCCTACTCCGGTCAAAATCCGGCGAAGTCAAACCAAACTACTTATTTCCCGGTTAGGGCATACTATTCACATCGGTTGATCTTTTGGTTTGAAACCAAACCTCAAACAAGATCAAGGGACTTGCCCAAAGCTCAACCAAGCTCATCTAGTTGCCCTTTGGCACATCTCAAGCTCAACCGCCCATGTGCCACCCTTTGGCTCAAAACAAGTCCAACCGAAGAGCAAACCAAAGTCTAACCGGAGTTGAGGGAGAACCGAAGGCTTTTGGGAGGAACTATCTCACTCCACTACCACCTCTAAACCGCCACATTTGGCTATAAAGGAGGCCCTCCCCTCCTTGAAAAACATCACTTGTAACTTAGGTAGAGAATCTCACTAGAATCCATCCCACAATCCTTGTAAAACACTTGCATTTTCAATATCAAAAGCTCTACCTTCTCTCTTGATCATGAATACTCTTGTTGGTTCTTGAGTATTCTTAAGTGTTCTTGAGTTTACTCTTGTTTGTTCTTGAGTATTCTTGTTGTTCTTGAATTTTACTTTCCAAAACCTTTACTTTTCTTGTCTTTGCTTTCAAAACCATTTACTTTTCTAGCACTAGCTATGGTATCCACTTCTATGGATATTCCTAGCTAAACCCTTCATTTGGTTGAAGGGGTGTGCTTGTATCATGCAAACGTTTTAGACCCTATTCTTAATGCTTCTATTATGTTCAAACTTGTTCTATGTGCCATATATTAGGTTAGAACATACATGGTTGAGTGGAGGCTCAAAAGAGCAAAGCTCTTCCATGGGGTTCGTGAACATACATGGTTGAGTGGAGGCTCGAAGGAGCAAAGCTTTTCCATGGAGTTCAACCTCTTTTAAACACCACTTGGTTGATCGGAAATGATTGATCAAGTGGATGCACATAGGCTAAGATACTTCGAAAGGAGGAATTATCCTATCTAGAACAAGTGCTCTATGTCTTGAAAAGGACTAGGCGGTGTGGTAAGTCGAGTGCTAGAAATGGCCTTGATACATCTTTGAACACTTAGAACGATCATTGGAGGTCAATGATGAACGGACTATGATACAAGGCCCCTAAAACCGAATCCTTCTCTCAATCAAAACATCACTTGTCATTTTACTTTCAGTCTCAATATCAACTATTTACTTTCAGTACCATTTACTTTCAGTACTTTACAGTCTGCAACTAACTTTTACATTCCGCAACTAACTTTACATTCAATACTTTTACATTCCGCATCTAACTTTACATTCAGTACTTTACTTTACGCACTTTACTTTCAGTACTTTACTTTTACGCACTTTACTTTTACGCACTTTACTTTTACGCAATTTACTTTTCAGTACTTTACTTTTCAGTACTTTACTTTCAGTCTTTACATTTCCGCACTTTACTTTCAGTTATTTACTTTTCGCTTACTACAGACGTTTTCAACATCAATCCAACATAACTTTGGCACTTATTGCGCTTGAAATATAGCGTGCGACAAACCAAAAGTATGTTGTTTGGTTGATATTGAACTCGATTGTTCCAGCACTTTACTTTTCAGTATTTACTTTCAGTTCTGTAATTACTTTCCTTACTTTCAGTCATTTACTTTTCAGTACTAAAACCACAACCAACCCCAATTTCACTTAAATTTCTGTACGAATTTCCTCAAAGAACAACTATCCACTAATTCCCTTGGGTTCGACCCCTACTTACCGCTTTACTACCCAATAGTGAAGTCACAAGTAGTGGACTTATAAATTAATTTTGTACATTGCCTCACGACAAGGCTCTGTCAGTTATCTTTCTACAATACGTAATTTAATGTTAATGCTAGGTTTATTAGCGTAAATGGTGATGATGGTGAACATGTTATATGATCAGGTTTTGGAGTAATTCAAGTAGCAAGGTTCAGGTGTATTGACCTTATAATCGGTGAGTAAACAATATAGTTATTTAATTATATTGTTAATGCTATATGTAATAGTATTTACGTATATCATTATATTACTATATGGGTAATGACGTTTAGATCGAACACGAACCCCCCTCGTCTTTACGAAGACGTTATGTGGTTGTGACTTATATTGATACATAAGCATGTCGCAAGTACATTCATAGTTGACGTGGAGACATACGTTATACATTTGTGCATCTCGGCATAAACTGCATGCACCATCATGGACACGACATGTGATTTGGTGAGGCTCGTCTCGCCGTTTGATATGAGATCCGGACTGGCAGTGACGACTGCTCACCATGGCTTATAATTTTGACACGATGTGATATGGCGAGGCTCGGCCCACACTTTGATATGATGGTCCGAATCGGTAGCGACGACTGCCCACCATGGATAGTACAATCGATCGGTTACTGTGCATCATCATCACATTGCATATGCATCACTTTGCATTTCATGACGTATATATATGGTGATTATAGTGAACTATGAAACATGGATTATAATCTGTTTAATACTGTTGTTAAATATGTTATTTATTCACTGAGTCAATTTGACTCACCCCGTTATTACCCACCTACTTTACAGATAAGTGAACCTCTAGTTTGGGAGATCAGCAGTCGGTCTTGCAAGGAGATTTTTGATTCATGTATGGTGCCATCCAGCTAGTCATTCGATTGGAGTTTGTCGGTCATTCCTTTAGTTTATATTTAATTACAGTATTGCTCCATTGTACTTGAGTAGGATTCTGGTTGAGAATTTTAGTTGTATTTTTAGTCCACTACAATATAACATGTATTATCCAAATAAATGATTCAATTGCAAGTAGGTGTTCAATTATGTTTGTTAATATTGACATAGAGGCTTGCTTGGCAAAAGGGTCAAGCGCCAGTCTCGGCCTTCATAGTTGGGTCGTGACAAAGTTGGTATCAGGAGCTTAGGTCGGTCTCTCTATACTACACGGAGCTAGGATTTGGTAGAATTTTGGTTATGGTAGTGAAGCGCGCCACTGCCATAAACAACGTTCTACTAGGACCTTAAGGATTTTTTCATTTGTTGTGTCTTGACTCTATTCTTCGTTCCTTGTGTCTCCTTGATTCTTACTAATAGAAATTTTTTCTTCGAAGCTGTGATGGCATCGATAAGTAAATTGAGTGATGGTTATTTCACCGTTAGAGTTACGTTAGAGTTAGGCTCGTGTAGTAGAAAAGTGATGTTTTATAAAAGTAAGTCTTTAGTTTATTAATCGAACTACAGAAGCTCTCTTTTGTGGCGGTTTAAAGTAACATCATATTTGATATCGTAACTTAAAACTTATGGAAGTCGGCGACTGTATGGTTGGAGAATGAGAGTCGTAAGAAATTAGTCAATGAAACACTCATACATGCTTATGGTATATTGTTGGTAATAAAAAAAATCACACCAAGTGCTGTAATTTAAAGAGTTGCATTTCGAGATATGAAGTAGCAGGCGAAAAACTGAAGTTCTGGAATGTTTAAAGTGCGAAAGTAGGTACATGCCAAGTTATATATGTCAAATGGTTGGAATCATGTTGAAAATTTGCTATGGAGTGCAAACGAAAAAGGAAGAAAAAGATATAGGTGTACAAAAATGGAAAATACTACAAAGTTATGAAGTTGCGTTTTACTTACTTTGAAGATCATCTGATTTACCAATTAAATTGTAGTTGTTATTATTATATAAAGGACAACTATATATTTTACGATGGAAGGAGAAGGGAGGAAGTGGTTGATGTTAATTATACCTACGGTTGATGTATATAAAAAATTTGGATACATTATTGCGACTTAGTGTGACTATGGTGTCTAAATAAGGAAAATTAAATAAAACAAATAAACAGAGTATGGAAGCTGCTTGTTGAAATGATGTGTCTTTTCACAAACCGTGAAGGATATACTTTGAAAAGTAAATATATATGATAATCGAACAGTTAAGATCATTAGCTTCTTCAATTATATGAGACATGTATAATGGCCCTAGATTTATGTGAGAAGCAATCATGCTTTCGGTATCAAAGTTATTTGTATTTGAGATAACAACCTATCGTCTTTTAATTGGAGATGTTGATGGTCGATAGATTGAGAATATTTGTATTATTTGTCGAAGATAATGGACATTCGGATATTGTTATTATTATTTTGGTGAAGAACGGTGAACTCCTCATTAGTGTGGTCATAAGTATATGAAGAACTTTAATTGAATTGGAAAGAGCTTTGAGGTTAAGAGATGCATTGTTTGATATGGAGTTTTGAGCAAAGAATCGATGTTGCTGAAAGATTTCATGGCATCGAATAGGAACACAAGGAATATGTGTACTACAAGGAGGGTATGGTTTAGGTGATTTGAGGAGTATGAATGGTTCGACAAGTGGAGATTTGATAAGTTCAGATGAGTTTAACTTCTGATCCGATCGCTTATTGCATTTTCTTATTTTGATGTTCTACACGAAAAGAGTTTTCTAACTATATAAAGAACGTATGTTAATTCATTGTCAATTGTCGGGAAATCAGATTTGAAGTTAGGATGCATAGTCTGATTTTAAGGCTTTGTGTTTTCTTATTGGACTGATAGGGCGTTAGTCATTATTTTTATATAGCTGTACGGTTTGTGATGTGCTTATGGAATGGTTGGTGTTTAAGAGTTCTAGCATATTTTTGAATTGGTTGTAGGTGTTAATTGATCCATTTTTCGACTTGATCTTTTGCTCACTACTTATCGAGCTGTGGTGGTGTGCTTCGAGGTAAGTAATATGGACCTCCCTAGTTCTTTTCAAAATCTTATTTCGTAAAAATTAATACGGCATGCCTGTTACTCCTGCAATTTCATTTTCTTAATAATTTCGGATCATGAGTGTAACTTTTCCCGACCCTTTTATCTCGGTAAATTTTGTACCGCCGTGCCAGTTTACAACTCATCCCGTTTCGGAATATCTCACTCTTTTTGTTTGCGTCGAAGTATCCTCCTGAAGGGTCGCAATCGGATCATGATTCCTATTGCCGCACTATAGGGCAAAGTATTGCGCTCCTGTTTCCCCGCCATAGGGCAAGTATGGTATCTTGTTTCCTGATCATAGGGCAAAATACGACGATAGTGTCCCGAGACCCATGTTTGCATGATTTGATTGTGTTGCCCTTCTGTCTGTTTTAAGTATGAAATCCCCTTATTGTTATACTCCCGATGGTTCATGTTTTGAAGAAATTTTCCCGGCTCAACCCTTATTTTGATTTAACCTTTCGATTATCCGTTCCTTTTACAAGCTTATTTTTTAAAGTAAACTTGACACTCATGATTTGACTAGTTGGGTCTATATTACTTACACAAGCCTTGGACTCACGTTTTCCATGTTTTATTTTTTTCAAATGTCGTTGACTGAACTGGGGGGAAATGTGAGTGAGAGGCGCGCTAGCGGAAAACCCTAGTTTCGCCTTCAAGACTGTGACGGTTTAATGAATTTTATAAGTTGGAAATTTTACATGTTATGTTTGAATAATGACTTTCTTGGAGTTTAAATAAAGTATTTATCTTGAGAATTTCAAAATTAGTGATGCATGAGATTAGAGGCTTCGTACATCATTTAATGGTTTAGGTGATGCGTGGTCGATGTGGCCTTCGAGTCTATTAAATTTGGGGCGTTACATTTAATGGTATCAGAGCAATAGGTTCTAATCCTTGTAGACAACACTGAAAAAAATAAAAAATGTTGGAGTAAAAAGTGCCATCTAGGCAAAACTCGTATCTGTGCCAGAAGCTGTACTAGATCAATCGGTCAGTTCCGAAAAATCAGCATAGCTCCTAGTTTTTTGAACTGATGGATCTGGATCATATCTTGTCAACTGCCACATCATCAAACCCAATCTTTTAAAGATAAAGTCATGCAGATCTCAACGGAACTAAGCCCTATCTTATCTAGGGTTTTCTTATCGCCTAGATTCACACGGCTATATAAAGGAGGCCAGGGTTTCTCTTTTTGGATCGAGCATCACTTGAGAAACACCGTGTGTGGGAGCCATCAATCACTGTGTGGATTACACTATTATAATCTATGCGTCTTCGTGCTGTCGTAGAAGGATTGAGGGCTGCAAGTTGGTAAGCAACTTGCTCTTTTTACTTGAACTCATTCATAGTTGCTGCGCACAAATTCTTTCAGAGTTCAAGAGGTGTCGTCGCTGCACTGTACTATTCCATGCGTGTACTTTGACTTACACAACAAGACGACTATCACAACGAGCCTCGGAAGAATGTCCGAGCGTACAAGACGGGAGTCGCTGGATCTAAGGGAAGCTTAGATCACCCAATTCACTTGGAGGGTAGTGTAGGTGTTTCAGTAGTTTGGAAGGCTGTTCAAACGTCAATCTGTACTATACACCATAATAGTGGATTGTTCCTTGGACTTGGGAGAAGTCCCCAGACGTAGGCTACATTGAGCCAAACTGGGTCACCAATTGCTTTATGTCTATTACTGTTCTACATTTCATTCTGATTATCTTAATCTCTGCGACCAACTGTACCATAGAGTGTTCCACCTCTAGCTGGTACATTTGATCTGAACTCACGCGTAGCTATTTCCATTTGTATCAGAGCAGGTTCTCAACATACGGAGTGAGATCTTGGGAAGCTAGCTACCGTTCTAAGATGAGCATCAAGGAAGGACAAAGCACTACTCGACCGGTGCTGTTAGAAGGACCTAATTATGGCTACTGGAAAGCCAGGATGAAGGCGTTCATCAAGAATGTGGATGAAAAAGCGTGGAGATCTGTGCTAATTGGCTGGAATCCTCCCCTGTTAGCAACTGATGAAGGAAAGTTTGTTCCTAAACCAGAAACAGAATGGTCTAAAGAGGAGCGTCTTGCCATGGGGAATGCCAAAGCTCTAAATGCCATCTTCTCAGCTGTAGACGAGTCTATTTTCAAGCTCATCCTGAACTGTGAAAGCGCTAAGGAGGCTTGGGATACCTTGTCCACTCATTTTGAAAGAACTGACAAGGTGAAACAGTCCAGGATTCAGATGTTGACATCCAGATTTGAGGAGCTAAAGATGCAGGAGGATGAGTCCATCAAGGACTTTAACGCCAGAGTCTGTGACCTTGTGAATGAAGCACCTACACTTGGAGAAGCTCTACCCGAAGAGAAGGTTGTGCAAAAGATTCTGAGGTCGTTGCCTAAACGATTTGCTATGAAGGTGACAGCTATAGAAGAGGCACACAATACAAAGACTATGAGCTGGAAAGAATTAATTGGAATTCTATGCACTTATGAACTGCCACACCTGACTGTACCAGACTCCAAGGTTAAATCTGTAGGCTTAAAGGATGAGACTGGGATAGACGACGACTCCACTGATAGAGTAAGCGAGGAAATGGCGTTACTCACAAAGAACTTCAACAAACTGTTGAAAAAGATCAACCGTAGGGGTACTGGCCAGAATAGCCCGAATCAGTCAAAAATTCAAGATACCAGGATAGTAGATTTCCAGCCGCGGGAGAGACAGTCTGACCAGAAGGAGAATGGCAAAAGTGGACGGATAAAAGGATTTAAGTGCAGGGAATGCGGAGGATATGGCCACATACAAGCGGAGTGTGCCAACACCCTGAAGAAGAAGAATGGGAAGTCGCTGAATGTCAGCTGGAGTGATGATGAAACTGAGGGAAGTACAAAGGAGGAAGAAACAAGCAACTTTGTCGCTCTGACATGCATGATAGACTGTTCCACAAACCCTGCCAGGACTAGTCCTAATGAATTTGCCAAGAAAGCAGACGCTGATGTGGAAGTGAACGAAGCAGAAGAAAGTGATGAAGAAGAAATCACTGATGAGTGCATTGCTGAGAAATATGCATTATTGTTCTCAAAATGGACTGAACTGGTAGACATCTGACGGAGCCCACCGCACTGTCGTTAAGGTGCGGTGTTCTCTATGCAAAAGCAAATTTATATTCCGCTACTCGCGACTTCACTACTGGGTAGCAAGTGGTAAGTAGGGGTCGAACCCAAGGGAATTAGGGGGATAAGCTATTCTTTGAGGGAATTGTACAGCGAGGGAGCGTGTTTTAGGTTGATTGAGGTTTTAGTGCGGGTAAGTAAGTGATTGGTTGGTTGGTTTTGGTTTTTAGTGCGGAAAAGTAAATGACAGAAAATGTAAATACTGAAAATAAAAGAGAAGACTTACAGCGGTTGTTGCGTGATTGGCAAGTCCTCCGGAAGGTGAGCAGTTGATAAGCAATTTATACTAAAATTGAAAGTAAGTGCAAGGGGTTTTTTAAATCTAAGGAAAGCATTCGGTTTCTGGGGCCTTGTATTATAGCCTGTTTATCATTGACCTTTAGTGATCCTTCTAAGTATTCAAAAGTGTATCAAGGCCATTTCAAGCGCACGATTTGCACACACCGTCAAGCCCATTTCAAGGTCGTAGAGCACTTGTTCTATTTAGACTAGCACCCCATTTCAAGGTATACTAGCCTATGTGCATCCATTTGATCAATCATTTCTGATCAAACCAAATGGTGTTTAAAAGAGGTCGAACTCCTCAGATAAGCTTTGCCATTTCAAGCATCCACTTACCCGAGTATGTTCACGAACCCCCACGGAAGAGTTTTTCCATTTCAAGCATCCACTCAACCTCGGAAGTTCTGGCCTAATATATGGCACATAGAACAAGTTTTGAATAAAAAGAAGAGGCACTAAAAAGATGGCCTCAAACATTTTATGATACAAGTACACCCCTTCAACCGAATGAAGAGTTTAGCTACGAATATCCATAGAGGTGGATACCATAGCTAAGTACTTACGGTTTTTGAAAGACAGTAAGTAAGGGAGAGGGCTGAGTACTTCAAGAACCGACAAGAGTACTCAAGAATAGAGAAAAGTAAAGATTGAGTACTACAAGAACCGACAAGAGTACTCAAGAGCGAACTATAATACTCAAGAACCAACAGGAGTATTATAGATATAGAACAAAAGCTTACAAAGTACCAAATCTTAGAGAGAGAAGTGTTTTTGATTTTGGGATGTTTTACAAGTGAAGGGGAGAGGCTCTATTTATAGCCATGGGAGGAGGAGTTGTGTGGAGGAGAAGGAGGACACATGGCACAAAGCCATGGTCTCCTCAAAGCCGCCGGTGGCCGGTCATGGAGGAGAAGCCACCGGTCATGGAGGGGAGGGGAAGGGAAGCCACCCCATGAGTCATCCTTCTTCCCCAAGTAGCCGGTCATCTAGAGGGGAGAAGAGGAGTTTTGTGATTTTTGTGATGTTTTCACAAAACTATCGGTGTATTTCAGCTCCGGACTGACTTTGGTTGCTCCTCGGTTGGATTTGTTTTGAGTAATTCAATGTCAGGATCTTGAGATTTCTTCAGTTGGCATCTGGTCTTGACCTTGGAATGACTCGTAATATATTTTCTGCGTAAAAACTCCTCCTTAGCGTGTTTTCTCTCTAAGCTCCAAAATACCCTGTAGATAAATATCGGAACTAACAAGCAAAAGTTAAATAGACAAACAGTCTAACTTGGTGGGTTTAACTGTGTTTATGATTCGTATAATTATGGTCCATCAGATCACCCCTCACTTTTAGTTGTTCGTCCCGAACAATGCTATTAAAGGGCGGCACTAAGTAAACTTTTAAAATATGAAAGTTAGACTGTGGGACTCGATTTATCCTAATTCATGCATTACTACTTATTACCAAATTAAACCGTGTAAATAAATAGAAGAAACTTGACACTTGTACCTTCGTGCTGAGATGCAAATTATTTTGGATGTTTCGGGAGATAGCCCTTTTCAGGCTCCTGGACTGCATCCTCGGGACCGTCTCGCACTATATGGTTTTCTTGTAGCTTTCTCTAGCACGTGATTCGGTTCGGGTTTCAATGGTTTGGTCTTTGATTTTCTTTTGGCGAGGGACAGCTTTTGTAGTGAATCGGCCTTTGGCCTTTGATTTGACTCTTTGAGTACTTCACTTTTTGTTCGGTTAAAACCTTCACAATTTTGGGCCTTTGGCCTCTTGATTTGCTTCTTCGAGCTTTTGCCTTTTTGTGGCTTGCTAGTCCATTTTCTCAAGCCTTTTTGGGAGGTCCAATCATCGCCCGCGAGCATATGGAAATACCTCCCCGCTCCTCTCATCCTTGCCATTTCGCGCGGGTCAAAATGAGGGTCGCTCATCTATTTTCTCGGCTACTTTGACTAGAGATAGGACGGTCTGATTCCCGTCCTTGCCTTTTTTTTCTTTTTGCATAAACACTGTATGGCGGAGATGACTTCAATCTTCACTGAAACCCGAAGTGCAGCCTCCACTGGCTTCGAAAACCATATAGCAAAATTCAGTCCTTCGATTGCTTGCCAAGCCTCTCTAGGGCATTTCTATCAACTCCACATCCCTTGTTTATCTTAGCACAAAGGGACAAATGAGAAGTTACATTCTAAGTTTTTAAACAGTTGAATTTTCACAAGGTTAATGCATGAATTTAGATTTATCTTTTTCACATTCTTAAGTTCATATTTTCAAAAAGATAATTATTAAGGGAAAAGGAAAAACATGTTATTTATTTACAAAGGTGGATCTCACCCCACACTTTTGAACGAAGGCGTGCCTTTCAGCACAACTTAGTTCAAAAGCCATGCAAGCAGATATTATACGAGAAGGAAATGACATTAAGGAAAAGGGAAGAACAGAACTCCCTTTAAAGTGTCAAGCGAACGACATGGCATGAGGCTGGATAATCGAGGGAGTTCGGCTGGGGCCTTGAACTCTCAGTCCAGGCCCGGTAATTCACGGAAGCTGCCTGGCTGATCCGGTCTTGCTCTAAAAACCTGATTCCTAAATAGTCATTTCATTCTATGCACCAAGTGGGTGAGAGCGACTTACGGAAAAAACTAAATGACAGAAAAATAAAAGACAGAAAGTAAGATAGGTGTCGGGTTACCTCCCGACCAGTGGCTTTGTTTAACGTCGTTGGCTCGACAGTACCTCATTCCTGGATCACTGGTTTGGATCCCATGGGTGGCTCAGGTCGTATTTCGCCACTGTTCCTGTGTTGATTCTGGCCTTGACTCTTCCTGATTTCTTGCTTGGGTTAGAACCCCATGGTTTTGGTGTTTTTTCTTTCCATTGCTTTAGAGAAGGCGGGGGACCTTTGACCATAGCTGCTGGTCTTGTTACTCTTTCGGTCTCCTTTGGCAGGTCAGAAATCTGTGTACCGTGATCTGAGATAGGTATAATGTCTGGCGGTTTCTTTGTATCCGTGTGGCTATTATCAATGGAGAAATTTGCAATTTTGCCGCCGAACTTAAGCGATAATGAGCCCTTGCCCACATCGATCCTTGCTTTAGTAGCGTAGAGGAATGGTCGTCCCAATATTATTGTTGGAGGGTCGTCTTCGCTGGTCTCTCCCGTTTGTATTACATAAAAGTCTGCAGCAATGACGAGCTTTCCCACATGGAGTATTACATCTTCCAGCACTCCAAACGAAAGGATGCACGATTTATCTCCTAGCTCGATATTTGACCTGGGTGGTTTTAATGGACCAAGTCCTAATAAGTAATATAAGGAGGAGGGCATGGCGTTGACAGCAGCTCCAAGATCGACTAAGCACTTATGAATTTGTGCTTCACCAATACCGCAGGTGACTGTGAAGGCCCCTGGGTCTTTATCTCTTTCCGGTTGTGACTCATGATCTGAAGTGAGGGCTCCTTCTATTGTCGGGTCATTCTGCCCATTCCTTGGTTTAGGATTTGTATAATCGGGCTCCTTAATATTTTGCTTCGGAGCATAAATATTGGTTGGAGAGTCCCACTTTAAATCGTTATTGTCATCCCATCCAGGTGCTGGTATGTCAGAGTGTATGATCGGTGGTGGTGTTATGCAAACGGTGAATGCGTACCGTCCATTGTCAGCATGCGTAACCCATGTTTTGCCATCATTAGGTCGGTCTTTCTCTTGATTCCAATCAGGACGACGCCTGCGGGTGAAGTGCTTGTTCGTAAGTTTGTAAGTTGGGGATCGTGCTACTTCTCCCAGTGTCGCCTTTACGTTTGACCTCTTTATCATGCTAAGATTCGCCTTTGGGTTTTGGATGGTTTGTGAAGGAAGTCTGCCAGGCTCATTAGTGAGTGTTGACATTGCCGTGGCGAGCTGGGACATTTGTTTGGTCAATTCTGAAATTGCCCCGTCAGTTTTCGCCTGGTATTGGTGTAGCGAAGCACCCAATTGATTTATGCTTCCTGCGAGCTCCTTCATTGTGTCATCGAGTGACTTGGTTGGTTCTTGCTGATTATTCGGGCCGGCTTGGTAGTGATTTGGTCCTCTTTGCTGATATTGGCCTGTTGATGGAGCGTTATGGTTATACTATCGGTGGGGGGGTTGGTAGAATGACTGAGCTAGTTGAGGGACAGCTGGTTGTGCTTCCTTCTGAGGATAGTTGTTGTTACGCCAGTTCGGGTTGGTTGTTGACCATATTGTCGGTTTTGTCCGGCTCTGTCGTTGCTGTTGTTGTTGTTGTTGTTGTATCCTTGGTATCCTTCCACTGCATTCACTTCTGCTGGTTCCTCTTCTATTAGTGTCGGGCATGCATCAGTTTTGTGGTCCGTAGAACCACAAAAGTCGCAAGGCTTAACAGGAACTGGTTGTCTTCGTAGGAACTGAATCATCATCTCCTTTAATTGTTTCATCTCTTCTTGCATGGAGTTCATCGGTGTTTCAGCTTTTGCCACATTCCTTGTTCGGGAAAATTCTTCCTGACGAGTCGTCTCTTCTCTAAATCGGGCATTTTTAGCAACGTCGGTGATGAGATCCCTTATGCCACTTAATGATAGATTCATCATGGATCCTCCAGCTGAGGCATCCAGGAGCATTTTGTCTAAGGGTCTTAATCCATCAATGAGATACTCGACGATGAGTTTCTTGGGCAGTCCAAGGGTACAGCAGCTTCTTTCCAGGTGGTTGAACTTTTCCAGGTAGTCGTACATGGTTTCATTGGGCCCTTGCTTGATGTCTTGTAATTGCCTCCTTACTTGCATTGCTCTTCCTGCCGGGTAATATTTGTCTAGGAATTTCTTTTGCACCTGAGCCCATGTTCTGATGCTACCGGAAGGCAAAGAAAGGAACCAGTCGTTTTCCGTGTCAATGAGGGAAAAATAGAACGCGTTCAACTTGAAGTCGTCTATACTCACTCGATTGGGTTTTAGTTTTTGGCAAATGCCGTGTAAGCGTTGGAGGTGAGTTGTCGCAGATTCTCCATGTGCTCCTGAGAACTTGGGCAAGCTATGGGCCACTGATGTGTTGATTGTAATGTATTCTAGTTCAGGGCCCTCGTAGATGCACCATGGTTGCGTTTCGAAATCTGGGGCATTCAGCTCTCCCATCGTAGGTGCGCGGTAGTTGTTATTCCCATAGTAGTCGTCGAAGACAGGTTCTTGCCTAGGCATTTGTCGAGGTTGAGGGTGTGGGGGACGTATAAGGGGTTGCACTGGACCAGCTGCATTTCGGTCCTCGGGTGGTCCTTGGTTTCTTCGGGCAACCTCCCTATCACGAGCTCTTCTGTCTCGGATGATTTGTTCCGGATCGTCGACAAATGGAAGTGGCACCTCATCATTTCGATCGTACAGGTTTATTTCTTCGTCATCCTGGTAGTCATGGTGGCTTCCTTCGCGAGACATGGTTGTTTTGAAGCGAGAATCGATTCAAAGAACTTATCCGATTAATTAACTAATTCCCCGGCAACGGCGCCAGTTTTGACGGAGCCCACCGCACTGTCGTTAAGGTGTGGTGTTCTCTGTGCAAAAGCAAATTTATATTCCGCTACTCGTGACTTCACTACTGGGTAGCAAGTGGTAAGTAGGGGTCGAACCCAAGGGAATTAGGGGGATAAGCTATTCTTTGAGGGAATTGTACAGCGAGGGAGCGTGTTTTAGGTTGATTGAGGTTTTAGTGCGGGAAAGTAAGTGATTGGTTGGTTGGTTTTGGTTTTTAGTGCGGAAAAGTAAATGACAGAAAATGTAAATACTGAAAATAAACGAGAAGACTTACAGCGGTTGTTGCGTGATTGGCAAGTCCTCCGGAAGGTGAGCAGTTGATAAGCAGTTTATACTAAAATTGAAAGTAAGTGCAAGGGGTTTTTTAAATCTAAGGAAAGCATTCGGTTTCTGGGGCCTTGTATCTTAGCCTGTTTATCATTGACCTTTAGTGATCCTTCTAAGTATTCAAAAGTGTATCAAGGCCATTTCAAGCGCTCGATTTGCACACACCGTCTAGCCCATTTCAAGGTCGTAGAGCACTTGTTCTATTTAGACTAGCACCCCATTTCAAGGTATACTAGCCTATGTGCATCCATTTGATCAATCATTTCCGATCAAACCAAATGGTGTTTAAAAGAGGTCGAACTCCTCAGATAAGCTTTGTCATTTCAAGCATCTACTTACCCGAGTATGTTCACGAACCCCCACAGAAGAGTTTTGCCATTTCAAGTATCCACTCAACCTTGGAAGTTCTGGCCTAATATATGGCACATAGAACAAGTTTTGAATAAAAAGAAGAGGCACTAAAAAGATGGCCTAAAACATTTTATGATACAAGTACACCCCTTCAACCGAATGAAGAGTTTAGCTACGAATATCCATAGAGGTGGATACCATAGCTAAGTACTTACGGGTTTTGAAAGACAGTAAGTAAGGGAAAGGGGTGAGTACTTCAAGAACCGACAAGAGTACTCAAGAATAGAGAAAAGTAAAGCTTGAGTACTACAAGAACCGACAAGAGTAGTCAAGAGCGAACTATAATACTCAAGAACCAACAGGAGTATTATAGATATAGAACAAAAGCTTACAAAGTACCAAATCTTAGAGAGAGAAGTGTTTTTGATTTTGGGATGTTTTACAAGTGAAGGGGAGAGGCTCTATTTATAGCCATAGGAGGAGGAGATGTGTGGAGGAGAAAGAGGACACATGGCACAAAGCCATGGTCTCCTCAAAGCCGCCGGTGGCCGGTCATGGAGGAGAAGCCGCCGGTCATGGAGGGGAGGGGAGGGGAAAACCACCCCATGAGTCATCCTTCTTCCCCAAGTAGCCGGTCATCTAGAGGGGAGATGAGGAGTTTTGTGATTTTTGTGATGTTTTCACAAAAATATCGGTGTATTTCAGCTCCGGACTGACTTTGGTTGCTCCTCGATTGGATTTGTTTTGGGTAATTCAATGTTAGGATCTTGAGATTTCTTCAGTCGGCATCTGGTCTTGACCTTGGAATGACTCGTAATATATTTTCTGCGTAAAAACTCCTCCTTAGCGTGTTTTCTCTCTAAGCTCCAAAATACCCCGTAGATAAATATCGGAACTAACAAGCAAAAGTTAAATAGACAAACAGTCTAACTTGGCGGGTTTAACTGTGTTTATAATTCGTATAATTATGGTCCATCAACATCAATAAGAGGCTAAATACAGGTGTTATGCTGCTGAAACTAGAAAAGCGGGAACTAGAATCCAAAGTCAACATTCTTGCACGAGAGAAAGGAAACTTGGAGAAAGAAGTAATAGAGCTGAAACAAACTGCAGAAGGAGACAAACAAGAATCGAAGAAACTCTTGTAAGAGATGGGCACAATCAAGAAGCTCCTGAATGGTCTGAACACATGATCCAAGAATCTGGACCAGATATTGTCTGTGCAAAGAAGAGTAAAAGATACTACCGGACTTGGATTCACTGGAGAGAAGAAAAGTGGTGAAACAAAGTTTGTAAAAGCTAGTGGCACAGCTCTTAACAACAACAAAAACAAGACAGCGGATAAGTTCGTCCGTGCCAGAGAAGATTACAACCATTTTCGTGTCCCTAGAGATGTGGATGGCAACGTGCTAGGGTGTGCTACTACTGCAACAAACCTGGACACATCAAGCGTCATTGCTATTGTTACAGACGTGACAGTCAGATCAACGAATCAACAAGGAGACGAAGTAGCATGGGGTGGAGACCAAGGAATGATCAATACTGCTGTGTCTCATACAGTTCAACTGACAAGGAGGATGAGGAGAGCTGGTTCTTTGACAGCGGCTGTTCAAGACACATGACTGGAGTACGGGAAAACCTGACTAATCTGACACCTATCGACGGGCACCATGTGACGTTTGGTGACGGGAAAAGAGCAAGAGTTCTCGCCAAAGGAACTCTGAATGTGGGAGGCATGCCAAAGCTAGAGGATGTTTATTGGGTTGATGGACTAAAGGCAAATCTGCTCAGTATTAGCCAGTTGTGTGATGGCCGAAATCAAGTTCAATTCACAAGAAATTCCTGCCAAGTCTATGACAAACATGGTGTATGCGTAATGGAAGGAGATCGTGTTAGCAACAACCGTTATATCCTAAGCCGTGCCACAACCCCGACAGCAATTACATACATGCTGAGCAAGTCCAATGAAGTACATCTATGGCATCAACGCTTGGGACACATAAATTTCAGAGCTTTGAAATTCTTGGCCAACGAGCGGTTGATTGAAGGTATTCCTAATATTAGAGGAGATATGCAAATTATTTGTGGTGATTGTCAAGCAGAAAAGCAGACTCGAGCAGCGCACAAGAAAGTGGACAGAATCTACACCAAGCGTCCTATTGAGCTATTGCATATGGATCTAATGGGACAAATGCAGGTGGAGAGTATTGGGCATAAGAGGTATGCTTTCGTATGTATAGATGACTACACCAGATACTCCTAGATTATGTTCTTGCGCGAGAAGTCCGAAGCTGTGCATGCCTTCGTACAACTTGCTACCTGTCTGATTAATGAAAGGAGAAATCGAGGAGAAAATCTCTTGTCCATACAAAGTGACCATGGGCGGGAGTTTGAGAATGAGAAGTTTGCTCGGTTCTGTAATGGGCAAGGCATTGTTCACCAATTCTCCTCTCCCATCACACCGCAACAGAACGGAGTTGTAGAACAGAGAAATCGAACTGTACAAGAGATGACGAGAGTTATGTTGCATGTGAAGAACGTTCCCTTGAATCTGTGGGCTGAAGCTATGTTAACTGCTACCTACGTCCTGAACAGAGTCCTGATTCGACTAGGGATGGACAAGTGACAGCGCGTCGTTGATACGCTGCAAATTTACATTTATAGTTTGACTACTCGTGGCTCACTATTGGATCAGTAGAGCGGTAAGTAGGGGTCGAACCCAAGAGAGTCAGTGTGGAGTAGTTGTTCTTGAAAAGAAAAGAAAAATAAAGTAAAGACAGGTTGGGTTTTTTGGTTGTTTTTTAGACAGAAAAGTAAATGACAGAAAGTAAATAACTAAAAAGTAAATGACTGAAATGTAAAGTGCTGAAAGTAAGTACTGAAAAGTAAATTGCTGGAACAGTTGAGTTCAATATCAACCAAACAACATACTTTTGGTTTGTCGCACGCTGTATTTCAAGCGCAATATGTGCCAAATTTATGTTGGATTGATGTTGAAAAGGTCTGTAGTGAAAGTAAAGTGCGGAAAGTAAATACTGAAAGTAAAGTGCATAAAATTAAGTGCGTAAAAGTAAAGTGCAGAAAAGTAAAGTGCTGAAATGTAAATGACAGAAAAGTAAAGTACTGAAAGTAAATGACAGGTAAGTAAGGACGAAAGATATTCAGTCTAGGGTCTCTACTTGTGAGACAACCATCATGGACGTCAAATGATCTTACTTTGTGTTCATAAGTGTGGAGTTATTCCTTTTCAAGACTTAACCCCTAAAGTAAGGCTTTTTCAAGCGCTTACACCACAATCTACTCCAAAATCAAGACATAGACTTCTAGTTCTAAGTGCAGCCACTTGATCTTCAGTTACGATCAACCAAGCGACTTAAGGAAGAGTAAACTACTCGGCTAAGCTTTGCTCTTTCGAGCATCCACTTAGCCTAGTTGTCTAATCAAGATTGAACTACTCGGCTAAGCTTTCCTCTTTCGAGCATCCACTTAGCCTTGTCGTTCAACCGAGTAATGGCACCGAACTAGTTGACACAAAATAGCATTAAGTTCTAGTCTCAAGATGCATACACAAGTATGAACACCCCTTGACCTAATATGCTTAGCTACTTGTATTCATGGTAAGGAATACAAGCACCATACTTACAAAAGAAAACAAGAAAACAAGAACAAGGAAAGTAAAAAGAGGACTTCGGTTTTGACAAGAAAGTAAAGGAGAGGAGCTCCAAATCAAGACAAGGGAAAGTAAAGGAGAGGAGCTCCAAATAAAGAACAAGGAAAGTGAAGTGCTTGGCTGGAAAGTAAGAGCTTAGAAGCTCAAGAACAAGTGAAGAACAAAGAACAAAAGTGTGTTTGTATTGAAAATGAAGTGGAGAAGAGAGATAAGCTCTCAACTCCCTAAGTTTGTGGCACTTCTACATCTAAGGCTAAGCCTATATTTATAGAAGAGGAAACTTGGGGACTAAGTTTTGCATTGGAAAATATCCCAAAAGCAAGTCACTCTCATTGGCTTAGCCAAAAGCAAAGCACATGGGTTGTGGAAGAGGATAAGAACCACCCAGCCACCACTTGCTCTTATCTCTTCCTTGAGCCACGAATTGGTCTTGGTTTGAAGCCAAAGGGCAACCACTTGACTTGGTTGAGGCTTGGGACAAGTCACTTGGACTTGGTTGAGGCTTAGTTTCTTCCCAAAGGTCAACCGAAGTGAATAGTAAGGCCAACCGGGAAATAAGTAGTTTGGATTTAGTTGAACTTCGCCGGAATGTGGCCGGAGCAAGAAATGACCGGAGCATGGTGGTGAGGATATGAGCTTGATCGGAGCATCACCGGAGGTTGGCCGGAGTTTGCCGGAATATGGCCGGAATATGGCCGGAATCTGGCCGGAGCTTTGGTCGGAGCTTCTTGGACTTTGGAGAGTGTATTCTAAACGACAAAGTCATTCTAAGATGATCTCAAGAAGGATGCTAAGCCAAATTCTGCCCAGAACATGGTCGAAATCCAAATCGGCCGAAATTGCCCTGTTTTGGCCTTGACCGGGCTCATGCCCTTGGTAGTGCGTTCTTGTCCAAATGCCGACGGTTCTAGCATATTTGAGTGATTTGAAGTCGGGTCCATGAAGGTTGCTAAGGCTGAATTTGATCGTAGCATGATCGAGCCCTATGATGGCCTAGAACTCGGTCCCTTGGCCTAGGACGGCTTGAATTTTGGACCTTGCGTTCTTTGCCTTTTGAGTGTGGATTTGGGACGACATTCTTCATGGAAATCGAATGGCCGAAGTGGTTTGGTCGGAATCTAGCCGGGACCTGGTCTTGGCCTGAAATGAAGCTCTCCTCGGCCTTTGGTCTATCGGGCTCGGCGCGCCCGGACGCGTCCTGCGTTCTCGGTACTGGCCTGGGCTCTCTCGATCCTGGATGAATTTCCTCGGGCCATGGTCGATTTTCCTCGGGCCTTGGTTGCGACTTCTTGGCCAGAAATGCTTGGTGTGCTTTTTGGGCATAAATCTCCCCTTTTAGGCATGTTTCATCTTTAGACCCCAAAATAGCCTATATACAAAAAAAGGCATTAACAAGCACTTTTTCGTATGATCAAATGTCTAATTTGGTGGGTTTAACTGTCTTGATGAATCATATAAATACGCGCCATCAAATACCCCCACACTTAATCTTGTTCGTCTCGAACAAGTGTAGTCAATAAGAGGAACGACAACACCCTAAGTCATGAATATGAATGATAGATGCAAAACTAGACTTCACCTTTTGCATGCATAAGTTAATTGATTCCAAACGAAATCATGCTCACATATGAAAGTAACTAGATACTTGTTACCTTTGAGCCGAGATGCAAACCAATTTGGATGATTGGGAGATAGCCACTTTTTAGGCCTTTGAACTGCACTCTCGGATCCGATCTTACTATATGGTTATGTTACTTGCTTCTTCTAGCACGTGATTGATTCGGGCAACTTGGGTTGAGCTCTTTTTCTTTGTTTGTGTGGTTGGACAGCTTTTGTAGTGAGGTTTGGCCTTCAGCCTTTGATTTGACTCTTTGAGTACTTCACTTTTGCTTCGGTTTGGTTTCACCATATTGGCTGATTTCTTTCTTTTCTTCTTTGAGCTTTGCTCCTTTGATGATTTCTCGTTCATTTCTTCACTTTTGGGAGGTCCAATCATCGCCCGAGAGCATATGGAAATACCTCCCCGCTCTTTCTCATCCTTGACCTTTTCGCGCGGGTCAAGATGAGAGTCGCTCATCTCTTTTCTCGGCTACTTTGGACTAGAGAATGGACGGTTTGATTCCCGTCCCGCCTCTTGCATAGACGCTGCATGGCGGAGTCCACTCTTCACCAAGAAGCCCGAAGTGCAGCCTCCACAATCTTCACATAACCATAAATTAAGGATCCGGTCCCTTGAGTGCTTGTCAAGCCTCTCTAGGGCATTTCTTTCAACTCCACATCCTACGTTATCTCAGCACACAAGGACAAGTAGAAAGTTAAATACACATGTTTTTACACAACTAAGTTTTCACAAGGAAATGCATGAATCGGATCTATCTATTTTCACATCATGAAAGTGTATATTTTCAAAAAGTGTTGACTACTATGTGCAATAACTACTATGTGCAAATACTACTCAAATACCCCCACACTTTTGAACGAAGCCGTTCCTCACGGAACGACTTAGTTCAAAACACAAAATATAAGTAAAACGAAAGGAGGTGAGTTTTTAAAAAAATCGACATACAAAAATAAAACTGAAAAAACTGAATATGCCGGGTTACCTCCCGGCAAGTGCCTTTGTTTGACGTCGTTGGCTCGACGGTACCTCTCCTAGGGATCATAAGTTCGGATCCCATGGGTGTTTAAGGTCGAACTTCTTCTCGGCTGCCCTTTTATTCTCCCCAAAGAACTTGTGGAGTGATGTGCTCGGTTTGGTTCTCCATTGGTCCGGCAGGTTCTTTTTCACATGCTTCCGAGAAGGTGATGGCTCCTTGACCATAGCTGCTGGTCCATTGAGCCGTGGTCTCTTGCTACTCCATCCCGGCTTCCATTCTTTTGGGCCATGTCTTTGTCGCTTCTTCATGTATGAACGGTCGGCACCTTTGCAATTCTGGAAGTTCAGCATTGTGCCATCAAGTGTAGGCGACTTTAAACATGCGCCCATGCTAAGCTTCTTTTTTGTGTCAGCGGAGATGGGTTGTCTTGGAACAAGTGAGTTTTCCGAGCCGCTTTGTTGAGTCGTGGTGAATGAGCGCTCCATCATTGGCTTTTCTTGCCCTTTATTTGCCTCCAACTCCCCTTGCACCTCATCATCATTGATTCCATGATCTACGGTGGCTATGATCTGCATAAAACATGAAGGGTTAAGTTGGGGCTTCTCGGCCATGAGGTCTGGGTCTTTCTCGACAAGCCCGTCCGTGAGGACCGGGGCTGTCTCGGCTAGCTCACCAATGAGGACCGGGACTTCTGTTGGCTCGGCAGTGAGGACTGTGTTAGACTCGGCTGGTTCGGCAATGAGGTCCGGGACCGGCGTGATTTCCTCGGGTAGATTGGTAATGTGGACCGGGCTTGAATTGGGCAGTTTTTCTTCTAACTCCCAGGGGTAATCTGAGTGGAGCTCTTCTTCAGGCAACCATGGGTACTCATCCTCGTCATTTATATGGTCTCCGGGGGCAATCACACAGAGGTCCGGGTCTGATTTGGGTAGTTCTTCTTTGGCCATACGAGAGTCCTCATTCTTTGCCGGCTCCGTGGGCCCTTCCTTGATGACCCTTGGCTTAAGCATCTCATTGATCAGATATGCCGTTTCTTTTTGAGCCGCCTCAACTATTGCCCATGATTTCTCGGCTTCGGCCTGGTTTTGGTGAATCGAGGCACTCAATTGCTGTATGTCTGTGGCTAACTACTGGGTGCTAGTTGCCAGCTCCATGGGCTCCATTGTAAGCTCTTCCTTGCTGACCCTTGCAGCTTCGTTTTCTGCCGCCCATGATTCGGGTTCGGCCCTGATTTGGTGCACCATGTTGGCAAGTTTTTCGAGCCGCATGGCTTGATCTTGTTTCGCGCTTCTTGCCATATCTTCTATTAAGTTCCACAGATCATCCATGCTTAAGTTATCCACCGAGCCTCCTGCCGCATCATTAAGCCTATTCCACTCTTGTGGCATCATTCCACCGAGAAACCTTTGAAGAAGATCGAAGTTGGTGAATCCATAGTGCGGGCAGCTCGTCAAAATGGAGTCAAAGTACGCCAAGTACTCGTCAAAGTTTCGTCCCGGGATTGCTCTATGTTGTTGATCTTCTCGCGGACTTCAAGTTTGAAGGATGGTGGGGAAAACTCCTCATAGTACCAAGGCTCGCTTTCATAGTACAACGACATGTTGGGCTGCAAAACAAAAACAAAAACAAAAAGAACAATAACTTCGAAACACAACTCCCCGGCAACGGCGCCAAAATTTGACAGCGCGTCGTTGATACGCTGCAAATTTACATTTATAGTTCCACTACTCGTGGCTCACTATTGGATTAGTAGAGCGGTAAGTAGGGGTCGAACCCAAGAGAGTCAGTGTGGAGTAGTTGTTCTTAAAAAGAAAAGAAAAATAAAGTAAAGACAGGTTGGGTTTTTTGGTTGTTTTTTAGACAGAAAAGTAAATGACAGAAAGTAAATAACTGAAAAGTAAATGACTGAAATGTAAAGTGCTGAAAGTAAGTACTGAAAAGTAAATTGTGGGAACAGTTGAGTTCAATATCAACCAAACAACATACTTTTGGTTTGTCGCACGCTGTATTTCAAGCGCAATACGTGCCAAAGTTATGTTGGATTGATGTTGAAAACGTCTGTAGTGAAAGTAAAGTGCGGAAAGTAAATTGCGTAAAGTAAATACTGAAAGTAAAGTGCCTAAAATTAAGTGCGTAAAAGTAAAGTGTAGAAAAGTAAAGTGCTGAAATGTAAATGACAGAAAAGTAAAGTACTGAAAGTAAATGACAGGTAAGTAAGGACGAAAGATATTCAGTCTAGGGTCTCTACTTGTGAGACTACCATCATGGACGTCAAATGATCTTACTTTGTGTTCATAAGTGTGGAGTTATTCCTTTTCAAGACGTAACCCCTAAAGTAAGGCTTTTTCAAGCGCTTACACCACAATCTACTCCAAAATCAAGACATAGACTCTAGTTCTAAGTGCAGCCACTTGATCTTCAGTTACGATCAACCAAGCGACTTAAGGAAGAGTAAACTACTCGGCTAAGCTTTGCTCTTTCGAGCATCCACTTAGCCTAGTTGTCTAATCAAGATTGAAATACTCGGCTATGCTTTCCTCTTTCGAGCATCCACTTAGCCTTGTCGTTCAACCGAATAATGGCACCGAACTAGTTGACACAAAATAGCATTAAGTTCTAGTCTCAAGATGCATACACAAGTATGAACACCCCTTGACCGAATATGCTTAGCTACTTGTATTCATGGTAAGGAATACAAGCACCATACTTACAAAAGAAAACAAGAAAACAAGAACAAGGAAAGTAAAAAGAGGACTTCAGTTTTGACAAAGAAAGTAAAGGAGAGGAGCTCCAAATCAAGACAAGGGAAAGTAAAGGAGAGGAGCTCCAAATCAAGAACAAGGAAAGTAAAGTGCTTGGCTGGAAAGTAAGAGCTTAGAAGCTCAAGAACAAGTGAAGAACAAAGAACAAAAGTGTGTTTGTATAGAAAATGAAGTGGAGAAGAGAGATAAGCTCTTAACTCCCTAAGTTTGTGACACTTCTACATGTAAGGCTAAGCCTCTATTTATAGAAGAGGAAACTTGGGGACTAAGTTTTGCATGGGAAAATATCCCAAAAGCAAGTCACTCTCATTGGCTTAGCCAAAAGCAAAGCACATGGGTTGTGGAAGAGGATAAGAACCACCACTTGGGATATTTCAAGCCAAAGCCACCACTTGCTCTTATCTCTTCCATGAGCCACGAATTGGTCTTGGTTTGAAGCCAAAGGGCAACCACTTGACTTGGTTGAGGCTTGGGACAAGTCACTTGGACTTGGTTGATGCTTAGTTTCTTCCCAAAGGTCAACCGAAGTGAATAGTAAGGCCAACCGGGAAATAAGTAGTTAGGATTTAGTTGGACTTCGCCGGAATGTGGCCGGAGCAAGAAATGACCGGAGCATGGTGGTGAGGATATGAGCTTGATCGGAGCATCACCGGAGGTTGGCCGGAGTTCGCCAGAATATGGCCGGAATCTGGCCGGAGCTTTGGTCGGAGCTTTATGGATTTTGGAGAGTGTATTCTGAACGACAAAGTCATTCTAAGATGATCTCAAGAAGGATGCTAAGCCAAATTCTGCCCAAAATATGGTCGAAATCCCAAATCGGCCGAAATTGCCCTATTTTGGCCTTGACCGGGCTCGGGCCCTTGGTAGTGCATTCTTGTCCAAACGCCGACGGTTCTACCATATTTGAGTGATTTGAAGTTGGGTCCATGAAGGTTGCTAAGGCTGAATTTGATCGTAGCATGGTCGAGCCCTATGATGGCCTAGAACTCGGTCCCTTGGCCTAGGACGGCTTGAATTTTGGACCTTGCGTTCTTTGCCTTTTGAGTGTGGATTTGGGACGACATTCTTCATGGAAATCGAATGGCCAAAGTGGTTTGGTCGGAATCTAGCCGGGACCTGGTCGTGGCATGAAATGAAGCTCTCCTCGGCCTTTGGTCTACCGGGCTCGGTGCGCCCGGACGCGTCCTGCGTTCTCGGTTTTGGCCTGGGCTCCCTCGGTCCTGGGTGAATTTCCTCGGGCCATGGTCAATTTTCCTCGGGCCCTGGTTGCGACTTCTTGGCCAGAAATGCTTGGTGTGCTTTTTGGGCATAAATCTCCCCTTTTAGGCATGTTTCCTCTTTGGACCCCAAAATAGCCTATATACACAAAAAGGCATTAACAAGCACTTGTTCGTATGATCAAATGTCTAATTTGGTGGGTTTAACTGTCTTGATGAATCGTATAAATACGCGCCATCAACAAGACTAGCTATGAGCTATAGAAAGGAAGAAAGCCTACTGTTAAGCACTTTCATGTCTTTGGAAGTACTTGCTATATTCTGACTGATAGGGAACAAAGACAGAAGCTGGACAGGAAGTGTGATGAAGGACGGTTCCTGGGTTGTTCTCCAAACAGTAGAGTCTATCGTGTCTACAGTAAGAGAACTAGAACACTGGTTGAATCAATCAATGTGGTGATCAACAATGCCAAGGATTCTCTTTTGAGGAAGGAGCCAGATGATGATGTGGAAACTCAGGATACAAGTCGCAAGCCTGTGCAAGGGTCTGTACCAGATGCAAATTCTGAGATTGTGCCTGAAACTGTGTTAGAATCGGCCGAGAAGGAGGATGATGTACATATGCAAGATTCTAAAGATACTTGTCATCAACCTGTGCATGGGTATGTACCAGATACGAACCCTGAAGTTGTGCCTGAGACTGTGTTAGACGATAATGATGTACACATGCAAGATGCTGATGAAAGTGAGGTGAATCAAACTCAATCAGGAAGTGGTGAAAACAGCTTGCAAATGTCTAGCAGAATCCAAAAGAATCATCCCCTGTCAAGTATCATTGGCAATCCTCACGACAAGATCAAAACTAGAGGTAAACCCCATATTAATTACAGAGATATGTTAACCATAGCTACTATTTGTCAAAGGTGGAACCCAAGAATGTGAAGGAAGCCTTGCAAGATGATCATTGGATCACGGCCATGCAAGAGGAGTTGGGAGAATTCACTCGTAACAATGTTTGGGATCTTGTTCCTCGTCCAAGTGGAGTCAATATTATTGGAACGAAGTGGATATACAAAAACAAGACTGATGAAAGTGGCAACATTACGAGAAGCAAAGCCAGACTAGTTGCTCAAGGGTACACTCAAATAGAGGGGATCGATTTTGACGAAACATTTGCCCCAGTAGCACGCTTGGAAGCTATTCGTCTTCTACTTGTAGTGGCTTGCTACCTCAAGTTCAAACTGTTCCAGATGGACGTTAAGAGTGCTGAACAGGCTTGTCGTCGTACCTGTGCAAAAACAATTTATAATCTCCTCACTTCAGACTGTGGATTAGAACAGCGGTAAGCAAGGGTCGAACCCAATGGAGCTAGATGGTTACTACTTCGTTCTGTAATGGAGAAAAACAAGAAACTAGAGTGAAAGTACTGGTTAGTGAACACTAAGAAGGCACGAAAATTGCTGGGGTTTTATCAATCAGAGAAGATATTCAGGTTAGGGTATTATTCAATTGTGACTTGGTTTTATCATTGATTTCTAATTATCGTGTTTCTAATTCCTAAGTGTGGTTACTTCCCTTCCAAGTTGTAACCTAAAGCAGTGTCTTTCTGGACGCCTACACCACAATTAAACCTAATAATTCAATACTCCATTCCAAGATATATCGAATTAGTGCACTACTTGTTAATAGCTCTCTAGTATCAACAAATAGCAAATAGGGGAGTTGAATTGATCAGTTAAGCTTTGCCATTCCAAGCCTCCACTTAACTTCACAATTCAATCCAAATAATGAGCACAAACGATTTAATCGAATAACGAAACAAGCATTAAGATTCAAATCTCAAAAACATAAGTCACAATTATTTAACCCTAACCCGAATATGGGTTTTAGTTACACATAGTCATAAGGAAATAATGCAGGGAAATAAAAGGGAAATAACAACTTCACTGATGACCGAGTAAACAATAGAGCAAGGCACGGCTGAATGAGCGGATGGACTGGCGAGCAAGGGCGGCGCAACAATGGTGGCGGGCAGAGGAGAGGAGTCGAATGAGAACTGTGTGATGAGATTTCTCTCTGATTTTCTGATGATTTGAAGACTGCGGGATCTCTTGTATTTATAGGGTTTGAGAAACCCTAACTTGGTGATAAAGCTACGAAACCCTAGCATCGCATGCAAATTGGGCCGGCTGCTGGACTTTGGACGTGCGAATGGACTCAGCATGAAATTTGGATTTTTCCCCGAAGTTACTGTTCACGGCCCGAAAATCACTGTTCACGCCGGATTTACTATTCACGCCGGATTTACTATTCACGCTGAGTTACTGTTCACGAGCCGAAAAACACTGTTCACGGCCCTCTTTTGGCTCCGTTCTTCCACTGCGATGTTTTTGGCTTCAAAAGCCGTCTTTTAAGCACGATTCCTCCTAGAGCTTCCAAATCACCTGAAATACGAAATAACACTAAAAAGTAACTGTTCGCATAATAAAGTGAATGAAATGGTGGGAATTAATGACTCTATGAGTCGTATAAATACGGCTCATCAAACCACCCCACACTTAAACTTGTTCGTCCCGAACAAGAACTAGGTCATAAGAGGAACGATTAATGTAAACATCACAATGCTTCGGTCATCCTAGACGAGCTACATGGACATGAATTAAGCTACTATAGATCTCGCCAGTTATGCATGTTTGCTACTAATATCATCGTGCGAAAAACATGGGGTTAATGATACGTGTTACCTTTGAGTCGAGATGCAAACCAATTCGGATGTATCGGGAGATAGCCCTTTTTAGACCCATGAACCCTCATTCTCGGACTCGAACTCGCTGCTATATGGTTATGCTTTGCCGCTTTTTCTTGCACGTGATTGATTCGAGCTTCAAAGTGTTGAGTGCTTTTCGGCCAGCTATAGTGTCATCTGATTTGGGATTTCAATGATGCTTTCACATGAGAAACGTGTGGACTATCACAATGGTGGTGGATTTGAACTTTTGTAGTGTGGATTGTGACTTGCTCGAACCGTGATTTCTTCTCCTTTTGACGCGAGTCAAGCCGAGGGTCGCTCGTCTATTTTCCCGGTTACTCGGATTAGAAACCTTCCTGCTCTCACTCATCATCGTCCATTTGACACGGGTCAAGTCAAGGGTCGCTTGCCTATTTTCTCGGCTACTTGGACTAGAGCTTGGACGGTGTGAAGTTTTCCCGTCCCGACCAACCGCAAGGGTGCCGCAGTGGCGGAGCAGACTCGTACTATGTCGTCTCGAAGTGCTAGCCTCCACGAGCTCTACATAACCATACATCCTGAGTTCGGTCTTTGAATGATCTGTCAAGTCTCTCTAGGGCGTTTCTATGAACTCCACATCCCTGTTTATCTCAACTAACAAAGGCACGTAAAGATTTTAAGATCACATGTTAGTCGCACAAATCAAGTTTCATCAAAGACATGCATGTAAAATCGGCTATATCTATTTCACCCAATCACTATCCAATACTGCAAGTCTAGGAAATAGTGAAGTATCATGTACAAAAATTTTAAAAATGACTCGAAACGTGCTGACTCTGTATGGTGGGCATGCTGACTCAATACTGACTCTCCCACCCCACACTTTTGAAATGAGCCGTGTCCTCACGGCACGACTCAAATCTAGACACACAAATGCATGCAATAAATAGATAAGGAAAGGAAAAGGGTAGAACGAGACTCCCCTGGGGTGTAGACGGTGGTCGGCTGAACTCGGATCAAGTCCGGGGCTAAAATGCGTAGCTCCAAGGGAATTATCCGGCCGACTAAGTCCAATCCCTACAAAATGAAACCAAATCCTTTCCAAGGTACAATGTGACAATAATGACTCAAAACAACATAATAAGTAAATAAACCGAAATGTAAAAGAATTGCAAACCGTGCAGGGCTGCCTCCCTGCGAGCGCCTTTGTTTAACGTCGTTGGCTCGACAGTACCTCTGTAGGGATCACAAGTTAGGGTCCCATGGGCGTGTGAGGTCATATTTCTGCTCAGCAACTCCCTCTGTTCGTCCAGTGTGCGCATCTAGCTGTGCGCTCTGCTCTACTCTCCAAGATTCAGATGGTTTCTTCCCCTTATAGCCTCGAGAAGATGTGGACATCTTGGCCATAGCTGCTGGCCTGGTAGTCTGTAGAGCCTGCTCTGGTGGGTCTGGAACTAGGGTGTCGTACTCTGATGTGTGCACAATGTCTGGCGGTTTCCTTGTGCGTGGACGATCGTCATCCTCGTAGACATAGAAGTCTGCTTCCTTCCCACCGCATGATAATGACAGTAATCCTATGCCCATGTCAATCCAGGTTTTGGTGGTGTAGAGGAATGGCCGTCCCAAAATGAGCCCTGGTGGTTCGACTTTTCTGGATTTTTCCATCTGCAAGACATAGAAATCTGCAGGCACAGCAAGATCTCCTACTCGGAGGGTTAGATCTTCAAGCAATCCAGTAGGGCGAACACAAGACTTATCCCCTAATTCTATAGACAACCTAGGTGGTTTCAATGGTCCAAGACCCAGCGAGCAATACAAAGAGTAAGGCATGACATTAATAGCAGCACCCAAATCAATTAAGCAGTGAGGTATTTGGGTCTTACCGATACCACAGGTAACCGTGAAGGCCCCTGGGTCCTTACTCTTTCCTGAAGGTGTCTCCTGGCTCGCAGTGGGTGCACGCCTCATCATCTGGTCGTTCTGCGTAGGCCTCACCACCAAGCTCATCTCTGGTTCCACTTCCTTAGTAACCTGGCTTTCGGGAGCGCGACTACCTGCATAGCATAAGAGGAACTGTGAATTTCGGCCTCCTGAGCCATAAGGGCTGAGTCTGGTTGAGTCGTATTGAGGGTGCCCGAGCTAGGTTCTTCTGTGGGCTCCTCGAGTGCTGCATCTGTAGCTACTATCTCTACTTGGCTGACGTTCCCTCTTGGGTTCTCAACTGTCTGTGAGGGAAGTCGTCCTGCATTCAGAGTGGCTGCGAGACCTGAGACTGTCGTATTGAGCTGGGACATCTGCTTCTTCAGATCTTCTATGTCTCCCTTGGTTGTGGCCCGGTCCTGAATCACAGCTGATGCTAGATCTTTTATCATGTCCTCGAGAGCCTTGTTGGATGAGCCTTGATTGCTCGGACCTGGCTGATTACTGTTCTGCCCTCTCTGCTGGTACTTATTTGGTGCATTCTGCTGGTACTGTCCAGGCGTATTCTGCCGAAACTGATGATGTGGGTGCATGTAGGGCTGTTGAGGCACATTCTGACGTGCTGGCTGATGTTGCTGATTGTTGCTTCTCCAAAGCTGTCCATTGGCCCCTTGATTGGGTGCTGCTACGTCATGTTGTCTGACTGGCCCTGGCTGATTGCCATAACTCTGATAATTGCCCACTGCATTTACATCAGCCTGGTTGTCTGCTACTAAGGTAGGGCACTCGTCCGTCTTGTGATCGGTAGCTGCACAGAACTCACATGGCTTCACCTGGACTGGTTGCCTTCGGATGACATGTTGCATCAGCTCCCTCATTTCCTTCATTTCTGTGGCCATAGCACTGATTGAGGGCTCAACTTTCGACACGTTCTTTGTTCGGGCATACTCGTCCTCCTTGGTTGATTCATCCTGGAACCGCTCACTTTCTGCCACTGATATGATCTTCTGTTTTACTCTGGCTGGCATCAGGTTCATGAGATTACCTCCTGCTGAGGCTTCCAACAGCTTCCTCTCTAGCCTGCGTAGTCCATCCAGCATGTATTCGACAATGACTTTCTCTGGGAGCTCGAGGTTGCAGCAACTCTTTTCCAAGGCCAGGAACTTCTCCACATACTCGTACATAGTCTCATTTGGGCCTTGCTTGAGCTCTTGTAACTGCTTCCGGACTTGCGCTGCACGCCCAGCTGGATAGTATTTGCTGACGAATTGCTTTTGCATCTGGTCCCATGTGTAGATACTATCGGGGGGCAAGGATAGAAACCAATCTGCGGCAGCGTTTGTAAGTGAGAAGTAGAACGCCTTTAGCTTGAAAATTTCGACGTCGGCTCCGTGAGGTTTCAGGTTTAAGCATAACCCGTGATAGCGTGTCAGGTGAGATGTAGCAGACTCTCCCTTGGTTCCAGAGAACTTGGGCAGGTTGTGAATGACTGAGGTGCTGACTGTTATGGCTGTGAGGTCCGGTCCTTCATAGATAGGCCATGTCTGGTCTCTGAAATTGGGAACCGAAAGCTCGCCCATGGTAGGTCCTTCATATTCGTCCTCTTCATCGTCTCTGACTACTGGCTGTTGTTGAGGTCTCTGAGGTGGTGGGTATGGATGTTGTGGGTGATATGGTAATGGTGGGTATGGTGGATATTGGGGGTATGGCGATTGTGGGTACTATGGATACGGTGGTGGTGGATACTGCTGATAAGGTGGTGGGTACTGAGGGTACTGTGGGTATGGCGGTTGGAGTTGGTGTTGAGGTTGGTTTTGTTGTTGCTGTTGAACTTGTCCCGGGATAGCCCCCCGGATTTCTCCATTCTGTACCCGTTCGACTTCATTATTTTGACTGTTGTCACCGACTATACTTCCTGCATGAGACATGTTGCAAGAAATAGCACGCACCGAGGTAGAAAACACCAAAATAGCAAACACAGACTAGCAACCAAGGGTTCCCAGGAGATTGGAACACAATCCCCTTAGACTCGTAAGTCTTGGTGACAGAACCCTCTAGAAGCTAGAAATCAAATCGAAATAAACGAGAAACAGAAAACGAATAAACTAGCAGTAAAGGATCCCCAGGAGATTGGAGGAGTCACAATGGTCTCACTTAAAACCCAATCCCATTAGACTCGTAAGTCTTGGTGACAGAACCCTCTAAAAGCTAGAAATAAAATCGAGGCAGTTGAAAATACGAAAAAATAAAATTCACCGAAATAGCAAAATTACGAAATAGCAAACGGTAAATAAACGGAGAAAAAGAAGAGAACAAAAGTTCACCGTGCGTAGCTCCCCGGCAACGGCGCCATTTTGAACAGGCTTGTCGTCGTACCTGTGCAAAAACAATTTATAATCTCCTCACTTCAGACTGTGGATTAGAACAGCGGTAAGCAAGGGTCGAACCCAAGGGAGCTAGATGGTTACTACTTCGTTCTGTAATGGAGAAAAACCAGAAACTAGAGTGAAAGTATTGGTTAGTGAACACTAAGAAGGCACGAAAATTGCTGGGGTTTTATCAATCAGAGAAGATATTCAGGTTAGGGTATTATTCAATTGTGACTTGGTTTTATCATTGATTTCTAATTATCGTGTTTCTAATTCCTAAGTGTGGTTACTTCCCTTCCAAGTTGTAACCTAAAGCAGTGTCTTTCCGGACGCCTACACCACAATTAAACCTAATAATTCAATACTCCATTCCAAGATATATCGAATTAGTGCACTACTTGTTAATAGCTCTCTAGTATCAACAAATAGCAAATAGGGGAGTTGAATTGATCAGTTAAGCTTTGCCATTCCAAGCCTCCACTTAACTTCACAATTCAATCCAAATAATGAGCACAAACGATTTAATCGAATAACGAAACAAGCATTAAGATTCAAATCTCAAAAACATAAGTCACAATTATTTAACCCTAACCCGAATATGGGTTTTAGTTACACATAGTCATAAGGAAATAATGCAGGGAAATAAAAGGGAAATAACAACTTCACTGATGACCGAGTAAACAATAGAGCAAGGCACGGCTGAATGAGCGGATGGACTGGCGAGCAAGGGCGGCGCAACAATGGTGGCGGGCTGAGGAGAGGAGTCGAATGAGAACTGTGTGATGAGATTTCTCTCTGATTTTCTGATGATTTGAAGACTGCGGGATCTCTTGTATTTATAGGGTTTGAGAAACCCTAACTTGGTGATAAAGCTACGAAACCCTAGCATCGCATGCAAATTGGGCCGGCTGCTGGACTTTGGACGTGCGAATGGACTCAGCATGAAATTTGGATTTTTCCCCGAAGTTACTGTTCACCCCCGGATTTACTATTCACGCCGGAATTACTATTCACGCTGAGTTACTGTTCACGAGCCGAAAAACACTGTTCACGGCCCTCTTTTGGCTCCGTTCTTCCACTGCGATGTTTTTGGCTTCAAAAGCCGTCTTTTAAGCACGATTCCTCCTAGAGCTTCCAAATCACCTGAAATACGAAACAACACTAAAAAGTAACTGTTCGCATAATAAAGTGAATGAAATGGTGGGAATTAATGACTCTATGAGTCGTATAAATACGGCTCATCAAGTGCCTTCTTGAACGGTCTGCTTTTCGAGGAAGTTTATGTGGCACAGCCTAAAGGACTTGAGGACCCTCATTATCCAGATCATGCCTACAAACTGAACAAGGCGTTGTACGGACTAAAGCAAGCCCCTAGAGCTTGGTATGAAAGGCTGACACAATTCCTCATGAGCATGGGGTACACTCGAGGAGGAATAGACAAGACTATGTTCGTGAAAAAGGATAACAAATACTTTATCATTGCTCAAATCTACATCGATGACATTGTGTTTGGTTCTAACTCTTTAGAAGATGGTGGATGAGTTTGTGGCCCAGATGCAAAGCGAGTTTAAAATGAGTATGGTGGGAGAGATGAATTACTTCTTGGGGCTGCAGGTTGTACAGTCAAAGGAAGGGATTTTCTTGACTCAAGCCAAGTATGCCAGAAATCTGGTGAAGAAGTTTGGACTTGACAAGGCTACCCACAAGAGAACTCCAGCTACTACACATGTGAAAATCACTAAGGATGATGCAGGAGCCTCAGTGGACCAGACCTTGTACAGAAGCATGATTGGAAGCTTGTTATACCTGACTGCGACCAGACCAGATATCTGTCAAGCTGTGGGAGTCTGTGCCAGGTATCAGGCCAATCTGAAGGAAAGCCACTTGTTGCAAGTGAAGAGGATCATCAAATATGTAAGTGGTACTGCTGATTATGGTCTGTGGTACACTAGAGATACAAGTGGATGTATTGTTGGCTACTAAGATGCAGACTGGGCTGGTAATATCGAGGACAGAAAGAGTACTTCTGGTGGATGCTTCTTCGTGGGCAATAACCTTGTGTCCTGGTTTAGTAAGAAGCAGAACAGTATTTCACTGTCATCTACTGAAGCAGAGTACATGGCTGCGGGGAGCTGCTGTGCTCAAATGCTTTGGATGAAGCGGATGCTCAAGGAAGTAGGACTGAACCAGAATACTATGACGTTATACTGTGACAACATGAGTGCAATCAGCATCTCTAAGGATCCAATACAGCATTCGCGGACAAAGCACATTGACATCCGACATCATTTCATTAGAGAACTAGTTGAAGATAAAGTTATCAGTCTGTTCCACATGCCAACAGAGAAACAACTGGCAGATATTCTGACTAAGCCTTTGGATGCTGAGAGGTTTGAGACACTAAGGTCTGCACATGGCCTTTGTGTCATGAAACCCTAGAAGACTTTGACACCAGGGGCAGTCAGCTGTGCAGAATTCCTATAAATATTGCTGACGTGCCAACAGGAAAGGGGGAGCTTTGTGTTTAAATCAAACTGTGCAAGCTCTTTGAAAGGTTCGCCAGAACAGTATTTCCTATCTCTGTGCTGACGTGGAAACACTTAAAGAAGAAGATAGCTACAACGTCTCTTAATCCTGTCGACCGAGAAGACTGTACATCTTCCAAACTTAATTTTTAAATTCAAATCTAGCTCAGTTCTATTGCAGGCCTATTTAAGAGGAAGGGGGCAGATTTGGAGTTCATTTGCAATCACTCGTGCGAGACGAAACCCTAATTGCCTCCCGCAAGTTTAATCTCTTAAAAAAACTCCTCTCAACAAAATCGACGATGGTGAACACCAGGAAGAACAAATCCTCCGCCGCTGAAGAAGGAAGCAAGAAGCCTACTTCTCGTCCAAAGACTCTAACCAAAGCGTCTGTTGTGAAAGGTGAGGCCTTGAAGATCAAGAAGGCCATCCCGATGCCTCCTAAGACTGTCAGTCCGACGGAGATTCCAACGGTGGCGGATGCCAAAGTCGTCGATTCCACCAAGAAGGAGTCTGTCATTGAGGGGGAGACTGTGCAGATCGGCACTTCGCCCATCAAGAAGACATCATCTGGACAAGCCAAGTCTCCAGAAAAAGGGGTTTCGTCTGTGCAACCTAAAGGTACGTTTTCTAAGTCCGTTGCTGAACCATCTAGTGTGGCTGCACCTATTGGATTGCTAATTAGTGAAGAATGTATGGTGGAAGATTTGGTGAAGAAGGGAGTGGCGGATAGTATTGTTGGGGACCAAGTAGTGGTCGGAGGTGGTTCAATTTTTGTTGCAGATTTTGTGTCAAAAATTCAAGCAGCAGTAATGGCTAATCTAGCAAAAGAGCAGCAAGTACGAGAGGCTATGCCTGCTGAACTAGAGAAAGAAGGAGAGGCTACATAGACTGAGCCAGATGCTGAGAAAGACAAGGAGCACTCCATGCCTTTTGTTGAGGCTTCTGTACCCGCTCCTACTAAAGATCAATCTGTTGGTCAATCGGCTATTGTGGAGTCTGTGGAATGTGATACATCTAAGAGTAAGGATGATGCTGATAAGTTTGAGGAGTCAGACTGTAATACCGATGAGTTGTTTGGTGTTAGTGATGAGTAAGAAAAACGTGATTCGATTGCGGAGACTGAGTCGGAGCAGAAAACAAGCCCTGTAGAGTCTCCAAAAGCAAGCAAAGATTCTGATGTGCATTCCAAGTCCAAAAATGATTCTTCTGGGGATAGGTTTGATGCAGCCGTGAAGGTTTCAGTGTCGGAGTCTGACCCTGTCTCAGAAAAGCCAACTGTTTTACCATCTGTGTCAGAAAAGGCAAGTGAGGATTCTGACAAACTTTCCCCTATAGTCAAGCTGAAAAAGAATGTGAAACACGGACAGAAGAGATCAGCGGCTGCTAAGTTGCCTAAAACTTCAAAGAAGGTCAAAATTGTCGCAAAGCCATCAACTGTACAAGGCAGTCTGATAAAGGGCACCTGGTTTGCTTCCAAGGTGCATACTGAAAAGTGGGAAGTGATCATGCACAGGACAATTGTGTCTGAGAAGGTCATCAATGTCAAGAAATATCAAGGAATGGTGGTGGATCTGCTTAGTGAATGCAAGTTGCTTGGTTCGTTGCGAAAGGCTGAAAAGTTTTCTGAGAGGCTAGTATGAGAGGTGATGGTCAACCTGCCTGCTGAGTTTGGAGTACAGGAGAGTGAACAGTATGGTCAACTTCGTGTCAGAGGGAAGGCTGTGTACTTAACGCCTGAGTTGATTAATGCATGCTTAGATGCCCCCCAGTGGGGTGCTGATACTGTTCCAGAAGACCTAAACATGATTTTTCGGGAAATCACTTAAGGCGTCAAGGTGCACTAGAAAGGATCAAATTTTAAGGCTTCAGAATTATCAACCAAGTACTCCTTTCTGTACCAGATTGCTCACTACAACTGGTTGCCGTCGATGCATCGTGGGTCTGTGACAAAGGAGCTCGCTAAGCTAATTTATGCTGTTGGAATGAAGAAACGGGTCAACCTGGGAGAGCTTGTGTTTGCTCACATAGAGAAACACTCGGTGTCAGGAAGAAATCAGCTGCCAATTGGGTTTCCTTCTCTTCTCCATCAGCTTGTTCTGGAACAGTGCCCCGACATCCTGACCTCTGGAGAAGTGCTATCAGCCGAACCCAAAGTGTTTGCCATGGATCACAAACTGTTCGAGGGTGCTAGAGTTATTGACGTGTCAAGCGAAGCGTCTATGAAACTCCATGCGACAATTCTGATGCTAGTCTCTCTTCACAAGAAGTTTGCTAAGGAGGTCCGAGGCCAGATTTCCTTCCTCGGAAGTGAGATCAAACGGATGAAAACTCAGCGTGCTCAGCTCCAAGATCTACTTGCAGACCTGGGTAGTCTCTCTACTAATGCTCCGGCGGAGGCTGTTTCTGAATCTGATGAAGAGTAGTCTGTGCAACCGGCCCTTGCCACTTAAGACAAACAGGGGGAGTATCTGCATGAGTAGAGATGCATGGTTTGTGGGGCATGTGGTTCTTTTTGTTGGTTTGCTGATGTGTGTTTTGTGTTGAAGTACTGTGTTGAAGCTCTGCCCCTAAATGAATGAAGAAATTATTTGGGCAAGACTGTGCTAGCTTCTAGTCTCTATCTGTGCTAGCTTAGGTCTAACTGATCATGCAGAAGAAGTGTTTTGCCTCAAATGTCAAGGGGGAGATTGTTGGAGTAAAAAGTGCCATCTAGGCAAAACTCGTATCTGTGCCAGAAGCTGTACTAGATCAATCTGTCAGTTCCGAAAAATTAGCATTGCTCATAGTTTTTCAAACTGATGGATCTGGATCATATCTCATCGACTGCCACATCATCAAACTCAATCTTTTAAAGATAAAGTCATGCAGATCTCAACGGAACTAAGCCCTATCTTATCTAGGGTTTATGAAATCAAATCTAGGGTTTTCTTATCGCCTAGATTCACACAGCTATATAAAGGACGCCATGGTTTCTCTTTTTGGATCGATCAACACTTGAGAAACACCGTGTGTGGGAGCCATCAATCACTGTGCGGATTACACTATTCTAATCTACGAGTCTTCGTGCTGTCGTAGGAGGATTGAGGGCTGCAAGTTGGTAAGTAACTTGCTCTTTTTACTTGAACTCATTCATAGTTGCTGCGCATAAATTCTTTCAGAGTTCAAGAGGTGTCGTCGCTGCACTGTACTATTCCGTGCGTGTAGTTTGACTTACACAATAAGACGACTATCACAACCAGCGTCGGAAGAAGGTCCGAGCGTACAAGACGGGAGTCGCAGGATCTAAGGGAAGCTTAGATCAACCAATTCACTTGGAGGGTAGTATAGGTGTTTCAGTAGTTTGGAAGGCTGTTCAAACATCAATCTGTACTATACACCATAATAGTGGATTGTTCCTTGGACTTGGGAGAAGTCCCCCAGACGTAGGCTACATTGAGCCGAACTGGGTCACCAATTGCTTTGTGTCTTTTACTATTTTGCATTTCATTCTGATTATCTTAATCTGTGCGACCAACTGTACTACAGAGTGTTCCACCTCTAGCTGGTACAGTTGATCTGAACTCACGCGTAGCTATTTCAAAAAATAATTGGGGTTTGCATGTAATAGGATGCGAGAGAGGGGTAGCTAGGGGCAAATTTAGTTTATATTGTTTAGCTTGAATTTTGTACAATGTTGGTGTTCTTATTTTATAAATTGATTTGTTTTAGAGTTGGATGCGATACTATTGATGGACCATAATTATACGAATCATAAACACAGTTAAACCCACCAAATTAGACTGTTTGTTTATTTAACTTTTGCTTGTTAATTCCGATATTTATCTACAGGGTATTTTGGAGCTTAGAGAGAATACACGCTAAGGAGAGGATTTTACGCTGAAAATATATTACGAGTCATTCCAAGGTCACGATCAAATGCCGACTGAAGAAATCTCAAGATCCTGACATTGAATCACTCAAAACAAATCCAACCGAAGAGCAACCAAAGTCAGTCCGGAGCTGAAATACACCGATAGTTTTGTGAAAACATCACAAAAATCACAAAACTCCTCTTCTCCCCTCTAGATGACTGGCTACTTGGGGAAGAAGGATGACTCATGGGGTGGCTTTCCCCTCCCCTCCCCTCCATGACCGGCGGCTCTCCTCCTTGCAACTTCCAACCGGCGGCTTTTGGCAAGCCATGGATGGCTTGCCATGTGCTTTCATCCTCACCACACATTCCCATCCCTTTTGGCTATAAATACAAGCCTCTCTTCACTTGTAAACATATCCCAAAATCACAAAACACTTCTCTCTCTAAGTTTGGCACTTTGTAAGTTTGGTTTTCAATCTATAATACTCCTGTTGGTTCTTGAGTATTATAGTTCGGTCTTGAGTACTCCTGTCGGTTCTTGAGTACTCAAGCTTTTCTTTATTCTCGAGTACTCTTGTCGGTTCTTGAAGTACTCACCCCTCTCCTTTACTTACTGTCTTCCAAAAACCCTCGAGTACTTAGCTATGGTATCCACCTCTATGGAAATTCGTAGCTAAACTCTTCATTCGGTTGAAGGGGTGTACTTGTATTATAAATTGTTTTAGACCCTGCACCTAGTGCATCTTTGTGTTCGAAACTTGTTCTATGTGCCATATATCAGGTCAAAACTTCCAAGGTTGAGTGGATGCTTTAACGGGCAAAGCTCTTCCGTGGGGTTCATGAACATACTCAGGTAAGTGGACGCTTTAGCGGGCAAAGCTTATCTGAGGAGTTCGACTTATCTCAAACACCATTTGGTCGATCGTAACTGAAAGATCAAATGGATGCACATAAGGTTAAGATACTTCGAAAGGAGGAATTAGTCTAAGTAGAACAAGTGTTCTAAACGATGTTGCAAGTCTTGTGCTAGAAATAGCCTCGATTCATCTTTGAACACTTAGTATGATCATTAGCGGTCAATGATAAACAGGCTATGATACAAGGCCCTCGAAACCAAATGCTTTCCTTAAATTTAAACACCACCTGCATTTACTTTCAATTTTAGTATAAACTGATTATCAACTGCTCACCTTCCGGAGGACTTGCCAATCACGCAACAACCGCTGTAAGTCTTCTCTTTTATTTTCAGTATTTACATTTTCTGTCATTTACTTTTCCGCACTAAAAACCAAAACCAACCAACCAATCACTTACTTTTCCGCACTAAAACCTCAATCAACCTAAAACACGCTCCCTTGTTGTACAATTCCCTCAAAGAATAGCTTATCCCCCTAATTCCCTTGGGTTCGACCCCTACTTATCACTTGCTACCCAGTAGTGAAGTTGCGAGTAGCGGAATATAAATTTGCTTTTTCACAGAGAACACCGCACCTTAACGACAGTGCGGTGGGCTCCGTCAAAACTGGCGCCGTTGCCAGGGAGTTAGCAAATGGATAGTTGTTCTTTTTTCTATTGTACATAATTCGCCATGTCTTCCTACTACGAAAGAGAGCCTTGGAATGATGGAGGCCGCAAGCTTATGTTTAAAATGCTTGACTGTCTTCCCCAATTCGGAGGTACCATTGAAGAGGACCCTGTGATACATTGCCAACATGTTCACCACATCTGCCGCCACATGAAACCTGAGAACGAGACGTTAGAGGAGTTTAAGCTGAAATGCTTCAAATTTTCTTTAACAGACTCCGCACTAGATTGGTATTACTCATGTGCAGAGGATGAAGGTGATTATGGGGATCTACAAACCCAATTCCTAGAGGAGTTTTGCCCGCCATCTCTCCGACTTGAAACCCGCGAGAAGATTCTCAATCTTGAGCAATTCCGGGACGAAACTTTGGACGAGTACTTGGCGTACTTTGACTCCATTGTGGCGAGCTGCCCGCACCATGGATTCACCAGATTCAATCTTATTCAAAGGTTTCTCGGTGGAATGATGCCACTTGAACGGAAAAGACTTAATGATGTAGCGGAATGTTCACTCATGAAGTTAACCGTGACTGAAGCCTGGCGCCTCATAAATGATTTGGCAAAGAACACAAAACAGGGTCAGTGGCACCAAACTGATGATAAGGCACCAACGATGGAAGTGGACTCAGTGCAGAACGAGCCCGACACCACACCCATTATGAGCTTGCCCGCAACAAAACCGAGAGAAGACATCAGTACAAGGGCAGTAATGGACGTGGAGGCGGCTCTAAAGGAGCTAATATTGGAGCCCACAGAGCCGACAGAGGATGAGGACTCACAAATGACCAAAGAAGAACAGTCCAAGACAGGACCGGTCCCCAATCTACCCAAATCAGGCCCGGTCCTCATTGCCAAACCGACCGAGCCACTTGAATCGGTCCTCATCACCAATCTACCTGAGGAAGTCCTGGAACTTATTGCCGAGTTGCCTGAGACAGTCCCGATGCTCGCTGTCATAATGCCTGAGATGTGCCCAGACCTCACTGCCAAACTATCCGAGAAAAGCATTGTCCTCCCTGCCGAGCTGGCCGAAGTGCCCGAGCTGCCCGAGAAAGACCTTGCCCTTGTGGTGGAAGTCCCCCAACTTGTCCCCTCGGTTTGTATGAGGATCACAGCCCCTGAAGATGAAGTGATCAATGATGAGGTGCAAGGGGGGGGGGGGTGGAGGCAAAACATGAGCCAGAAGAGCCGAAGATGGAGCACTCACTCGTCATGAGCCAAGAAAAGCCGGCTGAAAACTCACTCGTTCTAGGACGGCCAATCATCTCTGCCACAAAGAAGAGGCTTGGCATGGGAACAAGCTCAAGGTCGCTCGTGTTCAATGGCACAATACTAAACTTCCAGAATTGCAAAGGTGCCACCCATTCGAACATGAAGAAACGGCCAAGACATGGGCCAAAGGAATGGAAACCCGGAAGGAGAAGCAAGAGAGTTCGACTTGATGGACCAGCAGCTATGGTCAAGGAGTCCTCGCCTTCTCGGGGATATGTGAAAAAGAAGCCTCCGGATCAAGGGAGAGCAGAACTGAGCCCGATGCCATATGTGTTCTTTGGGCAAATCAAAAGAGCTGCCGAGAAGAAGTTCGACCTCAAGCACCCATGGGATCCCACCTTATGATCCAGGAATGAGGTATCGTCGAGCTAACGACGTTAAACAAATGCACTGGTCGGGAGGTAACCCGACATCTATCTTACTTTCAGTCATTTCATTTCAGTTATTTAGTTTTTTGCCTTAAAACATTCTCACCTTTCCTGTATATATTTGCTTGCATGACTTTTGAACTAAGTTGTGCTGTGAGGCACGCCTTCGTTCGAAAGTGTGGGGTGAGAACCACCTTTGTACATAGTTAATTAACATGTTTTTCTTTTTCCTTTTCCCTTAATATTATCTTTTTGAAAATATGAACTTAAGAATGTGAAAAAGATAAATCTAAATTCATGCATTAACCTTGTGAAAATTCAACTGTTTAAAAACTTAGAATATAACTTCTCATTTGTCCCTTTGTGCTAAGATAAACAAGGGATGTGGAGTTGATAGAAATGCCCTAGAGAGGCTTGGCAATCAATCGAAGGACTGAATTTCGCTATATGGTTTTCGAAGTCAGTGGAGGCTGCACTTCGGGTTTCAGTAAAGATTGAAGTCATCTCCACCATGCAGTGTTTATGCAAAAAGAAAAAAGGCGAGGATGGGAATCAGACCGTCCTATCTCTAGTCAAAGTAGCCGAGAAAATAGATGAGCGACCCTCATCTTGACCCGCGCGAAACGGAAAGGATGAGAGGAGCGGGGAGGTATTTCCATATGCTCGCGGGCGACGATTGGACCTCCCAAAAAGGCTTGAGAAAATGGACTAGCAAGTCACAAAGAAGCAAAAAGCTCAAAGAAGCAAATCAAGAGGCCAAAGGCCCAAAATTGTGAAGGTTTTAACCGAACAAAAAGTGAAGTACTCAAAGAGTCAAATCAAAGGCCAAAGGCCGATTCACTACAAAAAAAGCTGTCCCTCGCCAAAAAGAAATAAGAAAGGCTCAACTCAGTGAAATCCGAACCGAATCACGTGCTAGAGAAAGCTACAAGGAAACCATATAGTGCGAGATGGTCCCGAGAATGCAGTCCAGGAGCCTAAAAAGGGCTATCTCCCGAAACATCCAAAATAATTTGCATCTCAGCACAGAGGTACAAGTATCAAGTTTCTTCTATTTATTTACACGGTTTAATTTGGTAGTAATGCATGAATTAGGATAAATCTAGTCCCACAGTCTGACTTTCATATTTTAAAAGCTTACTTAGTGTGCCGCCCTTTAATAGCATTGTTCGGGACGAACAACTAAAAGTGTGGGGTGATCTGATGGACCATAATTATATGAATCATAAACACAGTTAAACCCACCAAATTAGACTGTTTGTTTATTTAACTTTTGCTTGTTAGTTCCGATATTTATTTACAGGGTATTTTGGAGCTTAGAGAGAATACACGCTAAGGAGAGGATTTTACGCTGAAAATACATTACGAGTCATTCCAAGGTCACGATCAGATGCCGACTGAAGAAATCTCAAGATCCTGACATTGAATCACTCAAAACAAATCCAACCGAAGAGCTATCAAAGTCAGTCCGGAGCTGAAATACACCGAGAGTTTTGTGAAAACATCACAAAAAACACAAAACTCCTCTTCTCCCCTTTAGATGACCGGCTACTTGGGGAAGAAGGATGACTCATGGGGTGGCTTTCCCCTCCCCTCCCCTCCATGACCGGCGGCTCTCCTCCTTGCAACCTCCAACCAGCGGCTTTTGGCAAGCCATGGATGGCTTGCCATGTGCTTTCATCCTCACCACACATTCCCATCCCTTTTGGCTATAAATACAAGCCTCTCTTCACTTGTAAACATATCCCAAAATCACAAAACACTTCTCTCTCTAAGTTTGGCACTTTGTAAGTTTGGTTTTCAATCTATAATACTCCTGTTGGTTCTTGAGTATTATAGTTCAATCTTGAGTACTCCTGTCGGTTCTTGAGTACTCAAGCTTTTCTTTATTCTCGAGTACTCTTGTCGGTTCTTGAAGTACTCACCCCTCTCCTTTACTTACTGTCTTTCAAAAACCCTCGAGTACTTAGCTATGGTATCCACCTCTATGGATATTCGTAGCTAAATTCTTCATTCGATTGAAGGGGTGTACTTGTATTATAAATTGTTTTAGACCCTGCACCTAGTGCATCTTTGTGTTCGAAACTTGTTCTATGTGCCATATATCAGGTCAAAACTTCCAAGGTTGAGTGGATGCTTTGACGGGCAAAGCTCTTCCGTGGGGTTCGTGAACATACTCAGGTAAGTGAACGCTTTAGCGGGCAAAGCTTATCTGAGGAGTTCGACTTATCTCAAACACCATTTGGTCGATCGTAACTGAAAGATAAAATGGATGCACATAAGGCTAAGATACTTTGAAAGGAGGAATTAGTCTAAGTAGAACAAGTTTTCTAAACGATGTTGCAAGTCTTGTGCTAGAAATAGCCTCGATTCATCTTTGAACACTTAGTATGATCATTAGCGGTCAATGATAAACAGGCTATGATACAAGGCCCCCGAAACCGAATGCTTTCCTTAAATTTAAACACCACCTGTATTTACTTTCAATTTTGGTATAAACTGATTATCAACTGCTCACCTTCCGGAGGACTTGCCAATCACGCAACAACCGCTGTAAGTCTTCTCTTTTATTTTCAGTATTTACATTTTCTGTCATTTACTTTTCCGCACTAAAAACCAAAACCAACCAACCAATCACTTACTTTTCCGCACTAAAACCTCAATCAACCAAAAACACGCTCCCTCGCTGTACAATTCCCTCAAAGAATAGCTTATCCCCCTAATTCCCTTGGGTTCGACCCCTACTTACCACTTGCTACCCAGTAGTGAAGTTGCGAGTAGCAGAATATAAATTTGTTTTTGCACAGAGAACACCGCACCTTAACGACAGTGCGGTGGGCTCCGTCAACTATACTCGTAGGGCTAGAAGGATGGACAACATTGATGTCAACAGGATTTTGACTGCTCTGCTCAATGTCGCACAAAATGGTCCGATTAACAATGCACCACCGAAACATTGTTTGGCAGATTTTAATAAGCTGCAACCAAGAGCTTTTGTAAGGTCCACTGACCCCCTGGAGGCAGACAATTGGTTGAAGCATGTTGAAAAGATTTTTGACACCTTGCAGTGCACCAATGATGAAAAGGTGAGGTTTGCGATGTTCAAGTTAGAAGGTGACAGGTCGTCGTCGGTACCTGCAAATCTAAATTTATAATTCCTTACTCTAAACTGTGGGTTAGTACAGTGGCAAGCAAGGGTCGAACCCAAGGGAGCTAGATGGTTACTATTTGTTCTGTAAAAAAGGAAAGAAAAGACAATTGGGTTTGTGAGCAATTAAGAAACAGTGCAAAAATAAGAAATAAGGCAAGTGTGTATCAATGAGAGAGAATATTCAGACTAGGGTTTTCGATTGTGACTTGTTTTATCCTTGACTTCTAATAATCTAATTCATAGTTTCTAAGTGTGGTTGTCCCGACAAAGGTGACTTCCCAAGTAACCCGACAAAGGTGTTACGCCACAACCTAACCCGACAAAGGTGTTAAGCTTCTAATTCCCCTAAGTCAAACAACCCGACAAAGGTTCTATTTAACCTAGATGTGCTATCTACCCAAACGACAAAGTAATATGCAGATAATAATGATAGAAATATTGATTAACTAAGCTTTACGACAAAGCATCCACATAGTCTAGCAATAATTCAGAATAAGGCACGAGAATTAGTAAAACATGAATAGCATTAAGAACTAAGTCTCAAAAACGATCGTCACAATGTACAACCCTAGCCCGAATAACGGGTTTAGCTACACATAGCCATGGAAACAAGACAATAACAAAAGAACAATGTAAACTTCTCTATAATGCCGAGAGGGAGGATGAACGACCGGGCCGTGAGGGCTGATGAATGCCGGAGCAAGGTTGAGCACTGAGAGGACTTCGGTCGAGAGGAGGAGATGTGAGCTCGCTCGTGAGGAGGAATGCTCGATTGTGGGATTAAGGACTAGGTCGTGAGGGCTGAGTGTCGAGGGTGCTAGGAACGCCGGACGGTTTCAGCCGAGAGGGGGAGAGGTGAGCTCGCTCGCGAGGAGGAATGCTCAAATTTGGGATGTTGTAGAGAGAGAGGAGCTGATGGGATTGTTGAGAGCTGATGGGATTGTTGAGAGCTGATGGGATGCTTTGAAGGGCTGAGGAGACTTCTTATTTATAGTCTAAATATGGGCCAGGCCTGATCTCATTTGTTTCCAAATCCGGTTTGCTTGGTATGTAAGCTAACTTGGGGAGCAAGTTAACTTAGATTGTAAGCTAACTTGGCCAACAAGTCTTCCAGATTCTTCCAGGAGGTTCCAGAATGTTCCACAGCCTTCTAAACCGTCATGCATGGAATTTGGATTTTTTCCGAAGTTATTGTTCACGGCCTGGAGTACTGTTCACGGCACAAAATACTGTTCACGGTCCAAAAACACTGTTCACACCGGAAATTACTATTTACGAATACTGTTCACGAGACTGTTCACGAGCCGAAAAGTACTGTTCACGACGCTCCTCTGGCTTTGTTCTTCAACTGCGATGCTTCTGGCATGAAAATGCTATCTTTTAAGCGTGTTTCCTCCTAGAGCTTCCGAAACACCTGAAATGCAAAACAACACCAAGAAGTAACTGTTTGCATGATAAAGTGCCGAAATCGGTGGGATTTGATGACTCGATGAGTCGTATAAATACGGCTCATCAGTGGTGCATATGAATGGTGGTCATTAGAGAAAGTTATTCTGGCTCGTGGGCCAACCGAGGTACCTGTTGTTATCACATGGGAAATGTTCAAAGAGGCATTCAATCGTCATTACTTTTCGGACAGTATCCGATTCCAAAAGGAAGAGGAGTTCTTGAAGTTGCAACAGAACCAGATGACTATTGTAGAATATCAGATAAATTTGAAAACCTAGCTAAATTTGCTTTGTCACTTGTTGCTTCAGACAGTGAGAGGGCAATGGGGTTCATTGTGGGCGTGAAAGCTAAAATAAAAAAGGATGTTTGTTGTGCCAACCAAAATCTTATGCTGAAGTTCTAGAGAAAGCTAGGGTGGCGGAACAGGGAAATAATGAGTTGCGTGAAGCAAGAGAGGAGAGTCAAAGGAAGAAAATTAAGTTGGATTACTCTCATAGGGGTGACTCTGGCAACCACCATAAGAGACCAATGCGCCAACCTTTCAACAATCATCAGAAGACAGGAGCTGGTTTCAAGTGCAACTTTTGTAATTGGGATCACCTTAGTCAAGAGTGTAGGAAAAGGCGAGGGACTTGCTTCAGATGTAGAAAACTCGATCATAAAATTGCGGATTGCCCGTTCCAAGCTGGTGGAACTCGTCAGCAAGATTTCTATCTGAATGCAAAAGATACTCGAATAGGAGAAGGGCAGAGGCAGAGAGCACCAGGCCAAGTTTATGCACTTACTGAGGAAGATTCTAAGGCTTCTAATGAGGTGGTGGCAGGTATTTTGTGATTTCAATTGCTTGTGTTAATCTGTTGCTTGAAACTGATATTATGTGTTCTTTTAGCACTTTAAGTCGTCGAATCGTGTGGTACCAGTTACTTTATTGGTTTCCTCAGTTGTTGCTTATGTGTTGTTGGATCCTGGTGCTACACACTCTTTTGTCTCTTTATCATTTCTAAAGAAGCATAATCTTCCTAGTATTGGTACTCCCGTCGGGACTAGTGTGACTGTTGACCTTGTTTGCAAATAGGACGATGTTGGTTAATTTAGTTTTATTGGAAATGCGAGACTTTGACGTTATTTTGGGGCTGGATTGGCTTGCTTCTAATTTCACTTCGATGGATTATCGAGAGAAGAAAGTTGGTTTCAAAATTGCTGGACAAGCCGAGTTTTTCTATGCGGCTTAAAGGTCGAAAGACCGCCTTCGTCTAATCTCTGCTTTGGAGGCTCGAAGATGTTTGAGAATGGGATGCGAGGGATTTTTGGCTTCGGTAATGGGCATCCAATGGATGGACTTTGCAGATGTTTTTCCTGAAGATCTGCTGGGCTTACCTATTGATAGAGAGATTGAATTTGCTATTGACACACTGCCGGAGACGAAGCCGATCTCAAAGACTCCTTATCGTATGGCACCCGTGGAATTAAGAGAACTTCAAGTACAACTGCAAGAAATTCTAGATAAGGGTTTCATCAGACCTAGTATCTCATCTTGGGGAGCTCCTTTTCTATTCGTTAAGAATAAAGATGGTAGCTTGAAATTGTGCATCGACTATTGGGAGTTGAATAAGGTGACTGTCCGCAACAAGTATCGTCTTCCAAGAATCGATGATTTATTTGAGCAGCTGCAGGGGGCCGTGGTATTCTCAAAGATTGATCTTCGTTCAAGCTACCATCAATTGAAGATTAAAGCTGAGGATGTTCCCAAGTCTGCCTTTCGAACAAGATATGGACACTATGAATTTCTAGTCATGCCTTTTGGATTGACTAATGCCCCAGTGGCCTTCATGGACTTGATGAATATGGTCTTCAGGGCCTTTCTCGACAAATTTGTGGTGGTCTTTATTGACGACATTCTTATTTATTCCAAGAGCAAAGAGGGGCATTGTGAACATTTGCGATTGGTGTTGAAAGCTTTAAGGGAGCACAAGTTATTCGTCAAATTTAAGAAATGTGAATTTTGGCTTGATCAAGTGGCGTTCTTGGGGCACATAGTGAGCACGAACGGTTTAAAGGTGGATCCTTAAAAGATTCAGGTTGTTAAGGATTGGAGTAGACCAACCACAGTGACTCAAGTTTGTAGTTTTCTGGGCTTGGCGAGAGATTATCGAAAATTTGTTAAGGGGGTTTTCCAGCATAGCATAGCATTGCCATTGCCAAAACTTACGCACAAGGGTTCTAAATTTGTATGGACTCCGGAATGTGAGCACAACTTTCCAAATTTAAAGGATTACTTGGTGACAGCTCCCATTTTAGCTATCCCAAAGGCAGGAGGAAGTTTTACAATCTATAGTGATGCTTCTAAGAGTTGCCTCGGTTGTGTTCTTGAAGAAGACAGAAATGTTATTGCGTATGCTTCATGACAGTGGAAACCCTATGAACAGAATTACCCCACCCACGATTTGGACTTGGCAGCAGTTGTGTTTGCACTTAAGATTTGGAGACACTATCTTTACTGTGAAATTTTCACTGACCACAAAAGTCTGAAATATAATTTCACTCAGAAAGAGTTAAATATGCGCCAAAGAAGGTGGTTAGAGCTGCTGAATGACTATGATATTTCCATCAAATACCACCCTGGTAAGGCGAACAAAGTAGCTGATGCTCTGAGTCGTAAGAGTTACTCTAGCTTGGCAGCGTTAATCACCACCCAGAGGGAAATCCTGAGGGATTTGTAGAAGATGTGTATTCAAGTTTTTGAGCCAGGTGCAGCATCCTTGCCTGCAAATATTAGAGTTGAGCCTTCCTTGGCTGCAAAAATCAAATCTGCTCAGTCTAAAGTGGTTTGGTAACAGAAAATCAGAGGTCTCATAGAGAATGGCGAACTCACTTCCTTTCACATTCATGATGATGGATCGGTGCGATTACGAAATCGTTTGTGTGTACCTGATGATCCTGACTTAAAGAAGAAAATCCTCACTGAATCGCATAACAGTGCTTACTCTATGCATCCCGGCAGTACTAAGATGTACCAGGATTTGCTTCATAGTTTCTGGTGGAAAAAGATGAAGAAAGATATAGCCAAGTTTGTGACGAAGTGTATTGTTTATCAAATGGTGAAGATTGAACATCAAAGGCCTGCGGGTAAACTGAAGAACTTGAAACTTCCTGAATGGAAGTGGGAGCATATAACTATGGACTTCGTGACATCATTACCTATGACTTAGAAGGGTAACAATGCAATATGGGTAATAGTTGACCGTTTTACAAAATATGCACACTTTCTACCTTATAAAGTGGGAACTTCACTTGATAGATTGGCAGAGTTATATGTTGCAGAAATTTTCGGACTTCACAGTGTACTTATGTCAATTGTTTCTGATCGAGACACGGGTTTGTTTCTAATTTTTGGAAAAGTCTTCATAAGGCCTTGGGAACCCGACCTAGTTTCAGTACAGCTTTACACCCCCAGACAGATGGACAGTCAGAAAGAACAATTCAGACTCTAGAGGATATGTTGAGAGCATGTTTACTGGATTTGGGAGGTGCATGGGACAAACGACTTCCACTGATCAAATTTTCATAGAACAACAGTTATCAGTCGAGCATTCGGATGGCACCTTTTGAAGCTTTATATGGGGAAATGCAGATCACCTATATGTTGGGATGATGTGGGTGAAAGGCAGTTATTGAGGCCAGAAATTGTTAGAGACACTGTTCAGAAAATTAAGCTGATTCGTGAAACGCTGCGTGTCGACCAGAGTAGGTAGAAAAGTTATGCCGATGTTCGTAGAAGAGATATTGAATTTCAGGTTGGAGACCATGTTTTCCTTAAGGTTAGTCCCACTAAAGGAATCTCGAGATTCGGTATACGGGGGAAGTTGAGTTCATGCTTCATTGGCCCCTTTGAAATTTTGGAAAGAGTTGGTTCGTTGGCTTCTAGACTTGCCTTGACTCCTGTTCTAGCTGGAGTTCATAATGTGTTTCACGTATCTATGATTCGGAAGTGTATCACTAGTGATGAACAAGAGGTAGAGTTGGAGCCACTAAGATTTGATAATAAGGACTTATCGTACATAGAGCACCCGGTAAGGATCGTGGATAGAAAGGATCAAGAGCTACGACTTCGTGTGATACCTTATGTTAACGTGCAATGGAGTAATCACTCCGAAAGAGAAGCAACATGGGAGTTGGAAGAGGAAGTCAGGAGGAATTACCTCCATCTTTTTGAAAATGAAGGTACGTCGAGTTTGGAGGACTAAACTCTTTTCTATGGGGGATAATGTAATGATACCAAAAAAAATTAAATATGGAATGTGAAGGGATTAAGTCAGCCGACCTAACGTTTCTAATATCCATCGTGTATCTTCCATTTATAACTCTTCTTCCTCGTCAAATTGAGCCACGGATGTTCTCCCGCAGAATCAATACGCAATTTCCAGCAATCAAGCGAAGAAGATAGGGTTTTTAAGGGGCCAGAGGGGCAAATCAGTGCAGTTGAAGGTTGGCGGAAATCTCGTCCAATTTAGGTAAGGCCTTTGTTCCATGTTGTTGTTGAATGATTTCTGAAAAATCAGATTCGTGGACAGATTTTCAGATTCCTGTAACTTCTGTTTTGATTGTGCAAATTGAGTGTTTCTATATTTGAAGCTGTTCTAGCCAGAAATATCTTTTCAACGATGTATGGAACTCATCTTGGTTCATTCTGTGCTATTTCAAAAGTATTTTTGAAGTACACAGTCAGAATCTGTCTGCAGTGCAGACATATCTGATAGCGCGTTTTCAAACAGCGTTTTGCTATGTTTCTGGAGTCTGAATTGCAAAATTCAAAACAGTTTGATGTTCTACACGAAAAGTGTTTTCTACCTATATAAAGAACGTATGTTAATTCATTGTCAATTGTCGAGAAATCAGATTTGAAGTTAGGATGCATAGTCTGATTTTAAGGCTTTGTATTTTCTTATTGGACGGATAGGGCGTTAGCCATTATTTTTATATAGCTGGACGGTTTGTGATGTGCTTATGGAATGGTTGGTGGTTAAGAGTTGTGGCATATTTTTGAATTGATTGTAGGTATTAATTGATCCATTTTTTGACTTGATCTTTTGGCTCACTACTTATCGAGCTGTGGTGGTGTGCTTCGAGGTAAGTAATATGGACCTGCCTAGTTCTTTTCAAAATATTATTACGTAAAAATCAATACGGCATGCCTGTTACTCCTGAAATTTCATTTTCTTAATAATGTTGGATCATGAGTGTAACTTTTCCTGACCCTTTTATCTCGGTAAATTTCGTACCGTCGTGCCAGTTTACAACTCATACTGTCTCGTAATGTCTCACTATTTTTGTTCGCGTCGAAGTATCCTCCAGAAAGCTTGCAGTCGGATCATAATTCCTGTTGCCCCGCTATAGGGCAAAGTATAGCGATCCTGTTGCCCTGCTATAGGGCAAAGTATGGTATCTTGTTACCTGGTCGTAGGGCAAAATACAACGATAGTGTCCCGAGACCCATGTTTGCATGATTTGATTGCGTAGGCATTCTGTCTGTTTTAACTATGAAATCCAGTTATTGTTATACTCCCGATGGTTCACGTTTCGAAGAAATTTTCCCAGCTCAGCCCTTATTTTGATTTAACCTTTCGATTCTCCGTTCCTTTTACTGGCTTATTTTTTTAAGTGAACTTGCCACTCATGATTTGACTAGTTGGGTTTATATTACTTACACTAGCCTTGGAATCATGTTTTCCATGTTTCATTTTTTTCGGATGGCGTTGTCTGAACTGAGGGAAATGTGAGTGAGAGGCGCGCTAGCGGAAAACCCTAGGTTTGCCTTTAAGACTCTGACGGTTTAATGAATTTTATATGTTGGAAATTTCACATGTTATGTTTGAATATTGACTTTCTTGGTGTTTAAATAAAGCGTTTATCTTGAGAATTTCAAATTTGTGATGCATGAGATTAGAGGCTTCGTACAGGTGATGTGCGGCCGATGTGACGCCGTCTTCGAGTCTATTAATTTTGGGGGCGTTACATTTAATGATATCAGAGCAATATGTTCTAATCCTTTTAGAGAACACTTAAAAAATAAAAAAATATTATGGGTTTGCATGTAATAGGATGCGAGAGAGGGGTAGCTAGGGGCAAATTTAGTTTATGTTGTTTAGCTTCAATTTTGTACACTATTGGTGTTCTTATTTTATAAATTGATGTGTTTTAGAGTTAAATGCGATACTATACTTGCAGGGCTAGAAGGATGGACAACATTGATGCCAACAGGATTTTGACTGCTCTGTTCAATGCCGCGCAAAATGGTCCGGTTAACAATGCACCACCAAAAGATAGGTTGGGAGATTTTATTAAGTTTCAACCAAGGGCTTGTGTAGGTTCCACTGACCCCTGGAGGCAGACAATTGTTGAAGCATCTTGAAAAGATTTTTGACACCTTACAGTGCACCGATGATAAAAAGGTGAGGTTTGCGGTGTTCAAGTTAGAAGGTGGTGCGTATGATTGGTGGTCATTTGAGAAAGTTATTTTGGCTCGTGGGCCGACCGAGGTACCTGTTGTTATCACATGGGAAATGTTCAAAGAGGCATTCCATCGCCATTACTGTCCAGACAGTATTCGATTCCAGAAGGAAGAGGAGTTCTTAAAGCTGCAGCAGAACCAGATGATGGTTGCAGAATATCAGGCTAAATTTGAAAAGCTAGCTAAATTTGCTTTGTCATTTGTTACTTCAGACGGTGAGAGGGCAAGGGGGTCATGGCGGGCCTGAAAGCTGAAATCAAAAAGGATGTTATGTTGTGCCAACCAAAATCTTATGCTGAAGTTTTGCAGAATGTTCGGGCGGCGAAGCATGGAAATCACGAGTTGCGTGCAGCAAGAGAGGAGAGTCGAAGGAAGAAAATTAAGTTGGATTACTCTCATAGAGGTGCATCTGGCAACCACCATACGAGACCAATGCGCCAACGTTTCAAAAATCATCAGAAGACAGAAGCTGGTTTCAAGTGCAACTTTTGTAATTGGGATCCCCCTACTCAAGAGTGTAAAAAAAGGCAGGGGGCTTGCTTCATATGTGGAAAAATCAATCATAAAATCACTGATTGCCCACTCCAAGCTGGTGGGACTCATCAGCAAGATTTTGATCTGAATGCAGAAGATACTCGAGTAGGAGAAGGCCAGAGGCAGAGAGCACTAGGCCGAGTTTATGCACTTGCTGAGGAAGATTCTAAGGCATCTAATGAAGTGGCGGCACGTATTTTGTGATTTTAATTGTTTGTGTTAATCTGTTGCTTGAAACTGATATTATGTGTTCTTTTAGCACTTTAACTCGTCGAATCGTGTGGTAGCAGGTACCTTATTGGTTTCCTCAGTTGTTGCCTATGTGTTGTTTGATCCTGGTGCTACACACTCTTTTCTCTCTTTATCCTTTGTGAAGAAGCGTAGTCTTCCTAGTGTGCCCTTAGACATGGGCTTATGTATTGGTACTCTGGTCGGTACTAGTGTGACTGCTAACCTTGTTTGCAAATCCTGTGAAATTCAGATTGAAGACAGAACGATGTTGGCCGATTTAGTTTTTTTGGAAATGCGAGACTTTGACGTAATTTTGGGGATGGATTGGCTTGCTTCTAATTTCCCTGGTCAAGCTGAGTTTTTCTATGCGGCTCAAAGGTCGAAATACCATCTTCGACTAATCTCTGCTTTGGAGGCTCGAAGATGTTTGAGAATGGGATGCGAGGGATTTTTGGCTTAGGTGATGGGCATGCAATGTGATCAACCCCGCTTGGAGGACGTTCCATTTGTTCGCGACTTTGCAGATGTTTTCACTAAAGATCTGCCGGGCTTATCTCTTGATAGAGAGATTGAATTTTCTATTGACACATTGCCTGAGACGAAGCCGATCTCAAAGACTCCTTATCGTATGGCACCCGTGGAATTACGAGAACTTCAAGTACAACTGCAAGAACATCTAGATAAGGGTTTCCTCAGACCTAGTATCTCGCCTTGGGGAGCTCCAGTTCTATTTGTTAAGAAGAAAGATGGTAGCATGAGATTGTGCATCGACTATCGGGAGTTGAATAAGGTTACTGTCCGCAACAAGTATCCTCTTCGAAGAATCGATGATTTATTTGACCCACTGTAGGGGGCCGTTGTATTCTCCAAGATTGATCTTCGTTTAGGCTTCCATCAATTGAAGATTAAAGCAGAGGATGTTCCCAAGTCTGCCTTTCAAATAAGATATGGACACTGTGAATTTATAGTCATGCCTTTTGGATTGACTAATGCCCCGGTGGGTTTCATGGACTTGATGAATAGGGTCTTCAGGGACTTTCTCGATAAATTTGTGGTGGTCTTTATTGACGACATTCTTATTTATTCCAAGAGCAAAGGAGAGATGATGGACCATAATTATACGCATCATAAACACAGTTAAACCCACCAAATTAGACTGTTTGTCTATTTAACTTTTGCTTGTTAGTTCCGATATTTATCTGCAGGGTATTTTGGAGACTAGAGAGAATACACGCTAAGGAGAGGATTTTATGCTGAAAATATATTACGAGTCATTCCAAGGTCAAGACCATATGCCGACTGAAGAAATCTCAAGATCCTGACATGGAATCACTCAAAACAAATCCAACCAAGGAGCAACCAAAGTCAGTCCGGAGCTGAAATACACCGATAGTTTTGTGAAAACATCACAAAACTCACACAAAACTCCTCCCTTTGCCTTTATGACCGGCTACTTGGCAAAGAAGGATGACTCATGGGGTGGCTTTCCCCTCCCCTCCCCTCCATGACCGGCGGCTCTCCTCCTTCAACCGGCAACCGGCGGCTTTGGGAGGCTCCTCCTCCTCCATGGAAAGCTTGCCAAGTGTCCTTACCTCCTCCACACATCTCCTCCTCCACACATCTCCTCCTCCCATGGCTATAAATACATGCTTCCCGTCTCATTTGTATCGACAATCCCAAAAAATCAAACACTTCTCTCTCTAGAAATTTGGCACTTTGTAAGTTTGGTTTTAAATCTATAATACTCTTGTTGGTTCTTGAGTATTGTAGTTCGGTCTTGAGTACTCTTGTTGGTTCTTGTAGTACTCAAGCTTGTCTTTACTATTCTTGAGTACTCTTGTCGGTTCTTGAAGTACTCACCCCTTTCCCTTACTTACTGTCTTTCAAAAACCGTAAGTACTTAGCTATGGTATCCACCTCTATGGATATTCGTAGCTAAACTCTTCATTCGGTTGAAGGGGTGTACTTGTATCATAAAATGTTTTTGGCCATCTTTTTAGTGCCTCTTCTTTTTATTCAAAACTTGTTCTATGTGCCATATATTAGGCCAGAACTTCCAAGGTTGAGTGGATGCTTGAAATGGCAAAACTCTTCCGTAGGGGTTCGTGAACATACTGGGGTAAGTGGATTCTTGAAATGGCAAAGCTTATCTGAGGAGTTCGACCTCTTTTAAACACCATTGGTTTTGATCGGAAATGACGGATCAATGGATGCACATAGGCTAGTATACCTTGAAATGGGGTGCTAGTCTAAATAGAACAAGTGCTCTACGACCTTGAAATGGGCTAGACAGTGTGTGCAAATCGAGCGCTTGAAATGGCCTTGATACACGTTTGAATACTTAGTAGGATCACTAAAGGCCAATGATAAACAGGCTATGATACAAGGCCCCCGAAACCGAATGCTTTCCTTAGATTTAAAAAACCCCTCGCATTTACTTTCTTAGTATAAACTGCTCTATTAACTACTCACCTTCCGGAGGACTTGCCAATCACGCATCACCCACTGTAAGTCTTCTACTTTTATTTTCAGTACTTTACTTTTCTGTCCTTTACTTTTTCGCACTAAAAACCAAAACCAACCAACCAATCACTTACTTTTCCGCACTAAAATCTCAATCAACCTGAAACACGCTCCCTCGATGTATGATCCCCTCAAAGAATAACTTATCCCCCTAATTCCCTTGGGTTCGACCCCTACTTACCACTTGGTACCCAGTAGTAAGGTCACGAGTAGCGGAATATAAATTTGCTTTTGCACAGAGAACACCGCACCTTAACGACATTGCGGTGGGCTCCGTCAAAACTGGCGCCGTTGCCGGGGAATTAGAAAATGGATAGTTGTTCTTTTTTCTATTATACATAATTCGCCATGTCTTCATACTACGACATAGAACCTTGGAAAAATGGGGGTAGCAACCTTATGTTTTAAATGATTAGACGTCTCCCCCAATTCGGAGGTGCTCTTGGAGAAGATCCCGTAAGGCATACACAAACGTTCCACTCCATATGCAACCATATGAGGCCTAAAAATGAATCGCTAGAGGAATTTAAACTCACATGTTTTAAATTTTCTTTAACTGACTCGGCATTAAAATGGTATTACTCATGTGCTGAGTATGAAAGTGATTATGGGGGTCTACAAACCAAATTCCTTGAGAAATTTTGCCCTCAATCTCTCCGACTTGAAACCCGCGAGAAGATTCTCAATCTTGAGAAATTCCGGGACGAAACATTGGACGAGTACTTGGCGTACTTTGACTCCATTGTGGCGAGCTGCCCGCACCATGGATTCTCCAGAATCAATCTTATCCAAAGGTTTCTCGGTGGAATGATGCCACTTGAGCGGAAAAGACTTAACGATGCAGCGGGAGGCTCGATCATGAAGTTAACCATGTCTCAAACCTGGCGACTCATAGACAATTTGGCAGAGGGCACAAAACAAGGGCCAATACACCAAACTGAAGATAAGGTACCGACGATGGAAGTGGACTCAGTACAAAACAAGCCCGACACCACACCCATTACGAGCTTGCCCGCAACAAAGCCGAGAGAAGACATCAGTACGAGGGCAGTAATGGACGTGGAGGCAGCTCTAAAGGCGCCAATATTGGAGCCCATGGAGCCCACTGAGGATGAAAACTCGCAAATAACCGAAGAAGAACCGGCCAAATCAGGCGCAGTCCTCATTGCCAAACCAGCCGAGCCACTTGAACCGGTCCTCATCACCAATCTGCCCGAAGAAGTCCCGGCTCTACTTGACGAGCCAAGAGAAGTCCCGGACATCACTGCCAAATCAGCCGAAACATGCCCGATCCTCACTATCGAAGCACTTGAGGCAGGCCTGGTCCACATTACCAAAATGCCCGAGATAGACCTGGCCCTTGTGGTGGAAGTCCCCCAACTTGACCCCTTGTTCTCTAAGCATATTACGGCCTCCAAAGATGATGTGGTCCATGATGATACGGTGCTAGGCGAGTTGGAAACAAAACATGAGCCAGAAGAGCCAAAGATGGAGCAGTCACTCGCCACGAGCCCAGAAAACTCACTCGTTCTAAAAGGGCCAGTCATCTCTGCCACAAAGAAGAGGGTTAGCATGGGAGCATGCTTGAGGTCGCTTGGCAAAAGACTGAACTTCCAAAACTGCAAAGATGCCAACCGGCCATACATGAAGAAGCGGCAAAGGCATGGCCCCAAAGAATGGAAACCCGGAAGGAGAAGCAAGAGAGCTCGACTCGATGGACCAACAACTATGGTCAAGGAAGCCTCAACTTCTCGGAGCTATGAAAAGAAGAACCTGCCAAATCAATGGAGAACCAAACCGAGCCCATCACTCCACAAGTTCTTTGAGCGGGATAAAAGAGCTGCCAAAAAGAAATTTGACCTCACTCACCCATGGGATCCGACCTTATGATCCATGATTGAGGTATTGTCGAGCCAACGACGTTAAACAAAGGCACTGGTCGGGAGGTAACCCGACACCTATCTTACTTTCAGTAATTTTATTTTTTGTCATTTAGTTTTTACCAATAAGTCGCTCTCACCCACTTGGTGCATAGAAGAAATGACTCCTTGTAGGAATTGGTTTTTGGAGCAAGACCGGATCAGCCAGGCAGCTTCCGTGAATTACCGGGCCTGCGCTGAGAGTTCAAGGCCCCAGCCGAACTCCCTCGATTATCCAGCCTCATGCCATGTCGTTTGCTTGACACTTTAAAGGGAGTTCTGTTCTTCCCTTTTCCTTAATGTCATTTCCTTCTCGTATAATATTTGCTTGCATGGCTTTTGAACTAAGTCTTGCTGAAAGGCACGCCTTCGTTCAAAAGTGTGGGGTGAGAACCACCTTTGTAAATAAATAACATGTTTTCTTTTTCCTTAGTATTATCTTTTTGAAAATATGAACTTGAGAATGTGACAAAGATAGATCATAATTCATGCATTAACCTTGTGAAAATTCAACTGTTTAAAAACTTAGAATGTAATTTCTCATTTGTCCCTTTGTGCTGAGATAAACTAGGGATGTGGAGTTGACATAAACTGCCCTAGAGAGGCTTGGCAAGCACTCGAAGGATCGAATTTAACTATATGGTTTTCGAAGTCAGTGGAGGCTGCACTTCGGGTTTCAGTGAAGATTGAAGTCATCTCCGCCATGCAGTGTTTATGCAAAAAGAAAAAAAAGGCGAGGACGGGAATCAGACCGTCCTATCTCTAGTCAAAGTAGCCAAGAAAATAGATGAGCGACCCTCATCTTGACCCGCGCGAAACGGCAAGGATGAGAGGAGCGGGGAGGTATTTCCATATGCTTGCGGGCGACGATTGGACCTCCGAAAAAGGCTTGAGAAAATGGACTAGCAAGCCACAAAAAGGCAAAAGCTCGAAGAAGCAAATCAAGAGGCCAAAGGCCCAAAATTGTGAAGGTTTTAACCAAACAAAAAGTGAAGTACTCAAAGAGTCAAATCAAAGGCCAAAGGCCGATTCACTACAAAAGCTGTCCCTCGCCAAAAGAAAATCAAAGACCAAACCATTGAAACAAATCACGTGCTAGAGAAAGCTACAAGAAAACCATATAGTGCGAGACGGTCCCGAGGTTGCAGTCCAGGAGCCTAAAACGGGCTATCTCCCGAAACATCCAAAATAATTTGCATCTCAGCACGAAGGTACAAGTATCAAGTTTCTTCTATTTATTTACACGGTTTAATTTGGTAATAAGTAGTGATGCATGAATTAGGATAAATCTAGTCCCACATTCTCACTTTCATAATTTAAAAGTTTACTTAGTGCCGCCCTTTAATAGCATTGTTCGGGACGAACAACTAAAAGTGTGGGGTGATCTGATGGACCATAATTATACGCATCATAAACACAGTTAAACCCACCAAATTAGACTGTTTGTCTATTTAACTTTTGCTTGTTAGTTCCGATATTTATCTGCAGGGTATTTTGGAGACTAGAGAGAATACACGCTAAGGAGAGGATTTTACGCTGAAAATATATTACGAGTCATTCCAAGGTCAAGACCATATGTCGACTGAATAAATCTCAAGATCCTGACATGGAATCACTCAAAACAAATCCAACCGAGGAGCAACCAAAGTCAGTCTGGAGCTGATTTACACCGATAGTTTTGTGAAAACATCACAAAACTCACACAAAACTCCTCCCTTTGCCCTTATGACCGGCTACTTGGGGAAGAAGGATGACTCATGGGGTGGCTTTCCCCTCCCCTCCCCTCCATGACCGGTGGCTCTCCTCCTTCAACCGGCAACCGGCGGCTTTGGGAGGCTCCTCCTCCTCCATGGAAAGCTTGCCAAGTGTCCTTACCTCCTCCACACATCTCCTCCTCCCATGGCTATAAATACATGCTTCCCCTCTCATTTGTATTGACAATCCCAAAAAATCAAACACTTCTCTCTCTAGAAATTTGGCACTTTGTAAGTTTGGTTTTAAATCTATAATGCTCTTGTTGGTTCTTGAGTATTGTAGTTCGGTCTTGAGTACTCTTGTCGGTTCTTGTAGTACTCAAGCTTGTCTTTACTATTCTTGAGTACTCTTGTCGGTTCTTGAAGTACTCACCCCTTTCCCTTACTTACTGTCTTTCAAAAACCGTAAGTACTTAGCTATGGTATCCACCTCTATGGATATTCGTAGCTAAACTCTTCATTCGGTTGAAGGGGTGTACTTGTATCATAAAATGTTTTAGGCCATCTTTTTAGTGCCTCTTCTTTTTATTCAAAACTTGTTCTATGTGCCATATATTAGGCCAGAACTTCCAAGGTTGAGTGGATGCTTGAAATGGAAAAACTCTTCCGTGGGGGTTCGTGAACATACTCGGGTAAGTGGATGCTTGAAATGGCAAAGCTTATCTGAGGAGTTCGACCTCTTTTAAACACCATTGGTTTTGATCAGAAATGACGGATCAATGGATGCACATAGGCTAGTATAGCTTGAAATGGGGTGCTAGTCTAAATAGAACAAGTGCTCTACGACCTTGAAATGGGCTAGACAGTGTGTGCAAATCGAGCGCTTTAAATGGCCTTGATACACGTTTGAATACTTAGTAGGATCACTAAAGGCCAATGATAAACAGGCTATGATACAAGGCCCTCGAAACCGAATGCTTTCCTTATATTTAAAAAACCCCTCGCATTTACTTTCTTAGTATAAACTGCTCTATTAACTACTCACCTTCCGGAGGACTTGCCAATCACGCATCACCCAATGTAAGTCTTCTACTTTTATTTTCAGTACTTTACTTTTCTGTCCTTTACGTTTCCGCACTAAAAACCAAAACCAACCAACCAATCACTTACTTTTCCGCACTAAAATCTCAATCAACCTGAAACACGCTCCCTCGATGTACGATCCCCTCAAAGAATAACTTATCCCCCTAATTCCCTTGGGTTCGACCCCTACTTACCACTTGGTACCCAGTAGTAAGGTCACAAGTAGCGGAATATAAATTTGCTTTTGCACAGAGAACACTGCACCTTAACGACAGTGCGGTGGGCTCCGTCAAGAGCATTGTGAACTTTTGAGATTGGTGTTGCAAGCTTTAAGGGAGCACAAGTTGTACGCCAACTTTAAGAAATGTGAATTTTGGCTTGATCAGGTGCCGTTCTTTGGGCACATAGTGAGCAAGGATGGATTAAAGGTGGATCCTCAAAAGATTCAGGCTGTTAAGAATTGGAGTCGACCAACCACAGTGACTGAAGTTTGTTGTTTTCTGGGCTTGGCGGGATATTATCGAAAATTTGTTAAGGGATTTTCCAGCATAGCTGATCGCGTGCAAATATAGTGCAAATATTCGATAAGTGAATCAAATACTTATGCTAAATCACGTTAAATCAAAACATTTGTAAAGACTCGGGAAACCCAAGGTCGTACCCAAGAGATAGGTGATTAAACTAATTGCGCTAATGATTAAACCTAGATTGTTAATGGTTTTGGGGGAGGTTTGTTCCTCAAAAGAGGTTGATAGCCAAGTTTTGACTATCTATAAGAGATTTCAAGCAAGAAACGAATAAACGATCAATCAAAGAAGACTAGGGATTACTTCCCCACCTAGACAATTATAGTGATGATGATATTAGATGTCAATTATGAATTTGCATGCACTTGAATAGAATTTAGCCATGTAACATTTCCCCTAAGTTCCACTCGCGCTACAACCTAGGATAAAGAGGTTACACCTCGCATAGGATCTCACACTCGCGCTCTATTGGCCCTATAGAACATGCGTTTCTAATCTCACACTCGCGCTCTCTTGATTAGATAAACATGTTCTTGTTAAACTCAAGCCAATCTCATTAGGTTTTAAGTGTCGCCATGTAACACAAAAGTCCTAATGCCTCTTCATTCATTTCATTAAATTCATATTGATCAACGTGAGCTACATCAAACATGAAATTACACTAAGTTCCCATTGAGGCATTTTCACAAACATCTTATGGGCAACTCTAGGCTTGTAGTTCAAATGAAGAAGATTCATGTGCAAACTCATTCAATATGACATCAATGGTATTTACATCATCACAATATGTCTAGGGGATCCATAATCCCCAATCTAGGTCACTACTCACTCATAGTGAGGTTACAATCAAAAGCATCCATGGATGAGTATGTAAACATATAGAGGAGGAGTTTAGGAATCTAAAACCAAAGTAGGAATTCAAGAGAGTGATGTTGGTCTTCTTCTCCTTCACTCAATCTCCTCGAAATTCGTGCTTGATCTCCTCCAAATCCGTGCCAAAAGTCTCCAAAAAGCCCCCCCTTGAAAATCCCCAAAAGTTTCTATTTATAGCCAAAGCTAGGGTTTTCCGGTACTGTAGCCCAGTCGATCGACTGACGTTGTGTGTTGGCTCAGTCGATCGACTGGCGTTGCCTGATTTGCAGACCCTCCTGAGGATTGCTTGAGTCGGTCGACTGGCACAAAGAAGGATCCCAGTCGACCGACTGAGAGGGGTCAAATTGCAGCGCCTCCTGGGAGTTGAGCGAGTCGATCGACTGAAGGTGAGTCGATCGACTGAGATAGGCGGATTTGCAGCAGCTCCTGTTTCTTCTGGCGAGTCGATCGACTGGAGCAGGGGAGCTTCCCAGTCGATCGACTCGAGTGAATTTATGCCAACTTTTGCTCAAATCTTCGAATTTTCCTCGTTTCTTCGTGCTAAGGTCCTGAGCTCAAAGTATGGTCATTCCAAGCCTGAAATACAAGGAGAGGGGTCAAATGGCATCGAAATAGCATCGGAAATGGACCAAAACTCTTCGTAAATGGGCATGTGAACGGGTCGAGAATTCGACTCATCAATAGCATTACCATTGACAAAACTTACGCACAAGAGTGCCAAATTTGTATGGACTCTGGAATGTGAGAGAAGCTTTCAAAAGTTAAAGGATTACTTGGTGACGGCTCCCGTTTTAGCTATTCCAAAGGCAGGAGGAAATTTTACAATCAATAGTGATGCTTCTAAGAGTGGCCTCGGTTGTGTTCTTGAACAAGATGGGAATGTTATTGCGTATGCTTCAAGACAGTTGAAACCATATGAACATAATTACCCCACCCACGATTTGGAGTTGGCAGCAGTTGTGTTTGCACTTAAGATTTGGAGACACTGTCTTTACGGCGAGCGTTGTGAAATTTTCACCAACCACATAAGTCTGAAATATATTTTCACTCAGAAGGAGTTAAATATGCGCCAAAGAAGGTGGTTAGAGCTGCTGAACGACTATGATATTTCCCTCAAATACCACCCTGGTAAGGCGAACAAAGTAGCTGATGCTCTGAGTCGTAAGAGATACTCTAGCTTGGCAGCATTAATCACCATCCAGAGGGAAATCTTGAGGGATTAGGAGAAGATGTGTATTTAAGTTTGTGAGCCAGGTGCAGCTTCCTTGCTTGCAAATATCAGAGTTGAGCCTTCCTTGGATGTGAAAGTGAAATTTTCTCAGTCTAAATATGTTTGGTTACAGAAAATCAAACGTCTCATTGAGAATGGCGAATTCACTTCCTTTCACATTCATGATGACGGATCGGTGCGATTAGGAAATCGTTTGTGTGTACCTGATGATCCTGACTTAAAGAAGGAAATCCTCACTGAATCGCATAGCTGTGCTTACTCTATGCATCCCGACAGTACAAAGATGTACCAGAATGTGCGTCGTAGTTTTTGGTGAAAAAAGATGAAGAAAGATATAGCCAAGTTTGTAACGGAGTGTATTGTTTGTCAAATGGTGAAGATTGAACATCAAAGGCCTGCGGGTAAACTGAAGAACTTGGAACTTCCTGAATGGAAGTGGGAGCATATAACTATGGACTTCGTGATAGCATTACCTAAGACTCAAAAGGGTAACAATGCAATATGGGTAATAGTTGACTGTTTGACAAAATCTTCACACTTTCTTCCTTATAAACTAGGAACTTCACTTTACAGCTTGGCAGAGTTATATGTTGCAGAAATTGCCAGACTTCACGATGTACATGTGTCTATTGTTTCTGATCGAGACACGAGGTTTGTTTCTAATTTTAGGAAAAGCCTTCATAAGGCCTTACGAACCCGACTGAGTTTCAGTACAGCTTTTCACCCCTAAACAGATGGACAGCCAGAAAGAACAATTCAGACTCTAGAAGATATGTTGAGAGCATGTGTACTAGATTTGCGAGGTACATGGGACAAACGACTTCCACTGATCAAATTTTCTTATTACAACAGTTATCAGTCGAGCATTCAGATGGCACCTTTTGAAGCTTTATATGGGAGAAAATGCAGATCACCTATATGTTGGGATGATTTGGGTGAATTGCAGTTATTAGGGCCAGAAATTGTTAGAGACACTATTGAGAAAATTAAGTTTATTCGTGAAAGGCTGCGTGTCGCCCAAAGTAGGCAGAAAAGTTATGCCGATAATCGTAAAAGAGATCTTGAATTTTAGGTTGGAGACCATGTTTTCCTTAAGGTTAGTCCCACTAAAGGAATCTCGAGATTCGGTATACGGGGGAAGATGAGTCCACGCTTCATTGGCCCCTTTGAAATTTTGGTAAGAGTTGGTTTGTTGGCTTACAGACTTGCCTTGCCTCCTGTTCTAGCTGGAGTTCATAATTTGTTTCACGTATCTTTGCTTCGAAAGTGTATCACTAGTTCCGAACAAGTGGTAGAGTTGGAGCCACTAAGACTTGATAATAAGGACTTATCGTACATAGAGCACCCGGTAAAGATCGTGGATAGAAAGGATCAAGAGCTACGACATCGTGTGATACCTTATGTTAAGGTGCAATGGAGTAATCACTCCTAAAGAGAAGCAACATGAGAGCTAGAAGAGCAAGTCAGGAGGAATTACCCCCATATTTTTGAAAATGAAGGTACGTCGAGTTTAGAGGACTAAACTCTTTTCTAAGGGGATAATGTAATGATACCAAAAAAAATTAAATATGGAAAGTGAAGGGATTAAGTCAGCCGACCTAATGTTTCTAATATCCATCGCTTATCTGCCATTTATAGCTCTTCTTCCTCGTCAAATTGAGTCACGGATGTTCTCCCGCAGAATCAATACGCAATTTCCAGCAATCAAGCGAAGAAGATAGAGTTTTTAAGGTGCCGGAGGGGGAAATCAGTGCAGTTGAAGGTTGGCGGAAATCTCGTCCTATTTAGGTAAGGCCTTTGTTCCATGTTGTTGATGAATGATTTCAGAAAAATCAGATTTGTCGACTGATTTTCAGATTGCTGTAACTTCTGTTTTGATTGTGCGAATTGAGTGTTTCTGAATTTGAAGTTGTTCTTGACAGAAATATCTTTTTGACGATGTATGGAATCCATCTTGGTTCAAAAGTATTTTTGAAGTGCACATTCAGAGTCTATCTGCAGTACAGACAGATCTGATGGCGCGTTTTCAAACAACCTTTTGCTATGTTTCTGATGGCGCGTTTTCAAATAACGTATGTTAATTCATTGTCAATTGTCGGGAAATCAGATTTGAAGTTAGGATTCATAGTCTGATTAAGGCTTTATATTTTCTTATTGGACGGATAGGGCGTTAGTCATTATATTTATATAGCTGGACGGGTTGTGATGTGCTTATGGAATGGTTGGTGTTTAAGAGTTCTAGCATATTTTTGAATTGGTTGTAGGTGTTAATTTATCCATTTTTCGACTTGATCTTTAGGCTCACTACTTATCGAGCTGTGGTGGAGTGTTTCGAGGTAAGTAATATGGACCTGTCTAGGTCTTTTCAAAATCTTATTTCGTAAAAATTAATACGGCATGCCCGTTACTCTTAAAATTTCATTTTCTTAATAATTTTGGATCATGAGTGTAACTTTTCCTGACCCTGTTATCTCGGTAAATTTCATACCTTCGTGCCAGTTTATAACTCATCCTGTCTCGTAATGTCTCACTATTTTTGTTCGCGTCGAAGTATCCTCCTGAAGGATTGCAGTCGGATCATGATTCCTTTTGCCCCGCTATAGGGCAAAGTATAGCGCTCATGTTGCCCCGTCATACGACTCATCGAGTCAACAAAACCCACCAAATACGACACTTAATCATGAGAACACTTGCTTGTTAATGTCGTTTTGTATTTCAGGGCCTTTTGGAGTCTAAAGAAGAATCGGGCTTAAAAAGGGCATTTTATGCCAAAATCACCACTAGGCATTATTGGGCCACACTTGAGTTCCAAGCCAAAACTAGCCCACTTGCAAAATCTTGATGATTCTAGAAGCATCTCATTATTTGGCTCCTGCCAATCCATTTTGACTACTTCCAGAGCAAGAGTGCCTTGATGATTCTAGAAGCATCTCATCATTGGCTCATGCCAATCCATTTTGGCTACTTCCACTCCAAACTTGGTGCCCAAGACAAGAGAAACCCTAGCTCATTTTTCTATAAATAGAACCTCTTGGTCTAGGAAAATAGTGGCATTCATTGAGATTGGAGTCCCATCGTGTGCCCCATTTGTGTGCCTCATTGGGGGCTTCTCTCTCTACTCCTTCATTTTCAATAGAAAGCAATCCTTTACTTTTCTTGTCTTTACTTTCTTGTATTTACTTTCTTGTATTTACTTTCTTGTACTTACTTTCATGTATTTACTTTCCATGTATTGCTATTGTATCCCTTCCATGGATATGAGTAGCTAAATCCCATATTCGGTTTAGGGATCCTTACATTACCTTGGGTTGTCACCTTTGTCGGGACACCACACTCTATGAAATGTAGAATAGATCATTAGATATCCGTGTTGAATGTGTAACAATAAATCCCTAGACCGAATACTTCTTTTTGTTTACCTTCACTCATTTACTTTTTGCACTAGTCTTTAAACTGTTTCAAAACCCCCAACCATTTTACTTTCTTTTACTGTTTTCATAGAGCAACAAGTAACCATTACAACTCCTCTGGGTTCGACCCCTACTTACCGCTTTACTATCTTTTTAGTGAGCCTAAAGTAATGGACTTTATAAAAAATTGTAGATTTCATTTGGCATACAACGACTTTGCCCTATCAAATTTTGGCGCCGTTGCCAGGGATTTAGTTACATCAGTGAAAGTTGTTCTTTTCTTTCCCTTTTAGTTTTGTTTCGATTTGCATAATCCACTATGTCTTCATGGATGATTCGATACCTCCCCCAGTTTGGAGGGGCCATCGGAGAAGACCCCATGACGCATTATAAAAAATTCCATTCCATCTGTGGTCGCATAAAACCGGAAAATGAGACGTTAGAAGGGTTTAAACTGAAATGCTTTAAACTCACCTAACCGACTTTGCAAAAATCTGGTATCACTCATCAGCTGCCAGTTGTGCAGATTATTATGAGGATCTTCGAGCCCAATTCTTAAAAGAATTCTCCCCGCCGTCCCTACGACACGACACCCGCGCGAGAATCACCAACCTTCAACAGTCCGGGGATGAAACATTGGATGAGTACTATACGTACTTCGATATCATTGTTTCACGCTGCCCGCACCATGGATTCTCAGACGTGGCTCTTCTCCAAAAAAATTTCAGAGGGATGAGGCCAGATGAGCGGTCAAGGCTTAATGACGCCGCGGGAGGATCGGCCATGCACTTAACCATGAATGAAATGTGGGACCTCATAGATGACTTGGCCGTAGCCACAAAAAGGACAATGCACCAAACTGATAGAAGGGCGCAGATAGTAGAAGACGTTCTAAGGAGGAGAGGGGAAGCCATTGTAGTGGTCACGATGGACGAATCAGAAACTGAAAGCACCGAGGAGGAGCCTACATGGGAGATCACTCCCGAGCCATCAGAAGAGCTAGACCCATTGACACCAGAGTCAGAAGCTCTCGGTCCATTCGACCAAGAGGTGCACAGAGAACCCGAGGCAGGCCCGGTCCCAATTAATGAACTGTCCGGGACATATCCAGTACTCAGTGTACGTGCCCCCGGAGACAGAAATGAGCCTGAAAGAAGGATGGAGAAAAGGGCTCAGCAGGACGACTCCTTGATGGAGCATTCCCTCGCCACGACTAGACAAGGTAGTCCTGAAAAAAAGAGAGCCCGACTCAAGGGACTAACAGCTATGGTTAAGACTTCCTCGCCGACATGGAGGAATGTGAAGGCAAAACTGCCCGACTATTGGATACCTGATTCGAGCACTTCACTCCACGGGGACTTGGGGCGGATCAAGGAAAGAGCTGAGGTGAAATTTGACCTCACCCACCCATGGGACCCCAACGAACCTCCTTGAAGGAGGTACCGTCGAGCCAACGACGTTAAACAAAGGCGCTCGCCGGGAGGCAGCACGGCATTTTTCAGTATTTCTGCATTTTATTTACTTATACTAACCCTCACCTCATTATGGTTGGAAAGGAAAAAGTGATGTTTTTATAGGCCGGGTTCCAAGTGTTATGCACGTTGTCATTTCACGACATGCAAGGACATCATAAGGGGAGTTCCGTTCTCACTCTAGTACCTTGTTCCTTTCCCTTGATTTGTGCATATTGTCTTGAGATTGAGTTGTGCCGTGAGGACACTGCTCATTTCAAAAGTGTGGGGTGGGGTGGTTAGTCGTTTGTTGTGTCTCACGTCTATTTTCTTGCACATGCATGAGTCAGCACGTTTCCCTTCGAAAATTTTAAATTTTTTGAATAAAATGCGTAGTTTTGTGAATCAAATGCGTAGGAGTGGGGTGTTGAGCTTTCATGATGTGAAATAGATGGATCCTAGTACATGCATTACTCTTATGAAATTCTAATTGTGCGACTAACATGTGATCTAACTTCTTATGTATCCTTATGAGTTGGGATAAATAGGGATGTGGAGTTGATAGAAATGTCCTAGTGAGGCTTGACAAAAGCACTCAAGGATCCGGGATTCGAGTTACATGGTTATACGAACTTGTGGAGGCTGCATTTCGAGACTTGTGGTATAGAGTGACTCCACCATTGCAGCGTTTATGCAAGTGGTGGGACGGGAATCAAACCGTCCTATCTCTAGTCCTAGTAGCCGGGAAAAGAGGTGAGTGACCCTCATCTTGACTCGCGCGAATGACAAGGATGAGAAAGAGCGGGGAGGTATTTCCATATGCTTGAGGGCTATGATTGGACCTCCCAAAAAGGAATGGACAAGAAACTCACAAAAAGGAGCAAAGCTCAAAGAAAAATCAACTCATGTGACGGTTTACCCAAAACAAAGTGAAAGATCATCAAAGTCATACCAAGGCCGAAGGCCAAGTTCACTACAAGTATGTCCAAGCAAGTACCAAAGACTCAACCCTTGAGCTCGAATACATCAAGTGCTAGAAGAAGCAACAAGTATAACCATGTAACAAGAACCTGACCCAAGAGTGTAGATCATGGGTCTGAAAAGGACTATCTCCCACTCATCCGAATTGGTTTGCATCTCGACTCAAAGGTACATGTATCAAGTTAATTCCATGTTGTAGCAAAATGCCTTGAGTAGTGATTGAGAATGCATGGAAAGGGGAAGTCTAAACTAGCATTTATCTAGGGCTGCCGAGAAGGGCTTGTGATGTTTGTATGTGTTTTTCCTCTTACGACTTAAGGCCTTGTTCGGGACGAACAAGTTCAAGTGTGTGGTGGTTTGATGAGTCAACAAAACCAACCAAATACGACACTTAATCATGAGAACACTTGCTTGTTAATGTCGTTTTTTATTTCAGGGCCTTTTGGAGTCTAAAGAAGAATCGGGCTTAAAAAGGGCATTTTATGCCAAAATCACCACAAGGCATTATTGGGCCACACTTGAGTTCCAAGCCAAAACTAGCCCACTTGCAAAATCTTGATGATTCTAGAAGCATCTCATCATTTGGCTCCTGCCAATCCATTTTGACTACTTCCAGAGCAAGAGTGCCTTGATGATTCTAGAAGCATCTCATCATTGGCTCATGCCAATCCATTTTGGCTACTTCCACTCCAAACTTGGTGCCCAAGACAAGAGAAACCCTAGCTCATTTTTCTATAAATAGAACCTCTTGGTCTAGGAAAATAGTGTCATTCATTGAGAATGGAGTCCCATCGTGTGCCCCATTTGTGTGCCTCATTGGGGGCTTCTCTCTCTACTCCTTCATTTTCAATAGAAAGCAATCCTTTACTTTTCTTGTCTTTACTTTCTTGTATTTACTTTCTTGTATTTACTTTCTTGTACTTACTTTCATGTATTTACTTTCCATGTATTGCTATTGTATCCCTTCCATGGATATGAGTAGCTAAATCCCATATTCGGTTTAGGGATCCTTACATTGTGGCACGGTTTTGAGACCCTTTACTTATATCTATTTTCTGTTCTACTAGTGAACACAAAGTTAGATCATTAGAGGTCAATGATGAACAAGCCACAATAGTATTGTCAACACATTTTGAGATCCATGTCCTTAATGCTATTTTACATTTCACTAGTCCTTGGGCTTAATCCCACGGATCAAATGCAAGGCTAAGTGGATGTCTTGCCACAAAGCTTAGCCAAGCAAATGATCCATATTGTAACATCTACCGGATGCCTTGCCGCAATGGTGGATAGTACACATGGTTGAGCAACACCCTTGCCGGGTTGTTCGATCTAACAAAGGACTAGATTAGGAGGCCGAACACCTTGCCAAGTGAGGTTGTGGAGCTTAAATGCTTTGGGTTGTCTTTGACACCACACAACTACCTTGGTGGTTCAAGGCTGTGGCGTATCACCTTTGCCGGGGTACCTTGGGTTGTCACCTTTGTCGAGACACCACACTCTACGAAATGTAGAATAGATCATTAGATATCCGTGATGAATGTGTAACAATAAATCCCTAGACCGAATACTTCTTTTTGTTTACCTTCGCTCATTTACTTTTTGCACTAGTCTTTAAACTGTTTCAAAACCCCCAACCATTTTACTTTCTTTTACTGTTTTCATAGAGCAACAAGTAACCATTACAACTCCTCTGGGTTTGACCCCTACTTACCGCTTTAATATCTTTTTAGTGAGCCTAAAGTAGTGGACTTTATAAATTGTAGATTTGATTTGGCCTCACGACAAGGTCACTTATGAATGGTATCTTGTTGCCTGGTCCTAGGGCAAAATACGACGATAGTGTCCCGGGACCCATGTTTGCATGATTTGATTGCGTAGCCGTTCTCTATGTTTTAAGTATGAAATCCCCTTATTGTTATACTCCCGATGGTTCATGTTTCGAAGAAATTTTCTCGGCTGAACCCTTATTTTTATTTAACCTTTCGATTATACATTCCTTTTCCTGGCTTATTTTTTTCATGTAAACTTGACACTCATGATTTGACTAGTTGAGTCTATATTACTTACACGAGTCTTGGACTCACGTTTCCCATGTATCATTTTTTCAGATGTCATTGACTGAACTGGGGGAAATGTGAGTGAGAGGTGCGCTAGCGGAAAACCCTAGTTTTGCCTTCAAGACTGTGATAGTTTAATGAATTTTATAAGTTGGATATTTTACATGTTATGTTTAAATATTGACTTTCTAGGAGTTTAAATAAAGCATTTATCTTAAGAATTTTAAATTTAATGATGCATGAGATTAGAGGCTTCGTATATCATTTAATGGTTTAGGTGATGTGCGGCCGATGTGACGCCGTCTTCGAGTCTATTAATTTTGGGGTGTTACAGTTTTTGTGATAGACTCTAGGTTGTGGTGAATTAGTGGAGGGCGGTGGCATGAAATCTTAGAAGAACTAGGCTTATAACGACTCAGATCGGGTCCTCTAGTCGGGTCCTTACATGTAACATCCCGAATTCTGTCCCACATCGTTTGGGAGTTCTGTGTGTGCAAGCTTGATAAGCTAGCCAACTAGTTCTCATGTTGCCAATCTACCATGGTCTTTTGTGATAAACTCTAGGTTGTGGTGACTTAGGGGAGTGCGGTGGCCTGGCAGCTAGGACATGCTAGGCTTATAGCGGCTCGGGTCGTGTTCTCCGGTCGGGTCGTTACCGTGAGCGGTCTCCGAATGGAGGGACGATCCTGTGTGTCTCTATCATTCTTGCTCCTAACGAGGACATTACGATTCTGTAAGTGTGGGTGTATGTAACGCCCCGAATTCTGAATTTACTGTTGTCCCACATCGAGTGTGAGTAGTGCTTGAGCTAGCTTGATATGCTAGCCTACTAGCTATCATGTCACCAATCTACCATGGTTTTTGTAACGACACAATCGGAGAACTCGATCCGAGCCGTTATAAGCCTAGCTTGTCCTAGCTTTCATGCCACCGCCCTCCCCTAGGTCACCATAACCTAGAGTCTATCACAAAAGACCATGGTAGATTGGTGATCTTAGAGCTAGTAGGCTAGCTTATCAAGCTTGCACACACTGACTTTCCAAGCGATGTGGGATAGAATTTGGGATGTTACATATACCCCATTTACAGAATCTTAACATCCTCGTTAGGACCAAGCAGGAAAGACGAGAACACAGGATCGTCCCTCCATTCAGAGATCGCTCACGGTCACCTACTACATAGGTTTGGCTCTAAATACCATCTGTAACGACCGGACCGGAGAACCCGATCCGAGCCATTAAAAGCCTAGCCTGTCCTAGCTTTCATGCCACCGCCCCCTAGGTCACCACAACCTAGAGTCTATCACAAAAGACCATGGTAAGATTTGTGACATGGGATGTTACAGAGTATGAATTAAGTTGATAACAATTGCAAAGAATTAGAGTGACAGATCTAGTCGCACCTGGTGAGGCTGAATTGAAGGGTTATCAACGTGGATATCTTTAAACGAAAGGGTGAATGGTGAAAAAGTGAAGTCAGACTGAAAGATGTGAATTGAATTCATGAAAAAAGTGAGTTGAATTATTTAGGGATAATTATAAAAATACTACATGGACTATCAGAGTATTTCAAATCGCGGCATGTACTATTTGAATTTTCAATTTAGTGTTTTTGCACTAAATTGAACAGAATAAACTACCGCCATTTGGACTAAATTGCACACAATAAACTAATGTCATTAATGAATACCGTTTAAAATTATTATTCTTTAATAAAAATTATTTAATCTAACTATGAACAAACTGCCCTAATGTAATATAAACTTTTCCTTCACGATTCAATAAAATTACAATCACACCGTAGCTCACTTCTTCTCAAGACACTTCATGAAAGCATGCTCCATCGATCAGATTTTCCAATCACTCCACTTTCGATTTCAAATCGACTTGATTCTGGCGATGGCGGCTTTGGGAAAATTCTTCAGGTATCTGATGGACGGAAGCCTCACTGATTGCGATGACATGATCGACTAGAGGTCGTACTACCGCAACTGTAAGTACGAGCTTCACAAATCCCGCAAGCCTAAGTGCCCTACAAGAAGCAACGCTAATAAACATTCCATCCGTTCGTATCCAATCTAGCTCTTTCTGGATTTTCCTCTTTCGCGTCGCCGCCTTGATGTGTCTCTTCTTCTGCTGCTGATGCTCCTTGTCTTTCTGGGAAAGTGAAGAAATAGTTTCAGGGATCGACGAGTGACGATGACGATGTGTACCCACGTATCATTTCGCTCGATAAGCAAAACATCGGTTAAATGTTTTTTGGGAATAGGAGTGGAGAGAAAATTTGTATTGTAATTTGATTGAATCGTGAATAGAAAAGTTTTTATTACATTAGGGTAGTGTGTTCACAGTTAAATTAAATAATTTTGATTGAATAATAATAATAATTGATTAACGTTGTTAGTTGATTGTGTGTAATGTAGTGTCCAAAAATAGAGAATTAAAAATTGAAATAGTCCAAGCTGCGATTTGAAATGGTGTGGTATTTCATGTATTCTTTTTGTAATTTTCCCAATTATTTATTATAATTTAAACTTAGGTTGTTGACAAATGGCATAGAGGGGTATACGTGCACCCTTTGTAGCCAAAGGCATAGAGAATATACCCAAAAAAACAATTGAAAAAGGGTGTGTGTCAGGCGTAGGGTTGCAGGCAATGAATCCAAACATGAGAATGATAAAAAAAGGGAAAAGTACAAAATGGTGGTATGAACAACCATTATCTTACAAATTATTGTTCAAACTATCCACATTTTGAAATAGAAGTCAATTTTAAGTTTTTGGACAAAATTGCAATTCACATTTTTACAATAGACGTCAAAACAAATAAACTGAAAATAGTTATAGAACCATATCAAATTAACTATTGCATTATGGGAAGACATTGATAAAATTGTTTCAAACATATATTCAAATTAAAAGAATTCAAGCACACAAAAATATAAATATTTATCTATTTTCTTGTTCGCTTCTTTAATAATAGGAAAATTTAGAATCACAAGCAGATGGTTATATGGTGACATTCGAATGATATTTGGGCTCATAAAGTTATATTTTTAGTTCAAAATGAATTTTCTAAATAAAATTATTCGCCACTCAAAAAAAATTTATTCGGTACATGTTATAAAAATCACGTCAAAATATTAACTTTTTTTGTTTTTTTGTTTCGCTTCTCTAGTCTTTCTAAAAAATAAGTAGTTTTATTGTGACATTAGACTGATATTGATGCTCATAAGATTATATTCTTAGTTTAAAATGAAAATTCTAAATTTAATTATCGGGTATATGTTAAATTAGGGAATCGATCGTAAAATGAGTTTGAACATATAAGTGAAAATAATATGACTTGCTTTTATTTTAATACATTTTTATCACAATTTTATCATTATGCGTATCTTTATACAAATAGATTATTTGATATGGTTATACAAAGATTTTAAGTTTTTATTTCTATTGTAGAAATGTAAATTGCAATTTAGTCAAAAATTTGGAATTGACTCATACTTGAAAATGTGGATAGTTTGGACAAGAGTTTGTAAAAGGGTGGAGCATGCTGTTTAGATAGTCGGGTCAGGCGGGTGAAGCTGAAGTGAGGATCAAATTGTTGTTTGTTTTGACGACAGTGAGTTTATAAAAATAAGATAGTATCAGAGCCGACTCTTCAGGGTAGGTTAGGGCTCATCATTTGATCCAAGGGTCAAAATGCCCATAGGATAACCCTGACCCTACCCTGCCCGGTCTTTGACGGAGCCCACTGCACTGTCGTTAAGGTGCGATGTTCTCTGTGCAAAATAAATTTATATCTCCGCTACTCGTACTCTACTAGTGGGTAGTAAAGGGTAAGTGATGGACCATAATTGTATGAATCATAAACACAGTTAAACCCACCAAATTAAACGCTTTGTCAATTTAACTTTTGCTTGTTAGTTTCGATATTTATCTACAGGGTATTTTGAAGTCTAGAGATAATACAGGCAAAGGAGGAGTTTTAAAGCTGAAAATGAATTACGAGTCATTCCAGGTCACGACCAAATTCTGACTTTCAAGAACCGGACGTGGAATCACTCAAAACAAGTCCAACCGAAGAGCAACCAGAGACAGTCCGGAGCTGAAAGGAGCCGATGGCTTTTGGAAAAGACCACAAAAGTCTCATTTCACCCACTCCATGCCACCTTGCCCGGCGGCTTTCCACACTCCCCCTCTCCTTGCGCCACCTAGCCGGCGGCTTTACTCCATGCCACCTCCCCACCCGGCGGCTCTAGCTCCTCCATGGGTTGCTTGCCATGTGTCTTCACTTCCTCCACAAATCACACTTCCATTAGCCTATAAATAGAGACCCTTCTTCACTTGTAAAATCATCCCATCTCATTCCAACATCCACAAACCACAAGTTAGTGAGAGAAGCTCTCACTTCTCTCTAGAGTTTAGGCACTAATCATGTAATCACTTTACTTTGGAATCGAAGCTTTAGCACTTTCAACGGTTTTTGTAAGTACTCTCGTCTTTACTTTACTGTCTTTTCAATTCAGCAACTTTACTTTCCTGTCTTTACTTTCAAAAACTTTATTTTCTGTCTTTCAAAACCTTTACTTTTCAAGCACTTAGCTATGATGTCCTGTTCCATGAATATTCGTAGCTAAACCCTTCATTTGGTTGAAGGGGTGTACTTGTACCATACAATGTTTTAGACCCTACTCTTAGTGCCTCTATGTGTTCAAAACTTGTTCTATGTGCATATTAGGTTAGAACTTCCAAGGTTGAGTGGATGCTTTAACGGGCAAAGCTCTTCAGTGGGGTTCGTGAACATACTCGGGTAAGTGGATGCTTTAACGGGCAAAGCTTATCTGAGGAGTTCGACCTCTTTTAAAAAACCATTTGGTTGATCGTAACTGAAGATCAAATGGATGCACATAAGGCTAAGATACTTTGAAAGGAGGAATTAGTCTAAATAGAACAAGTGTTCTAAACGATGTTGCAAGTCTTGTGCTAGAAATATCCTTGATTCATCTTTGAACACTTAGTATGATCATTAGAGGTCAATGATAAACAGACTATGATACAAGGCCCCTAAAACCGAATGCTTTCCTTTAATTGTAATATCAACTGTTACTTTACCTTTCAGTACTAAAATCACAACCAACCCACGCTACTCTCAGTACTAAAATCACAACCAACCCCCAACTGTCCTACTTAAAGAACAACTATTCACCTGACTCCCTTGGGTTCGACCCCTACTTACCCTTTACTACCCACTAGTAGAGTACGAGTAGCGGAGATATAAATTTGTTTTTGCACAGAGAACATCGCACCTTAACGACAATGCGGTGGGCTCCGTCAGTAAGTAGGGGTCGAACCCAAGGGAGTCAGGTGAATAGTTGTTCTTTGAGAAAGACAGTTGGGGGTTGGTTGTGATTTTAGTACTGAGAGTAGCGTGGGTTGGTTGTGATTTTAGTACTGAAAGGTAAAGTAACAGTTGATATTACAATTAAAGGAAAGCATTCGGTTTTAGGGGCCTTGTATCATAGTCTGTTTATCATTGACCTCTAATGATCATACTAAGTGTTCAAAGATGAATCAAGGCTATTTCTAGCACAAGACTTGCAACATCGTTTAGAACACTTGTTCTATTTAGACTAATTCCTCCTTTCGAAGTATCTTAGCCTTATGTGCATCCATTTGATCTTCAGTTACGAGCAATCAAATGGTTTTTAAAAGAGGTCGAACTCCTCAGATAAGCTTTGCCCGTTAAAGCATCCACTTACCCGAGTATGTTCACGAACCCCACGGAAGAGCTTTGCCCGTTAAAGCATCCACTCAACCTTGGAAGTTCTAACCTAATATGTGGCACATAGAACAAGTTTTGAACACATAGAGGCACTAAGAGTAGGGCCTAAAACATTGTATGATACAAGTACACCCCTTCAACCGAATGAAGAGTTTTGCTACGAATATTCATGGAACAGGACATCATAGCTAAGTACTTGAAAAAGTAAAGGTTTTTGTAAGACAATAAAGTAAAGTTTTTGAAAGTAAAGACATGAAAGTAAAGTTGCTGAATTGAAAAGACAGTAAAGTAAAGACGAGAGTACTTACAAAAACCGTTGAAAGTGCTAAAGCTTCGATTCCAAAGTAAAGTGCTTACATGATTGTGCTCTCAATCTAGAGAGATAAGTGATTTGTGATTTTGGAATGAGGATGGATGATTTGGAATGAGATATGATACAAGGAGGAGGGGAGCTCTATTTATAGGCTAAGGGAGGAGATGGATGTGGATGAGAAGAAGACACATGGCAAGGGAGGAGTGGAGGAGGAGAAAGCCGCCGGGGTGAGGTGGAGGGGAGGAGAGCCGCCCCCCCCCCCCCCCCCCCCCCCCCCCATGTGTTACTTCCTCCTTGAAGCCGCCGGCCATGTGAGGGGAGGGGAGTGGGTGAGAACTTTGTGATCTTTTCCCCAAAAAGCCATCGGCCCCCTTTCAGCTCCGGACTGATTCTGGTTGCCCTTCGGTTGGATTTGTTCTGAGTGATTCCAGGTTAGGATCATGAAAGTTGTACAGTCGGAATCTGATTGTGGCCTGGAGTGTCTTGTAATCCATTTTTGCCTTTAAGAACTCCTTCTTAGCTTGTATTCTCTCTAGACTTCAAAATATCCTGTAGATAAATTTCGGAACTAACAAGCAAAAGTTAAATAGACAAAGAGTCTAATTTGATGGGTTTTAACTGTGTTTATGATTCATACAATTATGGTCCATCAGATTACCCCACACTTTTAGTTGTTCGTCCCAAACAATGCTATTAAGGGCGGAACACAATCAAAGTAAAATATGAAAGTGAGACTGTGGGACTAGATTTATCTTAATTCTTGCATTACTTACTTATTACCAAACTAAACCGTGTAAATACTTAGAAGAAACTTGATACTTGTACCTTCGTGTCGAGATGCAAATTAATTTGGATGTTTCGGGAGATAGCCCTTTTCAGGCTCTTGGACTGTATTCTCGGGATCGACTCGTACTATATGGTTTCCTTGTAGCTTTCTCTAGCACGTGATTCAGTTCGGGTTTCACTGAAGTTGAGTACTTTGATTTCTTTTTGGCGAGGGACAGCTTCTGTAGTGAATCGGCCTTTGGCCTTTGATATTGAGTTGGAGTTTCTTCACTTTTGTTCGGTTAAAACCTTCACAATTTTGGCCTTTGGCCTTTGATTAGCTTCTTTGAGCTTTTGCTTCTTTGTGACTTGCTAGTCCATTTTCTCAGCCTTTCTTTTGGAGGTCCAATCATCGCCCGCGAGCATATGGAAATACCTCCCCGCTCTTTCTCATCCTCGCCGTTTTGTGCGGGTCAAGATGAGGGTCGCTCATCTATTTTCCCGGCTACTAGGACTAGAGATAGGACGGTTTGATTCCCGTCTTGCCTCTTGTAAAAACGCTGCACGGCGGAGATGACTTCAATCTTTACTGAAACCCGAAGTGCAGCCTCCACTGACTTCGAAAACCATATAGTCAGATTCGATCCTTTGATTGCTTGCCAAGCCTCTCTAGGGCAGTTTATATCAACTCCACATCCCCTGTATATCTCAACACAAAGGGACAAATGAGAAGTTACATTCTAAGTTTTTAAACAGTTGAATTTTCACAAGGTAAATGCATGAATTTAGATCTATCTTTTTCACATTCTCAAGTTCATATTTTCAAAAAGATAATATTAAGGGAAAAGGAAAAGGAAAAGCATGTTAATTAACTATGTACAAAGGCGGTTCTCACCCCACACTTTTGAACGAAGGCGTGCCTCACAGCACGGATTAGTTCAAAAGTCATGCAAGTAAATATTTACAGAAAAGGTGAGAATGAAAAAACTAAATGACTGAAATTAAATGACTGAAAGTAAGATAGGTGTCGGGTTACCTCCCGACCAGTGCATTTGTTTAACGTCGTTAGCTCGACAGTACCTCATTCCTGGATCATAAGGTCAGGTCCCGTGGGCGTGTGAGGTCGAATTTCTTCTCGGCTGCCCTTTTTCTCCGAGAGGATGAGGCTTCATTGACCATAGCTGCTGGTCCAATGAGTCGTGCTCGCTTGTTACTCCTTCCGGGTTTCCATTCTTTCGGCCCATGTCTTTGCCGCTTCTTCATGTTTGAATAGTTGGCACCTTTGCGAGTTTGGAAGTTTGGTTTTGTTCCATTAAATGTAGGCGACATTAAGCATGCGCCTCTGCCAATCCTCTTCATTGTGGCAGCGATGGATGGTTGTCTTGGAACGGGTGAGTTTTCAGGCGGTTTTCCTTGGCTTGTGACGAGTGAGAGTTCCTTTGTCAGCTTTTTTGGCTCATGCTCCTCCTCTAACTCCCCTTGCACCAAGTTGGGGCATTTTGACCATGAGGACTGGGTCTGTTTCAGGTGCTCCGACAGTGAGGACCAGGTCTTTCTCGGACAGTTTGGTAATGAGGTCCGGGACTTCCTCGGGTGCTTCGAGCGCAAGGACCGGGCCTGGCTTGATTTCTTCGGTCGCTTCGGCAGTGAGGTTCAGGACTTCTGTTGGCTCGGCAGTTAGGACTGTGATTTCCTCGGATGGATTGGTGATAAGGACCGGGCCTGATTTGGGCAGTTCTTCTTCTAACTCCCAGGGATAATCTGAATGGAGTTCTTCTTCAGGCAACCATGGGTCCTCATCCTCGTCATTCATATGGTCTCCGGGGGCAATCATACTGAGGTCCGGGTCTGTTTTGGGCAGTTTGGCACTGAGGTCTGGGTATGTCTCAGGCAACTCTTCAGTTAGGACCGAAATTGATTTGGGTAGTTTGGCAATGCGGTCCCAGATCAGTTGTGTAGCCACCCAAAATTCCTCATTTTCGACCTCGTCTTGGTGTATCGGGGCACTCATTTGCTGGATGCTAGCTGCCAATTCTTCCTCCTTGTCCTCGAGTGTCTCGGCAATGTGGACCTGGGCTTCCTCGGGCATTTCGGAAATGTGTACCGGTACAGATTTGGGTAGCTTGTTAATGAGGTCCCAGATGCTGGTTTGATGTTTCTTTTTGAGCCACCCATGATTCGTCGCTTTCGACCTGGATTTGGTGTACCATGTTGGCCAACTGCTGGTTGCTAGATGCCAGCTCCGTTATAACGTCCTCGAGTAGCTTGGCCTGATCTTCTCTTGGTCTTGACCTCGCGGCCAAATCGTTTATCAATTTCCAAAGATCATTCATGTTTAAGTTATTTACCGAACCTCCTACCGCGTCATTAAGCCAATTCCACTCTTGTGGCATCATCCCATTGAGAAACCTTTAAAGAAGATCGTGGTTGGTGAATCCATGGTGCGGGCAGCTCGTTACAAGGGAATCGAAGTACCATAAGTACTCGTCCAAAGTTTCGTCCCGGGATTGCTCTATGTTGTTGATCTTCGTGCGGATTTCAAGTTCGAAGGGTGGTGGGAAAACTCCTCATCGTTCCAAGGCTCGTTTTGATAGTACATCGACATGGTGGTTTGTAAAATAAAAAGAACAACTACTCCGATTTATAAATCCAATTCCCCGGCAACGGCGCCAATTTTGACGGAGCCCACTGCACTGTCGTTAAGGTGCGATGTTCTCTGTGCAAAATAAATTTATATCTCCGCTACTCGTACTCTACTAGTGGGTAGTAAAGGGTAAGTAGGGGTCGAACCCAAGGGAGTCAGGTGAATAGTTGTTCTTTGAGTAGGACAGTTGGGGGTTGGTTGTGATTTTAATACTGAGAGTAGCGTGGGTTGGTTGTGATTTTAGTACTGAAAGGTAAAGTAATAGTTTGTATTACAATTAAAGGAAAGCATTCGGTTTTAGGGGCCTTGTATCATAGTCTATTTATCATTGACCTCTAATGATCATACTAAGTGTTCAAAGATGAATCAAGGCTATTTCTAGCACAAGACTTGCAACATCGTTTAGAACACTTGTTCTATTTAGACTAATTCCTCCTTTCGAAGTATATTAGCCTTATGTGCATCCATTTGATCTTCAGTTACGAGCAATCAAATGGTTTTTAAAAGAGGTCGAACTCCTCAGATAAGCTTTGCCCGTTAAAGCATCCACTTACCCGAGTATGTTCACGAACCCCACGGAAGAGCTTTGCCCATTAAAGCATCCACTCAACCTTGGAAGTTCTAACCTAATATGTGGCACATAGAACAAGTTTTGAACACATAGAGGCACTAAGAGTAGGGCCTAAAATATTGTATGATACAGGTACACCCCTTCAACCGAATGAAGAGTTTAGCTACGAATATTCATGGAACAGGACATCATAGCTAAGTACTTGAAAAAGTAAAGGTTTTTGAAAGACAGTAAATTAAAGTTTTCGAAAGTAAAGACAGGAAAGTAAAGTTGCTGAATTGAAAAGACAGTAAAGTAAAGACGAGAGTACTTACAAAAACCGTTGAAAGTGATAAAGCTTCGATTCAAAAGTAAAGTGCTTACATGATTGTGCTCTCAATCTAGAGAGATAAGTGATTTGTGATTTTGGAATGAGGATGGATGATTTGGAATGAGATATGATACAAGGAGGAGGGGAGCTCTATTTATAGGCTAAGGGAGGAGATGGATGTGGATGAGAAGAAGACACATGGCAAGGGAGGAGTGGAGGAGGAGAAAGCCGCCGGGGTGAGGTGGAGGGGACGAGAGCCGCCCCCCCCCCCCCCATGTGTTACTTCCTCCTTGAAGCCGCCGGCCATGTGAGGGGAGGGGAGTGGGTGAGAACTTTGTGATCTTTTCCCCAAAAAGACATCGGCCCCCTTTCAGCTCCGGACTGATTCTGGTTGCCCTTCTGTTGGATTTGTTCTGAGTGATTCCATGTTAGGATCATGAAAGTTGTACAGTCGGAATCTGATTGTGGCCTGGAGTGTCTTGTAATCCATTTTTGCCTTTAAGAACTTCTTCTTAGCTTGTATTCTCTCTAGACTTCAAAATACCCTGTAGATAAATATCGGAACTAACAAGCAAAAGTTAAATAGACAAAGAGTCCAATTTGGTGGGTTTTAACTATGTTTATGATTCATACAATTATGGTCCATCAGTCTTCTACCCTATATGTACCCTGCCCTGTAAGCCTTAGGCAGGGTAAGGGTCATAGAAACAAAAATCGTACCCTACCCTTCTGCCCTGCCCTTTACCCTATTATCCTACCATGTCCTTGTACCCTGCTCTACCCTATCTTATCCTACCATTTTCATTCATATTATGAATTTTTTCAAAGTATGCTTAAATTTTCACTACTTGACCCTACCCTAGCGGACCCGACTTGACCCTACCTTACTTTACCTGACCCTACCCTAACTTACCCTAATATTACCCTGCCCATGCACTACAAGAAAAAGCTTTATTATCAATGCATGTTTCCGTTGAATTAAACTATTTCCGTTGAATTTACATATAAAATCAACGGAAAATTCCGTTGGAACACCGTTGGTTATATTGGCGCAGATTTTAACAATCTGTTGAAAAAAAAAGTATATTTCCAACGGATATTCCGTTGATTATATTTAGTAAAAACAAGAGAAAAAAAATACAAAAGCGACACATAATCAGTTGATTTTAATGTTCGTCAATAAAATAATTTTTTAATGAATTTCCAGATATACCCCTAGCTTTATTATCAACAGATGATCCGTTGATTTAACTGTCGTTGATAAATTAATTTTAAATATAAATTTACTAACATACCCTCGAATTTATTAACAACAAATTTTCGCTTTATTTATGACAGACATTTCTGTCGATTATATGTTCTTATAAATAGATTGATTCTAAAATCAACAGATATATTGTAAGTTTTATGTTGATAATAGTAATTTCTTAATGTAAAATTACTTTCCAGTCCTTTTTATATTATTTTGACGAATAAATTGTTACAAATTAATCGTCACTTTTGCCAATATACATTATGTTTTATTATTCTAAAAATGTCATAATATTCGTTGAATTTAATTTGTTGGTTTAAAATATCAATTAATTTATTTCAAATTGTTGTAAATTTGTATTTTATACCATTCTGAACAATAATATACTAATACTTTTGATAAATTAATAACAATAAGTTTCAATTACCATAAGACTACCTTACTTAACCAAATGTTTTCAACAATAAAAAAAACTACATCCTGCATAAGATTTAAATGACTTCAAGAACTTTGATAGAAGAAAACTTCTCAATTCTTTCTCATCTTGATTGAGAGAACTGGATGCATTAACTTGATCACCACATTCTTTTTCTTGTTCAAAGAAAAGAAAATTGTTTTACTAAACAGTAAACATATATATAAATCAACATAATAATAGTCAAAATTACCTTCAGAGAATGATGGACTTTTGAAGATATATCCTGTAAAAAAATCAATGAACATATTTATATATATAATGAACTAAGTTATACAACATGAAAAATTGTTGCTGTTTCATATTCAAAGTCACCATTTTGATTCTTTCTTAGTTACAAGAATGAGTTCAACATGGGAGTGTAAAGCAGTTGAATGGAATATCTAGAAGCACATAGAAATGTACCAAGATGATGTCGTAAGATATATCAAAATATGTTCTAGAAAATCAGATCATACCATTTTTATTTGGGCATGGGAGGTAGCGCCTGAGGCATGTGTTATGATATTCTTAGCACGGTTCTTTTTGTTGGTTTTAGACTTATCAGTGTGCTCCTTACTTAAAAAGTGACTGCATAGCGAATTCCAAACCTCCGTAGAAAAGTACGTTGGCTGTTGATCTTAAATGGATTTTCCATTCTTAGCAGCTTCTTCAAGCGCTCTTCTTTTATCCTCGCTCTTGAGACCTCTCATTCTGTTACTAACATAAGTTACTACTGCGTTCCATTACTTTTCACTAATCCCGTCCTCATATTTGTAATAAGTCTATTTTGATGATCAAGAAGTTCAATTAAATAGCACTTCACAGAAAAATTTAGAGTAGAAATAAACACTTACTCTATACTCCTTCAACATGATCTTTTCACATTCTCCTCCAGTTTTTGAAACAGCTTCCTCATATGTATAACATCCGACAGCCCAATGCTGACGGATTATACTTGTCATTGTTCTTGTAGCTTTAGGATCCATTACGCTTAATATGCACACAAAATGAAAAAAAAAAGCAATGGCAAAATGAGCTTGAAAGAATAAATGAATCGAAATCAGATACAGAGATGGATAAAATGTAAAAGTGTGAAGTAGCAACATCACACTTTTTTATTACTATATCACACCACAACAGCATCCATCCAGGAAAACAGAGTGAAATAAAGTTCAAAATAATAAGTGATGCTTGAAAAAGTAATAGTTAGAATCCATCATTTACTGTCCATGGCTAACTGGAATAGCTCTCCTTTTATATCAGGTGGCGGAGGTTTTCCGTACTCGCCATTAGAATGGCTACGAGGTTTACGAGCAGCTTTACGAGTAGCACGTGAATCATGCATCCCATCCCCCAGAGTTCTGTTGTTCTCTTCGCTCAAATCATCATGTTGATTCACAATATTTCTATCATCCGACTGACCTGTTTCTGTATCAGTGAATTGGTCACTCTCTTCAGCCATAACTCTTCCATGGCAGCCACCGCAACTGCAATCGCGCCCATGTCCTTTTCCACACCCATGTTGTAAAACAGCAATCAATATATAGTTGCAAGAAGAAATAACAGCTTAGCTATTTCACCAGACGAATTCTAATGCATGCCAAAGAAACTGATCAGTTGAAATACAAAATCAATAAGTGTTCAAATACCTTCAGAAAACACTAAGTGTAGTCTTCCCGGCTCTTGAAACTCTCAATGCCTACGTCATGTTGGAACAAGCCATGGTGGTTCGAAACCCTAAGTCGCGCCATAGATGAATGCTTGGATATGGAAAACACTGTGACGGAATTGGAAACTGGATGAACAAAAAGTAAATGAAAAACCGTGTGTTAGTGGGGTTCTAACTTCTAATGGCGTTAATAGATCCGTATACAGTCTTTAATTTATTAATTTTTCTTTTTTTAACGTGGGATACAAACATAATCATCTAACCATGGTTCCTAATTACTCAGTGCCCAAATTTATATTTTTAAAAGAAAACAAACCTTGTATATTGGAAGGCGTCAAATAAGGCATAATTTTATAATAGTATGTTGTTTTTGGAATGTAACCACTTATATTCGTGTTGTATCGATTTTCTGTGTTATTTATAGCATAATAGTGGGGTACAGAATTTTAAGTAATATTCAACTACCCATTTAAATTTTATTCTTTTGATCAATCTCTGGATTCAATTTTCTATCTGGCAAGTAGTTGTAAATGTTAGGAACAAGCCACCATGAAGGAGAATTGTTTGCTGCTGCCATTCACTCAGTCACTAAATTGCAGGTTTGTTAGTAGGGGTTGTCATACTTGATTTTAATGCTAATAGTGGTAATTTGGGCAGGACTGCAATAAAGCAACAACAGATCTGATAGTTTGTATGATGGTTCTGAACATTCAGTTAATAATTACTTATAGATATATGTATATGGTACCCAAAAATCTATATCAACCTCGCATCTTTTCCAAGTAATCGCGAAATGAGCGACAAACACAGCGAAAGTTCACTAAAGTCCTCCCTACAAAATCAACGACAAATAAAAATTAAACTCACGACTCAGGTAAAGGACTGAACACATAACTTGAGGGGTGATCACAGCATGGTGGACGAAAAAGTTCAATAAGAAGTGAGTTAGTTCAAAAGATGAATGAGATATAGACATTCATGAGATTTTAAACTAACATTCGTCTTAAGAAGTGAGCTCATTACCCAAGATTAGAGAAATAGACAACCAGAAAATGCAATATGCACACTACAACAACCAAAGATTGATTGACAGAATGATTGCCACATAAACATTAAACATTCAATGCTTCTGTTGGGTATTTTATCAAACATATGACAGGCATGTTGAGAGATCAAGCAATGATACATTATACATAAGGAAACCAACAAACACAAACATAACAATATCAGATGATAGTAAACTGAGAACCAAATTCATTTCAATTCCATTATAGCAGCCAAGACTATTGAAAATCACTAAGCCAACCCAAAAATAAATGATAGATAAACCTAGAAAAAATAGGCAAGCCGCCGAAAGGATAGATGAAACAATTCAAATAGCCTCAAACATAAAAGCAAAACTTTTAACAAGATAATGTATGTTATAAAAACAAAGGAAGGATATTTTTAGTTTTTTAATCAATTTGTTTTATCTTTTATGGGTTTCTGTTAACAGTGAAATTGGAAATAAAATATTACTATAATTTTGATTGAAAAAAATAAAAGGAAAATCAACATGAAGACAAGAATTTATTTATTCACTTTGATGAAATTAATTAAATTTTAAAGCTACAAATATGTATTACCCACGAAATAGATGTCGATTATAACATAAATATAATCAACATTTTTTATAATAAAAAGTTGTCATAAAAAACACGTAAATATCAACGGCTTTATTTCTAACCAAATGTTGTAAGTTATATATATAATTAACAAAAAATTATTTCGTTGTATTTAATTTGTAAGTTATAACTCATAAGTATCAACGAATTTATTTTCAACCAAATGTTGAAGGTTTTATATACATATTATCAACAATACCTATTCCGTTAAATTTAATTTGTAGCTTATAATACATAAATTACAACGGATTTATTTCCAACCAAAATTTGTAGGTTTTATATATATTATCAACAACATATTTTTCCGTTGAATTTCATTTGAAGGTTATAAACATATTAATTTCAACGGATTTATTTTCAAAACCAAAATTTGTAGGTTTTATATATATTATCAACAACATATTTTTCTGTTGAAATTAATTTGTAGGTTATAACACATTAATTTCAACAGATTTATTTTCAACCAAAATTTGTAGGTTTTATATATATTATCAACAACATATTTTTCCGTTGAATTTAATTTGTAGGTAATAACACATTAATTTCAACGGATTTATTTTCAACAAAATTTCGAAGGTTTTATATATATTATCAACAAAAGTATTGTCTGTTGGATTTAACTCGTAGATTATAACATATTTTCTTGTAGTGATGGGTACCCTACAGGCTTAGAAAAATTTCTCTACCCTGCCATGTACTGTTCATAGGGTCAAGGAAAAATGGCCTTACCCTGCCCATTGCCGACCCCTAGGGTAGGTGGCTGAGGTCATCAAATTTAGGGGAGGATCTTGTGTGATTTGTGTATTTCCTAACGAAGACGTTAGGAGACGTTAAGTGGGGGAGTATGTAACACCCCGAGTTATGAATTGTCGCACATCGATTGGGAGTTTTGATTGTGACAACTAAATAAGCAAGTCTACTAGCTATATTGTCACCCACATACCGTGGTTTTCGTGACGGACTTCAGGTTGTGGTTACGTAAAGGATGGTGGTGAAAAGAAATTGTTAAGGCAGGCATAGCTTACAACGGCTCAAGCCGGTCTTCCAGGTCAAGTCTCTATAGCCCGAATCTCCTCTTATTTGGTAAAGTGGACCTCGAGACCCTTCGGAACTCGTTGGTCAGTTGCTCGGTATTTCTCAGCACTACTCGAATGCACCTTATAGTAATTATTCACCGATACAGTGTTTATATGAGTAGGCGGCACAGGAAAACAAACAGTTCTATCTCTAGTCTGAAGTAACTGCGAAAATGTGGGGAGCTCCATCTTGACTCCCCTTAAAAATGACAAGGATGAGAAATAGCGGGGTGGTATAATTTTCATATTGTTTCGGGTTGGATCACCTTTGGAAAAAAAGAAAAAGAAACTCACAAGCGAGGAGCAAAGCTCGAAAGAAAGTAAAAATTCTAAGTCAAGTTTTAAAGTATTAAAGAACAAGTGATGTATCTAGTTGAGACATGTCCCCAACAATGAGCCAAAAAAAGAGAAGTCATTACAAAAGCTATCCACAAAAGAAGAAAAGAAGAACTCAGGATCCTAAGAGCTCGAATTAATCACGTACCAGAAAAATGACAAAATATAACCATATGGCTAGCACTCGGGATCGCGAATTCTGATTATGGGTCTGAAAGAGCTAGTTCCCACTCATTCAAAGCAATTTGCATTCCAACTCGGAGATAACATTTATAAAGTTAATTCAATGTTGAACATGTAGATCTGAGTAGTAAAATAAGTAATGCAATTGGATGGCCAAGTTAAATTAACGTCTCATATTCATGTAGCATGACATGAGGACGTCGTAGAACTTGTGGTGATGTTATTTTTGTTTTCTCTTTATGACTTGTTCTTGTTTGTGGACAAACAAGTCTAAGTGTGGGGTCATTTGATGAGGCGTATTTATTGCGAATGCTGTTAACTCTGATACATTTATATGGGAACATTTACTATGTTAGTGTGGTTCTGCAATTCAGGTATACTGGAAGCTTTAGAAGATAATACATGATTAAAGACGCTATTTCGGTACAAATTCATCATAAGGACATATTAACGCTTCAAATGGTTACTACGCACATGAAAATGATCTGATGGGTACAAGCCATAGATCACTGCAAAGCCGCCTAAAAGCTCTAGCACTTTTTAGTTTACTCTAAGAACATATGACAACATTTACAAGGTCAAAATGAAAGTTGAAGTCAAAGCTATTGTGGTTGTGGCCTGTGGGAGATCACTGGTGGTCAGGAGGCGTGCACGCCATGTTCATTCTTGTGTCACACACGGTTAGATAAAATATGCGTAGCGCGCGGCTGGCGTCAGCAGACACTCATCGCGGAATTTATCATATGGGATTTTGGAACCCTAGAGTCATTTTTTGGAAGAAAAAAGAAACAACTTTTGACGTGACAACTTTGAATTCTTCTTAATTTCTCTCTTGAGAAGCAAAGAACGCAGATAGCGGCGCATCTAACAACGAAGAGCTTTTCCCATTACTTCCATTATTTTTCAAATATTCCATTTTTATAGAAAAGCCTTACGTTACAACAAATTCAAAACATTTCACCAGTCATGCTGAAACATTATCTGCTAAAACAAAGTGTGAAATACATCGACGAATAGCACAACCAATGGACCAAGTCCAGCCTGTGGAACTAGCTTTGATCCGCCACGTGGTTGCCTTTTCTAAACACATGTTCCATCCTTCAGTTTTCATGAATTTGTAACATGTTCGTGCACTCCATATATGTTTGCCACCTTCTTCTTGCATCAGCAGTGCGACAATTGATAAACTTCAACGTTATCTTTTACAAAGACAGCATTATTGTTCTTGCCTTCTATTAGTTCTTGTGCAATTATATCAGTTTGAATTATTAGGTTAAGGGGAGATCTGAAAGGGTACAACTTAACCTAGTAATACTTACTATCTTTATCCTGCTTATTTGATACTGACCCGTTAGAATAAGTAGATGCACTAAACCTAATATAACCTGACCAGGAGTATTAGGTTTGCTAGAATTAAAAGTCTATAACCTGGCCAGGAGTAGATCGTGGCGTAGTGACTTAACGGTCCTACCTAATGTTATAACCAGACCAGGAGTAACCACACTTAAGAAAGCAAGAATAAAACATCTAGAAATCAAGGATAAACTAAGTCACAATTGAAGAACCCTAGCCTGAATATCTTCTCTGATCGATACACATCAGCTTATTTTGTTTATTGCACTGTTTCCTAATCAATTACTCTCACCCAACTGTTTCTTTCTATCTCTTACAGAACAAAGTAGTAACCATCTAGCTCTCCTCCACCGTGCGCCGCCCAGCTCAGCCATGTCCCACGGCCGGTTCTTCTTCTCTCCTCGGAATAGTGAAGTTACTTCGTTTTTATTACTCTTGCATTATTTACATGGCTATGTGTAACTAAACCCGTTATTCGGGCTAGGGTTTGAATAATTGTGACGAATGTTTTGAGATTCAGTTCTTAATTATTGTTCTTGCCTTCTATTAGTTCTTGTGCAATTATATCAGTTCGAATTATTAGGTTAAGGGGAGATCCGAAAGGGTACAACTTAACCTAGTAATACTTACTATCTTTATCCTGCTTATTTGATACTGACCCGTTAGAATAAGTAGATGCACTAAACCTAATATAACCTGACCAGGAGTATTAGGTTTGCTAGAATTAAAAGTCTATAACCTGACCAGGAGTAGATCGTGGCGTAGTGACTTAACGGTTCTACCTTAGGTTATAACCAGACCAGGAGTAACCACACTTAAGAAAGCAAGAATAAAACACCTAGAAATCAAGGATAAACTAAGTCACAATTGAAGAACCCTAGCCTGAATATCTTCTTTGATCGATACACATCAGCTTATTTCGTTTATTGCACTGTTTCCTAATCAATTACTCTCACCCAACTGTTTCTTTCTATCTCTTACAGAACAAAGTAGTAACCATCTAGCTCTCTAGGGTTCGACCCCTTACTTACAGCTATACTAAGCCAAGAGTAAGCGGACATTATAAATTTAGATTTGCAGGTACAATGACGACCTGTCAGAAACCTTTGAAGAAGATCGTGGTTGGTGAATCCATGGTGCGGGCAGCTTATCAACATGGAGTCAAAGTACGCTAAGTACTCGTCCAAAGTTTCACCCCGGGATTGTTTTATGTTGTTGATCTTCTCGCGGACTTCAAGTTCGAAAGGTGGTGGGGAAAACTCCTCATTGTTCCAAGGTTCCATTCCGTAGTAGTAGGACTTAGTGAATTGCATGATAAAACAAAAAAAAAGAAAAAACAAAATAGAACAACTATTCCGATGCACAACTCCCCGGCAACGGCGCCAATTTGATAGATGCTTGTCGTCAGAGCAAATGTACAAATAAATTTATAAGTCCGCTACTCGCGACTTCACTACTGGGTAGCAAGTGGTAAGTAGGGGTCGAACCCAAGAGAGTCAGTGTGGATTAGTTGTTCTTTAATGAAGCTTATGCAGAAATTAAATGCGATTGGGGTTGGGTTTAAGTGTGCTTTGAGAACTGAAAGTAAAGGAACAGTGATATCACAATTAAAGGAAAGATTCGGTTTTAGGGGCCTTGTATCATATTCTGTTTATCATTGACCTCTAATGATCATACTATGTATTCACAGATGAATCGAGGCTATTTCTAGCACAAGACTTGCGACATCATTTAGAATACACCTCTAATGATAATGCAATGTGTTCAAAGATGAATCGAGGCTATTTCTAGCACAAGACTTGCAACACCATTTAAAACACTTGTTCTACTTAGACTAATTCCTCCTTTCGAAGTATCTTAGCCTTATGTGCATCCATTTGGATTGTCTTTTCCGATTTATCCAAATGGTTTTTAAGAGAGGTCGAACTCCTCAGATAAGCTTTGCCCGTTAAAGCATCCACTTACCCGAGTATGATCACGAACCCCACGGAAGAGCTTTGCCCGTTAAAGCATCCACTCAACCTTGGAAGTTCTAACCTAATATATGACACATAGAACAAGTTTTGAACACAAAGGTGCACTAGGTGCAGGGTCTAAAACATTGTATGATATAAGTACACCCCTTCAACCGAATAAAGAGTTTAGCTACTACTATTCATGGCACTGGACATTATAACTATGAATTTAGAAAAACAAGGGTTTTGAAAGAGAGTAAAATAAATACGAGAAGACTTACAAAACTGTTGAAGCGCCAAGGATCAAGCTTTTATTCCAAAGTAAAGTGATTACAACATTAGTGCCCAAACTCTAGAGAGATAAGTGATTTGTGATTTTGGAATTTGTAGAGAGAGAAGCTCTCCACCTTTTTGGGATGTTGATTACAAAGGAGGAGAGGTCCCTTTTATAGGCATGGAGGATGGAGGAGAAGATGACACTTGGCACAAGATGATTGGAGGAGCAAGGATGTGGAGGAGGAGGGGACAAGTGGCAAGCTCCCATGGTGAGCTCCATAGCCGCCGGCGGCTTTTGTGAGGAGGAGCCACATGTGTGGCTTGGATGAGCTTAAAAGGAGGAGATGTGTATGCATCCAAGCTTATCCAAAAAGCCATCAGGTCCTTTCAGCTCCGGTCTGACTCTGGTTGCCCTTCGGTTGGATTTGTTTTGAGTAATTCAATGTCAGGATCTTGAGATTTCTACATTCAGCGTCTGATCGTGACCTCGGAATGACTCGTAATATCTTTTCAGCGTAAAATCCTCTCCTTAGCGTGTTTTCTCTCTAGAGTCCAAAATACCCTGTAGAAATATATCGGAACTAACAAGCAAAAGTTAAATAGACCAACAGTCTAATTTAGTGGGTTTTACTGTGTTTTTGATTCGTATAATTATGGTCCATCAGATCACCCCACACTTTTAGTTGTTCGTCCCGAACAATGCTATTAAAGGGCGGCACTAAGTAAGTTTTTAAAATATGAAAGTTAGACTGTGGGACTCGATTTATCCTAATTCATAAGAAACTTGATACTTGTACCTCCGTGCTGAGATGCAAATTATTCTGGATGTTTCGGGAGATAGCCCTTTTTAGGCTCCTGGACTGCATCCTCGGGATCGTCTCGCACTATATGGTTTCCTTGTAGCTTTCTCTAGCACGTGATTCGGTTCGGGTTTCAATGGTTTGGCCTTTGATTTTCTTTTGGCGAGGGACAGCTTTTTGTAGTGAATCGGCCTTTGGCCTTTGATTTGACTCTTTGAGTACTTCACTTTTTTGTCTGGTTAAAACCTTCACAATTTTGGGCCTTTGGCCTCTTGATTTGCTTCTTCGAGCTTTTTGCCTTTTTGTGCTTGCTAGTCCATTTTCTCAAGCCTTTTTTGGGAGGTCCAATCGTCGCCCGTGAGCATATGGAAATACCTCTCCGCTCCTCTCATCCTTTCCGTTTCGCGCGGGTCAAGATGAGGGTCGCTCATCTATTTTCTCGGCTACTTTGACTAGAGATAGGACGGTCTGATTCCCGTCCTCACCTTTTTTCTTTTTGCATAAACACTGCATGGCGGAGATGACTTCAATCTTCACTGAAACCCGAAGTGCAGCCTCCACTGACTTCAAAAACCATATAGCTTGATTCGATCCTCTGAGTGCTTGCCAAGCCTCTCTAGGGCAGTTTATGTCAACTCCACATCCCTAGTTTATCTCAGCACAAAGGGACAAATGAGAAGTTACATTCTAAGTTTTTAAACAGTTGAATTTTCACAAGGTTAACGCATGAATTATGATCTATCTTTTTCACATTCTTAAGTTCATATTTTCAAAAAGTTAATATTAAGGAAAAAGAAAAAAGAAAAACATGTTATGTACACAGGCGGTTCTCACCCCACACTTTTGAACGAAGGCATGCCTTTCAGCAAGGCTTAGTTCAAAAGTCATGCAAGAAAATATATACAAGAAAGGTGAGAAAAAACTAAATGACAGAAATTAAATGACTGAAAGTAAGATAGGTGTCGGGTTACCTCCCGACCAGTACCTTTGTTTAACGTCGTTGGCTCGACGATACCTCATTCCTGGATCATAAGTAGGGATCCCATGGGTGCTTGAGGTCGAACTTCTTCTCGGTGGCTCTTTTGATTTGAGAGGGTGAGGCCCTATTGACCATAGTTGCTGGTCCAATGGGTCGTGCTTGCTTGTTACTCCTTCCGGGTTTCCATTCTTTCGGCCCATGTCTTTGCCGTTCTTCATGTTTGAATAGTTGGCACCTTTGCGAGTTTGGAAGTTTGGTTTTGTGCCATTAAATGTAGGCGACATTAAGCATGCGCCTCTGCCATTCCTCTTCATTGTGGCAGTGATGGATGGTTGTCTTGGAACGAGTGAGTTTTCAGGCGGTTTTCCTTGGCTTGTGACGAGTGAGAGTTCCTTTGTCGGCTTTTTTGGCTCATGCTCCTCCTCTAACTCCCCGTGCACCTCATCATCATTGATTATATGATCTTCGGTGGCTATGATCGGTATAAGACACGAAGGGTTAAGTTGGGGCACTTCGACCATGAGGACTGGTTCTGTTTCGGGTGCTCCGACAGTGAGGACCAGGTCTTTTTTGGATAGTTCGGCAATGAGGTCTGGGACTTCCTCGGGTGCTCCGAGTGGGCTTGGCTTGATTTCTTCGGCCGCTTTGGCAGTGAGGTTTGGGACTTCTGTTGGCTCGGTAGTTAGGACAGTGATTTCCTCGGATGGATTGGTGATAAGGACCGGGCCTGTTTTGGGCAGCTTGTTAATGAGGTCCCAGAGCTGGTTTGATGCTTCTTTTTGAGCCACCCATGATTCTTCATTCTCTGTCGGCTCCTCGGGTTCAGCCGTCTTTTCTATTGCCCATGATTCGGTTTCGGCCGTGAATTGGTGCATCGAGGCACTCAATTACTGTATGTCTGCGGCCAATTGCTGGGTGCTAGCTGCCAGCTCATTTTCTGCTGCCCATACTTCGGTTTTGGCCCTGATTTGGTGCATTATGTTGTCCAGTTCTTCGCTCCGCATGGCTTGATCTTGTCTTTGTCTTGACCTTGCAGCCAAATCATCTATTAAGTTCCAAAGATCACCTATGTCTAAGTTGTTCACCGAGCCTCCCGCTGCATCATTTAGCCAATTCCACTCTTGTGGTATCATCCCATTGAGAAACTGATGAGCCGTATTTATACGACTCATCGAATCATTAAATCCCACCAATTCCAGCACTTTATTATACGAACAGTTACTTCTTAGTGTTGTTTCATGTTTCAGGTGATTTGGAAGCTCTAGGAGGAATCGCGCTTAAAAGAGGGCATTTTCATGCCAGAAACATCGCAGTTGAAGAACAGACCCAAAGGAGGGCCGTGAACAGTGTTTTCGGCTCGTGAACAGTAACTCCGGCGTGAACAGTAACTCCGCGTGTGAATAGTGATTTCGGCCGAGTCCAGCCCAGTTCGTCCGGCCCAAAAGCAATGTAAAATTAGGGCAACATACAAGCTAGGGTTTTGGAACATTCTGGAAGGTTCAAGATGGCTTAATTATCAAGCAAAGGAGTAGCTTGGAGATAAAGCAAGAAAGATATGGAAATATTGCCTAAATTATCTTTTGGATTATTTAGGCAATTCTAGGTCTTTCTCAACCTTATAAATAGAGGAGCTCACAAGACCAAATAATCATCCCTCATACTCTACTCGAGTCTTCTCCTCTCTTGGCCGTGTGCCCTACTTGCCCCGCCTCTTCTCCTCCACCGTGCGCCGCCCAGCTCAGCCGTGTCCCACGGCCGGTTCTTCTTCTCTCCTCGGAATAGTGAAGTTACTTCGTTTTTATTACTCTTGCATTATTTACATGGCTATGTGTAACTAAACCCGTTATTCGGGCTAGGGTTTAAATAATTGTGACGAATGTTTTGAGATTCAGTTCTTAATTATTGTTCTTGCCTTCTATTAGTTCTTGTGCAATTATATCAGTTCGAATTATTAGGTTAAGGGGAGATCCGAAAGGGTACAACTTAACCTAGTAATACTTACTATCTTTATCTTGCTTATTTGATACTGACCCGTTAGAATAAGTAGATGCACTAAACCTAATATAACCTGACCAGGAGTATTAGGTTTGCTAGAATTAAAAGTCTATAACCTGACCAGGAGTAGATCGTGGCGTAGTGACTTAACGGTCCTACCTTAGGTTATAACCAGACCAGGAGTAACCACACTTAAGAAAGCAAGAATAAAACACCTAGAAATCAAGGATAAACTAAGTCACAATTGAAGAACCCTAGCCTGAATATCTTCTCTGATCGATACACATCAGCTTATTTCGTTTATTGCACTGTTTCCTAATCAATTACTCTCACCCAACTGTTTCTTTCTATCTCTTACAGAACAAAGTAGTAACCATCTAGCTCTCTAGGGTTCGACCCCTTACTTACAGCTATACTAAGCCAAGAGTAAGCGGACATTATAAATTTAGATTTGCAGATACAACGACGACCTGTCAAATTTTGGCGCCGTTGCCGGGGATCGAACCCGGGTCACCCGCGTGACAGGCGGGAATACTTACCACTATACTACAACCACCATACCCCCAATACCCACCATTACCATACCATCCACACCAGCAATACCCACCACCTTAGAGACCTCCACGCCAGCCAGCTGTCAGAGATGATGATGAGGATGACGCCAATGAAGGACCAACCATGGGCGAGCTCTCGGTTCCCAATTTCAAGGACCAGTCATGGTGTATCTACGAAGGACCAGACCTCGCAGCTATAACAGTCAGCACCTCAGTCGTCCATCATCTACCTAAGTTCTCAGGGACTAAGGGAGAGTCGGCCACATCTCACTTGACACGATATCACGGGATATGTCTGAACCTGAAGCCATACGGAGTCGAAGTAGATGACTTCAAACTGAAGGCATTCTACTTCTCACTTACAGACGCTGCTACAGATTGGTTCCTATCCTTGCCCTCTGGTAGTATCTACACATGGGAACAAATGCAGAGGCAGTTCGTCAGCAAGTACTATCCAGCAGGGCGTGCAATGCAAGTTCGGAGACAGTTGCAAGAGCTCAAACAAGGACCCAACGAAAATATGTATGAGTACGTAGAAAAATTCAACGCCTTGGAGAAGAGCTGCTGCAATCTTGAGCTCCCAGAGAAATTGATCGTCGACTATATGCTAGATGGACTTCGCAGACTAGATAGGAAACTACTAGAGGCCTCAACTGGAGGCAACCTCATGAACCTGACCCCAGCCAGAGTTCGACAGAAGATACAGGAAGTGGCAGAAAGTGAGCGGTTCCAGGATGAATCTACTAAGGAGGACGAATATGCCAGATCCAGAAACGTGTCAAGGGTGGAGCCCACAGTTAGTGCTATGGCCTAGCAGATCAAGGAGCTGAAGGACATGATGCAACATGTGATCAGGAGACAACCAGTCCAGACAAAGCCATGCAGTTTTTGTGCAGCTACATATCACAAGACAGATGAGTGCCCGACCTTGATGGAAGACGACCAGGATGAGGTCAATGCAGTAGGAGATTATCAGAGTTATGGCAACCGGCCAGCGCCAGTCCGACCATATGGCGCAGCCACAAATAATCAAGGAGTCAACGGACAGCCTTGGAAGAGCAACAATCAGTAGAATCAGGCCCAGCCAGCACGTCAGGGTGCACCTCGGCAGAACCAGCAGCCTTATCAGCCCCCACATCGGCAGTTTCAGCAGAATGCACCTGGACAGTACCAGCAGAGAGGTCCGAACAACAATCAGCCGGGCCCGAGCAATCACAACTCAAATAAGTCACTGGAGGACATGATGAAAGAGCTGGCAGCTAGCAACCAGCAGTTGAATACAACCATGACCCAGCATATAGCCACGACCAACGGAGCAATAACCGACTTGAAAAAGCAGATGTCTCAGATTGCTATGACAGTCTCAAGGCTCGAGGACAACGCTGGACGACTTCCCTCGCAAACCATTCAGAATCCAAAGGGGAATGTCAGCATGGTAGGAGTGGTGGACATGACACCAAAGAAACCCGCATGTTGGGAGGATGAGATGCTCGACACTATGGCAAGATACAACACGGAAGAGCCGACCCCACAGCTTACCAAGACCGAGCCAGAAGGATTATTGGTAGCACGGCCTACGCAGAGCGACCCAATCATGAGGCAGCCGCTCTCTACAAGCCATGAGACACCGCCGGAAAAGAGTAAGGACCCAGGGGCCTTCACGGTCACCTGTGGTATCGGTGAGACCCAGATACATTGCTGTTTAATTGATTTGGGTGCTGCTATTAATGTCATGCCTTACTCTTTATATCGTTCGTTGGGACTTGGTCCATTGAAACCACCTAGGCTGTCGATTGAATTAGGGGACAAATCTTGTGTTCGGCCTACTGGTTTGCTGGAGGATCTAACCCTCCGAATCGGAGATCTTATTGTTCTTGCAGATTTCTATGTCTTGCAGATGGGCGATGCTAGAGATGACAAGCCGCCAGGGCTAATTTTGGGGCGACCATTCCTTGACACCACCAAGACCAAGATTGACATGGGCAGAGGCTTACTATCATTAGCATTCGGTGGGAAGGAGGCAGATTTCTATGTCTATGAGGATGCTGACCGACCATGCACAAGAAAACCGCCAGATATTGTGCACACATCAGATTATGATGCCCTAGTTCCGGACCCACCAGATCAGGCCATACACACCACTGGGCCAGCAGCTATGGCCAAGAAATCCTCACCATCTCGGGGATATGTGAAGGCGAACCCGCCTGATCAATGGAGAGCAGACCCGAGCACGTCGTCACATGAGGATTTTGGGCAAATTGAAGGAGTTGCTGAGGCGAAGTATGACCTCACACGCCCATGGGATCCTAACTTGTGATCCCTAAAGAGGTAACGTCGAGCCAACGACGTAAAACAAAGGCGCTCGCAGGGAGGCAGCCCGGCACTTTTTATTATTCTTTCAGTTTTATTTACTTATTGTGTTTATCTGAGTCTTGAGTCTTTTCATCACATTGTACTTGGGAGAGAAGATGATTTTCATGCAGGGACAGAGGCAAACGTATCGGAAATATTAGCATAATACTGTATCCAACGTGAGTAGTTCACTCCTTGAATAAATTGTGTCAAGAAACATGAGCGTTTAAAGATTCTGTCACAAATACTTACGAGTCTAAGGAGGTTGGGTTTTAAGTGAGACCGTTGTGACTCCTCCAACCTCCTGGGAATCCTTTATTCGTCTTAATGTCATTGGCACAGACCTTTCATTTGTGACGAACTCACGTTGTGATACAAACTTCAATGGAGTTCTCTTTGAGGATTCATTGGAGAATAATCAGTCGTTCCTGATCATCACGCATCGCACGAGGGAAGTGCCTGTCCAACCTTACTCTCTTCGTATTTCCATTTTATTTATTGCATGCATTGTGAGTCTAGATTTGAGTCGTGCCGTGAGGACACGGCTTATTTCAAAAGTATGGGGGTGGGAGAATCAGTTATCGAGTCAGCACGTTTATTTTCTTGCACCCTGCACAGAGTCAGCACGTTTCCCGTCATTTTTAAAAATTTTGTACATGATACTTCACTATTTCCTAGACTTGCAGTATTGGATAATGACTAGGTAAAATAGATAGAGCTGATTACATGCATGTCTTTGGTGAAAATTGACTTGGGCGACTAACATGTGATTTTAAAATTTTTGCGTGCCTTTGTTAGTTGAGATAAACAGGGATGTGGAGTTGATAGAAATGCTCTAGAGAGACTTGACAGATCATTCAAAGACCGAACTCAGGATTTTTGGTTATGTGGAGCTCGTGGAGGCTAGCACTTCGAAGCAACATAGTACGAGTCTGATCCACCACTGCGGTACCCTTTGCGGTTGATCTGGACGGGAATACTTCACACCGTCCAAACTCTAGTCCAAGTAGCCGGGAAAATAGACAAGCGACCCTTGGCTTGACCCGAGTCAAAAGGACGATGATGAGTGAGAGCAAGTAGGTTCGAGCAAAGTCACAATCCGCACCACAAAGCAACAAACACATCATCATTGTGATAGTTTACACCGAAATCAAGTGTAGAGCGCCTTTGAAGCACCAAAACCGAAATCATCTATAGCTAGCCGAAAAGCACTCAACACTTTGAAGCTCGAATCAATCACGTGCAAGAAAAAGCAGCAAAGCATAACCATATAGCAGCGAGTTCGAGTCCGAGAATGCGGTTCATGGGTCTAAAAAGGGCTATCTCCCGATACATCCGAATTGATTTGCATCTCGGCCCAAAGGTAACACGTATCATTAACCCGTGTTTTCGCACAAGTTTAATTAGTAACGAGCATGCATAGAAGGCGGGATCTAGAGTAACCGAGTCATGACCATGTAGCACGTCTAGGATGCTGAGGCATTGTGGTGTTTGCAGTTTTTCGTTCCTCTTATGACCTAGTTCTTGTTCGGGACGAACAAGTTTAAGTGTTGGGTGGTTTGATGAGCCGTATTTATACGACTCATCGAATCATTAAATCCCACCAATTCCAGCACTTTATTATACGAACAGTTACTTCTTAGTGTTGTTTCGTGTTTCAGGTGATTTGGAAGCTCTAGGAGGAATCGCGCTTAAAAGACGGCATTTTCATGCCAGAAACATCGCAGTTGAAGAACAGACCCAAAGGAGGGCCGTGAACAGTGTTTTTTGGCTCATGAACAGTAACTCCGGTGTGAACAGTACCCCCCCCCCCCCCCCCCCCCCCGCGTGAACAGTAACTCCGCGCATGAATAGTGATTTTGGCCGAGTCCAGCCCAGTTCGTCCGGCCCAAAAGCAATGTGAAATTAGGGCAACATACAAGCTAGGGTTTTGGAACATTCTGGAAGGTTCAAGATGGCTTAATTATCAAGCAAAGGAGTAGCTTGGAGATAAAGCAAGAAAGATATGGAAATATTGCCTAAATTATCTTTTGGATTATTTAGGCAATTCTAGGTCTTTCTCAACCTTATAAATAGAGGAGCTCACAAGACCAAATAATCATCCCTCATACTCTACTAGAGTCTTCTCCTCTCTTGGACGTGTGCCCTAGTTGCCCCGCCTCTTCTCCTCCACCGTGCGCCGCCCAGCTCAGCCGTGTCCCACAGCCGGTTCTTCTTCTCTCCTTGGAATAGTGAAGTTACTTCGTTTTTATTACTCTTGCATTATTTACATGGCTAAGTGTAACTAAACCCGTTATTCGGGCTAGGGTTTGAATAATTGTGACGAATGTTTTGAGATTCAATTCTTAATTACTGTTCTTGCCTTCTATTAGTTCTTGTGCAATTATATCAGTTCGAATTATTAGGTTAAGGGGAGATCCGAAAGGGTACAACTTAACCTAGTAATACTTACTATCTTTATCCTGCTTATTTGATACTGACCCGTTAGAATAAGTAGATGCACTAAACCTATTATAACCTTACCAGGAGTATTAGGTTTGCTAGAATTAAAAGTCTATAACCTGACCAGGAGTAGATCGTGGCGTAGTGACTTAACGGTCCTAACTTAGGTTATAACCAGACCAGGAGTAACCACACTTAAGAAAGCAAGAATAAAACACCTAGAAATCAAGGATAAACTAAGTCACAATTGAAGAACCCTAGCCTGAATATCTTCTCTGATCGATACACATCAGCTTATTTCGTTTATTGCACTGTTTCCTAATCAATTACTCTTGTTTCCTAATCAATTACTCTCACCCAACTGTTTCTTTCTATCTCTTACAGAACAAAGTAATAACCATCTAGCTCTCCTCCACCGTGCGCCGCCCAGCTCAGCCGTGTCCCACGGCCGGTTCTTCTTCTCTCCTCGGAATAGTGAAGTTACTTCGTTTTTATTACTCTTGCATTATTTACATGGCTATGTGTAACTAAACCCGTTATTCGGGCTAGGGTTTGAATAATTGTGACGAATGTTTTGAGATTCAGTTCTTAATTATTGTTCTTGCCTTCTATTAGTTCTTGTGCAATTATATCAGTTCGAATTATTAGGTTAAGGGGAGATCCGAAAGGGTACAACTTAACCTAGTAATACTTACTATCTTTATCCTGCTTATTTGATACTGACCCGTTAGAATAAGTAGATGTACTAAACCTAATATAACCTGACCAGGAGTATTAGGTTTGCTAGAATTAAAAGTCTATAACCTGACCAGGAGTAGATCGTGGCGTAGTGACTTAACGGTCCTACCTTAGGTTATAACCAGACCAGGAGTAACCACACTTAAGAAAGAAAGAATAAAACACCTAGAAATCAAGAATAAACTAAGTCACAATTGAAGAACCCTAGCCTGAATATCTTCTCTGATCGATACACATCAGCTTATTTCGTTTATTGCACTGTTTCCTAATCAATTACTCTCACCCAATTGTTTCTTTCTATCTCTTACAGAACTAAGTAATAACCATCTAGCTCTCTAGGGTTCGACCCCTTACTTACAGCTATACTAAGCCAAGAGTAAGCGGACATTATAAATTTAGATTTGTAGGTACAACGACGACCTGGCAGAAACCTTGGAAGAAGATCGTGGTTGGTGAATCCATGGTGCGGGCAGCTTATCAACATGGAGTCAAAGTACGCTAAGTACTCGTCCAAAGTTTCACCACGGGATTGTTTTATGTTGTTGATCTTCTCGCGGACTTCAAGTTCGAAAGGTGGTGGGGAAAACTCCTCATTGTTCCAAGGTTCCATTCCGTAGTAGTAGGACTTAGTGAATTGCATGATAAAACAAAAAAAAGAAAAAACAAAATAGAACAACTATTCCGATGCACAACTCCCCGGCAACGGCGCCAATTTGACAGATGCTTGTCGTCAGAGCAAATGTACAAATAAATTTATAAGTCCGCTACTCGCGACTTCACTACTGGGTAGCAAGTGGTAAGTAGGGGTCGAACCCAAGAGAGTCAGTGTGGATTAGTTGTTCTTTAATGAAGCTTATGCAGAAATTAAATGCGATTGGGGTTGGGTTTAAGTGTACTTTGAGAACTGAAAGTAAAGGAACAGTGATATCACAATTAAAGGAAAGATTCGGTTTTAGGGGCCTTGTATCATATTCTGTTTATCATTGACCTCTAATGATCATACTATGTATTCACAGATGAATCGAGGCTATTTCTAGCACAAGACTTGCGACATCATTTAGAATACACCTCTAATGATCATGTTATGTGTTCAAAGATGAATCGAGGCTATTTCTAGCACAAGACTTGCAACACCATTTAAAACACTTGTTCTACTTAGACTAATTCCTCCTTTCGAAGTATCTTAGCCTTATGTGCATCCATTTGGATTGTCTTTTCCGATTTATCCAAATGGTTTTTAAGAGAGGTCGAACTCCTCAGATAAGCATTGCCCGTTAAAGCATCCACTTACCCGAGTATGATCACGAACCCCACGGAAGAGCTTTGCCCGTTAAAGCATCCACTCAACCTTGGAAGTTCTAACCTAATATATGGCACATAGAACAAGTTTTGAACACAAAGGTGCACTAGGTGCAGGGTCTAAAACATTGTATGATATAAGTACACCCCTTCAACCGAATAAAGAGTTTAGCTACTACTATTCATGGCACTGGACATTATAACTATGAATTTGGAAAAAACAAGGGTTTTGAAAGATAGTAAAATAAATACGAGAAGACTTATAAAACCGTTGAAGCGCCAAGGATCAAGCTTTTATTCCAAAGTAAAGTGATTACAAGATTAGTGCCCAAACTCTAGAGAGATAAGTGATTTGTGATTTTGGAATTTGTAGAGAGAGAAGCTCTCCACCTTTTTGGGATGTTGATTACAAAGGAGGAGAGGTCCCTTTTATAGGCATGGAGGATGGAGGAGAAGATGACACTTGGCACAAGATGATTGGAGGAACAAGGATGTGAAGGAGGAGGGGACAAGTGGCAAGCTCCCATGGTGAGCTCCATAGCCGCCGGCGGCTTTTGTGAGGAGGAGCCACATGTGTGGCTTGGATGAGCTTAAAAGGAGGAGATGTGTATGCATCCAAGCTTATCCAAAAAGCCATTGGGTCCTTTCAGCTCCGGTCTGACTCTGGTTGCCCTTCGGTTGGATTTGTTTTGAGTAATTCAATGTCAGGATCTTGAGATTTCTGCATTCAGCGTCTGATCGTGACCTCGGAATGACTCGTAATATCTTTTCAGCGTAAAATCCTCTCCTTAGCGTGTTTTCTCTCTAGAGTCCAAAATACCCTGTAGAAATATATCGGAACTAACAAGCAAAAGTTAAATAGACCAACAGTCTAATTTAGTGGGTTTTACTGTGTTTTTGATTCGTATAATTATGGTCGATCACTACTCATGGTAAATAAACCGAGAGTAGTGTTGATAAAGAGATAAAGCATGAGGAAACCCTAATGACGTGGGTGCTCGTTGAATCCTTCAATCTCTCCCAAGTTAGGGTTTTTCTTCTCCAAATAGGCACACTCTCGTATAATCCACCCTCTTCAATTCGTCCCCACTGCCCTCTTTATAGCTTTCCAAAAGGCCAAAAAGCCTAAAACCGAAATTAAGAAATAAGTCCAAAAAGCCCTAAAATCGATTTTGGAAATTGTCTTCGACGGGGCCGTGACTACCGTGACATTTAGACATGTCACGGCATGCTCCGAAAGTGCACTGGGACATAAAGGGGCCGTGACTACCGTGACGTTGTGTTTTTGTCACGGCAGTCACGACCATGCAAAATGGCAGAGACTTCGGGCGGCTTTTTCATGGTCTTAACCTCCGAATTTGATCTTGGCAAAAACTACAAAGTTGTAGCTCTTTGAATTATCTTTCCAACAAGCTTTGAATCAACCGATTTGGACACCATATATGATATGTGCGTGCAAAATAAGTCGGAAGGGTCAATCTGCCCTATTTTGTCCTGTTTTTGCCCAAATCTTCACCAATTGCTTTGTTTTGCTTCGGATCAATCCAAAAATATTAGATATGTGATATATGACCTGAAACACTAGAAAAGAGGTTAAATGATAATAAAGTATCTGGAAAATAAACCTAATCCATCATCGAATGAAGTGAATAATAGGTCAAGAATTCGACAGATCAAAACACTCCACACTTAGGATTTGTTCGTCCCGAACAAACAGTAAGCACAAGTCGATAAATCGCAGAATAGTTACCCCACTCAAGTATCATGTGATCAATCCTAACTAAAATAAAAAGAAAAAGATAACTGACGGTCGTAGAGGACACGAATGCATTTAGCGTATGCATCAAGCCTTTAAACCCCTAGGCTGCCCTAGTAGGACGAGTATAGTCTCGTGAAGGTTTTCAGGAATGGGACTACCTACAAATCCCATGTACAACTAACTAACGTGTATGCATGAAATGATACTCAATGAGTCATAGTAAAGTCATGTCATACCTCAGATTCATCGTGTTACCTCAACTTCAAGTCAAACATCTTCATCAAAGTTGTCAGACAATCATAGATTAAACGAGTTATGCATTCAAATGGTCAGTACACACGACTAGCAAGCGACTCATCACATGTTCTAAATAGTTCTATAGCAACGTGATAAGAACAAGAATAGTTACACAAAACATGCTCGCCATTCACCTATGCTATCTAGGGATAGTCCACGGGCTCTTGACCCAAAGCTCATTCTCAAGTGCCAAGGACCAGGCAATGACCCGTAAGAGAAGAGGAGCCTGGCTTAAGAATTTTTTGAAAAATAGTACGAAAATTGCATCAAAATTTTGGTGCAAGCACGAGGATCGTCCCTTAGACTCTAGTACAAGAATTCTCAAAACAAGTCGTGATCGCATGCAATGAAAAGGTGGAATTACACTACATCAAGTGAAAGGGGGCAGAATTTTTTTTTGTACACATGGGGTGACTTTTCTCACTTTGCCCTTGGTATTTTTCTGTTATTTTTTACACAAGGGGTGACTTTTCTCACTTTGCCCTTGGTATTTTCTTTCTCTCAAAAACAACTTTGCTTGGGGAACAACTTTTCACCCTATTTTGAAAATTCAGAAGTTCGTTCTTGATCAAAAATATATCGTAGAAATTTTTTTTCTTTCTTTTTCTAACTCCACACTTAAAACTTGACATAGTGTATGTATGAAGGCGGGCGCATGCAAATCACAACGAGTACAGAAAAACACACACTAGTACTAAGGTCACTGATGAGCCGTATTTATACGACTCATCGAGTCATTAAATCCCATCAATTCCGATACTTTTGTATGCGAACAGTTACTTTTTAGTATGGTTTTGTATTTCAGGTGTTTCGGAAGCTCTAGGAGGAAACGTGCATTAAAGACGGCATTTTATGCCAAAAACACCACAATGGCAGATCAGACCTTTGGACGCTCGACGGAGCGCTGGGAATGGACCTTTGATCAAGCTACATGGCGTTACGTAGCTGACTCAATTCCCTACAACTCTCTAGTTCACACCGAGAGCATCCGAGGTCGTTTGGAAGGTCAAATCGAGAGCCGAAGTCAAAACAGATGCGCAGAATGGATGAACAGTACTTCCGGTATGAACTGTACTTCCGGCAGTGAACAGTGTTTTTGGGCCGTGAACAGTACTTCCCGGCAGTGAACAGTGTTTTTGGGCCGTGAACAGTAACTCCGGCCCAAAAGTAATGTTGAATTAGGGCAAACTTACATCTAAGGTTTTGGAATATTCTGGAAGGTTCAAGATAACTTAATTCCCAAGCAAAGAGATAGCTTGAAGATAAAGCAAGAAGATATGGAAATATTGCCTAATTATCTCTTGGCTTATTTTGGGAACTTTAGGTCTTCTCAAAACCCTATATATAGAGGAGCTCACAAGACCAAAGAATCATCCCTCAACTCACACGAGTCTTTCTCTCTACACTCACGGCCGAAGCCTTGCTCCTCCGCCTTCCACCGCGTTGTTCCGCCATCGCTCACGGTTGCTCAGCCCTTGTCTGCCCTAGCTCAGCCGCCCACGGCCAGCGCTCCTCCATCCTCGGTTTTGTGAAGTATTTTCGTTCTCTTTTAATTCTTGCATTAGTTCCCATGACTATGTGTAACTAAACCGATTATTCGGGTTAGGGTTTCGAATATTGTGACGTATGTTTTTGAGACTTGAATCGTAATGCTTATTTCTTTATTCCACTAGACCTTGTGCTTATTATCTCGATTTATATTGTGAAATTAAGTTGATACTCGGAAAGGTTAGACTTAGTCGAATAATATAAATCCCCTATTTACTGTTTGTTTGATACTAGACCGTTGAAATCAAATAGCGCACTAATTTAATATATCTTGGAATGGAGTATTAAATTACTAGGTTTAGTTTGTGGTGTAGGCGTCCGGAAAGACACTACTTTAGGTTATAACTTGGAATGGAAGTAACCACACTTAGGAATTAGAAATACGATATTTAGAAGTCAAGGATAAAACAAGTCACAATTAAGAAACCCTAACCTGAATATTCTCATCATATTATTCCACACGTCACTTTTTCTTATTGCTTATTTCGGCTATTTCGGTTTTACACTAACCTTTACTCTCACAAATCGTTTCTTATTTCTTTCCTTTTCCAGAACAAAGTAGTAACCAATCTAGCTCCCTTGGGTTCGACCCTTGCTTGCCATTGTGCTAACCCACAGTCTACAGCCAGGAAATTATAAATTTAAATTTGCAGGTCAAACGACGCCTGTCAAATTTTGGCGCCGTTGCCAGGGAGCTAAGCAAGTGAAATTTGTTCTTTTTTTGTTTTTGCTTTTTTCATTTATTTTAGTTACTTCTTGTTATTCGGTGATTTCCTATTCGGTGATTTCCTAATTCGTTATTTTCAACTGTCTCGATTTCGTTTTCCGATTCTTCGATTTCCAATTTCTAGCTTTTAGAGGATCCTGTCACCAATACTTACGAGTCTAAGGAGTGTGGGTTTTAAGTGAGACCGTTGTGACTCCTCCACTCTCCTGGGGATCCTTTGTTGCTAGTGTGTGCTTGCTATTTCGGTGTTTTCTATCTCGGTGCTTGCTATTTCTTGCAACATGTCTCATGCAGGAAGTATAGTCGGTGACAACAGTCAAAATAATGAAGTCGAACAGGTACAGAATGGGGAAATCCGGGGGGCTATCCCGGGACAATTTCAACAACAACAAAACCAACAAAACCAAAACCAACCGCAATATCCACAGTACCCTCAGTATCCGCCACCATATCAGCAGTATCCACCATCACCGTATCCACAGTACCCACAACCGTCATACCCCCAATACCCACCACAGTACCCACCACTACCATACCATCCACAACATCCATACCCACCACCTCAGAGACCTCCGCGCCAACCAGTAGTCAGAGACGATGAGGATGACGCCAATGAAGGACCAACCATGGGCGAGCTCTCGGTCCCCAACTTCAGAGACCAAGCCTGGTGCATCTACGAAGGATCGGACCTCGCAGCTATAACTGTCAACACGGCAGTCATTCACCATCTGCCCAAATTCTCAGGAACCAAGGGAGAGTCGACCACAACTCATCTACAGCGCTATCACGGGATATGCCAGAACCTCAAGTCACCCACCGTCGAAGTCGAGGATTTCAAGTTAAAATCTTTTTGCTTCTCACTAACAGACTCGGCTAGCGATTGGTTCTTATCTCTTCCTTCAGGCAGTATTTACACATGGGATCAGATGCAGCGAGCATTCCTCGCCAAATACTACCCAGCAGGCAGAGTTATGCAAGTCCGAAGGCAGTTACAGGATCTCAGGCAAGGACCCAACGAGACCATGTACGAGTACGTGGAAAAATTCAATGCCTTGGAGAAAAGCTGCTGCAACCTTGGACTCACAGAGAAGTTGCTCGTCGAATATATGCTAGATGGCCTTCGCAGACTTGACAGGAAGCTCCTAGATGCCTCGGCTGGAGGCAATCTGATGAACCTATCCCCAGCAGAAGTTAGACGAAAGATCATGGAAGTGGCAGAGAATGAGCGGTTCCAGGATGAGTCCAACAAAGAAGAAGAATACACCCAGACCAGGAACGTGTCAAAGGTTGAGCCCTCAGTAAATGCCATGGCCGAACAGATCAAGGAGCTCAAGGAGATGATGCAACATGTGATCAGGAGGCAACCAGTCCAGACTAAGCCATGCGGTTTTTGTGCAGCCACAGATCACAAGACAGACGAGTGCCCTACCTTAGTGGAAGACGACCAGGCTGAGGTCAATGTAGTGGGCGACTATCAGAATTATGGCAACCGACCAGGACCAGTCCGACAGTATTGCGCAGCCATGACCAATCAAGGAGCCCACAGACAGCCTTGGAAGAACAACAATCAGCAGCATCAGGCCCAGAGAGAGCCAGCACGACAGAATGCGCCTCAGCAGACCCAGCAGCCCTACAGACATCCTAATCATCAGTATCAGCAGAATGCACCAGGTCAGTACCAGCAGCGAGGGCAAAATAGTAATTAGCCAGGCCCGAGCAATCACAGCTCCAACAAGCCTCTCGAAGAGATAGTAAAAGAACTTGCAGCAACGACCAAGGGAGACATTGCAGATTTAAAAAAACAGATGTCTCAGCTTACTACGCTAGTCTCGGATCTCGCAAACAGTGTGAGCGCAGGACGACTCCCCTCACAAATAGTTCAAAATCCAAGAGGGAACGTCAGCCAAGTAGAGGTGGTGGATGCAACATTCGAGGAGTCCATAGAGGTAGTTGCTCCCGAAGGCCATATGACTGAGAAAGCTGATCCAGAAGGATTATTGGTAGCACGGCCTACGCAGAGCGACCCAATCATGAGGCAGCCACTCTCTACAGGCCATGAGACACCGCTGGAAAAGAGTAAGGACCCAGGGGCCTTCACGGTCACCTGTGGCATCGGTGGGACTCAAATTCCTCACTGTTTGATCGATCTTGGTGCGGCTATTAACGTTATGCCATATTCTTTATATTGTTCATTGAAACTTGGCCCACTAAAACCACCTAGATTGATGATAGAGTTAGGGGATAGATCATGCACTCGGCCTGATGGTTTGCTTGAAAACTTAACACTCCGAGTAGGAGATCTTCTTGTTCCTGCAGATTTCTACGTCTTGCAGATGGGCGACTCTAGGAACGATGTACCACCGGCACTCATCTTGGGGCGACCATTCCTTCGCACCACCAAGACCCAGATTGACATGGGCATATGCCTGCTGTCATTAACATTTGGTGGTAAGAAATCAAATTTTTATGTTTATGAGGATGCCAATCGTCCATGCACAAGGAAACCGCCAGACATAATGCACACATCAGACTACGATACCCTAGTTCCAGATCCACCAGAGCAGACCATACAGACTACTAGGCCAGCAGCTATGGCCAAGATACCCTCACTTTCTCGGGGATATGTGAAGAAGAAACCGCCTGATCATTGGAGAGCAGGATCGAGTGAACAGCTAGAGGAGCACGTTGGGCGAACTGAAGGAGAAGCTGAGAGGAAGTATGACCTCACACGCCCATGGGATCCTAACTTGTAATCCCTACACGAGGTACTGTCGAGCCAACGACGTTAAACAAAGGCGCTCGCAGGGAGGCAGCCCTGCACGGTTTGCGTTTACATTTCAGTTTATTTATTTATTTACCATATTTATTTTCGAGTCATTATTGTCACATCGTACCTTGGGAAGGAATTGGTTTCATTCTGCAGGGACTAGACCGAGTCGACCATGAATTGAGTACGGGGCTACACATTTTTCTTGCTCCGATATCAGACTGTTCCGACATGAGTAGTTCACACCTCGAATTAGTTGTGTCAAGAAACATGAGCCGTCTAAAGATTCTGTCACAAAGACTTACGAGTCTAAGGAGATTGGGTTTTAAGTGAGACCGCTGTGACTCCTCCAACCTCCTGGGAATCTTTTATTCGTCTCCATGTCATTGACACAGACCTTTCGGTGTGCAACGAACTCACGTCGCGATACAAGCTCCAATGGTACTCTTCGAGGACTCATAGGAGAATAACCAGCCACTTCTGGTCGTCACACATCACACGAGGGGAGTCCCGTTCTACCTTTTCCCTTTCCTTTTATTTATTGCATGCATTGTGAGTCTTGATTTAAGTCGTACCGTGAGGACACGGCTTAATTCAAAAGTGTGGGGTGGGAGAGTCAGTATTGAGTCAGCACGTTTATTTCCTGCACCTTGCACAGAGTCAGCACGTTTCGGGTCAATTTTAAAATTTTTGTACATGATACTTCACTACTTCCTAGACTTGCAGTATTGGATAATGATTAGGTGAAATAGATAGAGCCGATTACATGCATGTCTTTAGTGAAAATTGATTTGTGCGACTAACATGTGATTTTAAAACTTTGCGTGCCTTTGTTAGTTGAGATAAACAGGGATGTGGAGTTGATAGAAATGCCCTAGAGAGACTTGACAGATCATTCAAAGACCGAACTCAGGATATATGGTTATGTGGAGCTCGTGGAGGCTGGCACTTCGAGACGACATAGTACGAGTCTGCTCCGCCACTGCGGTACTTTTGCGGTTAGGCGGGACGGTGGCACACATCGTCCAATCTCTAGTCCAAGTAGCCGAGAAAATAGGCAAGCGACCCTTGACTTGACCCGTGTCAAAAGGACGATGATGAGTGAGAGCAGGAAGGTTTCTAATCCGAGTAACCGGGAAAATAGACGAGCGACCCTCGGCTTGACTCGCGTCAAAAGGAGAAGGAACCACGGTTAGAGCAAGTCACAATCCGCACTTCAAGGCAACAATCCACCACCATTGTGATAGTCCACACGTTTCTCATGTGAGAGCATCATTGAAATCCCAAATCAGATGACACTATAGCTGGCCGAAAAAAAACACTCAACACTTTGAAGCTCGAATCAATCACGTGTAAGAAAAAGCGGCAAAGCATAACCATATAGCAGCGAGTTCGAGTCCGAGAATGAGGGTTCATGGGTCTAAAAGGGCTATCTCCCGAGACATCCGAGTTGATTTGCATCTCGACCCAAAGGTAACACGTATCATTAACCCATGTTTCTCGCACAAAGATATTAGTAGCAAGCATGCATAACAGGCGAGATCTAGAGTAACCATTTCATGTCCATGTAGCACGTCTAGGATGACCGAAGCATTGTGGTGTTACATTAGTTCGTTCCTCCTATGACCTAGTTCTTGTTCGGGACGAACAAGTTTAAGTGTGGGGTGGTTTGATGAGCCGTATTTATACGACTCATCGAGTCAGTAAATCCCATCAATTCCGATACTTTTGTATGCGAACAGTTAATTTTTAGTATGGTTTTGTATTTCAGGTGTTTCGGAAGCTCTAGGAGGAAACGTGCATTAAAGATGACATTTTATGCCAAAAACACTACAATGGCAAATCAGACCTTTGGACGCTCGACGGAGCGCTGGGAATGGACCTTTGATCAGAAAATACGAGCTACATGGCGTTATGTAGCTGACTCAATTCCCTACAACTCTCTAGTTCACACCGAGAGCATCCGAGGTCGTTTGGAAGGTCAAATCGAGAGCCGAAGTCAAAACAGATGCGCAGAATGGATGAACAGTACTTCCGGCGTGAACAGTAACTTCCCGGCAGTGAACAGTGTTTTTGGGCCGTGAACAGTAACTCCGGCCCAAAAGTAATGTTGAATTAGGGCAAACTTACATCTAGGGTTTTGGAATATTCTGGAAGGTTCAAGATAACTTAATTCCCAAGCAAAGAGATAGCTTGAAGATAAAGCAAGAAGATATGGAAATATTGCCTAATTATCTCTTGGCTTATTTTGGGAACTTTAGGTCTTCTCAAAACCCTATATATAGAGGAGCTCACAAGACCAAAGAATCATCCCTCAACTCACACGAGTCTTTCTCTCTACACTCACGGCCGAAGCCTTGCTCCTCCGCCTTCCACCGCGTTGTTCCGCCATCGCTCACGGTTGCTCAGCCCTTGTCCGCCCTAGCTCAGCCGCCCACGGCCAGCGCTCCTCCATCCTCGATTTTGTGAAGTATTTTCGTTCTCTTTTAATTCTTGCATTAGTTCCCATGACTATGTGTAACTAAACCGATTATTCGGGTTAGGGTTTCGAATATTGTGACGTATGTTTTTGAGACTTGAATCGTAATGCTTATTTCTTTATTCCACTAGACCTTGTGCTTATTATCTCGATTTATATTGTGAAACTAAGTTGATACTCGGAAAGGTTAGACTTAGTCGAATAATATAAATCCCCTATTTACTGTTTGTTTGATACTAGACCGTTGAAAACAAATAGCGCACTAATTTAATATATCTTGGAATGGAGTATTAAATTACTAGGTTTAGTTTGTGGTGTAGGCGTCCGGAAAGACACTACTTTAGGTTATAACTTGGAATGGAAGTAACTACACTTAGGAATTAGAAATACGATATTTAGAAGTCAAGGATAAAACAAGTCACAATTAAGAAACCCTAACCTGAATATTCTCATCATATTATTCCACACGTCACTTTTTCTTATTGCTTATTTCGGCTATTTCGGTTTTACACTAACCTTTACTCTCACAAATCGTTTCTTATTTCTTTCCTTTTCCAGAACAAAGTAGTAACCAATCTAGCTCCCTTGGGTTCGACCCTTGCTTGCCATTGTGCTAACCCACAGTCTACAGCCAGGAAATTATAAATTTAAATTTGCAGGTCAAACGACGCCTGTCAAATATTGGCACCGTTGCCGGGGAGCTAAGCAAGTTCGTTCTTGATCAAAAATATATCGTAGAAATTTTTTTTCTTTCTTTTTCTAACTCCACACTTAAAACTTGACATAGTGTATGTATGAAGGCGGGCGCATGCAAATCACAACGAGTACAGAAAAACACACACTAGTACTAAGGTCACCTAGAAGAAGAGATGCAATTCAAGTTTTTGACATTTTTAAACCGGTGCCTACTAATTTCAAGTCTCAAACATGCTTTAAGAAATACGTAGATCATGTGATAGACAAAGGCTAGCAATGATACTGACTCAAGAGAATACACACACGATTAAAACTATTTCAAGTCCTAGACGTCGAATCCAAACGAGTGACAATCAATCGAGAGGTATCGTAGAAAATTAGGATTTCAATCACAATACATAGACTGTCGAGCATATGCAAGAGTGAATGTGATATGCAATGCGTGTGACTATGCGCTACCCACTCCACACTTAAAAATGAGCTTAGTTCATAAGCGAAGAAACAAAAGAGAAGAAAAGGTGCATAGGAACTTCCCTCGTTTGTGATAGCTCGATATCCATGGAGATTAAATGATGACTGGTGAGTGAAACACGACTTGTGAGCTGGAGGTATAGAGATTAACACAAAGAGCGTCACAAGTGATAGGTTAGCATCGATAATCGCTAGAAGAAACCTGGAATAGGGATGCCAAAGAATAAAAAGGTAAACGATGTGAGGAAAGATGAACAATATAGACAGAATAACTCAAACATCGAATAACATATAAATAGTAGAATAGCATCCAAAAGTCAGCATACAAATAGAAGTATCATGAATGTGCAATAGCTGACATAAACAACAAAAAGCAAAAGGACCATAAGCATGAAGTACTAATCAGCGCCTTTGTTCCCAGCATCATCGTTCGAACCAAATAAATCACTGGTGTTCTCGGAGTCTCCAGGACCGACGGGGCAAGAAGGGGCATCCTCGCGGTCATTGCGGCTAGGAGGCATGAGGGGTGGTGGAGGAGGGTAATCGAGCTCAGCATACTCAAGGAGAGATGATAGGGCACCCTGCGCCCTGATGGCCTGAGATCTGAAATCTGAAAAGTCGGCGGTGAGCTGGGCATAGTTCTGAGCAAGCTGACTCTGCAATCTGTGTATCGGAGTCTGATAGGTCATCATCTGGCGCTGGTATGCTAAGATTTGCTCCTGCGTCTGGATTATCTGGTACTGCTGGTCAAAAAGTTGCAATTGGGAGGTCTCCGGGCGCTCTAAGCGCCCCAAGAAAGTGCTCGGGAGCTGGTCATCTGTAGGAGGCTGCGGTGGAGCTGTTGAAGCAGGTGATCGTGCAAGCGGTGGCTAATCCATCTGGGTAGGCACAGCCACTTGAGGCTCTTGTGCCTCGTCCATGACATCTTCCTCAGGCGGAGGCTGGTCCTCGCCTCTAGCACGGCTCAGTGTCCTCTGCCTGCGCTCGACTCAGCTAAGCTTCTTCCTAGCAGGAAGCTTGCTTCTGTGCTGCCACTGGCGATCAAGGTTAATCATTTTAATGTCCACCATCTTGTCCAAATCAAGCTTTAAAGTTTCCGGCTTAAACTCACTGAAGTCCCATCCATGAGAGGCAGCGAGAATGGTGACAAAAAGACAACCACCTAAAGCAACGTTCTTGTCAAGAACTGAACCCCAGAAAACCATCTGCCTGGTGAGAATCTAGAAGAAATCAACAGGGCGACGTCGATGCATTGAGCTCATAACATCGAGCTTGGGGTTGCCAATATTTGTGGCGCCGTCGCCCTGTGGAAATATGCTCATAGTGACAAGACGGTGGACAATCTTCCACACATGATCCTTGATACAAGAAGAAGGCCAACAGGACACAAAATAACAATCGAACCTAGAAATTTCCTTCCAGAACTCATAGCGCTCCATATCTAAATATTGACCACAAAATCCTTCCAAGGGAAAACCCAATAAGGTGCACACCTCAGCTTTAGTCATTGTATAATCCAGGCCACCAATAACAAATTTCCAATGTGTAGCCTGATCTGAGCTCCCCAAATATTCAAAAGATACCAGAATTCCTTTAAGAGTGTATGGTATGTTGGTACCGGTTGAGCAAAAAGAATATCAAGGCCAGAGGCCACAAATAGCGCATGACAAATATCCAAATAACCAAAAGTGTCTAATGCACCATGATCAGGGACTAAGGTGGGTTTAAGCTTTTTTACCGAAATGATGTCCTGGTATTGGGTCGCTTTGGCCAGTGAGAGATACATAGGGCGGTGATCCCTGTAGGTTTTCTGGCAATGAGGTTGCTCGGCCGGTGGTGGTGAGGTAGCCTGAGGGCTCCGGGTGGTTGAGGGTGCGGCTGGGTTGCGGGTACGACTACGAGCCATGAGAATTTGAAATTAGAGTGTTTGGGTTCGGGATTGCTTGTGGAGAAGGCAGTTGGAAGGGGAGATATAGGCGGTGTAGGCGAGTGGTAGGGGAGCGACGGAGGTCGAATGGCTGAGACGGGCGGATGGTGGGCGGTTGGTCATCGGTCGAGCACTGGTCGGCTGGGAGTCGGCGGCTGAGGGAGAGGACGGTCGACTGATTTGAAATGTGAGAAATCCCGAGTGGCCGTGACCTAATTTGTATTTGTAGACTCGAACCTGCCGTGACCTACCGTAACTGCCGTGACGTCCAAGAGGGTTACGGTAGTCACGACACTTTGTAAACTTTCGGCCAAATAAATCTACCGAGAGTACCATGACTACCGTGACAGTTCCATTGGTCACGGTAGGTTACGGTCCCCTTGAAAATCACTGCCTGTTTTACCTGCCGTGACTGTCGTGACCTAACCATTGTGATACGGTAGGTCACAGCACCTCTGAAAGAATTTGATGCTTTACCCTACCGTGACACCCGTGACATGTCCATTGGTCACGGCGGGTCACGGTACCCCTAATTCTAGCTTAAAACAAACATATTCGCCCCGAAACCGTTCTCTGACTGAAATTCGTGCACTACACACTTGGATCCTGCAAAGAACACACGCAAAGCACAATGTACAAAAATGCAATTAACTAATACTTACAGTGCGGGTTACTCCCCGAAGAGGCCTAGTTTAACGTCTTGGCGAGACATAACTAGGGAGGTCGGACTAGTAGCATTCTCGAGAAGTCCCTTGCTGAGAACCCTTCTCGAGAAGTAGGTTATCATCTATGCCTTCGGGAGGCGCCAAATGTTTCAGGACGTGGTAGTGCTTGAGGCGCTGCCCATTGACTACCATAGATTTACCTCCTTCAAAGCTAAGTTCCACGTGCCCGTCTGGATGTGCTCGTTCCACTATATACGGGCCACTCCATTTAGTGCGTAGCTTCCCAGGATATAATCTAAGTCGGGAGTTGTAGAGGAGGACTCGCTCGCCTTCGTTGAATTCTCAGCGCACTATTCTGTTGTCATGCCACTTTTTCGTCCTCTCCTTATAAATACGAGCATTCTCATAGGAGTCCAATCTAATCTCATCGAGCTCGTGTAGCTGTAGTAGTCGCGTTTCCTCAGCTGTCTTCATGTCCATGTTCAGCTCTCTAATAGCCCACAAAGCCTTATACTCGAGTTCGACTGGGAGATAGCAGGTCTTTCCGTAAACAAGTCTGAACGGACTCATCCCGATAGGTATTTTGAATGCAGTCCGATATGCCCAAAGGGCGTCATCTAGCTTGGATGCCCAGTCTTTCCTGTGGCTCATGACTGTCTTTCCGAGGATGCTCTTGATCTCTCTGTTAGAGATTTCCACTTGCCCTTGGGTATGAGGGTGATAAGGAGTGCCAACCTTGTGATAAACACCATACTTCTTCAACAATGTCTCGAAGTTTCTTTCTTTGAAGTGAGGGAAAATTACCTTCTGAAACGTTTTAATAACCACCTTGGCGTCGCAAGTAGGAGCAGCCACTGCTTCAACCCACTTGGAAACATAGTCGACTGCTACCAAGATGTACTGATTTCCATAAGAAGGTGGGAATGGTCCCATGAAGTCAATCCTCCAAACATCGAATAAGTCCACTGCGAGAATGCTCTGCTGGGGCATCTCCTGTTGTTTTTAAATATTTCTAGTCCTCTGGCACTGATCACAAGCTTTAACGAATTCGTGGGAGTCCTTAAACAGAGATGGCCAAAAGAATCCGGACTACAGAACCTTCGTAGCTATTTTCAAACTGGCCCCGTGTCCACCGTATTGTGATGAATGGCAGCGCTCCAGGATCCATTTGATCTGGTCTTCGTCGACACAAGTCCTGTAGAGACCATCAGCACATAATCTGTATAGGAAAGGGTCATCCCAGAAGTACCTTTTTACATCGGATAGAAATTTTCTCTTCTGGTTGTGCGAGAGGTCAGGAGGGATGATTCCGCATGCCAAGTAATTAACAAAATCTGCATACCACGGGACGGCGTCTACATCGATACTCATAAGCTTCTCACCTACTAGAGAGTCAGTCATTGGGAGCTTGTCCTCTTCGCGGTCGAGCTCTCCTATCTTGAGGCATGACAGGTGATCTGCAACCAGATTTTCAGCTCCCTTCTTGTCTCTAATCTCGATGTCAAATTCTTGAAGGAGCAGGACCCATCGAATTAGACGGGGCTTCGAGTCCTTCTTAGACAGCAGATATTTGATCGGAGCATGGTCTGTGTACACTATGGTCTTCGAACCTATGAGATACTGCCTGAATTTCTCAAAAGCGTAAACAATAACCAGCATCTCTTTCTCGGTCGTAGTGTAATTTGCTGCTGCTCCGGCGAGGACCTTGCTGGCGTAGTAAACTACGTGTAGCTTCTTGTCGATGTGCTACCCCAGAACTGCTCCTACTGCAAAATCACTTGTATCGCACATTAGTTTAAACGGCAGCTTCCAATCGGGAGGCTGCACTACCGGATCAAAAGTAAGAGCAGTTTTTAGATGGGGGAAAGCATTAAAACATGAATCATTAAAATTAAACTCAGCTTCCTGACAAAGTAGATCAGTGAGTGGCTTGGCTATCTTCGAGAAATCCTTTATAAAGCGCCTATAAAATCCAGCGTGCCCAAGAAAACTCCTAATTCCTTTCACATCTTTTGGTGGGGGCAGCTTTTCAATCACCTCCACCTTCGCGCGATCGACCTCGATGCCTCGGTTAGAGACCATGTGCCACAACACAATACCTTCCTGCACCATAAACTAACACTTCTCCCAGTTCAAAACCAGGTTAGTGTCAACACAACGATGGAGAACATCAGTAAGGTTAGAAAGGCACGAATCAAATGAAGAGCCATACACCAAAAAATCATCCATAAATACTTCCATGGTGTTTTCCAAAAAATCAAAAAAAATGGCCATCATACAACGCTGAAAAGTGGCTGGTGTATTGCAAAGACCGAAAGGCATGCGTCTATAAGCGAATGTGCCAAAAGGGCAAGTGAAAGTGGTCTTCTCCTGGTCCTCTGGGTGTATAGGGATCTAAAAGAAACCGCTATAACCATTGAGGTAGTAGAAAAATTTATGCTTCGCAAGACGCTCTAACATTTGATCGATAAAAGGCAAAGGAAAATGTTCTTTACGAGTAGCCTTATTCAACTTCCTATAATCAATGCACATACTTCAACGAGCCAAAGTACGAGTAGGAATCAAATCATTATGCTCATTTCGTACAACAGTTAAACCCCCCTTCTTAGGGACAACGTGCACATGACTCACCCACTTACTATCTGCAATAGAATAAATAATGCTGGCATCTAATAATTTTAGAATTTCTTTCTTAACCACATCATTCAGTTTAGGGTTCAAATGTCGCAAAGCATCTCTACTAGGTCTAGCATCGCCCTCTAGGTTGATTTTATGCATGCACAAATCTGGGCTAATTCCCTTGAGATCGTCTATCGAATAACCTAGGGCTGGTCTATGTTCTCGCAGGACATCTAGCAATTTCTAGGTCTCTATATCAATCAAAGATGCATTCACAATCACCGGGTAGGTTGAGTTAGGGCCCAGAAATTTATACCTGAGACTTGCAGGTAGAGGCTTCAGTTCTACCTTGCAAGGTTCCTTACCTCAGTCGGTGTTCCGTTCGGCTTCAGCTGCAGCAGCTCCCTCTATGCTCATTGTGCATATATCCATCGGTATTGGGAAGCCTGGTATAACCTTGTAAGACTCAATAGAAGTCAGTGTAATAGGGTCATCGACATCAACAGAGTCTAACACATCACAGTCAGCTAAAAGACTAGGGTTCTTGCACATGTCAGGCAAATAAAAGACAACACGTTCACTGCCCAATCGCAAAGCTATAGATCCTCTATCCATGTCAATGACTACCTTAGCCGTGTAAAGAAATGGTCTACCAAGTATAATCGGGATATCAATGTCCTATGAGATCTCTAGCACAATAAAATCAGCAGGGATGTAAATATTCTTCACCTTGACAGGTACATCCTTCAGAATCCCTTTCGGGAGTCTATAAGAACGATCCACAAGGCAAATAGTGATGTTAGTAAGACAGAGATCGCCCAGATTCAGTTTAGAATACATAGAATAAGGCATGATAGACACACTAGCACCGAGATCACATAAAGCACGATGAATAGTAATACCGCCAATATCACAAGGGATAGAAAAACTCCCTGAGTTCTTAAGCTTAGGCGGCATGGGCTGGTGCATAGCAGCACTACACTCCTCACTCAGATCTAGTGTCTCGGTCCCGTCCATCTTCCGTTTCCCAGTCAGAATCTCCTTCATGAATTTTGCATAGGTGGGGATCTAGGTGATTACATCGGTGAAGGGCATTGTGATGTAAAGAGTACGAATTTTATCAACGAACTGCATGAACTCTTTATCTCTTCTTGTAGACTTGATCCGCTGAGGGAATGGGACCGGTGGCACATAGGGGGCGGCTCTACTGTTGGAGCAGAATTTTTAGCTCGGTATTCAGCTTGCTGCGAGGCTTCCTCTCCCGAAGGTGTTTGATTAAGTGCTGAATTTGCAACTCGAGGTCGAGTGTTCTGAGCCGGTAGCATCTCAAGCTGCTTTCCTCTTCGAAGTGTGATGGCATTTACTGATTTCCTAGGATTCAGATCTGGTTTCGATGGGAGTTTCCCATGTTCTCTACTTGCCGAGTCTACTTGCTGAGCTACCTGATTTTCTAGCATTCTGTTCTGAATGACCAGCTGCTCGATTGTCTTCTCAAGTCCTTTCACTTGCCTATCATGCTCAGCCATAAAACTGGCCATCATGGATTCCATGCTAGATGAGCTGCCAGACTCCCGTTGCTTGGGCTGCTGTGGCTGGTAAGTATAACTCCCATTATTCTGATTTTGCTGCCCTTGTGACTGGTTGTTATACTGACCCCTTTGCTGGTAGGAATTATTATTCTGTGTTTGCTGAGCTTGATTGTTGTATTGGCCTCGTGGCTGATACGGTGCATTCCCTTGCTGCTGTTTGTAAGGGAAACTAGGAGGCGCCAGGTTCTGAGGCTTGTAAAAAAGGCTAGGATTATTCTGGTTTGGATTATCCCACCTGTTCGTGACTGGTCCATAGCCGGGACCAGCTCCTTGATTATTCTGCCTGACGTAATTTGCATCCTCCTAATTTCCACTGTTATCATCTTGTCCCATCACCGGACAGACATCTGCAAAGTGAGAAGGAGACCCACATATCTGACAATAGACACCTATATTAGCAACGTCAGAAGACTTCATGGAGGAGTGATGAGTCGTATTTATACGACTCGTCGAGTCAATTAATCCCATTTATTTTGACACTTTTATATGCGAACGTTTACTTTTTAGTATGGTTTTGCATTTCAGGTGTTTTGGAAGCTTTAGGAGGAAACGCGCATAAAAGATGGCATTTTGTGCCAAAACATCACAGTTTCAGATTAGACCTTTGGACAGTCGACGGAATACTGGGAATGAACCGCTGATCAGAAAAATATAGGTCATATACCGTTGCGTAGCTAACTCAATTCCCTACAACTCTCTAGTTCACACCGACAGCATCCGAGGTCGTTTAGATGGTCAAATCAAGAGCCGAAGCCGGGACTCAGTACGGATCGCGTCCGCAAGTGACATTAGCGTTAACGCTAATGTTGCTTTCGAACGCACCGCTAATGATTCCTACGAACGCGATCAGCCGACGAGGTGATGATGTCAACGATCCGTTTGATGACGTCAATAACCCGAAAGTTGATAATTCTAGGTCAAAAACGGATTTAGAAACCCAGTTGATAATTCAAGCCCAAAAACATACTTGGAAACTCAGTTTTGCTATAAATAAGAGGCTTGGGTTAGGGTTTCGAGCATCAATTATTCTACAAAGTTCCAAGACGGCTCTGAAGAGAAGACGAAACGTTCGACGAAGAGAAGAATTTTCTACTTTCATTATCTGTTTTACTTACATCATGTGTAGCTAAATTCCTAATTCAGTTTAGGGTTTCGCATATTGTAACGTTTGTTTTGAGACTTTGTTCTTAATGATATTTCATGTTTTACTAGTTCTTGCGCTTATCTTATGAATTAACTTGTCAGATTAAGTGGAAGCTTTGTCGCAAAGCTTAATTGATCAGTTAATTCTTACCGTTAATATCTACTGGAAATTTGTCGTAAAGGTAGATCTTAACACCTAGGCTAAATAATACCTTTATCGGATTATTAAGTTTAGGAAAGAACTAGAAGTCTAACACCTTTGTCGGGTTAGATTATCGTGTATCACCTTTGTCGGGATACTTTAGGATATTACCTTTGTCGGAATTCCACACTTAGAAACATGAAATTAGATATTTAGCAGTCGATGATAAACATGTCACAATAGAAACCCTAACCTGAATATTCTCTCTGATCGAATCCTTCCTTGCTTTTGCCTCTTTTGCACTCACAACTGCTTAAACCCCCCATCTTTTCTTGTTTTCAGATACAGCTTCAGCAACACCAGCTCCCTTGGATTCGACCCTGCTTGCCGCTTTACTAGCTTTTAGCAGGAGATTATAAATATTAAGTTTAACGCATCAGACGACGCGAGTCAAATTTTGGCGCCGTTGCCAGGGAGCTGCGCTTCAGTGAAGTTGTTTCATTTTTTTATTTTTTCTATTTTTATTTTCCTATTTTTATTACTCTTTAGGTATTTTCGTGCTTGCTACTTGTTTCACCATGTCTCACTTAGGAAGTCAGGATGGCGATGACATCAACAACAACAACAACAATGCAATCGCTCCAGTAAATGAAAACGAGGAAGTAATTTCTTCATTCTATGATGAGCCGGAACGAGAGTTACATGCTCACAACAGGGTGAATAACACAGCAATGGTAGCTCAATAGCTGAATCAGAGGGCAAATATTGCACAGAATGGTGCTGATGCGAGGTACCCACCACCACCAAGGCAGCCGCCTCCTCCACAGCAACCGCCTCCACAACCGCTCATCAGGGAAGAATATCACGGAGAGAACTACTACCGAGAGCCCACCAAGGGGGCCGGCACTTGAGGGAATAGTCATCAACTTGGTAGTCGTGCATCATCTACCTAAGTTCTCGAGACGTCAAGGAGAGTCAGCTACCACACATCTTCAGTGTCTACATGGCATCTGCCAAAACCTCAGACCATACGGAGTTGAAGTGGAGGACTTTAAACTAAAGGCCTTTTATTTCTCCGTAATTGATGCCGCTAATGATTGGTTTTTGTCTCTGCCTTCAGGTAGGATCCAGACATGGGACCAGATGCAGAAGAAGTTCCTAAACAAATACAACCCAGCGGGCAAGGCGATGCAGGTTCGCAAGCAGCTACAGGATCAGACAAGGGCCTAATGAGTCGATGTACGACTATCCAGAAAAGTTCAACCACTTGAAACAAAGCTGCTGCAACCTCGGACTTCCGGAGAAGCTTGTCATTGAGTACCTTCTCGATGGCCTGAGACCACTCGACAGTATGCTCCTAGACACCTCGGCTGGAGGCACGATCATGAACCTGCCCCTAGGTCGAATCAGGAAGTTGATTGCAGACGTGGCTGAGAATGCAAGGTTCGGAGAAGAGACCAGTCGACCAGAGGAATTCACCCGGACCAAGAACGTGGCAAAGGCCGACACTCCGGTGAATTCAATGGCTGAGGAGATGAAGAAGATGAAGGAGATGATGCAGCAGTTGATAAGGAGACAGCCGGTCTAGGTGAAACTGTGCGAGTTTTGTGGTGCAACAGACCAAAAGACAGATGCTTGCCCCAGTCTACAGGAGGATACACATGCCAACGTCAATGTAGTGGGTGAATTTCGGAATTACAATAACTGTGCACCCCATCAGACTCAGCAGCAGTACTACCATCCACCGTATCGCCAGCAGCAGGACAGCTACAATAATCAGAATCAGTATCAGCAGCGAGGATAGAATTACAATCAAGTAGGCCCTAGCCATCAGAGTTCCAGCAAGTCTCTGGAAGATGTGGTGAAGGAGTTGGCGCTTACCGTGCAGCAACATCAGGTGAAGACCGATGGAACTCTAGCAGAGCTGGGTAAGTAGATGTCTAATTCAGCACATATCGTTTCCGAGCTGAAGAGAGATTCAGGGAGGCTACCATCGCAGACAGTGCCTAATCCGAGAGAGAATGTTAGCACATTGGCAGTAGTGGATGTGGACGCAGCACTAAAAGGGTCTGCATATTGGGTGAACAAGATGCTCGCGCTCGACGGGCTCGTTGATGCAGAAAATGAAAAAAAACGACTCAAAGTCAGTGCCGATCGCATTCGAAGGAGACATTAGCTCGACACTAATGTCTGAAGCGAACGCGCCTATAATGTCAAGACTGAACGCGCCCATCACATCTGAAGTGAACGCGATCCACACTGATGCACAGTTCCAAACTGACCCTTCTCCTTCGTTTTCTATGCAGGTAATAGCTCCTAAAGACCATGTGATCAATAAGGATGAGCTAGAAGGCAGATTAGAGGTGAGGCAGAAGCAAAATGACCTAACGATGGAGTGCCCAGTTGCTGCGAGTCATGAGGCACCGCCTAAAAAGAGTAAGGACCCAGGTGCCTTCACAGTCACCTGTGGTGTTGGTGAGACTCTTATACATCACTGTTTAATTGATTTGGGTGCTGCTATTAATGTCATGTCATACTCTTTATATTGTTCGTAGAAATTGGGACCATTGAAGCCTCCTAAGCTGTTGGTAGAGTTAGGAGATAAATCATGTGTTCGTCCGGTTGGTTTACTTGAGGATCTAACACTCCGAGTAGGAGACCTCGTTGTTCCTACAGACTGTTATGTTTTGCAGATGGGAGATGCTAGAAACGATGATCCTCTAGCACTTATTTTGGGACGTCCATTCCTCTTTGCCACTAAAACCAAGATCGACATGGACACAAGCTTGTTGTCACTTGCGTTTGGTGGCAAGAGAGCAGATTTTTATATTTATGAGGATGATGACCGTCCATGCGCGAAGAAACCACCAGACATAGTGCACACATCATATCTTGGTGCCATAGTTCCTGGCCTACCAGTTGAGGCTGAACATGCGACAAAAGAAGTAGCTATGAACAAGGTGTCCTCGCAGACTAAGGAGGATGTGAAGGCGAACCCGCCTGATCGATGGAGAGCGGACACGAGCACACCATTCCACGAGGGCTTTGGGCAGATTGAAGGAGTCGCTGAGGCGAAATTTGACCTCACACGCCCATGGGATCCTAACTTGTGATCCCTAAACAGGTATCGTCGAGCCAATGACGTAAAACAAAGGCGCTCGCAGGGAGGCAGCCCGGCATAATTTTTGTTTTTTCTTATTTTATTTCGTTTTATGTTTGTTTGAGTCTTGAGTCATGTTTTTCACATTGTCTATCGGGAAAAGAGATGTTTTTCATGCAGGAAACAGGTGCGACCCAGTGCGGATAGCGTCCGCCCATTACATTAGTAGGCCGCGTTCGGTGTTAACATTACGTTAACGTCTCTATCGAACGCGGGACTTAAGGTCTTCATACGACGGGGTGGACTGTTGACCAGCGTTGACCGACTTGTTTGACCAAAATTCTTCCCATCACGCGACGAGAAGAGGGGAGTGCCTGTTCATTTTTATTTTCTATTTGTTTCCCATGCGTTTGTGTGTTTTGCATTGTTTGTGTCATTGAATTTAAGTCGTACCGTGAGGACACGGCTTAGTTCAAAAGTGTGGGGTGGGAGAGTGAGTCAGTTGTGTCAGCATATTTATTTTCTTACACCTGCATAGTGTCAGCACGTTTCCCTTTATAAAGAATTGAAAGTATGAAATTTCTCTCTGTTTCCTGGATATGCAGTATTGAATTTTGATGATGCGAAACAGATGAGCTGATTAGATGCGTTTCTCTCATGAAATTTGAATTGTGTGACTACATGTAAATTTAACCTACTACGTGTCCTTTTGAGTTGAGATAAACAGGGATGTGGAGTTGATAGAAATGTCCTAGAGAGACTCGACAAAGCATTCAAAGGACTGAATTTCGAGTTATATGGTTATGTGGATTTCGTGGAGGCTAGCACTTCGAGACTTATTGGTTCAGAGTTAGCTCCGCTGCTACAGTGTTTATGTAGGTAGGCGGGACGGGAAAACAGACCGTCCTATCTCTAGTCCGAAGTAACCGGGAAAATAGGTGAGTGACCCTTAGCTTGACTTGCATCAAAAAGGACGAGGATGAGAAAGAGCGGGAAGGTATTTCCATATGCTTGCGGGCGATGATTGGACCTTCCTCAAAAGAAAAGGAAAAGAAGGACAAGCAGTTCACAATGAATGAGCAAAGCTCAGAAAAAATCAGCCACATTGTGAAGTTTCATATAACAAAAAGTGAAGTACATCATTCTTACATCAAGAGCCAAAGGCCAAAGAAAGTCACTACAAAAGCTGTCCAACAAAAAAAAGAAAAAAAGCTCAAAAACCTTGAAGCTCGAATGAATCACGTGCAAGAAAAAGCAATGAAGTATAACCATATAGCAAGAGTCGAAACATCGAATGCAGATTGACGAGCACGTCGTTGGGTGCTCGCAAATTTTCATTTATAATTCCACTACTATTGGCTCACTATGGATTAGTAGAGCGGCAAGTAGGGGTCGAAACCAGAGGAATTGTAATGGTTACATGGTTACTTGTTGTTCTTGCAAAAACAATGAAGAAAGAAAAGACAATTGGGGGGGTTTAAAAGTAAATGCAAAAGTAAGTGTGAAAAGTAAATGAGCAAAAGGTAAACAAAAAAGAGAAGTATTCGGTCTAGGAATTTATTGTCTCACATTCATCATGGATATCTAATGATGTTACTTTGTGTTCATGAGTGTTGTCACTCCATTTCAAGATGTAACCCAAAGTAAGGCCATTTCAAGCACTTACACCACAATCTATTCCATTTCAAGATATAGATTTCTAGTTCTAGCAAGACTAATACTCCATTTAAAGATGTATTAGTCTAAGTGCAACCGCTTGATCTCACGTTTCAGATTCAAACAAGCAGCTAATAGAAGGATTAAACTATTCGACCAAGCTTTGCCATTTCAAGCCTCCACTTGGTTTCATTGTTTAATCGAGATTGAACTACTCGGCCAAGCTTTGCCATTTCAAGCATCCACTTATCCTTATTGTGGCTTGTTCATCATCGACCTCTAATGATCTAATCTTGTGTCCATAAGTGTGGTTACTTCATTTCAAGATGTAACCCGAAGTAAGGCCATTTCAAGCACTTGCACCACAAGGAACACAAGATAGCATTAAGTAAAGGGTCTCAAAACCTTGCCACAATGTATGAATCCCTAAACCGAATAGGGGGTTTAGCTACTAGTATTCATTAGAAGGAATACAATAGCAAGGAGAGAAAGTAGAGGAAAGGAAATGCTTGAAAGTAAATACAAGAAAGTAAAGACAAGAAAAGTAAAGGATTGCTTTCTATTGAAAATGTAGTAGAGAGAGAAGCCCCCAATGAGGCACGCAAATGGGGCACACGATGGGACTCCTCAATCTAAGTTGTGACACAATTTTCCTAGACCAAGAGGTTCTATTTATAGGAAATGAGCTAGGGTTTTCTCAAACTTTGGCACCACTCTTGCTCTGGAAGTAGTCAAAATGGATTGGCATGAGCCAATGATGAGATGCTTCTAGAATCATCAAGGCACTCTTGCTCTGGAAGTAGTCAAAATGGATTGGCAGGAGCCAAATGATGAGATGCTTCTAGAATCATCAATATTTTGCAAGTGGGCTAGTTTTGGCTTGGAACTCAAGTGTGGCCCAATAATGTCTTGTGGTGATTTTGGCATAAAATGCCCCTTTTAAGCCCGATTCCTCTTTAGACGTGCAAAGTGCCTGAAATCCAAAACGATATTAACAAGTAACTATCCTTATGATCAGATGTCGTAATTGGTGGGGTTTGTTGACTCGATGAGTCGTATAAATACGGCTCATCACAGATCATGGATCTAAAGAGGACTATCTCCCATTCATCCGACTTGATTTGAATTTCAGCTCAAAGGTAACATGTATCAAAGTTAATTCTGTGTTGAGCATGATGATTTCAGTAACGATTGTGTTATGCATAGAAAAGCGATTCTAGACTAGCAACTCATATTCATGTAGCATTATCTAGGACGTCAAAGAAATTGTGGTGTTGCATTTATTTTTCCTTCTATGACTTAGTTCTAGTTCGGGACGAACAAGTTTAAGTGTGGGGTGGTTTGATGAGTCGTATTTATACGACTCGTCGAGTCAATTAATCTTATTTATTTCGACACTTTTATATGTGAACGTTTAATTTTTAGTATGGTTTTGTATTTCAGGTGTTTCGGAAGCTTTAGGAGGAAACGCGCATAAAAGATGGAATTTTGTGCCAAAAACATCACAGTTTCAGATTAGACCTTTGGACAGTCGACGGAGTGCTGGGAATGAACCACTGATCAGAAAAATACGAATCATATTCCGTTGCGTAGCTAACTCAATTCCCTACAACTCCTTAGCTCACACCAAGAATATCTGAGGTCATTTAGATGGTCAAATCAAGAGCCAAAGTGGGGACTCAATGCGGATCGCGTCCGCAAGAGACATTAGCGTTAACGCTAATATTGCTTTCAAACGCGCCGCTAATGTTTCCTACGAACGCGACCAGCCGACGAGGTGATGACATCAGCAGTCCGTTTGATGATGTCAATAACCCGAAAGTGGATAATTCTAGGCCAAAAACGGATTTAGAAACCCAGTTGATAATTCAAGCCCTAAAACGGACTTGGAAACTCAGTTTTGCTATAAATAAGAGGCTTAGGTTAGGGTTTCGAGCATCAATTATTCTACGAAGTTCCAAGACGGCTCTGGAGAGAAGACGAAGCGTTCGACGAAGAGAAGAATTTTCTATTTTCATTATCTATTTTACGTACATCATGTGTTGCCAAATTCCTAATTCAGTTTAGGGTTTCGCATATTGTGACGTTTGTTTTGAGACTTTGTTCTTAATACTATTTCATGTTTTACTAGTTCTTGCGCTTATCTTATGAATTAACTTGTTAGATTAAGTGGAAGCTTTGTCGCAAGCTTAATTGAGCAGTTAATTATTACCGTTAATATCTATTGGAAACTTTGTGATGTTCCCTTAAGTGGCATGTATTTGGAAAAACGTCTTTAGACAGTTCGAGCAGGAGTTCAGAGGGAGTTCGAACACATCCTAGTACTCATGATAAGCATGAAGCAGACGCAAGGATGTTTTCCGGAAGGTTCTAAAGATTGAAGATCTTTTCGATATGAAGTCGGCCAGCGAAGATTTCGAGCTTCAGATATTCAAACGAATATCCTCTCATCCGTTTGAAGAAAGATGGCTGACTTGGCGTGGAAGAAATATCAAGAATCTTCCCAAAGATTGGAATAAGATATACATCGAATATTTAGGAATATTTCCTAAATATTTGATGAGGATATCTGAAACAGATTTGGATATCGCCCATGCATATAAATAGAATGCTAGGGCATACAAATCCGTATTTCTTTCAAAATCAAAATACACACGAGTGCATACTACCGATCGGAGAAGAAGAAAGAGACGGCCGTTTGTCTTTCCCCACTTGAAATTCATCGGCGTAGGTATAGTCTGATCAGTGTGTTGTTCAGACTGCCTGGAAGTGATCCTACCGCTGCACACATCAAAGACCAACTAGCTTTCGAGAGAAAGCAACCGAGCTTTTGAAGAAGGTCAAGCACGTTCGGACTGCACGTTCGGACAAAGGGGATCGAGGGGAGCTGCGGTGAACCGAGATTACAAATCTGAGAGACTGAGTATTAGAGGCTAGGCAATTACAAACAAGGTGTTGTGTAAGTGTAAGTCCACAGTATTGCTCTACACTCGTAATAAAGATTTGTGTCCCTTTTAGGGTGTGGGAAACCCCCCCAGAGTAGGCGAAGCCGAACTGGGTATTATTCTGGGTGTGCTTCTGTCTCTGTTCTATTTGCTGCACAATTCACTAAAGTGTTCAAGCCTTATCTGAACGCTACCTTAAAGAGTTGCTAGCACAGTCAACAGTATTTCAATTGATATCAGAGAAAACACTCGACACACTGAGTGGGATCCTGAACTGTTCAAGATGACTCTGAAGGAAGGACAAAGCACCACCAGACCACCACTGCTCGAAGGATCAAACTATGCCTCCTGGAAGCACAAGATGAGATCTTTTCTAAAATCTCTCGATGAAAGGGCTTGGAAGGCAGTCTTAAATGGATGGACTGAACCCATGATGGAATTGTTCCCAAACCAGAAGCCTTGTGGACTGAGGCGGATGACAAAGCATCTATGGGAAACTCAAAGGCTATGAATGCAATCTTCTCTGGGGTAGATGAAAATGTGATGAAGTTGATCATTAACTGTGAAGTGGCGAAGGAGGCTTGGGATATTCTCCAAATGGCTTATGAAGGCACGGACAAGGTTCGCAATTCAAGAATGCAGATTGTGACAACCAAGTTCGAGGAAATGAAGATGAAGGATGGTGAAACCATCTCTGAGTTCAACGCTAGAGTTCTGGATCTGTCAAACCAGGCTGCTGCTCTTGGAAAACCTATTGATGAAGTAAGAATGGCAAATAAAGTCTTAAGAGCGCTCCCTCCGAGATTTGCCATGAAGGTCACTGCAATTGAGGAAATGCATGATATTACCAAGCTGAAACTAGATGAGCTGATGGGTTCCCTCCGAACTTACGAGATGAATCACGATGTCCAACCCAAAGACGTGAAGGGAATTGCCCTTAAAGCAGAAGTGTCCGAAGACATACTTGAATCTGGCTGCACCACTGAGCAACTAGCTATGATGGCTCAGAACTTCGGCAGGATGGTTGGAAAGATCAATAGACGTGGGTCAGTCATCATCAAATAATTTTTGGAATTGGAAAAATGGCAAGTCAAGGACCGGCGATATGAGGCAAGACTCTTCTGAAAAGGGGAATGAGATTCAGTGCCATGAATGCAGGGGTTTCGGTCACATCCAAGCACAATGTGCAAATACCCTCATGAAAAAGAAAGCAATGGTAGCTATCTTTAGTGACAGTGAGTCTGGCGAGGAAAAGGGAGGGAGTGAAACCACCAACTTTGTGGCCTTCGTTGCAACTCCAGGAGAATGCAGCAACACCAGTGAAAGTGTGCCACCGCTGTTGGAACTCTCAGCCAACGACTCCTCAGACAGTGATGACGAAGAACTCACACAGGAGACTCTGGCTGAAACATATAAAGACTTGTATGAGAAGTGGTTGCTGTTTATCAAGGCCAACAAGAAGCTGAATGACATAGTTGCAAGTGTATCTATAGAAAAGGACAAAGTATGGCAGGAGGTCGAGATACTGCTTACATAGAAGGTGGAGCTCGAAGGTAAGGTCTATTTACTAAATACTCAAATGGCTAAAATGAAACAGGAAAGGTCATGTCTGCTTGCCCAGAAAACGAAACTCCTTGGTACAGTCTCTTTGCTGAAAGTCGACATGGAGAAAGATCGTGAAACTCATCCTGTAGGCATGGCAGGTCTAAGGAAAATGATTACTGATCTGAACGCAAGGAAGTGTTCCTTCTAAAGAAAGTGGAGTCACTGGAGCTTTAGCTGGATTCTGAAAAGATGGACCGCTCAACAGCTGAGAAGGAGCTCAATCGGCTCCAACAGTCGGTAAGAATGTTAAACTCCGGCTCTAAAAATTTGAATGAGATTCTCAATGCTCAGAGGATGGAATCTGGAAATCGAGGGTTGGGGTACACAGAAGAAGGCAGCTCAAAAGGTACAACATTTGTTAAAGCAAAACCAGTGGCTGAACAGAATCCAGAACAGAAGGTGAGACAGCACCCTAGACAGAAAGTGGATCTGTCCCAAGGAAAAACCAAAGGTGGTCAAAGAAGGACTCGCAAAGATCACTTCAGCTCATCTTCAGATCAGAAGAAAGATTCCCGCAAATGCTGGTACTGCTACCAAATTGGACATATCGGACCGAAGTGCAGCTTGTTCCTTGCTGAACAAAGAGCCGTGGGACATAGGAATAAACCTCGAATGCGACCAGTCTGGATTCCAAAAGCAAGCAAGATAGTGTGTATGGCTGCATTCAGCGTATCATGTCACATAGAGAGAGATCACTGGTACTTTGATAGTGGGTGCTCTGCTCATATGACAGGTAATCCTAAACTTCTTACACACATTCGTCCTTTTACAAGCAAACAGGATGTCACTTTCAGAGATGGAGGAAAGGGTCAGGTGATCGGCTGTGGGACATTCAAGGTTCCGGATCTCCCTGATCTCAAGGATATCCTCATTGTTGAAGGGTTAAAAATGAATCTTATCAGCGTTAGCCAGCTATGTGGTGATGGTTATCATGCTAGTTTCAATCGCGACTCATGTCACGTGTGGAATAAGGAAGGAGGCCCCATGATGAGAGGCTACCGGACGACCAATAATGGCTATCTCGTTGAGTCTGCTGGAACAGTTGCTACACCAGACGAGTTCAAAAATCAAGCGAGTAACATGACGCTGTGGCACGGGAACCCGGGTCAGTTGCATTGCAAGACCTTGATGAAGTTCTCACCAAGTGGACCCACACGAGGGATGCTCTATACGAAAGGTGTCGTAAACACGGGTGAGAGCTATGGGAGGTAGATTCATAGGCTAGTTTGTGTGGCCGATTTTCCCAGATCTACCTGGACTCGAGTACTCCAGATGTACGGTCTCAAGCATCCCACTATGTCTCTCGTCGACCATGGATGTGTGCGAGGGGGAGTGGATAAGACCTCGTTAGTTACACGCACAATGTTAGGTTCTTGCATCACACAAATCCATGTTGACGATTTAGTGGTACAGATGCAAAAGGAGTTCGTACTGTGATTGGTTGGTAGTACTAACTACCTGCTTGGACTCCTGGTGGTACAGAAGGCTGTAATTTTGAGGCATGCAACAACTAACAAGCAACTAGCTGACATCTTCACCAAAACACTAGATGATGCACAGGTTGAGACACTCAGACCCTCCTTGGGTCTATGTGTTGTCAAACACTAAGTATGCCCAATGGTGGTCTGTCATAGTCGAAACTCCAGCAAAACAGTTGGACTAACCACCTAAGGAAGAGAGCTGGAACAGAAGGCGCAGTTTTAAGGATGAATATTTTTTAAATATTTTCGGAGTTTTTTTTCATGCCGTTATGAGAAACGGGAGAAGACTGATTTGGGAAGTTAAAATTCAAATCGGTTCAGTCGACTCTTCTCACTCTCGTCCAAACCCTAAAACGGCAGCCTTGCAAACTCTCTCAATCTTTTATCTGTTCGACGACGATGGTGAACACCAGAAAATCTTCCAAATCCGGTGTTAAGTCCGCTGAGAAGAAGAAGGAGAGCATGCAGTCTTCCAAGGCACTGGCGGCAAAACCCAGAATTCTAAAATTAAAGGTGCCGAAGGTGAAAAAGGCGTCGCCTTTACATGCCGATACTGCAACAATGGCTGAAGCGAAGAAGACTATCGGAGGAACAGCCACAGAAATCCCTTGCTCTGGAACGGTGGAGAAGCAAGGACCAGAACTTGCTGCAAAGCAGAAGAAGATGCCCTCACCTGCCGCGGATGATACGTCTAATCCAATCAATGCTAGTTCAACATCACCAAGTCTAGTTCCTCCACCGGCTATTCCCCATTCTGAGGTAATCCCAAACCCTAAAACTTAGACTGTTTCTTCCATTTCTGCCAAAGTCGCTGGTGTTGTTGAAAATATTATGATGGAAGAAGGAGTGAATGTGGTGTCTGAGAAGGGTGGTGAAGCTAGTAGGGTTGTGATTGGTGACGAAGCGGTCAAAATCGTGAAAGAGGTGAAACCCATCAAGGCTATGTCCAAGGTTGCTGGTGGCTCGAGAGCATAGAGGGGGAAGATCCATGCTTCTGGATATGTGCGTCCATCCGGCACTCGCAGAAAGCGTGGTAAACGTGCATGTGGCTCTCCAAGGAAATATCTTGCTCAGATTTATGCTGTTAGAGGTCGTCTCATTGCAATGTCGGATGAGGAGACAGAACAGTTTCTTGAGTCCTCGGGGAAGAGGAAATTGATGAACAATGAAGGATCTGATGATGGTTCTGGTGAAAAGCTTGGAGGTTCAGTTGGTGAACATCATGGAAAGCACTGTGAAACTGTGAACGAGGAGGCTAATCCATCCGAGAAGGATGATGAGTTGGATGATATCTACAAGGATATTGATGAGTTTGTCAAAGATCTGCAAAAGGAATCGGAGATTCCTGTTTTGGCAAGGATGAATCAATCCTGAGAAACCCAGGATATAAGGGTTAAAGACTGTGCTCCTAGCAACAATTCAGAAGCTGGAAAGGAGGCAAGGGCACAAACAGATTTATCAGGTGTTCAGCAGGGAGCTGAAACAGTCGGTGCCTTAGAGACAGCCTCAGTAAAGGAGTCAGACGTCATTCCAGACGTAGTTCAAGTTGTTGATCGTAATGATCACAAGGTGGATGAATCAGAAGCCAATCTAGAAAAGGAGACAGTTGAAGCTCCAGTGCAAGTGTCTGATGGGATACCTGATGTTGATGCTCAGGCCGTCCCCAAGGCGGACACCTTATCAGATGATAATCAAGATTCCGTTCCACTTGCTAAACTCAAAATGGGCATGCGTACTGAAAAGGAAAATTATATCATAAAGGATCCTGGAATAGTCTCGCTACAATGGGAAGGAAGTCATAGAAGTGCTGAAGCAAACTGACTTATTCTGGACACTGGACAGAAGTAAACCATTCAACGAACAGCTTGTTCGAGAGGCCATTGCAAACCTTCCCCCTCAGTTTGGTGTTTTCGGAGACTCAGAATGTGGGGTATTCTTCGTTCGAGGAAGGAAGATCAAGATTGACCCCGAACTCATCAATGTGTATTTCTCTATGGATGACCCGGTCGTAGATGAAGAGGAATCTGACTTTGAAAAGATTGTGGACACCATCACTGCGGGTTCAGTTCGTTGGCGGCCTGACACCATTGTTCAAACAGCGGACCTTTCAACGTTCTACTCAATGCTGTACTTCATCGCCGTGTTCAACTGCAGACCCTCATCTCACCGGTCCACTGTCAACCGTGATATGGCCCAGTTGATATATCAGATTGGAAACAAGGTGAAGTTCAATCTGGGAAGAGTCATGTTCAAACAGATTGTCGAACACGCTACCTCAAAGCGATCTCTCCACCAGATTTGCTTCCCTTCCCTGATGTATGAATTGATCATCCATCAAGCTCCTGATCTGAAGACCTCGAGTGATCGTCTCACCAAGACCCCTCAGAAGTTCACCGTTGATCACAAGCTATTCAAAGGCCGTCATGTGAACGATCTTAAAGAGCCAAATCAGAGAGGGAAAGCTGTCCCAGAGTCTTCAAAGCAAGGGGGAGCCAGGATGGGCCGTGACGAGAGGAGTAAGCTGCTCAAGGATCTGAATGCCATTATTGAAGCTGACAAGGAACAGCGCAGGCGCATCAACAAGCTAGCTCGTGCCCTCAGCTACCTAAGCAAAGGTGAAACTGAGGCCACATATTCTGATGGTGACTCTGATGATGAGTCGTCTACCTAAAGGTCCTTGATTTCAAACTCCCTGAACTTTGTTTTAATTAAACTTTCGTATTGCTTGTGCTTGTTCTAGCACATTTTGATTTGCTGTTCGAACTAGATTGGACCCCTTGCCAGTTTGTGGCAAAAAGGGGGAGTATTTTGAGGAGACCAATTTTTGTTCCCTCATGTATGTCTAGATAGTTAGATAGATAAAGGTATCTAGTAGATTTGGTTTTGCCAAAATGCCAAGGGGGAGATTGATGTTCCCTTAAGTGGCATGTATTTTGCAAAACGTCTTTAGACAGTTCGAGCAGGAGTTCAGGGGGAGTTCGAACACATCCTAGTACTCATGATCAGCGTGAAGCAGACGCAAGGATGTTTTACAGAAGGTTCTAAAGATCGAAGATATTTTCGAACTGAAGTCGGCCAGCGAAGATTTCAAGCTTCAGATATTCAAACGAATATCCTCTCATCCGTTTGAAGAAAGATGGCTGACTTGGCGTGGAAGAAATATCAAGAATCTTCCCAAAGATTGGAATAAGATATACATCGAATATTTAGGAATATTTCCTAAATATTTGATGAGGATATCTGAAACAGTTTTGGATATCGCCCATGCATATAAATAGAATGCTAGGGCATCCAAATCCGTATCGCTTTCAAAATCAAAATACACACGAGTGCATACTACCGATCATAGAAGAAGAAAGCGACGGTCGTCTGTCTTTCCCCACTGGAAATTCATCGGCGCAGGTATACTACAGACTGCCTGGAAGTGATCCTACCGCTGCACACACAAAGACCAACCGGATTTTGAGAGAAAGCAACCGAGCTTCTGAAGAAGGTCGAGCACATTCGGACTGCACGTTCGAACAAAGGGGATCGAGGGGAGCTGCGGTGAACCGAGATTACAAATCTGAGAGACGGAGTATTAGAGGCTAGGCAATTACAAACAAGGTGTTGTGTAAGTGTAATTCCACAGTATTTCTCTACACTCGTAATAAAGATTTGTGTCCCTTTTAGGGTGTGGGAAACCCCCCAAAGTAGGCGAAGCCGAACTGGGTATCATTCTGGGTGTGCTTCTGTCTCTGTTCTATTTGCTGCACAGTTCGCTAAAGTGTTCAAGCCTTGTCTGAACACTACCTTGAAGAGTTGCTAGCACAGTCAACAGTATTTCACTTTGTCGTAAAGGTAGATCTTAACACCTAGGCTAAATAATACATTTGTCGGATTATTAAGTTTAGGAAAGAACTAGAAGTCTAACACCTTTGTCGGGTTAGATTGTGGTGTATCACCTTTTTCGGGATACTTTAGGATATTACCTTTGTCAGAATTCCACACTTTGAAACATAAAATTAGATATTTAGCAGTCGATGATAAACATGTCACAATAGAAACCTTAAGCTGAATATTCTCTCTGATCGAATCCTTCCTTGCTTTTGCTTCTTTTGCACTCACAACTGCTTAAACCCCCCATCTTTTCTTGTTTTCAGATACAGCTTCAGCAACACCAGCTCCCTTGGGTTCGACCCTACTTGCCGCTTTACTAGCTTTTAGCAGGAGATTATAAATATTAAGTTTGACGCGTCAGACGACGCACGTCAAGGAGCCTATCTTCAGATTTTTGTTCTCGGTCGCAAGCATCTTTACGGTGTTGGTCAATTCAGCAATGTCATTAGAGCTATCAGCGAGGTAGAGATCTTTCACGCCCTTTTTATCCTTCAGATTACCTCAATCACTGGTCCAAAGGTGGTAGTCTTGAGCTGCCTTTTCCACAATAGCATAGGTCTCCTCCAGAGGAACTCCAGTGAGTCCTCCACCAGCAGTCTAATTTATCAAGGTGCGCATCCCCTGATCGATTCCCTGATAGAAAGTGTCCATGATCTGCCACAGCTCTAGATTGTGATGGAGGCACATCCTCATCAACTCCTTGTACCTCTCCCAAGCGTCGTACGGAGTCTCACCATCAATAGAACGGAACGAGATGATTTTGTTTCTAAAATGAGCTGTCTTCGATGGTGGGAAGTACTGTTGGAGAAAAGCTTCGGCCAACTTGTCCTAGGTAGTAAAGGTACCCTCAGCATGGCTGTCCAGCCATCTACTAGCCTTGTCGGATAATGAGAATGGAAATAGCCTAAGGTAGTAGGACTCTGGAGGGACACCATTGGTCTTCACCGTGTTGCACATTTGAATGAAACGCTTGAGGTGCTGGTGAGGGTCTTCATTCATTCTCCCTGAAAATTGGTTGTTCTGTACCATTTGAATGAGACCTGTTTTGAGTTCCCAGGTGTTGTTGGCTATGCCTGGTGGTGCTATAGCGGATTGAAATCCCGAGACACGTGGAGCAGTGTAATCTCCAAGGGTCCTGCGCACTGGGAGCTGCTGGTTGTCTTCGACCACCTCATTCAAAGCTCGATTTTGATTCATGGCCATTGCTGTGAAGTTGCGATTCAGCGCTTGAAGTTGTCGAGCTTCATTTTGGACCCTGCAAAAATTGCTTCGTTGGTCTGGTGTGTCCTTGATGAGTCGTATTTATACGACTCATCGAGTCAACAAATCCCACCAATTCCGACACTTTATCATACAAACAGTTACTTCTTAGTGTTTTTTTGCATTTCAGGTGTTCCGAAAGCTCTAGGAGGAAACGCGCTTAAAGACTGGCATTTTAGGTCAAAAACATCACAGTTTCAGATCAGACCTTTGGACAGTCGACGGAGTGCTGGGAATGGACCAGTGATCAGAAAAATACGAGCCACATGCCATCGTAAAGGTGACTCGATTCCCTACAACTATCTAGTTCACACCGAGAGCAGCCGAGATCGTTTGGATGGTCGAAACGGAAGTTGAAGTGAAAACAGACAATCTAGCCGACAGTTCCACATGCACTTTACACTTTAGGTGCACGCCGAGTCCAAGGCCGAGTCAGCACGAGTCACAACCGATTCAAGGCCGCCCAACCGAGTCCAAGCCCTCCAAAATCCGGCTCACCGTGAACAGTGTTTTTGGGCTGTGAACAGTAATTTCCTGAGTGAACAGTATTTTTTGGGCCGTGAATAGTAACTTCAGGCGTGAACAGAATTTTTGGCCGTGAATAGTAACTTCGGGAAATTTCCCAATTTCATCCTTGGCGGTTTAGAGGCTCCTAGAACCTCCTGGAAGAACCTGGAAGACTTGTTGGCCAAGTTAGCTTACAATCGAAGTTAACTTGCTCCCCAAGTTAGCTTACATACCAAGCAAACCGGATTTGGAAACAAACGAGATCAGGCCTGGCCCATATTTAGACTATAAATAAGAGCTCTCCTCAGCCCTTCAAAGTATCCCATCAGCTCTCAACAATCCCAAAACGTGGAGAGCCCCTCTCTCTACAACATCCCACAATCGAGCATTCCTCCTCACGAGCGAGCTCACCTCTCCTCCTCTCGGTACTCAACCTTGCTCCGGCATTCATCAGCCCTCACGGCCCGGTCCTTCACTTCTCTCAGCTATAGAGACGAACACTTGTTCCTTTACTTTCATTGCTATTTATTCCATTTCTATGTCTAGCTAAGCCTTTTATTCGGGCTAGGGTTTATACATTGTGACGATCGTTTTTGAGACTTAGTTCTTAATGCTATTCATGTTTTACTAATTCTCGTGCCTTATTCTGAATTATTACTAGACTAGGTGGATGCTTTGTCGCAAAGCTTAGTTGATCAATATTCTGATAATTATTATCTGCCTATTACTTTGTCGTTTGGGTAGATAGCACATCTAGGTTAAATAGCACCTTTGTCGGGTTATTAAACTTAGGGGAATTAGAAGCGTAACACCTTTGTCGGGTTAGTTGGGAAGTCACCTTTGTCGGGACAACCACACTTAAAAAACTATGAATTAGATTATTAGAAGTCAATGATAAAGCAAGTCGCAATCAAAAACCCTAGTCTGAATATTCCTCTCTGATTGATACTACTCCCCTAATCTTGCATTGTTTCCAATTCACTCACGCCCAACTATTTTCTTCTTCTCCTCTCTTAGAACAAATAGTACCCCGTCTAGCTCTCTAGGGTTCGACCTTTGCTTGCCACTACACTAGTCTCTTGCAAGGAAATTATAAATACAAATTTGCAGGTACCGACGACGACCTGTCAAATTTTGGCGCCGTTGCCGGGGAGGCTCCTAGAACCTCGTTTCCCTATTGTTTGTTTGCATGCATGTCGTGTCTTTGAACTTAAGATGTGCCGTGAGGACATGTCAGTTCAAAAGTGTGGTGTGGTTGGATGAGCCGTATTTATACGACTCATCGAGTCAACAAATCCCACCAATTCCGACACTTTATTATGCAAACAGTTACTTCTTAGTGTTGTTTTGCATTTCAGGTGATTTGGAAGCTCTAGGAGGAAACGCGCTTAAAGACTAACATTTTAGGCAAAAAACATCACAGTTTCATATTAGACCTTTGGACAGTCGACGAAGTGCTGGGAATGGACCGCTGATTAGAAAAATACGAGCCACATGCCATTGCAAAGGTGACTCAATTCGCTACAACTCTCCAGCTCACACCGAGAGCAGCCGAGATCGTTTGGATGGTCGAAACAAGAGTTGAAGTGAAGACAGAGAATCTGGCCGAGAGTTCCACATGCACTTTACACTTTTAGGTGCACGCCGAGTCCAAGGCCGAGACAGCCCGATTCACAACCGATTCAAGACCGCCCAAGCCGGGTCCGAATCCACAATTTCGGCTCGTGAACAGTACTTTCTGCTCGTGAACAGTAATTCCGGAGTGAACCGTAATTCCGGGATGAACAGTGTCCGGGATGAACAGTAATTTCGGGAAAAATCCAAATTCCCTCCGTGGCGGTTTAGAAGGCTGTGGAATGTCCTGGAAGCGTCTGGAACCTCCTGGAAGAATCTGGAAGACTTGTTGGCCAAGTTAGATTACAATCTAAGTTAACTTGCTCCCCAAGTTAGCTTACATACCAAGCAAACCGGATTTGGAAACAAACGAGATCAGGCCTGGCCCATATTTAGACTATAAATAAGAGCTCTCCTCAGCCCTTCAAAGCATCCCATCAGCTCTCAACAATCCCAAAACGTGGAGAGCTCCTCTCTCTACAACATACAGCATCCCTAGCATTTATACGCTAGGACGAAACCCTAATCCGATCAGAATATGTCGTCAAATACTTCAGAAATGTTGCGAAATATTTGCTGAATATTCGATCTATCTTTAAAGATGACTTCCACCCCAAGTCAACCGATATTCCCTCAGCCAATCTGCGTATATTTGATCGCACAGTTATTTTATGATGATCCGTCGTTTGGCTTCCATCAAATAGTTTTGCCGATATCTTCAGGATGTCAATCAAATAAGATATCTGCTTCAATCTCGTCGTCGACAGCTTCTTCATAAGATATCTTCTTCGACAAGTTAGACAAGAGGTTTCCAATTTTGGCAGGGAAATATTAGAGTGACCTCTCGAAAGATCTGTGTCGTTGCTGACTGGCTCCAACTGAAAAGATTCTCAATCTTTAGTATCTTTAGAATAACCGTATCTTGATCATGCGTCTTCTGTACGCTGTACTTCTATGCCAGCATCTGATTGAACTCTAGCTTGAACTGTCTAAAGATGTTTTGTCAAAGACATGCCAATCATGGGAACATCAATCTCCCCATTGGCATTTTGGCAAAACCGAATCTATCTTTAGACCGAAACTACTCCCCCTTTTTGCCACAAACTGGCAAGGGGTCCAACCGACTTCATCCAGTCAATCAATCAGCGCATGCTGATGCTGAGGGAGCACTTACGACTCTTTGGTATCTGAAGTCTGGTCAACTCCCCCTCGAACATGGCCTGGGATACGCGCACATACCGTGAGACTGTCGGACCAAGATGTCTTAGCAGCTGTTCGAATCCCTGAATGATCTCTACTTCCTTCAGTAGAATATAGTCAGCGCTGCTGTTGGGAATGACTCCCTTGGGACTGACGACTTATTAGGTAGCCTCTTAGAGATGACCTTCTTCTACGCTTTCTTCCACTTAGTTGCTGCATCTGTACCGACTAATCCGTTTCATGCTCAAATCCTTTAGTTGATACACTGGGTGGAGCCGCTCCTAGAGCACTCTTCTTCCTTTGCTTGGATGTACTTGCTCCCCCTGCATCTGTACCGTGCTATTCCTCTGGGTGGATACTTCAGTCGAGTATGATTGGATGGTCACTTTCTTATCAGTACTCTCTTTAGTTCAGCCATTGACACTGAGTCCCGATTTCCCTTGAAACTCCATCATCTGGTCTCCCGTCACTGGATCACTCCTTCAACAGCTGTCTTCACAGTAGTCCTATCGGTGTCTAACGTTTCTGGAGTCTTGACAAGCTCATCTCCTTCATGAGTGATAGTGCCTACCTTGTCCGAGTCCTGGACAGTCTTATCAAGGTCCATGTCCATTAAGTTTGTCATCTTTCTGAAACTTCTGATCCTCAATCATATTGAATTATACTCAATATCTGTCTCTCTTTGACATCAAGACATGAATAGCTGGGGGATCCACCAGCGTATGGGCATCCTCCGTAACGTCATCATGCTTCCTTTCGGTCCCTTAAATTTTCTCTGGATAAGATCTGGATGACTTTTGTGGTAAACCTGTCTTACCACCCTACTCCATAGTTGAGACCGCATCATCTGGCACATTTTCCTCCAAATCTACAGCCTGGGCTACTGGGGACTGGTCAGCTTTTGTCTCAACACGATTGGGAATCTTCTAGTTTAGCAACTCATCACTAATATCATCAATATCCTTGAACGGCGCATCCAGGTCTTCATTCTTGTAGGGTGTATGGGACTCTTCCATCACATTACCCAATTGCTTTGCTTCCAGTCCTCTACTTGCATTCTCATTCTCCTGCTTAACAGGATCACACTCTTCGCCCTGCGGACTTACCCTTCTTCTGCAGAAACAGTCACAGAAACTACCTCTTGGTAGCAGGAGAACAAGCCTTGGGTGAGCAGATTAGATTACCTCATTTACGGTCAGGAAATCGTCTGATTTTCCATTATAGTCTGCACACTCTCCTTGTTTCGAGTAGATACTCCCTTCCTTTCCTTCTATTCCAGCTTCCTGTTGATAGGTGGTCAGCCCAACTGTTTGAGCTGGTGTTCTGCCTGTGACTGACCCCTGTCTGGAACACTTAGTTCTTGATAACACACAGACCCAAGGAGGATCTGAGTATTTCAAACTTAGCGGCATCAAGTGGTTTGGTGAATATGTCCGCCAATTGTTTGTCTGTTGTAACATGCGTAAGAGTAACCACCTTCTGTTCAACCAGCTCTCGGATGAAGTGATGTCTGATATCTATGTGTTTCGTCCTGGAGTGTTGTACTGGGTTCTTTGAGATACTGATTGCGCTCATGTTGTCACAATACAGGGTCATTTCTTCTTGTTTAACTCCGTATTCAGACAGCATCTGCTTCATCCATAGAAGTTAAGTGCAGCTACTTTCTGCTACTATGTATTCTGCTTCAGCCGTAGACAGTGAGATGCTGTTTTGCTTTTTGCTGAACCACGAGACCAAGTTGTTTCCTAAGAAGAAGCATCCTCCAGATGTGCTCTTTCGATCTTCAGCGTTTCCTGCCCAGTCTGCATCGCAGTAGCCAACCAGATGTGGATTGGTGTCCTTGGTATACCAGATTCCAAAGTCAACAGTCCCGCATACATACTTTATGATTCTCTTAACTTGTAGGAGATGACTTTCCTTGGGGTCTGCCTGGTATCTTACACAAACGCCAACGGCATAAGCTATATCTGTTCTACTAGCTGTCAAGTACAGGAGGCTTCCAATCATACTCCTGTACAGCGTCTGATCGACCTTTGTTCCAGCCTCGTCTTTGGTAATCTTTATGTGAGTAGCGGCCGGAGTTCGTTTGTGACTTGCTTTCTCAAGGTCAAATTTCTTTATCAGATTCTTGGAATACTTGCTTTGAGAGATGAAAATGCCGTCTTCCTTCTGAGTCACCTGGAGTCCTAGAAAGTAGTTCATTTCCCCAACCATGCTCATCTTGAACTCCTTCTGCATCTGTTCCATAAACTGATCCACCAGGTTCTGGGTATTGGACCCAAACACAATATCGTCAACATAGATTTGTGTGATAATAAAGTCTGACCTTGTGTGTTTAACAAACAGGGTCTTATCCACTCCCCCTCGCACATATCCATGATCGACGAGGAACACTGTGAGACGCTCATACCAAGCTCTGGGTGCTTGTTTGAGACCGTATAATGCTTTCTTCAGGTGGTACACTGATGCTGGGTGATGCGGATCTTCAAATCCTTTCGATTGAGCGACAAAAACCTCCTCATTCAGAAGTCCGTTTAGGAAGGCACTTTTGACATCCATCTGGAACAGTCAAAACTTTAAGTGACATGCCAGAGCAAGCAATAGGCGAATGGCTTCAAGGCGTGCAACCGGAGCAAAGGTTTCCTCAAAGTCTATCCCTTCTATTTGAGTATATCCTTGTGCCACTAGGCGAGCTTTGTTTCTTGCGATGTTTCCCGATGCGTCGGACTTGTTTTTGAAGATCCATTTTGTACCAATAACGTTGACCTCATCAGGTCTCCGAACCAAATCCCATACATCGTTTCTAGCAAATTCTTCCAGTTCTTCCTGCATAGCGAGGACCCAATACTCATCAAGTAACGCCTCCTTTATGTTTTTAGGCTCGATTGATGAGAGGAAACACGAGCAAGCAGGCAATTCTCTGGAGTTGCTCAGAATTCTGCGAGTTTGAACTCCGTCACTAGGTGAGCCAATAACTTCAAAGATTGGGTGATCCCTGGCAATTCGTCGAGACGGTTGTAGCGTAGTAACATTTTCTCGTGGGTTGGCAGTAACAGCTTCGTCAGAGGGATGATCTTCAGTGGAGTTGTCAGGCGATCCTTCAGTCGGTTCATGCTCAGTCTGCTGGGATGATGGTTGTGTTGCAGGAGCTGTGCTGATGCTGTCCTCAGCGTCGTTCGAGACCGCCTGTACGAACACTTCATCCTTTACTCTGACATTTATAGATTCCATGACTGATCATGTGCGCTTGTTGAATACCCGATATGCTCGACTGTTTGAGGAATACCCAAGAAAGAACCCTTCATCACTCTTCGGATCCAGTTTTTGTCGGTACTCCTAGTCGTTCAGAATGTAGCACTCACTTCCAAAGATGTGGAAATATTTGACAGTGGGCTTCTTTCCTTTCCAGAGTTCATAGCAGGTCTTCTCCGTTCCAGTGCGTATAGTGACTCGATTTATAATGTGACATGCTGTGTTCATAGCTTCGGACCAAAACTTCAGAGGGACCTTTTTGGCATGGATCATCACCTGGGCCATCTCTTGAATGGTACGGTTCTTTCGTTCCACCACTCCATTCTGCTGAGGGGTGATTGCTGACGCAAACTGATGAGCAATTCCGTGCTGCGTACAGTAGGCACTCATAGTAACATTCTTGAATTCTGTGCCATTGTCACTCCTGATGGATATCAGTTTTTCCCCTTTGTCTTCCCTTTCTCGTTGGATAAGAGTAGCCAGCTCTATGAATTGTTGAGCAGCTTCCGTCTTGTCTCGAAGGAACCTTGTCCAGGTGAATCTGGTGAAGTCGTCAACACAGACCAGGACATACTTCTTTCCTCCATAGCTCTCAGTTTGCATTGGTCCCATCAAGTCCATATGGATCAGTTCCAGAGGTCGGTTGGTGCTTATTTGAGAGGCCTTGGGGTGTGATGCTTTCGTCTGTTTCCCGATCTGACATTCTCCACACATCACATCCTGACTTCCTTTGACATTTGGTATTCCCCTGATGAGTCCAGATGAGCAGAGTTTTTTCAATGTCTTGAGATTCAGATGTCCCAACAGTCTGTGCCAAAGGGACATCTCATCTGCTTGACTAGACTGACAGGCTGTTTCAGTTCCTGTTCCAGACCCTGTTCCATCAGATCCGATGAGATAACAGTTGTTGGCTGCTCTGCTTCCTTTCATCAATATTCCCCCATCTTTGTCGAGAACTTGGCATGAGTTGTGAGTGAACTTGATATGGTATCCTCCGTCGCAAAGTTGACTTATGCTGATCAGGTTCACTTTTAGTCCTTCAACTAGGAGAGTGTCTTCGAGGACAGGTAGATCCGGAACCTTCAATGTCCCACAGCCGATAACCTGTCCCTTTCCTCCGTCTCCGAAGGTGACGAACTGCTTCTTAATTACAGGTTGAATCTTCATAAGAAATCTGGGGTCTCCTGTCATATGGGCCGAGCATCCGCTGTCGAAGTACCAGCAATCTTTCTCCATGTGACTTGAAGAGCTGAACGCAACCATGCAAACATCTTTACTTCTGTAAGTTTTGGTGTCTGTTATCTTGAACAGTTTCAGGATGCCACTCAGTGTGTCGAGTGTTTGCTCTGATACCATTTGAAATTATGTCCCCTGTTCAAGCTTGTGTCTAGGGTACTGTTGCGACAGACCTTGAACTCTTTGCACACCAGTTCAACTGACAGTTCAAGGTATGGCTGAGACACCCCTTGGACACCTCTCGTAAAGATCCAGCAGTTAGTGAAGATAACTGAAACACACACAGTTAACAGAACCCAAACTCTACCAGGGAGTGTTCCAACAGATTATTTATGTAGTGTATCAAGCAGTACCGGGAACCAAAGTAAAAGAAACAAAACAGGAGCACACACGGTATGTTACCCAGTTCGGCCCCGCCTACTCTGGGGGGTTTCCCACACCCTATAATGGGGCACAAATCGTATTACGAGAATTAGAGCTACAAGTGGTCTTACTCTTACACAACTCTGAGTTTGTAATCGCCTAGCCTCTAACTCTCCGTCTCTCGGATTTGCAATCTCGGTTCGTCGCTACTCCCCTCGATCCCCTGTGGGTAGGACGATACTTCTCTCTCAGCCTAGTCTTGAACTTCTCGGAAGTTCAGTCGTCTTCTTTCAAAGACGTAGCTTGATAGCTGTGTGTGTACTTCGTTGATCCTCCAACACAGCCTGAACACCACACTGTGCAGACGGTTGCTTCAGGGCTGATATTCCGATGTGGAATAGCCAGCCGTCGCTTCTCCCCCAATCTCACGAACTCTCGTGTTTAGCTTTTATTTTCTCTCGGGAGGCGCGCATAAGAGGATGCCCTAGCATTGCATTTATACGCTAGGACGAAACCCTAATCTGATCAGAATATGTCGTCAAATACTTCAGAGAAGTTGCAAAATATTTGCTGAATATTCGATCTATCTTTAAAGATGACTTCACCCCAAGTCAACCGATATTCCCTCAGCCAATCTGCGTATATTTGATCGCACAGTTCTTTTATGATGATCCGTCGTTTGGCTTCCATCAAATAGCTTTGTCGATATCTTCAGGATGTCAATCAAATAAGATATCTGCTTCAATCTCGTCGTCGACAGCTTCTTCATAAGATATCTTCTTCGACAAGTTAGACAAGAGGTTTCCAATTTCGGCAGGGAAATATTAGAGTGACCTCTCGGAAGATCTGTGTCATTGCTGACTGGCTCCAACTGGAAAGATTCTCAATCTTTAGTATCTTCAGAATAACCGTATCTTGATCATGCGTCTTCTGTACGCTGTACTTCTGTGCCAGCATCTGATTGAACTCTAACTTGAACTGTCTAAAGATGTTTTGTCATAGACATGCCAATCATGGGAACATCAAATACCACCCTTGCCGGGTTATTTAACTTTGGGGAATTAGAAGCTTAACACCTTTGTCGGGTTAAGCTGTGGCGTAACACCTTTGTCGGGTTACTTGGGAAGTCACCTTTGTCGGGACAACCACACTTAGAAACTATGAATTAGATTATTAGAAGTCAAGGATAAAACAAGTCACAATCGAAAACCCTAGTCTGAATATTCTCTCTCATTGATACACACTTGCCTTATTTCTTATTTTTGCACTGTTTCTTAATTGCTCACAAACCCAATTGTCTTTTCTTTCTTTTTTTACAGAACAAATAGTAACCATCTAGCTCCCTTGGGTTCGACCCTTGCTTGCCACTGTACTAACCCACAGTTTAGAGTAACGAATTATAAATTTAGATTTGCAGGTACCACGTCTCTTGCCACAGTTTAGAGGCTCCTAGAACCTCCTGGAAGAACCTGGAAGACTTGTTGGCCAAGTTAGCTTACAATCTAAGTTAACTTGCTCCCCAAGTTAGCTTACATACCAAGCAAACCGGATTTGGAAACAAACGAGATCAGGCCTGGCCCATATTTAGACTATAAATAAGAGCTCTCCTCAGCCCTTCAAAGTATCCCATCAGCTCTCAACAATCCCAAAACATGGAGAGCCCCTCTCTCTACAACATCCCATAATCGAGCATTCCTCCTCACGAGCGAGCTCACCTCTCCTCCTCTCGGTACCTAACCTTGCTCTGGCATTCATCAGCCCTCACAGCCCGGTCCTTCACTTCTCTCAGCTATAGAGACGAACACTTGTTCCTTTACTTTCATTGCTATTTATTCCATTTCTATGTCTAGCTAAGCCTTTTATTCGGGCTAGGGTTTATACATTGTGACGATCGTTTTTGAGACTTAGTTCTTAATGCTATTCATGTTTTACTAATTCTCGTGCCTTATTCTGAATTATTGCTAGACTAGGTGGATGCTTTGTCGCAAAGCTTAGTTGATCAATATTCTTATAATTATTATCTGCCTATTACTTTGTCGTTTGGGTAGATAGCACATCTAGGTTAAATAGCACCTTTGTCGGGTTATTAAACTTAGGGGAATTAGAAGCGTAACACCTTTGTCGGGTTACTTGGAAAGTCACCTTTGTCGGGACAACCACACTTAAAAAACTATGAATTAGATTATTAGAAGTCAATGATAAAGCAAGTCGCAATCAAAAACCCTAGTCTGAATATTCCTCTCTGATTGATACTACTCGCTTGTTCCCTAATCTTGCATTGTTTCCAATTCACTCACGCCCAACTGTTTTCTTCTTCTCCTCTCTTAGAACAAATAGTACCCCGTCTAGCTCTCTAGGGTTCGACCCTTGCTTGCCACTACACTAGTCTCTCGCAAGGAAATTATAAATACAAATTTGCAGGTACCGACGACGACCTGTCAAATTTTGGCGTCGTTGCCGGGGAGCTACGCACGGTGAAATTTGTTCTATCTTTGTCTGTTATTTCCATTTTCTTTTTAGTTTCTTTCTGTTCTTCTCTACTTGTGTGCCGTGGCTCACGCAGGAAATCAGGTTCCCAACAATGAAGAGATCTATGAGGAGGATGATCCAAGCCTCCTCAACAACGAAGAAGCACCACCGGTGATCTATGAAGACCCGGAGAGGATGTTCCAAGCTAGGAACCGAGCCAACCGAGAAGCTGCCCGACAGGACCAAGGAGCGCCCGGAGCACAGCAAAGGGCAGACCTGAGGGCACCGGTCCAACAGCAAGCACCGATTCAGCAACAAGTCCCGGCCCGACAACAAGCTCCTCAACTGAGACGCCAACCACCGGTGGCCCTGCAGCAACAAATCAGGCGACCTCCTAGACAACCGGTGTTCTACGAAGAGTATGACGAGGAGGACTACGATCAAGAGCCTAGCATGGGAGAGTTGTCGGCCCCTGACTTCCACAACCAATCTTGGGGTATCTACGAAGGGCCGGACCTCAAAGCCATAGCAATCAACACGGCGGTCGTACACTGAACAGGCTGTCGTCGTACCTGTGCAAAAACAATTTATAATTTCCTCGCGATGAACTGTGGGTTAGCACAATGGCAAGCAAGGGTCGAACCCAAGGGAGCTAGATAGCTACTACTTTGTTCTGTAATGGAGAAAGACAAGAAACTAATGTGAGAGTAAAGGTTAGTGAACAAAAGCAAGGCACGAAAATAAGAGGGGGTTTTATCAATCAGAGAAGATATTCAGGTTAGGGTTTTATTCAATTGTGACTACGTTTATCCTTGATTTCTAAATGTTTATTCTTGCTTCTTAGGGTTACTCCTGGTCTGGTTATAACCGTTTTAATTCTAGCAAACCTAATACTCCTGGTCTGGTTATATTAGGTTTCGTGCAACTACTTATTCTAACTGGGTCGGTATCAAATAAGCAGTGAATGGATAGTAAGAATCACTAGGTTAAGTTGTACCCTTTCGGATCTCCCCTTAACCTAATAATTCAAACTGATAATTTGCACAAGAACTAAATAGAATGCAATAATAATAAGTAAGATCAGAATCTCAAAACAATAGTCACAATTATTTAACCCTAACCCGAATAATCGGATTAGTTACACATAGCCATGGAATAACAATACAATAAATAAAAGGAAACAAGGATTCTCACTAAAACCGAATGAAGAACAAGCTGGCCGTGCAAGGCTGAGAAGTGGCGGAAGCAAGGAGGAGTAAGGAATGAAGACCGGCTGTGCAAGGAGGAGCTCACGGCGGCTGATGGAGGAGATGGGCGGCGGACCAAGTTAGGTCTAGGGCACACGGCTAAGTGATGAATGGGATGGATTATGCCTTGCATTGCACCTCCTTATATAGGGATTTGAAAACCCTAAATCTTTGCTTGATGAGCAAGCTACTTGATCTTCTTGAAAACCCTAATATCACATGTAAATTGGGCCGGCTGCTGGATTTAGGGCTTGGACTTTCTTTTTCCGAAGTGACTGTTCACGGCCCGAAATCACTATTCACGCCGGAATTACTATTCACGCGGAATCACTGTTCCCGCCAGAATCACTGTTCACGCCGGAATCACTGTTCACGCCGAAATCACTGTTCACGCCGGAATCACTGTTCATGTCGGAGTTACTGTTCACGAGCAGAAAAACACTGTTCACGACGCTCCTCTGGCCTTGATCTTCAATTGCGATGTTTTGGGCATGAAATGCCGTCTTTTAAGCGCGATTCCTCCTAGAGCTTCCAAATCACCTGAAATGCAAAACAACACTAAAAAGTAACTGTTCGCATAATAACGTGCTGGAATTGGTGGGATTTGATGACTCGATGAGTCGTAAAAATACGGCTCATCAAACCACCCCACACTTAAACTTGTTCGTCCCGAACAAGAACTATGTCATAAGAGGAATGAATAATGTAAACACCACAATGCTTCGGTCATCCTAGACGTGCTACATGGACATGAATCGATTACTCTAGATCTCGCCTGTTATGCATGCTTGCTACTAATATCTTTGTGCGAAAACATGGGTTAAAGATACGTGTTACCTTTGGGTCGAGATGCAAATCAATTCGGATGTATCTGGAGATAGCCCTGTTTAGACCCATGAACCCTCATTCTCGGACTTGAACTCGCTGCTATATGGTTATGTCTCGCTGCTTTTTCTTGCACGTGATAGATTCGGGCTCAAGTACTGGAGTGCTTTTCGGCCAGCTATAGCGTCATCTGATTTGGCATTCTCGATGACGCTTTTCACATGTGGGACGTGTGGACTATCACAATGGTGGTGGAATTTTTCTTTGTGGTGCGGATTGTGACTTGCTCAAACCTACTTGCTCTCACTCATCATCGTCCTTTTGACTCGGGTCAAGCCAAGGGTCGCTTGTCTATTTTCCCGGCTACTTGGACTAGAGTTTGGACGGTGTGAAGTATTCCCGTCCCAACCAACCGCAAAGGTGCCGCAGTGGCGGAGCAGACTCGTACTATGTTGCCTCGAAGTGCTAGCCTCCACAAGCTCCACATAACCATATATCCTGAGTCCGGTCTTTGAATGATCTGTCAAGTCTCTCTAGGGCATTGCTATCAACTCCACATCCCTGTTTATCTCAACTAACAAAGGCTCGCAAAATTTTAAGATCACATGTTAGTCGCACAAATCAATTTTCACCAAAGACATGCATGTAATCGGCTCTATCTATTTCACCTAATCATTATCCAATACTGCAAGTCTAGGAAATAGTGAAGTATCATGTACAAAAATTTTAAAATTGACCCGAAACGTGCTGACTCTGTGCAGGGTGCAGTAAATAAACGTGCTGACTTACTGACTGACTCTCCCACCCCACACTTTTGAAATGAGCCGTGTCCTCACGGCATGACTCAAGTCAAGACACACAATGCGTGCAATAAAACAAAGGGAAATAAGAATAGAGTAAGGACATGCACTTCCCTCGTGCGTGCGTGACAATGAGAGATGGCTGATAATTCTCCTGTGAGTCCTCGAAGAGCACCATTGGAGCTTGTATCGCGGCGTGAGTTTGTTGCACACCGAAAGGTCTGCGTCAATGACATTGAGACGAATAAAAGATTCCCAGGAGGTTGGAGGAGTCACAGCGGTCTCGCTTAAACCCCAACCTCCTTAGACTCGTAAGTCTTTGTGACAGAATCTTTAAACGCTCATGTTTCTCGACGCAACTTATTCGAGGTGTGAACTACTCATGCTAGATACAGTCTGTTGCTAACATCTCTGATACGTTCGCCTCTGTCCCTGCATGAAGATCATTTTCTTTCCTAGGTACAATGTGACAATAATGACTCAAAACACAGATACACATAATAAGTAAATAAACTGAAAAGTAAAAAGTGCAGGGCTGCCTCCCTGCGAGCGCCTTTGTTTTACGTCGTTGGCTCGACGGTACCTCTGTAGGGATCACAAGGTAGGATCCCATGGGCGTGTGAGGTCATACTTCTGCTCAGCAACTCCTTCGGTCCGTCCAACATGCTCCTCTAACTGTTCACTCGGCTCTGCCTTCCAATAATCAGGCGGATTTGCCTTTACATCCTTCCGAGCTGTCGAGGCTACTTTTATCATGGTTACTGGTCTATCGAGTCGTGCTCTAGTGTTTCTCCATCCTGGTCTCCACTAAAACGTGCCATGTCTTGGTCGTTTCTTCATGTACGAGCGGTCGGCATCCTTGTGAACATGGTAGTTTGATTTCTTTTCAGCAACTGTAGATGACAACCTTTTTTCTCCCATGTTATTCTTGATCCTAATGTCCGAGATGGCCGATTGCCCCAGAATGAGTGCAAGAGGGCTGTGAGCACTGGCATCTCCCGTCTGCAAAATATAAGAATCAATATCGCGGGTGAGAATGCCTGGGTCCTTACCTGAGTCAATGCTTCCCGCGGACGTCTCCTGTTTATCCATCGCGGACGTCTCTTGATTAATTGGTAATTCTTCATACGTCCGCGCATAAATTGTAGAGGCATCCGCGCCCTTTACTGAGGTAGAACCTTCGATGGATGTGACCTTGATTTCCTCGGTTGCCTTGATAGTGATGACCGGTTCTGCCTCGGGTAGATCTACAATGAGGTCTGATTCGAGTGGCTTAGTCGATTCTTCTTTAGGTGCAAGCGGGCTGTTTTCTTCCAGATACCCGGGGTAGTCTGACTTGAGCTCTTCTTCAGTCAACCATGGGTCCTCATCTTCTGCCGGTTTTATGGACTCCGAGACAGGCTCTATTAAAGCCTCTACCATGTCCTCCTCTGTTTTTGTACTAACGTCTTCTTCCTGTTTTCTTATCAACTCGGACACGAGCTGGTCCAACTCTCCCAGTCTTCTTGATATCTCGGTCGAGGATTCTTTATTTTCGGCATGGTTTTGGCGTATCATGTTGGATAGTTCTTTGATCCTGGCCCGAGATTGTCTTGAGCCTTCTGCCATATCTTCTATCAAGTCCCACAGCTCGTTCATGTCTAAGTTATCTACCGAGCCTCCTGCTGCATCATTAAGCCTATCCCATTCATATGGCAACATTCCTTCGAGAAACCTTTGAAGAAGATATAAGTTCGTAAATCCATGGTGCGGGCAGCTCGTCAAAATGGAATCGAAGTACGTTAAGTACTCATCCAAGTCTTCGTCCCGGGATTGCTCAAGGGTGATGATCTTCTCGCGGATTTCAAGTCGGAAGGATGGTGGGTAGTACTCTTCTTCGTCCCAAGGTTCCATACTATAATAAGGGGGGTTTTTGTCAAGGTTTTCGAGCTCGTACTGTTCTTCATCATAAACTCTACTACCTGCACGAGACATGGTGCAAGAGTAGCAAGGCACAACTAGCAAACACCGACTAGCAAACACATACTAGCAATAAAGGGTCCCCAGGAAATTGGAGGAGTCACAATGGTCTCACTTAAAACCCAATTTCCTTAGACTCGTAAGTCTTGGTGACAGAACCCTCTGAGAGCTAGAAATTGGAAATCGAATAACCGGAAAACAAGAAATCGAGAATAAAAATAAAACAGAGTTTGAATATAGCAATCACCGAATAAGGAAATAACCGAAATTAAAACAGAATAAACGAAAAAGGAAAGAGAGAACAAATTTCACCGTGCGTAGCTCTCCGGCAACGGTGCCATTTTGAACAGGCTGTCGTCGTACCTGTGCAAAAACAATTTATAATTTCCTCGCGATGAACTGTGGGTTAGCACAATGGCAAGCAAGGGTCGAACCCAAGGGAGCTAGATAGCTACTACTTTGTTCTGTAATGGAGAAAGACAAGAAACTAATGTGAGAGTAAAGGTTAGTGAACAAAAGCAAGGCACGAAAATAAGAGGGGGTTTTATCAATCAGAGAAGATATTCAGGTTAGGGTTTTATTCAATTGTGACTACGTTTATCCTTGATTTCTAAATGTTTATTCTTGCTTCTTAGGGTTACTCCTGGTCTGGTTATAACCGTTTTAATTCTAGCAAACCTAATACTCCTGGTCTGGTTATATTAGGTTTCGTGCAACTACTTATTCTAACTGGGTCGGTATCAAATAAGCAGTGAATGGATAGTAAGAATCACTAGGTTAAGTTGTACCCTTTCGGATCTCCCCTTAACCTAATAATTCAAACTGATAATTTGCACAAGAACTAAATAGAATGCAATAATAATAAGTAAGATCAGAATCTCAAAACAATAGTCACAATTATTTAACCCTAACCCGAATAATCGGATTAGTTACACATAGCCATGGAATAACAATACAATAAATAAAAGGAAACAAGGATTCTCACTAAAACCGAATGAAGAACAAGCTGGCCGTGCAAGGCTGAGAAGTGGCGGAAGCAAGGAGGAGTAAGGAATGAAGACCGGCTGTGCAAGGAGGAGCTCACGGCGGCTGATGGAGGAGATGGGCGGCGGACCAAGTTAGGTCTAGGGCACACGGCTAAGTGATGAATGGGATGGATTATGCCTTGCATTGCACCTCCTTATATAGGGATTTGAAAACCCTAAATCTTTGCTTGATGAGCAAGCTACTTGATCTTCTTAAAAACCCTAATATCACATGTAAATTGGGCCGGCTGCTGGATTTAGGGCTTGGACTTTCTTTTTCCGAAGTGACTGTTCACGGCCCGAAATCACTATTCACGCCGGAATTACTATTGACGCGGAATCACTGTTCCCGCCGGAATCACTGTTCACGCCGGAATCACTGTTCATGTCGGAGTTACTGTTCACGAGCAGAAAAACACTGTTCACGACGCTCCTCTGGCCTTGATCTTCAATTGCGATGTTTTGGGCATGAAATGCCGTCTTTTAAGCGCGATTCCTCCTAGAGCTTCCAAATCACCTGAAATGCAAAGCAACACTAAAAAGTAACTGTTCGCATAATAAAGTGCTGGAATTGGTGGGATTTGATGACTCGATGAGTCGTATAAATACGGCTCATCATACACCACCTACCAAAGTTCTCGGGCACAAGGGGAGAGTCGGCCACGTCTCATCTACAGCGCTACCATGGGATTTTCCAAAACCTAAAGCCACACGGAGTCGAAGTCGATGACTTCAAGTTGAAGGCGTTCTAATTTTCACTCATAGACTTGGCTACTGATTGGTTTCTCTCTTTGCCTTCAGGTAGTATCTACACATGGGCCCAGATGCAGAGACAATTCCTCAACAAGTACTACCCAGCAGGCCGAGCCACACAAATCCGAAAACAGCTACAAGAACTCCGCCAAGGGCCCAACGAGACCATGTACGAGTACGTGGAGAAGTTCACCGCCCTCGAGAAGAGCTGCTGCAACCTCGGACTGCCAGAGAAGCTGCTCGTGGAATACATGTTAGATGGACTGCGAAGAATCGATAAGAAGCTACTAGATGCCTCGGCTGGAGGCACAATCATGAGCCTGTCGCCAGCTGGAGCTCAGAGAAAGATCATGGAGATGGCCGAGAGTGCTAGTTACCAAGACGAGTCCAAAGAAGAAGAGTACACCCGGACCCGGAACGTCTCAAACACCGACACTCCGTCAAGTGCAATGGCCGAAGAGCTTAAGCAACTCAAGGATATGATGGCCCAAGTCCTCAAAAAGCAGTCAGCCCAAACAAGACTTTGCGGATACTGCGACGCAGTGGACCACAAGACCGACGACTGCCCGACCACAAGACCGACGACTGCCCGACCACAAGACCGACGACTGCCCGACCACAAGAGAGGACGACCAAGGAGAGGTGAATGTCGTAGGCAGACCAGGGCTACAACAATAGGACCGCACCAGCTAGGCACTATGGAACGACCACGACCGGGCTGGGGTCCAGCGGACAATACTGGAGGAATGACAACCGCGACAACCGAGCCCCATGGGAGCCAGTTCAGCAGGCCACACCTCAGCAAAACCCGCAGCCCTACCGGCCTCCACAGCGCCAATTTCAACAGAACGGGCCAAACCAGTACCAGCCACGAGCACAACATCAGAACCAGGCAAGCCCGAGCCAACCAAGCAAGTCAGTGGAGGATATAGTGAAGGAGCTGGCAGCTAGCACCCAGCAATTGTTCGTGACCGTCCACCAGTTCCAAGCGAAAACAGAGGGGGCCATTGCTGACTTATCCAAGCAGATGTCCAACTTGGTCCAGGACGTGACTGAACTGAGAAGAGACCCGGGAAGGCTGCCATCTCAAACAGTGCCCAATCCAAAAGGGAACGTCAGCTTAGTGGAAGTAGTGGATATGGACGCAGCACTCAAGGAGTCCGCCTACTGGATAAACAAAATGCTCGAGCCGGTTGACACAAAGGCAGAATACAGCGAAGAGGAACATAGCCCAGAGTCTACCGAGCCATCAGAAGATGTCGGCCCACAGGTGCCCGAAGAAGAACCATCCAAGGCACTCGGCATGGACACGCTCGGCACAACCCAGCCAGGCCCGGTTTTCATGGCCGAGAAGTCCGAAACTCACAATTCTTCATATGCCATGCAGGTAGTTGCTCCCGGAGGCCATGCGACCGACAAGGACGAGCTGGAAGGAATATTGGAGACGAGGCCTAAGTAGAACGACCCCATTATGAGGCAGCCACTCGCCACAAGTCACAAAGCATTGCCGGGAAAGAATCAGGACCCAGGGGCCTTCACGGTCACCTGTGGTATCGATAAAACCCAGATACATCACTGCTTAATTGATTTGGGTGCTGCTATTAATGTCATGCCTTACTCTTTGTATTGCTCGTTGGGACTCGGCCCATTGAAACCACCTAAACTGTTAATAGAACTGGGGGATAAGTCATGTACTCGGCCTGATGGTTTGCTTGAAGACCTAACCCTCCGAATAGGAGATCTTGTTGTTCCTGTAGATTTCTATGTCTTGTGGATGGGAAGAGCTAGAAACGACGAGCCGCCAGGGCTAATTCTGGGGCGATCATTCCTTCACACCACCAAGACCAAGATTGACATGGGCATAGGCTTACTATCACTAGCATTCGGTGGCAAAGCATCAGATTTCTATGTCTATGAGGATGCCGACCGCCCATGCACGAGGAAACCACCGGACATTGTGCACACATCAGATTACGATGCCCTAGTCCCGGACCTACCAGAGCAGACCATATGTGCAACCGGGCCAGCAGCTATGGCCAAGGGCCACCTCGAAGGAATGTGAAGGCGAACCCACCGGACCAATGGAGAGCAGAACCGAGCGCACGAGTCCACGAGGGTTTTGGGTCACACGCCCATGGGATCCTAACTTGTGATCCCTAATATGAGGTACCGTCGAGCCAACGACGTAAAACAAAGGCGCTCGCAGGGAGGCAGCCCGGCACTTTTATCGTTTTTTTCAGCTTATTCTCTTATTTTGTTTTCTGTTTATTTGAGTCTTGAGTCATATTCATCACATTGTACTTGGGAAAGAAGATGATTTTCATGCAGGGGAGAGATGCGAACGCATAAGGAACTGGACGAGCGCACACGGCTGGGAATCCAACCGCATGCGAGCACGGAAGGCCATCTGAGATATTTGCATAGGACTGCTATCCATCGGGGGTAGTTTCACACCTTGAATAAATTGTGTCGAGAAAAATAAGCTTTTGAGGATTCTGTCACCAAGACTTACGAGTCTAAGGAGATTGGTTTTTAAGTGAGACCGTTTGGGACTCCACCAATTTCCTGGGAATCCTTTATTTGTCTTAATTTCTTTGACATAGTCCTTTCATTTTGTGACGAACTCACGTTGCGATACAAGTTTCTACCAAAGGAAGGTAGGCGCAATGGTGCTCTTCGAGGACTCAAAGAAGAATGGTCAGCTATTTCTGAACATCATGCGTCGCACGAGGGAAGTGCCTGTCCAACCTGACTCTTTTCTTATTTTCCGTATTGTTTGCATGCATGTGAGTCTAGAGTCTAAGTCGTGCCGTGAGGACATGGCTTATTTCAAAAGTGTGGGGTGGGAGAGCAGTCATCGAGTCAGCACGTTTACTTTCCTGCACCTGCACAGAGTCAGCACGTTTCCCGAAATTTTAAAATTTTTGTACATGTTTCTTCTCTATTTCCTAGATTTGCGATAGTGAATATTGATGATGTGAAATAGATAGAGCCGATTACATGCATATCTTTGGTGAAATTAGAATTGTGCGATTACATGTGAACCTAACCCATTACGTGCCTTTGTAAGTTGAGATAAATAGGGATGTGGAGTTGATAGAAACGTACTAGAGAGACTTGACAGAGCATTCAAGGACCGAATTCAAGTTATATGGTTATGTGGATTTCGTGGAGGCTAGCACTTCGAAGCAACATGGTTACAAGTCTGCTCCGCCACTGCGGTACTTTTGCGGTTGGTTGGGACGGGAATACATCACACCGTCCAAGCTCTAGTCCAAGTAGCCGGGAAAATAGACGAGCGACCCTCGGCTTGACTCGCGTCAAAAGGACGAGGATGAGTGAGAGCAAGTAGGTATGAGCAGTCACAATCCGTAGCACAATGAAACAAATCCATTCATTTGTGAAGTTTTACACCGAAACAAAGTGAAGTGCCCCATTGATACATCAAACCGAGTCACTACAAGCTGTCCGAAAAGAACTCAAACACCGTGAAGCTCGAATCAATCACGTGCAAGAGAAAGCAATGAAGCGTAACCATATAGCAAGAGTTCGGAACCAAGAGTGCAGCTCATGGGTCTAAAAAGGACTATCTCCCGAGACATCCGAATTGATTTGCATCTCGGCCCAAAGGTAACACGTATCATTACTTCCATGTTTGAGCACAAGGCTTTTAGTAACAAGTATGCATGGAAAGGTGAAATCTAGATTAGCCGAGTCATGTTCATGTAGCAATATCTAGGATGCCGGAAGAAATTGTGGTGTTTTCAGTTTATTTTCCTCTTATGACCTAGTCCTTGTTCGGGACAAACAAGTTTAAGTGTGGGGTGGTTTGATAAGCCGTATTTATACGACTCATCGAGTCAACAAATCCCACCAATTCCAACACTTTATTATACAAACAGTTACTTCTTAGTGTTGTTTTGCATTTCAGGTGTTCCGGAAGCTCTAGGAGGAAACGCGCATAAAGACTGGCATTTTAGGCCAAAAACATCACAGTTTCAGATTAGACTTTTGGACAGTCGAAGGAGTGCTGGGAATGGACCATTGATCAAAAAAATACGAGCCACATGCCATCGTAAAGGTGACTCAATTTCCTACAACTCTCTAGTTCCCACCGAGAGCAGCCGAGATCGTTTGGATGGTCGAAACGAGAGTTGAAGTGAAGACAGACAATTTGGCCGAGAGTTCCACATGCACTTTACACTTTAGGTCCACGCCGAGTCCAAGGCCGAGTCAGCCCGATTCACAACCGATTCAAGGCCGCCCAACCGAGTCCAAGCCCTCCAAAATCCGGCTCACTGTGAACAGTATTTTTGGGCCATGAACAGTATTTTTTGGGCCTTTAACAATAACTTCAGGCGTGAACAATATTTTTGGCCGTGAACAGTAACTTCAGGAAATTTCCTAATTTCTTCCTTGGCGGTTTAGAGGCTCCTAGAACCTCCTGGAAGAACCTGGAAGACTTGTTGGCCAAGTTAGCTTACAATCTAAGTTAACTTGCTCCCCAAGTTAGCTTACATACCAAGCAAACCGGATTTGGAAACAAACCAGATCAAGCCTGGCCCAAAATTAGACTATAAATAAGAGCTCTCCTCAGCCCTTCAAAGTATCCCATCAGCTCTCAACAATCCCAAAACGTGGAGAGCCCCTCTCTCTACAACATCCCACAATCGAGCATTCCTCCTCACGAGCGAGCTCACCTCTCCTCCTCTCGGTACTCAACCTTGCTCCGGCATTCATCAGCCCTCACGGCCCGGTCCTTCACTTCTCTCAGCTATAGAGAAGAACACTTGTTCCTTTACTTTCATTGCTATTTATTCCATGTCTATGTCTAGCTAAGCCTTTTATTCGGGCTAGGGTTTATACATTGTGACGATCGTTTTTGAGACTTAGTTCTTAATGCTATTCATGTTTTACTAATTCTCGTGCCTTATTCTGAATTATTGCTAGACTAGCTGGATGCTTTGTCGCAAAGCTTAGTTGATCAATATTCTTATAATTATTAGCTGTCTATTACTTTGTCGTTTGGGTAGATAGCACATCTAGGTTAAATAGCACCTTTGTCGGGTTATTAAACTTAGGGGAATTAGAAGCGTAACACCTTTGTCGGGTTACTTGGGAAGTCACCTTTGTCGGGACAACCACACTTAAAAACTATGAATTAGATTATTAGAAGTCAATGATAAAGCAAGTCGCAATCAAAAATCCTAGTCTGAATATTCCTCTCTGATTGATACTACTCGCTTGTTCCCTAATCTTGCATTGTTTCCAATTCACTCACGCCCAACTGTTTTCTTCTTCTCCTCTCTTAGAACAAATAGTACCCCATCTAGCTCTCTAGGGTTTGACCCTTGCTTGCCACTACACTAGTCTCTCGCAAGGAAATTATAAATACAAATTTGCAGGTACCGACGACGACCTGTCAGTCCTCGTCTGAAATCTGAACCTGCTTCTTCCGTCTGGGTGTCTTCTTTGGCATGAACTAGTTAGTACCTGCAAGAGCCAAAGATCACCGTGAGTGAAGAAATTAAGGCAGAAAAACAGATGACCAAACGAGGTGGAATAGGAACAGGTGTGTGAATACTAGTTAACTAGTGACCTATTTAGCTATTCCGATTGATGACCAAACGAGGTGGGCCTTAGGCCTCTTTTGATTTTCTTCTTTGAGTTTTTTGCTCCTTTGTGACTTGCTAGTCCATTTTGTCAGCCTTCTTGGGAGGTCCAATCATCGCCCGCAAGCCTATGGAAATACCTCCCCTATCCTCTCGTCTTCGTCGTTTCGCGCGGGTCAAGATGAGGGTCGCTCATTTATTTTCTCGGCTATTTTGACTAGAGAGAGGACGGTCTGATTCCCGTCCTCGCCTTTGCATAGATGCTTCCTGGCGGAGTTTGACTCAATTGTTCACTGAAAATCCGAAGTGCAGCCTCCACTGACTTCGAAAACCATATAGTTTGATTTGATCCTTTAAGTGCTTGCCAAGCCTCTCTAGGGCAATTTCTATCAACTCCACATCCCTAGGTTATCTCAACACAAAGGGACAAATGAAAAGTTACATTCTAAGTTTTTAAACAGTTTGCCTTTTCATAAGGTTGATGCATGAATCATGATCTATCTTTTTCACATTCTTAAGTTCATACTTTCAAAAAGATACTTTTTTTTTAAAAAAAGAAAAAACATGCATTGGTTCTCACCCCCCACTTTTGAACGAAGGCAAGCCTTAGTTCAAAAGTCATGCAAATATATATAGGAGAAGGAAATGACTTAAGGAAAAAAGAAGAGCAGAACTCCCTTTAAGGTGTCGAGTGAACGACATGGCATGAGGCTGGATAATCGAGGGAGTTCGGCTGGGGCCTTAAACTCTCAGCGCAGGCCCGGTAAATTCACGGAAGCTGCCTGGCTGATCTGATCCTTGCTCCGAAACTTAATTCCTACATGTAAGACATTTCTTCTGGACAAAAAGATGGGTGAGAGCGCTTATTGAAAATTAAAATGACAGAAAGTAAGATAGTGTCGGGTTACCTCCCGACTAGTGCACTTGTTTAACGTCGTTGGCTCGACAGTACCTTGTTCTGGATCATTGGTTGGGATCCCATGGGTGGCTTAGGTCGAATTTCGCCACCATTCTTGTGTTACTTCCGGTACTCTCTATGTCTGATTCTTCTGATGGCTCGGAAGTTTCTTCTGATGGTTCGGATGTGACTTCCTCTGTAGGCTCTTCTTCTGAGCTTTCTATATCTGATTCGTTCATCACATCCTCTGAACTGTTTCTTTCTGGACTGGCCTCGATATTTTGTGTTCCTTCATTTGGTTGAGGTACTGGCCTTCGTATTGTAGTTCCGGCCAAGCTGTCTATCACATCCCATACCTGAGTCAGGGATAAGTGTGCGGTTGTTCCTCCTACAGCGTTATTGAGCCTTGAGAACTCCTCAGCCCTCATCCCGCAAAGGAATTTTTGAAGAAGAAAAACCTCCGTGAATCCATGGTGCGGGCAGCGCGAGATCATGGCGTCATAATTCGTGTAGTACTCGCCCAAGGTCTCATCCCGGGATTGTTGCAGGTTCATGATCCTTTCTCGGGTTTGTTGTCGTAAGGATGGTGGGGAGAATTCTCTTAGGAATGGTGCACAGATGTCCACGAAACGTGCTGCACTACTAGCGGGTGATGTGTAATACCAAATTGTTGCGAAATCCGTTAGAGAGAATTTAAAGCATTTAAGCTTAAATTCCTCTAACGTTTCATTCTCAGGTTTTATGTGGCAGCAAACGTAGTGAAAGCTTCGACAGTGTAGTACTGGATCTTCTGCATCCGTTCCTTTGAACAGTGGAAGGTGCCGTGTTGTCCATGCATACGAGGGTGGTTGAGTCATGAGGTCATGTGAGGTGAAGAACAACTATCCGATGGCTAATTCCCCGGCAACGGCGCCAATTTGACGGGAGCATCGGTTGCACTGTCGTTAGGGTGCAATGCGTCTCGTACAAATAAATTTATAATGTCCACTACTCGCGACTTAACTACTGGGTAGTAAGGGTAAGTAGGGGTCGAACCCAAGGGAATTAGGGGGATAGATTGTTCGTTACGGCTTACACGGTGCGTGATTTTAGGTCGAGTGTGGACTTACTGCTAATTACTAAACTACTGTTTTTGGGTTTTTTGGGTTTTTTGTGCGGAAAGTAAATACAGAAAATAAATACTGAAATTAAATACAGAAAATAAAGGAGTTGAGGGTTAGAAGACTTACAGTGGGTGATGCGTGATTGTTGATTCCTCCGGTATGTGAGTGGTTGGTGGTTGTGTTTGATTGAGCAGTTATACTAGGAAATTAAATACAGGGGGTGTTTGCAATTGAAAGAGCGTATTCGGTTTCAGGAATTCTTGTATTATCACATGTTTATTAGTTTAGTAAATCTTCTAAGTATTCAAACGATGAATCGAGGCTAGCGATAGCTCAAGACTTGCAACATCGGCTAAATCACACTTGTTCTATTTAGACTAGCGCCAGTACCAGTTAGGTACGCTAGTCTATGTGCATCCACCTGCTCTCCTGTTACGGTTTCCCATAATGGTTTTTTAAATATAGTCGACCTCTTTCAGATAGCTTTGTCTGTTACGACCTCCCCTATCCGGGTGTGATCACGAATATCTTAAGGAAGAGCTTACGAAGTTGGACCCCTAATGGTCACATTCCCAAAATCGTTCACTCTACCTTAGAGACATTCTGACTTTTATATGGCACATAGAACAAGTATTGAATACTAAGAAAATAAACTAAGCTAATTAAACATTAAATAATACAAGATTATACCTTCCGCCGAATGAGGAGTTTAGCCTCGCCTGTCCATGGAGGAGGGCGCCTAGCCAAATATCGTAACTTTATTGATCCAAACCAACTTACAAAATATTACAAAATGTAGAGAGATAAGTGATTGTGTATGGAATGGTTTTTGGATGATAAAATGAGGAGGGGTGAGCCTCCTTTTATAGGAGAAATGGGAGGAAATGGAGGGCTAGGATTGATTTGATCCAAGGGTGGAGGATGAGGCATGGAGGAGCCAAGGAGGTGCCGCCACTTGGCGGCGGAGGAGTGGTGGAGGAGCAGCCGCCGGTGGGTGGTTGTGGTGGAGGAGCAAATGGTGGTGGAAGCCACCTCCCAAGCAAGTCATCAAGTCATCCAAGGAGGAGAGAGGAGGAACATGTGGTGGAGGAGCCACCACATGGCGGCGGCTCATTGGGCGGAGGAGAGCCGGTCATCCATGGAGGAGGAGGGAGGAGCCGCCGGTGGTGGGTGGTGGTTTTGGGGTGGTTTTCCTCTTTGGCCACCTCTTCTCCAAGTCACAAGTCATCTTGCCCATATGTGAGTTTTGTACAGTTTTGCACTGTCTTTTCACAAAACTGTCAGTGTAATTTGGCACTGGGTTGACTTGATTCCATCTCTGCACAATTTGTGATGAGTGATTCATCGTCAGGATCCTTGATATTTCTTCAGTCGGCATATGATCTTGACCTTGAATCGACTCCTTATATCTTTTCTGTGCTAAAAGCCTCTCCTTAACGTGTTTTCACTTTAATCTCTAAAATGCCCTGTGGAAATATATCGGGACTAACAAGTGGATGTTAGACAGACAAACAGTCTAACTTGGGGGGTTTATCTGTGTTTTTGATTCGTATAATTGTGGTCCATCAAATCACCCCCCACTTTTAGTTGTTCGTCCCGAACAATGCTTTATATGGGCGTCACTATGTAAGTTGGTTTGAAGTATGAAATTAAGTTTGCGGTACTCGATTTCTCCTAATTCATGCATTACTACTTATAGCCAATTTAAACTGTAAAAATAATTAGAAGTAACTTGATACGTGTACCTTCGTGCCGAGATGCGAATTATTCCGGATGTTTCGGGAGATAGCCCTTTTTAGGCTCTTGGACTACACCCTCGGGACCGTCTCGCACTAAATGGTTTTCTTGTAGCTTTCTCTAGCACGTGATTCGATTCGGGTTTTAGTGAGTTGAGCCTTTTTGATTTTCTTTTTTCTACTTTGGCGAGGGACTAGCTTTTTTTTGTAGTGATTCTGCCTCTGTCTTTTTGAGTGCTTCACTTTTGCTCGGTTGAAACCTTCACAATTTTTTGGGCCTTAGGCCTCTTTTGATTTTCTTCTTTGAGTTTTTTCCTCCTTTGTGACTTGCTAGTCCATTTTGTCAGCCTTCTTGGGAGGTCCAATCATCGCCCGCAAGCCTATGGAAATACCTCCCCTATCCTCTCGTCTTCGTCGTTTCGCGCGGGTCAAGATGAGGGTCGCTCATTTATTTTCTCGGCTATTTTGACTAGAGAGAGGACGGTCTGATTCCCGTCCTCGCCTTTGCATAGATGCTTCCTGGCAGAGTTTGACTCAATTGTTCACTGAAAATCCGAAGTGCAGCCTCCACTGACTTCGAAAACCATATAGTTTGATTTGATCCTTTAAGTGCTTGCCAAGCCTCTCTAGGGCAATTTCTATCAACTCCACATCCCTAGGTTATCTCAACACAAAGGGACAAATGAAAAGTTACATTCTAAGTTTTTAAACAGTTTGCCTTTTCATAAGGTTGATGCATGAATCATGATCTATCTTTTTCACATTCTTAAGTTCATACTTTCAAAAAGATACTTTTTTTTTAAAAAAAAAGAAAAAACATGCATTGGTTCTCACCCCCCACTTTTGAACGAAGGCAAGCCTTAGTTCAAAAGTCATGCAAATATATATAGGAGAAGGAAATGACTTAAGGAAAAAAGAAGAGCAGAACTCCCTTTAAGGTGTCGAGTGAACGACATGGCATGAGGCTGGATAATCGAGGGAGTTCGGCTGGGGCCTTAAACTCTCAGCGCAGGCCCGGTAAATTCACGGAAGCTGCCTGGCTGATCTGATCCTTGCTCCGAAACTTAATTCCTACATGTAAGACATTTCTTCTGGACAAAAAGATGGGTGAGAGCGCTTATTGAAAATTAAAATGACAGAAAGTAAGATAGTGTCGGGTTACCTCCCGACTAGTGCACTTGTTTAACGTCGTTGGCTCGACAGTACCTTGTTCTGGATCATTGGTTGGGATCCCATGGGTGGCTTAGGTCGAATTTCGCCACCATTCTTGTGTTACTTCCGGTACTCTCTATGTCTGATTCTTCTGATGGCTCGGAAGTTTCTTCTGATGGTTCGGATGTGACTTCCTCTGTAGGCTCTTCTTCTGAGCTTTCTATATCTGATTCGTTCATCACATCCTCTGAACTGTTTCTTTCTGGACTGGCCTCGATATTTTGTGTTCCTTCATTTGGTTGAGGTACTGGCCTTCGTATTGTAGTTCCGGCCAAGCTGTCTATCACATCCCATACCTGAGTCAGGGATAAGTGTGCGGTTGTTCCTCCTACAGCGTTATTGAGCCTTGAGAACTCCTCAGCCCTCATCCCGCAAAGGAATTTTTGAAGAAGAAAAACCTCCGTGAATCCATGGTGCGGGCAGCGCGAGATCATGGCGTCATAATTCGTGTAGTACTCGCCCAAGGTCTCATCCCGGGATTGTTGCAGGTTCATGATCCTTTCTCGGGTTTGTTGTCGTAAGGATGGTGGGGAGAATTCTCTTAGGAATGGTGCGCAGATGTCCACGAAACGTGCTGCACTACTAGCGGGTGATGTGTAATACCAAATTGTTGCGAAATCCGTTAGAGAGAATTTAAAGCATTTAAGCTTAAATTCCTCTAACGTTTCATTCTCAGGTTTTATGTGGCAGCAAACGTAGTGAAAGCTTCGACAGTGTAGTACTGGATCTTCTGCATCCGTTCCTTTGAACAGTGGAAGGTGCCGTGTTGTCCATGCATACGAGGGTGGTTGAGTCATGAGGTCATGTGAGGTGAAGAACAACTATCCGATGGCTAATTCCCCGGCAACGGCGCCAATTTGACGGGAGCATCGGTTGCACTGTCGTTAGGGTGCAATGCGTCTCGTACAAATAAATTTATAATGTCCACTACTCGCGACTTAACTACTGGGTAGTAAGGGTAAGTAGGGGTCGAACCCAAGGGAATTAGGGGGATAGATTGTTCGTTACGGCTTACACGGTGCGTGATTTTAGGTCGAGTGTGGACTTACTGCTAATTACTAAACTACTGTTTTTGGGTTTTTTGGGTTTTTTGTGCGGAAAGTAAATACAGAAAATAAATACTGAAATTAAATACAGAAAATAAAGGAGTTGAGGGTTAGAAGACTTACAGTGGGTGATGCGTGATTGTTGATTCCTCCGGTATGTGAGTGGTTGGTGGTTGTGTTTGATTGAGCAGTTATACTAGGAAATTAAATACAGGGGGTGTTTGCAATTGAAAGAGCGTATTCGGTTTCAGGTATTCTTGTATTATCACATGTTTATTAGTTTAGTAAATCTTCTAAGTATTCAAACGATGAATCGAGGCTAGCGATAGCTCAAGACTTGCAACATCGGCTAAATCACACTTGTTCTATTTAGACTAGCGCCAGTACCAGTTAGGTACGCTAGTCTATGTGCATCCACCTGCTCTCCTGTTACGGTTTCCCATAATGGTTTTTTAAATATAGTCGACCTCTTTCAGATAGCTTTGTCTGTTACGACCTCCCCTATCCGGGTGTGATCACGAATATCTTAAGGAAGAGCTTACGAAGTTGGACCCCTAATGGTCACATTCCCAAAATCGTTCACTCTACCTTAGAGACATTCTGACTTTTATATGGCACATAGAACAAGTATTGAATACTAAGAAAATAAACTAAGCTAATTAAACATTAAATAATACAAGATTATACCTTCCGCCGAATGAGGAGTTTAGCCTCGCCTGTCCATGGAGGAGGGCGCCTAGCCAAATATCGTAACTTTATTGATCCAAACCAACTTACAAAATATTACAAAATGTAGAGAGATAAGTGATTGTGTATGGAATGGTTTTTGGATGATAAAATGAGGAGGGGTGAGCCTCCTTTTATAGGAGAAATGGGAGGAAATGGAGGGCTAGGATTGATTTGATCCAAGGGTGGAGGATGAGGCATGGAGGAGCCAAGGAGGTGCCGCCACTTGGCGGCGGAGGAGTGGTGGAGGAGCAGCCGCCGGTGGGTGGTTGTGGTGGAGGAGCAAATGGTGGTGGAAGCCACCTCCCAAGCAAGTCATCAAGTCATCCAAGGAGGAGAGAGGAGGAACATGTGGTGGAGGAGCCACCACATGGCGGCGGCTCATTGGGCGGAGGAGAGCCGGTCATCCATGGAGGAGGAGGGAGGAGCCGCCGGTGGTGGGTGGTGGTTTTGGGGTGGTTTTCCTCTTTGGCCACCTCTTCTCCAAGTCACAAGTCATCTTGCCCATATGTGAGTTTTGTACAGTTTTGCACTGTCTTTTCACAAAACTGTCAGTGTAATTTGGCACTGGGTTGACTTGATTCCATCTCTGCACAATTTGTGATGAGTGATTCATCGTCAGGATCCTTGATATTTCTTCAGTCGGCATATGATCTTGACCTTGAATCGACTCCTTATATCTTTTCTGTGCTAAAAGCCTCTCCTTAACGTGTTTTCACTTTAATCTCTAAAATGCCCTGTGGAAATATATCGGGACTAACAAGTGGATGTTAGACAGACAAACAGTCTAACTTGGGGGGTTTATCTGTGTTTTTGATTCGTATAATTGTGGTCCATCAAATCACCCCCCACTTTTAGTTGTTCGTCCCGAACAATGCTTTATATGGGCGTCACTATGTAAGTTGGTTTGAAGTATGAAATTAAGTTTGCGGTACTCGATTTCTCCTAATTCATGCATTACTACTTATAGCCAATTTAAACTGTAAAAATAATTAGAAGTAACTTGATACGTGTACCTTCGTGCCGAGATGCGAATTATTCCGGATGTTTCGGGAGATAGCCCTTTTTAGGCTCTTGGACTACACCCTCGGGACCGTCTCGCACTATATGGTTTTCTTGTAGCTTTCTCTAGCACGTGATTCGATTCGGGTTTTAGTGAGTTGAGCCTTTTTGATTTTCTTTTTTCTACTTTGGCGAGGGACTAGCTTTTTTTTGTAGTGATTCTGCCTCTGTCTTTTTGAGTGCTTCACTTTTGCTCGGTTGAAACCTTCACAATTTTTTGGGCCTTAGGCCTCTTTTGATTTTCTTCTTTGAGTTTTTTGCTTCTTTGTGACTTGCTAGTCCATTTTGTCAGCCTTCTTGGGAGGTCCAATCATCGCCCGCAAGCCTATGGAAATACCTCCCCTATCCTCTCGTCTTCGTCGTTTCGCGCGGGTCAAGATGAGGGTCGCTCATTTATTGTCTCGGCTATTTTGACTAGAGAGAGGACGGTCTGATTCCCGTCCTCGCCTTTGCATAGATGCTTCCTGGCGGAGTTTGACTCAATTGTTCACTGAAAATCCGAAGTGCAGCCTCCACTGACTTCGAAAACCATATAGTTTGATTTGATCCTTTAAGTGCTTGCCAAGCCTCTCTAGGGCAATTTCTATCAACTCCACATCCCTAGGTTATCTCAACACAAAGGGACAAATGAAAAGTTACATTCTAAGTTTTTAAACAGTTTGCCTTTTCATAAGGTTGATGCATGAATCATGATCTATCTTTTTCACATTCTTAAGTTCATACTTTCAAAAAGATACTTTCATATATCTCCTTGTATCCATTCTAAAAATGTTGGACATTTAGTCACAACTTTAACTAGAGATGGTCTTGTGATCAATTTTCCTTGAAAACAAGCAACACATAAGAGATCTTTGGACCAGAGAATATTTTTACTCTTTAATGAATGTCCATGTGAATTTTCAATGATTCTTCGCATCATTATTGAACCCGGATGGCCTAATCGATCATGTCATATAAGAAAAAATTTCGGGTCTGCTGAATTTTGGTTTATCATCATATATATGATTCAATATGATTTATGAAAATATAATATAATCCTGAATTGCATGATGGAAGTTTTTCCATTATTTTTTTCTTTACTGAGACCAATAACATGATATATAAATATTCAATATAATTTTCATTTGGTGTCTCAACATGATAGCCATTTCGGCGTATGTCTTTGAAACTCAATAGGCTTCTTTTTGATCTGGTTGAGAACATTGCATCATCTATGATAAATTGTGTATCATTAGGTAACACTATATAGGCTTCTCCATAGCCTTCAATAAGACTTGTGCATTAGATTTTGTATTGATATTAGCTTTAGCTAATTTGAGATGCCAAAAATAGATTCTATCTCTCAGAATCGTATGTGTTATTGCACTATCCGCCAAACATAGCGTTTTGCCATCATTGTTTATCGTAATTTAGAGACGGTTATCCTTGTCTCTTCAAAGACAAATAAATAAATAAATAAAATTAATTAGAAATACTTTAACGAGAAGTTTAAACAAATCATAAAACATAAAACTTAAATATACTTAAATATAAACGCTTAAATTTATTAGGGCATCATCTTTTATGTCATCTTCCCATCGCTGATTAATTTGCCAAATTCTCCATTGAACTCTTTAAAATATAACCTCTAACATCCAAATGGATGAGATTCATGTAGGTCCTAATGGTTGATATCTGTAGGATAATCACTTGTTTAGTGAACTTTATTTTGACACCTTTTGCTTTCATAGAGACTTGATGAAAATCAAGTTGTTCGGAAGTACGACAAGCACGACCCCAATGATATATTTTTTTCATCATTATATTGATGATATTTTCATCTCATATATGACTTCACTTATGAAGTGATTCATAACATTGTGAAATTATACTCGCGTACATTTTTTATAATCTTGCATTAGCAAGTGTATATAATCAAAATCAAGTTTTATATCATTGCCGTTTGGTGATCCTACATATCTTCAAATCCTTTCAAAGGAGAGAGGGATCATTGATTCACAAATTTTCATATATAATCTCTCATAGAGATGATGGCGAAGGATATCATTACTTTAGCCATTTTTTGTACAAGGGCTTTATTTCCTTCCTCTGTAGTATCTTAAAGATACATGGCACTTAGGCGGATTTCAATATCAAGAATCAACGCCGAATAATTATTTCCACGCTCAAGAGTATTGAACTCGAGCTTCATAAGATTGACATTGCATAATAATAAGGGAAAAGTACAAAAAGGGGTCCTGAACTATCACTATTTTCCAATTTGAGGTCCGAACTACCATAATTTCCAATGAGGGGGCAAAATCAAAAAATTAGTGAAAGTTAACTGTCAAAGTTAACTCCGTTAGTCAAATACAATTAAATACCATTTACTTTAATTCTATCTATATATCTCTCATTCTCTATTTTTAACTTTTAATTTTATTATTCTCTTTAAATTTCATATCATAAATGAGTACTACATTTAAATTAATTGTTTAGGCTTTCATAATTTACCATTATATGTATGAATAAAAATTGAACAATTACTTTTTTATTGTAAAATTTTCAAGTTATTTGCTAATATGATGGAAGAGTATAGTATTTTAAATTTTCATAGTTTCACAATTGATCATAATATATGTATGGATACATATTAAATTATTATTTTTTTAAATTTATGTTCATAAGAGTATTACCATCAAAAAGAATATAACTTTATGGATGAATTGGAAGTTTTTTTTTTAACTTTTGTCCACAGGACCACACATATTATATGGTGAATTGTGAGAATTTTAAAAATTCAAAATATTATACTCACCCATCATATAAGGGGAACATCTTAAAAAATTTAGAATATGAATCAAAATAATATATATTTAATTTTTATTCATACATATATGGTAAATAATTAATTTATATGTAGTACCCATTTGTGATATGAAATTTAAAAAGATAAAAATATTATAATAAAATTAGAAGTTAAAAATATAGAATGAGAGAGACATAGATTAAATTAAAGTAAATGAAATTTAATTGTAAATTGACTAACGGAGTTAACTTTAACCGTTAACTTTAACGAAATTTTTGATTTTGCCCCCTCATTGAAAATTATGGTAGTTAACGGGAAAAAAAAGTCCAAGGCCCATTTTTGTACTTTTCCCAAATTATATATGATAAATATAATATGAATTGATTTCAAGTAATGAAATGAAATAATGAACTAAAACAGTAGTCACATGTAAAATTAAACATGAAAATAAACATAAGATAAAATCATTTTAAACATATATAATTAGGCATGAAAATGATTCAAAAACATATATACATGTTATTATAAACAAAATGATAAATAGAATTGTTCATTCCAAATGCTAGAGCTTGCGGTGAAGGTGGATCGAACACCTGACCTTCAGATCTTAAGTCTGACGCTCTCCTCGAAATTTGGTTTAATGTATGGACTATGGTCTATGTTTTAATATTAAAAGGGTAGACATAAATCATACTAAATACGAGACGCTTGGTTTTTGAAGCTCATGAACCCCTTATTCTCTCTAGCTGGCACTCGGATGGCTTCCTCTACGATTGGCCATTCATCTACTCGTTTCAGAAAACCAGAATCAAATCGATCCAATATTATTCCATTTCATTTAGCCTCAGACAACCGCTCAATTCATGTTCATCACCAAGTACCCTCACCAATTTAATTATTACTCTTTCTTTTTTTTTGTACCAGCCTCTCAAGTTTTTCCATTGATGCTATTTTCTTTGCTGCTTTTTTTCCAACGGCAGATTAGATATCACATCTGCAAATCATCCATGAATGGCTACCAGCATGAGAACTCCAGCAGCTCAAGTACAGCCCAGCAGCAGCTTCAAATAATCCAAACGCGTACTCTGGAAGCCGTTTCGGCACCTTCGGCCGCAGTCCACAGTCTTTCCTCTGCCCTTGCGGACTTGAAAGCCAACCCACCTCCACTCTCCTCCGGGATTATACGCATGCAGGTAAAATAAATCCATCAGTACAATTATCAAGTTTTGCTTAACATGATTGATATCCTCCACGTGTCATTCTTGTGTTGGTTTGTTATAGATGGACCATTCCTCTTATCTTTTCAGCAGCCATGATCCAATAATTTGCATTGTCCACTGTCTGTATGGATGGGATTTTCATTTTTGTTTGTTATCCGAATCTCTTTGAATTCGAACCTTCAATCAAGGAATACATTCATAAATATTTTAGCCACCTACCTTTAAATTATATAATCTTGTAAATTTCACTTTTTAAATTTAATTTAACTAAATTATCTTATCAAATTAAATAAATATATTAAATTATGTTCTTCATTATTTTAAAAATCCTCCGCCTACCCCACCTAATCTCTTCTGGGAGGTAAAATTTATGAATCCGTCCGATTTTATACAAATCGGTCCATTCAAAAGGTCATCCGATTTACATGTGTCTAGTTGACGCGTAGTGGCTGACCGACTTCTTGATAAAAATTAAGAAATTCCTTTATTTTTACAAAATTTATATATTTATAACTTTTTAATATTTGATAAACTATTAAAATGTTTGTACTTAGCTTTTTTTATATAAAACTACAATAAATTATATATTAGGAATAATATTTATATAATTAATTTAAAAATCTAAAAACATAAAACTGATTAATAATCTCCAATTAATTAGCACGTAAGGTTTTGTATAACCCCTTGATGTTGTTGACTTTATTGATTTCTTAGGCCGAATAAAGGGTGAAACTGAAAATATTAAAAAAAAAGTTATCCCCTATTTTTTTTTTGTTGATAGAATCCCCTATTTTGATATAACTAACAATTAAAGGACAAGAACAGTATTATGTAATAATTTCGGCCGGTCCCTTGACGCGGGAATTTGAATGCGGTTCATGTCTGAGTTTTGAAGGTTCCGATCGAGCAGCAGATCGGTGCGATCGATTGGCTCCACTCGCAAGGTGAGCTTCTACCGCGATGTTTCTTTTCAGGTAGAGATCCGAGCACGGATTCGGATGCTCAACTCATAAACGCTTCCAACGGAAATGACCGCAGTTCTGCTGGACGTAATTTAGTCAGTGTTGCGGGAGTTGGCTCAGCCGTCTACTTCCGTCACATCCGTCCTTTTGGGATTGATGATTGGAAATCCATCAAGAGGTATCTTATGGGAGTGATTGGAATTTTAGATTTAGGGTTGCAGTTTGAGCTTGATTTTGATGTATTATTATTATATAGAGTAATTAATGAATTTATTAGGCTATATTGTTTCTTGTGTGTGAATTCATGTTACAATAACTACAAAGGTATGGTTTCAGATTATGAACAATTGATGGATATAGAATGCATCGTGGGTGATGGTTTACCATTTTGGTTTCCAAGTGAAGGTTCTTGTCCAAGGGAAGCCCGTTAATCCGAGCTTATGGGGCCATTCGGTTTGACGCAAGGGCTGATGTATTGTCAGAGTGGAAAGCATTTGGTTCCTATTACTTTATGATTCCTCAGGTAAATGGTGATTTGTTCTTTATTAGTTAGAGTTTGTAGTATTTCTTTTCTTTGGAACAAAACAGTATCATAATTGCTATAAATTACAGATTGAGTTTGATGAGCTTGAAGGAAGTTCAATGATTGCAGCAACCGTTGCATGGGATGACGCTATCTCATATTCATGTGAAACAGCAATAATAGCACTTCAAAAGACAATGAGCCAGGTTTGGGGGGGATTTGTATGTTACTCGAATGTTTACCTAGGATATAGCTGTCTCTGTCCTGTATGAAACTGTTGATGCTGGAAAGTAATTATGCAGATATCTTCTGTTATATGTAACTTAAGGAGAGAGTTCCCAAAGACATGTATCCTCAGCTATAATCACATTCCTAATAAGACATCATGGGAGCACGGTGTTAAAAGAGCTTTACAGATTATCAACAGAAATGACCCATCTCTCGTGAAGGTATATTAATGTTGATTAATCACAGACAGTTTTATTTGTGAAGTTCAGATTAGTGCGCCATTAAACGTAGTTGCATATCATTTCAAATGTTGTAGATCTTCTGTTTTATAACAAGCTAATACCGAAACATTTGAAAGCCATCAATCAATCAGACAGCTTCTCTGTAACTCACACTTGACTTCATTCTTATCTTATAGGTTGTACTCGCTCGTAGTACTATCATTCTAACTAGCAAACCTGTTGATCCTATTAGGTGGCTGGCTTGCTTACAGGTATGCCATGATATAAAAATCTAATAAAATCTACACCACCAAGTAAGAACTGCCTTTATATGTTGTAGGCTGAACGAGCAAATGCCTACCAGTTTTGTCTTCAGCCACCTGATTCACCGGCGTTTATTGGGAATACTGTATGCATATATTTCTCAAATTCTTATTTCCTCGTTGAACTAAAAAAGAGTCAGTGGTATCCTGAACATCATCATGCTGTGCTGTACAATTGCTCGAATCTGCTTTATATTAGGAAGAAAATTAGAAATTATCACTGTTGTCAAGTCGCTCGACTAGTCGCGACTAGTCGACCAAGTCGTTTCCCCAGGCCGACTAGAATCCTCGATTTGGTGAATTGCGACTTGTTCGACAGATAACCATCTCTCTCCTTCGACGAATACCGGTCTGGTTCGTCTTCGACGGATACTTGGTTCGCGGAATGCCACCACGAACAGCGACCCGGATCGAGCATTCCTAAAACGTAGCTTCATGGCGGCGGGATATAGGGTTTTACTGTTCTCGGGACATAAGGAGAAAGATGATGAACAGTATTAATTGTTTTATTTATATAACATAATAGTCCTTTAAGTTTTTAATGTTACATTTGTACCCCAGTTATTATAATATCTTTTCATTGCACCAAAAACATCCAAAAAATAAATAAAAATATTTAAACAATAAAAATATGCATGTTTAAAAAATATTTTTTGCATTTTTGTACTCTATAATCTGAATTTTGTATTATTTTTCTCTTTATACATAATTCCCTCTTTTATTATATATGAATTGTATATGACGACTAGTCAACGATTAGTCAGCGACTAATCGACTAGTCGACTAGTGAGAACCCTATCAACTCGACTCGACTTGTCGACTTGACAACCATGGAAATTATCAACCTGTTTGTTTGTTTATACCCATATTGTTACATTGAGTTGGTTTATCTTACCTGTCTTGATAGCCGGAGCGCTTGTTTCATCGGAGGAAGCGAAGCATTTGTAGTGAGGCTTTAGCTGGAACTCGTGCCAGAGGAAAATCTCACGTTCAAGATGTACAAATAGAGCATGATTTGCTTTCTAGGTTTAACTCCTTTACTTCCATGTCCAGAAAATCAATGCTTCAATATTGCCATCATATCTGTTGCTTATATGAAACTTGACCACCATAAATTAAACTAAATTGTATTGGCTAATCTAAATCATTTTGCAGTCCAAAGGACCATCTTGAATTCAGTATTGTCCAAAGCAGCATACGGAGCAAATTGAAGGTAAGCTAACAACACAACCCAAATCATGAATCCATCAATGTGAACACCCTTTGTTTAAAGATAGCATGGCGATAAATCGAGAGAGAAGCCAGAATCCGCGTGTTATTGACGCCTCACCTCATAAGTCAGTAGTCTTAATCATGTTCATATTATGGAGCTATGACTTGTGAGCAACCAAGTTCCACCCACTTCAAAATTAATGATTTAAGCGCATACTTGTGCCTTAAAAGAATTTGTTATTCAGGTGTTGCGATGAACATGAAAGGCTATGGTGATGCTGTTGTACTTCAAGGGTTCTTCCTTGTTCAGCACAAACACATACTCCTTTTATGCCATATCACACGCATATGCTGGGTCTGCAATTGATACGCCTTTATTCTGTATACAGTGGTGATTCTTTTTCCATTTTGGTTCAGGCTCTATGCAGCAGACTAATGGTCGTACCGCAAAAGAGTATCTGTAAGCTCCCGCGTGTACAACACCTATACGTGAAGCTTGCAGGGACCTTAAGAAGTGAAGATAATGAGGTAACTTTTTGGTGATGATTTCTCCTTGAGAATTGTGTGTCAAATAGTTTCTAGGTGGTCTCTCATTGTCTCAGTTCTCTTTGTGTCGTCAGTTTGAAATCTTGTCCTCTCTTCATCCAAGTCCAGCGGTTTGTGGCTTTCCAACTGAAGAGGCAAGACAGATAATTGCAGAAACAGGTACATACAAAATATGATTTCTTTGACTGCTATCATAGTGAAATGTGTATATATGCTTGATTGGGCGAGCATATAATGAATTGATTAGGTAAACACTCTTGAGTTCCTCTTCTATGGTTTCGTGTAGTTGGCACTAGGCATTGGTCGGTGTGTCTGAATTTTGTAATCTTTGTGTATTTTCCCTAGATGAGCTAATTTTTGAATGCTATGTTGATTGTTCATTGATTCAGTCTCATTGATCCTTGACTGGTTTTCGCTTACATCTACGTAGTTACTGGAGAGCAGGCATTTTGTAATATTTTCAAATCTCAATGGAAGCTGGCTCACATAGTTCAGTAACGGAGATTATTTGCCTCTTTAAATTGAGCTAGATATTCATTGTGATGTGTGAACCTTATTACAATTTGTACAGTGTACTGTGTTGGTGGGTGTTAACTGTTAATCTGTGAAATCAGACTCTTTAACCACTGTTAGAATAAATTAATCTAACAAGTAACAACTGTTTCCTCCTCCCATCTAAGAATCACATGTACGTGAAATACATTTATTCTCTTCTCAGAAATGTTTGACAGAGGAATGTATGCTGGTCCTATTGGTTGGTTTGGGGGCGAAGAGAGTGAATTTGCTGTAGGCATCAGGTCAGCCTTAGTCGACAAGGTAATTTTATCACTCTACATACAGATTATCTTTTATAGTAAAAAAGTAACAATTCCTTACGAGATTAAAAGAAGTTGCATTTTAGAGGGAAGAACTTCAGGAAAGAGGTCTGGGATTATGGAATTATCTGTTGTTTTCCTTGGCAGATCACAGTACAAACCTCTGATAGTGCCTTCCTTGTCAACTTCGTCTTTCAGGGTCGTGGAGCTTTACTTTATGCAGGAACTGGTATAGTGAAGGGAAGCAATCCATCTCAAGAATGGGATGAATTGGAACTCAAGACGTCCCAGGTTATCTTTTCCTAGAACAAACATTAGACAGTCCATGACCTGCCAGAATTATTTTTAGTAATGCTTGCTGCTAATATAGGAGAACGTAGCACTTGTAATTCTTTGACTTTATTGGAACAGTTCACAAATTTGATTGAACTTCAAGTGCCTCTATCTGAATATCAGGAAATGAACCTCTGACAGCAAAGTAAGTCGCTGATTTGACTTTCGCAATTTATTGACAGTTGCTTCTTATTTCTACCATTATTTGAAGAAAAAAATTAAGTGTTTATTAAAATATGCAGAAACTTGTATATCCACTAAAAATTGTTTTATCCATGCCCGAAACTCATTTCATATGGGGGGGGGGGGGGGGGGGGGGGGGGGGGGGGGGTTCGGGCAGGTAATAGACGCTGCTATGCACTTTTCTTTTGGAACAAATTGATTGTCAATAGGTAGGTCCTATCTTCTTTCTTCAGCTTCGTGTATGTTTTTACTAGTAAGTACTAGCAACTTATTGAATAAAAAAAATTTACTAGCAACTCACCTTAGTAGAGTAGCTTGGGGAAGGCACATCCACAAGGTGAGTGTGTTTATTCCAAGAAGTGGTTTTATTTAGGCATATTCCAAGAAGTGGTTTGAAGCTTGTGAAAACTACATCTACTTGATGCAGATAAAATGGGGCTGATTCGTGTTCTCCAATTCCGGAACACCATTATGCTCTAGTAAATGTATGTTCAAGAAGATTTTATGAGATTCCCAACCTTCAGACTTCCACTTTGCAGACAATTCATGTCTATGCAATACGCACCTCTTTTATTGTTTGATGACAATGGTGATTTCATTTGCTAAAAGATGCTAAAAGATTGAATGGTTCATTTTTTTTTTTTTGAGTTTATACATGCTTAATGTCATGTCTTTTTCCTTCATTTTTTTTAGTTTATACAAAAGCATCAATCGTGAAAAACAAATATTTACAGTAAGATTTTTTTCGTTTAGATGATAGGATTTTATGACATTCTCAACCTTTAGACAGTACACAAATATTTACATTGTCCCTGATTTTAGTTTTTGTGGCAGGTCCAAGACAAAATTGAATGATTTATTTTAGGGAGGCTCGCACATCTTACTGGTATTCTGAAATCATCATCTCTTGTTCACGACAACCTCTCAATCTATTTATAATGGACGGCCAGTAGAGTAGCCAAGATGCTCACTGTCACATTAATTCTTTTGGTAATTTCACTTGCCGGTTCTGGCTAGACTTATTGGTCATTATTTTCTTTGTATCATACATTATCTAGATTATATTTATAAATCATACTTGAGAAAAAGAATAATGAAATGAATTGGGTTGTAATAGTATAGATAATTGTAGGGTGTAATTTCCGGTTCTAGTGTGCTAAGGACAAGACCTTGCAACATGTTATAACAATGAGATTTCGGCACAGAGTTGGTGTGCCTATGGTAAGCTGTTTTGCTGTACCAAAAAAGATTCATTAGTTTGGTAATAGGTTTTTATAGTTCTATCAAAACTGGGTCTGTCCATTTGAGCTGAAACTTAATTGAAATAATATTTAACTTGACTGAAATTAACATAATTTAACTTGACTTGACTGAAATTAACTTAACTTAACTTTACATCAGGTAGAAATATATTTATTTAGTTAACATTTGAACTTGTTGAATCTATAATTATATAATTTAGTGGTGGTGATGATGATGGTTATGATCGTCATATCATAATCATATCATCATATAACCATCATCATCACCGCCATCATCATCATCATATCATCATTCATCATCATCATCATCATCATCATCATCATCATCATCATCATCATCATCATCATCATCATCATCATCATCGCCATAAACATCAGCACCACCATCATCATCGTATTCATCATCATCACCATTATTATGTCATCATCATGACCACCATCATGTCATCATCATCATCATCACCATTAATAAAAAAATTTATCATTATCATCATCACCATCATCATCCTCAGCATATCATCATCACCATCATCATCATTCACCACCAACATCATCATCATCATCACCACCATCATCATAATCACCATCATCATCATTATATATCATCATCATCATCATATGATCATCATCATAATCATTTCATCATCATCAAATCACCATCATCATATCATCATCATCATATATGATGATGATAATATGATGTTGATGATATGATGATATGATGATGATGATAATATGGTGATGATGATGATATAAGGATGATGATATGGTGACGATGATGATACGATGATGGTGATATGATGATGATGGTGATGATGATGGTGGTGATGATGATGATGATGGTGATATGTGACGATGATGATATGATGATGGTGATGTTGATGATACAACGATGGTGATGATGATGATGATGGTGATGATGGTGGTATGATGATGATACGATGATGTTGATATGATGATATGATAAAGATGATGGTCATGTTGATGATGATGATGATGATGAGGGTGGTGGTGGTGATGATGATGTTGATGATGATGGTGATGATGTTGATGTTGATGGTGATGGTGACAAAGATGATATGATGATGGTGATATGACGAAAAAACCAATTTTAATCGAACTTAACTTAATTTAACTTAAATTAACTTAACTTAAATTAACTTAACTTAAATTCTAATCTGGTCCTCATCAACGCAAGTTTAGTAAAGATCGTCAGCACATAATTTGTACAGAAAAGGATCATCCCAGAAGTACCTCTTGACGTCGGACAGAAATTTCCTCTTCTAGTTGTGTGACTGGTCAGGAGGGATAATACCACATGCCAGGTAGTTGACGAAATCTGTGTACCACGGGGCGGTGTCCACCTCGACACTCATAAGCTGCTCACTTGTTAGAGAGTCAGTCATCGGGAGTTTTGTCCTCTTCTCGGTCGAGCTCTCCTAGCGCGAGGCGTGACAGGTGATCGACAACTAGATTTTCAGCTCCCTTCTTGTCTCTAATGTCAATGTCAAACTCTTCAAGGAGGAGGACCCATCGAATCACTCTGGGCTTTGAATCCTTCTTGGACAGCAAATACTTGATTGCAGCATGGTCAGTGTACACTATGGTCTTCGAACCTATTAGATACTGCCTGAACTTCTCAAAAGCATAAACGATGGCCAACATCTCCTTCTCTATCGTAGTGTAATTTGATGCTGTGCCAGCCAAGACCTTACTTGCATAGTAAATCACGTGTATCTTCTTGTCAATGCGCTACCCCAGGACTGCTCCCACTGCGAAATCACTAGCATCACACTTTAGTTCAAATGGCAGCTCCCAATTAGAGGGTTGCACTACAAGAGCAGAAGTAAGAGCAGATGTCAGAGTGTGGAAAGCATCAAAACATGATTCATCAAAATTAAACTTAGCGTCATATCAGAGTAGGTCAGTGAGTAGCTTAGCTATCTTGGAGAAATCCTTAATGAAACGTCTGTAAAAACCTGCATGCCCTAGAAAGCTCCTGATTCCCTTCTCGTCTTTTGGTGGGGGTAGCTTTTCAATCACCTCCACCTTTGCGCGATCAACCTCAATGCCTCTGTTGGAGACCAGGTGTCCCAATACTTTACCTTCCTACACCATAAAGTGACAATGCTCCCAGTTGAGAACCAGTTTAGTGTCAACACAACGACGAAGAACATTAGTAAGGTTAGAGAGGCATGAATCAAATGAAGAGCCATACACTAAAAAATCATCCATAAATACTTCCATGGTGTTTTCAATAAAATCAAAAAAATGGCCATTATACAACGCTAAAAAGTAGCTGGTGCATTGCAAAGACTGAAAGGCATGCGTCTATAAGCAAATGTGCCAAAAGGGCAAGTGAAAGTAGTATTCTCCTAGTCCTCGGGGTGTATAGGGATCTGGAAGAACCCAACCGTCGAGGTAGCAGAAAAACTTAGGCTTCGTAAGACGCTCTAACATTTGATCGATAAAATGCAAAGGAAAATGATCCTTACGGGTAGCCTTATTCAGCTTCCTATAATCTATGCACATGCGCCAACTAGCCACAGTACGAGTAGGAATCAAATCATTATTCTCATTACGAACAACAGTCAAACCTCCCTTCTTAGGGACAACATGCACAGGACTTACCCACTCACTATCAGCAATAGAATAAATAATGCCAGCATCCAATAATTTTAGAATTTCTTTCTTCACTACATCATTCAACCTAGGAATTAGACGTCTCAAGGCGTCCCTAGTAGGCCTAGCATCGCCCTCTAGATGGATTCTATGCATGCACATAACTGGGCTAATCCCCTTTATATCATCAATTGAATAACCTAGGGATGTCCTATGCTCTCTCAAGGCATCGAGCAATCTCCGGGTCTCTACATCAGTCAAGGATGCATTCACAATTACTGGGTAGGTCGAGTTAGGGCCAAGAAATTCATACTGAGACTTGCTGGTAGAGGTTTCAGCTCTACCTTGCAAGGTTCCTTACCTGAGTCGGTGGACTGTTCAGTTTCAGCTGCTCCCTCAGTGCTCACTGCACATATAGCCATCGGTATTGGGCAGCGTGGTACAACTCTGTAAGACTCAATAGAGGTCAGTGTAATAAGGTCATCAACATCAGCAGAGTCCAGTACATCACAGTCAGCTAAAAGACTTGGACTCCTACACATATCAGGCAAATAAAAGACGACTCTCTCACTGCCTACTCGTAAAGCTATAGATCCTCTATCCATGTGAATGACTACCTTGACCATGTAAAGAAATGGTCTACCAAGAATAATCGGGATAGCTATGTCCTCAGAGATCTCTAGCACTATAAACTCATCAGGGATATATATATTCTTCACCTTGATAGAAACATCCTTCAGAATCCCTCTCGGGAGTTGACGGATGCACAGTCGTCATGTGCAAAAGTCAAGAATAAATTTATAAGTCCACTACTCGCGACTTCACTACTGGGTAGCAAGTGGTAAGAAGGGATCGAACCCAAGGGAATTAGGGGGATAGTTGTTCTTTGTACAGAAAGGGAGCGTGATTTTAGGTTGATTGAGGTTTTAGTGCTGAAAAGTAAGTGTCTTTTTGGTTGGTTTTGGTTTTTTTAGTGCAGAAAGGTAAATGACAGAAAAGTAAAATACTGAAAGTAATTAATTAAAGGAGAAGACTTATAGAGAGTGGTTGCGTGAAGGACAAGTTTTGCGGAGAGTAAGCGGTTGATATTGCAGTTGATATTGAGACTGAAAAGTAAAATGCAGGTGATGTTTTAATTTAAGGAAAGATTCGGTTTCAGGGGCCTTGTATCATAATCCGTTTATCATTGACCGCCAATGACCATACTAAGTGTTCAAAAGTGTATCAAGGCTATTCCTAGCACAAGACTTGCCACACCGTCTAGTCTTTTGCAAGACGTAGTACTCTTGTTCTAATATGTGCATCCATTTGACCATCATTCCTGATAAATCAAATGGTCTTTGAAAGAGGTTGAACTCCACAGATAAGCTTTGCTCTTCCGACCCTCCACTTATCCACGGAGGTCACGAATTCATGGTAGAGCTTTGCTCTTCCCGAGCATCCACTCTACCAATGAAGTTCTGACCTAATATATGGCACTTAGAACAAGTTGAACACAAAGAGGCATTAAGAAAAGGGTCTAAAACATTTTATGATACAAGTACACCCCTTCAACCGAATGAAGGGTTTAGCTACAAATATCCATAGAGGTGGATACCATAGCTAAGTACTCGAGGGTTTTTGAAAGACAGTAAGTAAAGGAGAATACTCAAGAACCAACAGGAGTAAACTCAAGAACTACTAGAATACTCAAGAACCAACAGGAGTATTATAGATTTAAAACAAATGTTTACAAGATTTGTACCCAAAATCTAGAGAGATGTGAGAGCTTATGGATGATGGTTTGGAATGAGGATGATCATTTACAAAGGGAAGGGCTCTTATTTATAGCCAAGGGAAGGAGAGGGATGTGGTGAAGAGCTAGCCACTTGTCACAAAATGGGAGGAGCTCACAAAAGCCATCGGATGAGGTCATCATCCCTTCTAGCCGCCGGCCACATGGAGGAAGAGGAGAGGAGGAGAAGCTTGTGGAAGGGAGGAGAAGAGGGGAGAAAGCCGCCGCCCATGTGGCATGAGGGGAGAGGGTGTGAGTTTTGTGATCTCATCCACAAAAGCCATCGGTCCATTTCAGCTCCGGACTGACTCTGGTTGCTCTTCGGTTGGACTTGTTTTGAGTGATTCCATGTCAGGATCATGAAAGTTGTACAGGCGGAATCTGGCCGTGACTTGGAATGACTCGTACTTCATTTTCAGCTAAAAAACTCCTCCTTAGCCTGTATTCTCTCTAGACTTCAAAATACCCTGTAGATAAATATCGGAACTAACAAGCAAAAGTTAAATAGACAAAGAGTCTAATTTGGTGGGTTTAACTGTGTTTATGATTCATACAATTATGGTCCATCAGATCACCCCACACTTTTAGTTGTTCGTCCCGAACAATGCTATTTAAGGGCGGAACACAATCTAAGTAAACTCTTAAAATATGAAAGTGAGACTGTGGAACTAGATTTATCCTAATTCATGCATTACTTACTTATTACCAAACTAAACCGTGTAAATACTTAGAAGAAACTTGATACTTGTACCTTCGTGCCGAGATGCAAATTAATTTGGATGTTTCGTGAGATAGCCCTTTTCAGGCTCCTGGACTGCATTCTCGGGATCGACTCACACTATATGGTTTCCTTGTAGCTTTTTCTAGCACGTGATTCGGTTCGGGTTTCACTGAGTTGAGCACTTTGATTTCTTTTTGGCGAGGGACAGCTTTTGTAGTGAATCGGCCTTTGGCCTTTGATGTTTGAATTGGAGTTTCTTCACTTTTGTTCGGTTAAAACCTTCACAATTTTGGCCTTTGGCCTTTGATTAGCTTCTTTGAGCTTTTGCTTCTTTGTGACTTGCTAGTCCATTTTCTCAGCCTTTTTGGGAGGTCCAATCGTCGCCCGCAAGCATATGGAAATACCTCCCCGCTCTTTCTCATCCTCGCCGTTTCGCGCGGGTCAAGATGAGGGTCGCTCATCTATTTTCCCGGCTACTAGGACTAGAGATAGGACGGTTTGATTCCCATCCCGCCTCTTGCATAAACGCTGCACGGCGGAGATGACTTCAATCTTCACTGAAACCCGAAGTGCAGCCTCCACTGACTTCGAAAACCATATAGTTAGATTCGATCTTTCGATTGCTTGCCAAGCCTCTCTAGGGCAGTTTATATCAACTCCACATCCCCTGTTTATCTCAGCACAAAGGGACAAATGAGAAGTTACATTCTAAGTTTTTAAACAGTTGAATTTTCACAAGGTAAATGCATGAATTTAGATCTATCTTTTTCACATTCTCAAGTTCATATTTTCAAAAAGATAATATTAAGGGAAAAGGAAAAAGAAAAACATGTTATGTACACAGGCGGTTCTCACCCCACACTTTTGAACGAAGGCATTCTTTACGAAATGACTTAGTTCAAAAGCCATGCAAGCAAGATATTTACGAGAAGGAAATGACATTAAGGAAAAGGGAAGAACAGAACTCCCTTTACTGTGTCGTGTCGTGGAACGACATGCCTCTGAGCTGGATAATCGAGGGAGTTCGGCTGGGGCCTTGAACTCTCAGCGCAGGCCTGATAATTTCTCAGAAGCTGCCTGGCTGATCTGATCTTGCTCCAAAAACCGATTCTTACATGTTAGACATTCCTTCTATACAAGAAGTGGGTGAGAGAGACTTACGGTAAAAACTAAATGACAGAAAAGAAAATTACTGAAAGTAAGATAGGTGTTGGGTTACCTCCTGACCAGTGCCTTTGTTTAACGTCGTTGGCTCGACAGTTGGGATCACCAGTTGGGATCCCATGGGCGGCTTAAGTCAAATTTTGCCGCGGCTCCTGCATTGATTCTAGCCTTGCCTTTTCCTGGGTTTTTGGGGGATGATGGCTTGGGTCCAGTTCCCATGGTTCTGGTGGTTTCTCCTTCCATCGTCTCTGAGAAGGCGAGGGACCTTTCACTACTAGTCTCTTGAATTGGGTTCTCTTCTGTTCAGGACTGCCTTGTCTAGTTGTGGCAAAAAATTGCTCCATCAAGGAGTTGTTCTGATTAGGCCCTTCTTCCATCCTCCTTTTAGCATCTTCATTGATCACATAGTTTTCTGCAATTTGTTTATTGATCAAGGGAAAAAGTTGGGAAGCTTGCATCTTAAGGCTTGGTCCTGTCCCGTCCTGTCTGTCTGTGAGGATCCGGTCTTGGATGGTCTCGGCTGCTTTGGTAATGATAGTTGGGTATGACTCGGGCAGCTCGCCAGTGGTATTATGGACTTCTTCCTCGTTGCTTCCGGTGCTTTCTGTATCTAATTCTTCTGATGGCTCGGGAGTTTCTTCTGATGGCTCAGGTGTGATCTCCAATGTAGGCTCTCCTTCAGAGCTTTCTGCATCTGATTCGTCCATCTCGTCCTCTGTACTGTCTTCTTCATTCCTTTCTGGACTAGCCTCTATCCTCTGTATTCCTCTATTAGGTCGAGGCATTGGCCTTCGTTTTGTGGCTTCGGCCAAGTCGTCTATAACATCCCACATTTGAGTCAGGGATAAGTGCATGGCTGATCCTCCCACTGCGTCATTGATCCTTGAGAACTCATCGGCCCTCATCCCACAAAGAAATTTTTGAAGAAGAAACACCTCCGTGAATCCATGGTGCGGGCAGCGTGAGACGATGGTGTCATAGTACGTGTAGTATTCATCTAAAGTCTCATCCCGGGATTGTTGAAGGTAGATGATCTTCTCGCGGGTGTCATGTCGTAAGGATGGGGGGAGAATTCCTTCAGGAATTGAGTGCGAAGGTCCACATAATATTCAGCATGCGTAGCGGTTGATGTGTAATACCAAATTGTCGCGAAGTCAGTTAAAGAAAATTTAAAGCATTTTAACTTAAATTCCTCTAACATTTCATTTTCAGGTTTTATGTGGCGGCAAATATGGTGGAAGTTTTGGCAATGTATTACGGGGTCTTCTCCATCCGTACCTCCGAACAGAGGAAGATGTCGCGCTGTCCATGCATACATAGTTTGATGAAGAGAGGAGAAGGAAAAGAACAACTAATCCGATGGCTAATTCCCCGGCAACGGAGCCAATTTTGACGAATGCACAGTCGTCGTGTGCAAAAGTCAAGAATAAATTTATAAGTCCACTACTCGCGACTTCACTACTGGGTAGCAAGTGGTAAGTAGGGGTCGAACCCAAGGGAATTAGGGGGATAGTTGTTCTTTGGACAGAAAGGGAGCGTGATTTTAGGTTGATTGAGGTTTTGGTGCTGAAAAGTAAAGTGTCTTTTTGGTTGGTTTTGGTTTTTTTAGTGCAGAAAGGTAAATGACAGAAAAGTAAAATACTGAAAGTAATTAATTAAAGGAGAAGACTTACAGAGAGTGGTTGCGTGAAGGACAAGTTTTGCGGAGAGTAAGCGGTTGATATTGCAGTTGATATTGAGACTGAAAAGTAAAATGCAGGTGATGTTTTAATTTAAGGAAAGATTCGGTTTCAGGGGCCTTGTATCGTAATCCGTTTATCATTGACCGCCAATGACCATACTAAGTGTTCAAAAGTGTATCAAGGCTATTCCTAGCACAAGACTTGCCACACCATCTAGTCTTTTGCAAGACGTGGTACTCTTGTTCTAATATGTGCATCCATTTGACCATCATTCCTGATAAATCAAATGGTCTTTGAAAGAGGTTGAACTCCACAGATAAGTTGTGCTCTTCCGAGCCTCCACTTATCCACGGAGGTCACGAATTCATGGTAGAGCTTTGCTCTTCCGAGCATCCACTCTACCAATGAAGTTCTGACCTAATATATGGCACTTAGAACAAGTTGAACACAAAGAGGCATTAAGAAAAGGGTCTAAAACATTTTATGATACAAATACACCCCTTCAACCGAATGAAGGGTTTAGCTACAAATATCCATATAGGTGGATACCATAGCTAAGTACTCGAGGGTTTTTGAAAGACAGTAAGTAAAGGAGAATACTCAAGAACCAACAGGAGTAAACTCAAGAACTACTAGAATACTCAAGAACCAACAGGAGTATTATAGATTTAAAACAAATGTTTTCAAGATTTGTACCAAAAATCTAGAGAGATATGAGAGCTTATGGATGATGGTTTGGAATGAGGATGATCATTTACAAAGGGAAGGGCTCTTATTTATAGCCAAGGGAAGGAGAGGGATGTGGTGAAGAGCTAGCCACTTGTCACAAAATGGGAGGAGCTCACAAAAGCCATCGGATGAGGTCATCATCCCTTCTAGCCGCCGGCCACATGGAGGAAGAGGAGAGGAGGAGAAGCTTGTGGAAGGGAGGAGAAGAGGGGAGAAAGCCGCCGCCCATGTGGCATGAGGGGAGAGGGTGTGAGTTTTGTGATCTCATCCCCAAAAGCCATCGGTCCATTTCAGCTCCGGACTGACTCTGGTTGCTCTTCGGTTGGACTTGTTTTGAGTGATTCCATGTCAGGATCATGAAAGTTGTACAGGCGGAATCTGGCCGTGGTGATTCACTGTTAGATGAGCAGCTAGACTCCTGGTGCTTGGGCTGCTACGATTGATAATTATACTGCCCTGAATTCTGATTTTGCTCCTATTGGGGATGGTTGTTATACGTATTCCTTGGCTGGTATGGTGCATTACTCTGCTGCTGTCTGTACGAGAAGCCTGGCGGTGCCTGATTCTACGACTTATAGGAGAGGTTGGGATTATTCTGTTCGGGTTATCCCACCTGTTCATGCCGGAACCGGAGGAGAAACCATCTCCTTGATTGTTTTGCCCTACATAATTGGCATCCTCCTGGTTTCCACTATTATCATCGTGTCCCATCACCGGACAACCATCTGCAAAATGAGAAGGTGAACCACAAATCTGACAGTAAACAGCCACATTAGCAACAACATATGACTTCATAGAGGAGTCAGTCTTCAGTTTCTTGATTTCAGCTGCTAGAATCTTCACTGTGGTGGTTAGCTCGGCAATATCACTAGTTCCATCAGCGAGGTAAAGGTCTTGCACACCCTTCTTATCTTCAGGATTACCTCGATCAATCGTCCAGAGGTGGTAATCTTGAGCTGCTTTCTCCACGATAGCATAAGTCTCTTCCAGGGGAACTCCAGTAAGTCCTCCACCAGATGTTTGGTTTATCAATGTGCGCAATCCCTGGTCGATTCCTTTATAGAAGGTTTACATGATCTGCCACAGCTCTAAGTTGTGGTGGGGTGACGGAGCCCACCGCACTATCGTTAAGGTTCAGTGTTCTCTGTGCAAAATAAATTTATAATTTCCGCTACTCGCAACTACACTACTGGGTAGTAAGTGGTAAGTAGGGGTCGAACCCAAGGGAATTAGGGGGATACGTTGTTCTTTAAGGGATTTGTACAGCGAGGGAGCGTGTTTTAAGGTTGATTGAGTTTCAGCGGTTATGACTAAGTGACTTTTTTGGTTGTTTTTGGTTTTGAGTGCGGAAAAGTAAATTACAGAAAATTAAAGTACTGAAAATAAAAGTAGAAGACTTACAGTGGGTGATGCGTGATTTGCGAGTCCTCCGGTAGATGAGCGGTTGGTGATTGCAGATGATCGAGCAATTCGTAAAAGTAAATACAGGGGGGTTTTGTAATTCAAGGAAAACATTCGGTTTCAGGGGCCTTGTATCATAGCCTGTTTATTATTTTAGTAACCCTTCTAAGTATTCAAACGTGAATCAAGGCCATTCCAAGCACTCGACTTGCAACACTGTCTAGCCTTTTGCAAAAGTGTTCGAAAGTGAATCGAGGCCATTCCAAGCACTCAACTTGCAACACTGTCTAGTCTTTTGCAAAAGTCGTAGAGCACTTGTTCTACTTAGACTAATACCCCATTCCAAGGTATATTAGCCTGTGTGCATCCATTTGGTCTTTCATTCCCGAGCAACCAAATGGTGTTTTAGAAAGGTCAAACTCCTCAGATAAGCTTTGCCATTCCAAGCATCCACTTATCCGAGTATGTTTACGAACCCCACGGAAGAGCTTTGACATTCCAAGCATCCACTCAACCTTGGAAGTTCTAACCTAATATATGGCACATAGAACAAGTTTTGAATACAGAGAAAAGAAACTAAAAGAATTAAAACATTTTATAATACAAGTACGCCCCTTAAACCGAATAAAGAGTTTAGCTACGAATATCCATAGAGGTGGATACCATAGCTAAATACTCGGGGGTTTTTGAAAACAGTAAGAGGAGAAGGGGTGGAATACTCAAGAACCAACAGGAGTATTCCTAATTCCTACTGAATACTCAAGAACCAACAGGAGTATTCTCTAAAGTATAATACTCAAGAACCAACATGAGTATTATTTAAAATCGTTATAATACTCAAGAACCAACAGGAGTATTATTTCATAAACCAAACTTACAAAGTAACAAACTTAGAGAGATAAATGAGATGTTGATTTTTTGGATGATACAAATGAGGAGGAGGATGGCTCCTTTTATAGCCACAAGGGGAGGAGAATGGAGGGCCAAGATGGTGGCATGTGGTGTTGCATCCAAGGGAGGAGGAGATGGGGAGGAGCATGTGGAGGAGAAGCCACCACATGGCAACTTCTTGTGGTGGCACAAATAGCCGCCGGTTGCAAGTCTTAAAATGGGGAGGTTTTTCTCCCTTGGCCACCCCTTGCCATAAGCCACCGGTCCAAGGAGGAGGAGGAGGAGTTTGCCACCCATGAGTCATCCAATCCTCCCAAAGCCGCCGGTCACCTTGGCAAATGGATGAGTTTTGACAGTTTTGTGCAGTCTTTTCGAAAAACTATCAGTCCAATTTTGCTCCGGTCTGACTTTGGTTATTCCTCGGTTGAATTTGAATTGAGTAATTCAATGTCAGGATCTTGAGATTTCTGCATTCAGCGTCTGATCTTGACCTTGGAATGACTCGTAATATCTTTTCAGCGTAAAATCCTCTCCTTAGCGTGTTTTCTCTCTAAGCGCCAAAATACCCTATAGAAATATATCGAGACTAACAAGTAGAAGTTAGATAGACAAACAGTCTAATTTGGTGGGTTTTACTGTGTTTTTGATTCGTATAATTATGGTCCATCAGATCACCCCACACTTTTAGTTGTTCGTCCCGAACAATGCTATTAAAGGGCAGCACACTAAGTAAGTTTGTTAAAATATGAAAATTAGACTGTGGTACTAGATTTATCCTAATTCATGCATTGCTTACTTATTACCAAATTGAACTGTGTAAATAAATAGAAGAAACTTGATACTTGTACCTCCGTGCTGAGATGCAAATTATTCTGGATATTTCGGGAGATAGCCCTTTTTAGGCTCTTGGACTGCAACCTCGGGACCGTCTCGCACTATATGGTTTCCTTGTAGCTTTCTCTAGCACGTGATTCGGTTCAGGTTTCAATGGTTTGAGTACTTTGATTTTCTTTTGGCGAGGGACTGCTTTTGTAGTGAATCGGCCTTTGGCCTTTGATTTGACTCTTTGAGTACTTCACTTTTTGTTTGGTTAAAACCTTCACAATTTTGGGCCTTTGGCCTCTTGATTTGCTTCTTTGAGCTTTTGCCTTTTTGTGGCTTGCTAGTCCATTTTCTCAAGCCTTTTTGGGAGGTCCAATCATCGCCCGCAAGCCTATGGAAATACCTCCCCGCTCCTCTCATCGTTGTTGTTTCGCGCGGGTCAAGATGAGGGTCGCTCATCTATTTTCTCGGCTACTTTGACTAGAGAGAGGATGGTCTGATTCCCGTCCTCGCCTTTTTTTCTTTTTGCATAAACAGTGCATGGCGGAGATGACTTCAATCTTCACTGAAACCCGAAGTGCAGCCTCCACTGACTTCGAAAACCATATAGTTAGACTCGATCCTTCGATTGCTTGTCAAGCCTCTCTAGGGCAGTTTATATCAACTCCACATCCCTAGTTTATCTCAGCACAAAGGGACAAATGAGAAGTTACGTTCTAAGTTTTTAGACAGTTGAATTTTCACAAGGTAAATGCATGAATTTTAGATCTATCTTTTTCACATTCTTAAGTTCATATTTTCAAAAAGATAATATTAAAAAGAAAAACATGTTATTTATTTATGTACACATGCGGATCTCACCCCACACTTTTGAACGAAGGCGTGCCTTTCAGCACTACTTAGTTCAAAAGCCATGCAAGCAGACATTTACGAGAAGGAAATGATATTAAGGAAAGGTAAGATCAGAACTCCCTTTTTGTGTCGAATGACATGGCATGAGGCTGGATAATCGAGGGAGTTCGGCTGGGGCCTTGAACTCTTAGCGCAGGCCCGGTAAATTCACGGAAGCTGCCTGGCTGATCTGATCGTGCTCCAAAAACCAATTCGTAAATAGTCAAATCATTCTATGCACCAAGTGGGTGAGAGCGACTTATTGATAAAAAACTAAAAGACAGAAAATAAAAATAAAAAGACAGAAAGTAAGATAGTGTCGGGTTACCTCCCAACCAGTGCACTTGTTTAACGTCGTTGGCTCGATAGTACCTTATTCCTGGATCACTGGTTGGGGTCCCATGGGTGGCTTAGGTCGAATTTCGCCACTGTTCCTGTGTTGGTTTTTGCCTTGCCTTTACCTGATTTCTTGCGAGCAGATGTGCTTGGGTCAGAGCTCCATGGTTTTGGTGTTTTTTTCTTTCCATTGTTTCTGAGAAGGCGGGGGACCTTTGACCATAGCTGCTCGTCTTGTTACTCTTTCGGTCTCCTTCGGTAGGTCAAAAATCTGTGTACCGTGATCTGAGATAGGTATAATGTCTGGCAGTTTCTTTGTATTCGTGCGGCTATTATCAATGTAGAAATGTGCGCTTTTGCCTCCGAACTTAAGCGATAATGAGCCCTTGCCCATATCGATCCTTGCTTTAGTAGCGTAGAGGAATGGTCGTCCCAAGATTATTGTTGGAGGGTCGTCTTCGCTGGTCTCTTCCGTTTGTATCACATAGAAGTCTGCAGCAACGACGAGCTCTCCCACATGGAGTATTACATCTTCTAGCACTCCAACCGGACGGATGCACGATTTATCTCCTAGCTCGATATTTGACCTGGGTGGTTTTAATGGACCAAGTCCTAATAAGTAATATAAGGAGGAGGGCATGGCGTTGACAGCAGCTCCAAGATCGACTAAGCACTTATAAATCTGTGCTTTACCAATACTGCAGGTGACTGTGAAGGCCCTTGGGTCTTTATCTCTTTCCGGTTGTGGCTCGTGATTTGAAGTGAGGGCTCTTTCTATTGTCGGGCCATTCTGCCTGTTCCTTGGCTTAGGATTTGTATAATCGGATCCCTTAATATTTTGCTTCGAAGCATAAATATTAGTTGGGGAGTCCCACCTTAAATTGTTACTGTCATCCCATCCAGATGCTGGTATGTCAGAGTGTATGATCGGTGGTGGTGTTATACAAATGGTGAATGCGTACCGTCCATTGTCAGCATGCGTAGCCCATGTTTTGCCATCATTGGGTCGATCTTCCTCTTGATTCCAATTAGGTCGACGCCTCCGGGCGAAGTGCTTGTTCGTGAGTTTGTAAGTTGGGGATCGTGCAACTTCTCCTAGCGTCGCCTTTTCGTTTGACCTTTTTATCATGCTAAGATTCGCCTTTGGGTTTTGGATGGTTTGTGAAGGGAGTCTGCCACGTTCATTAGTGAGTGTTGACATTGCCGTGGCGAGCTGGGACATTTGTTTGGTTAGTTCTGAAATTGCCCCATCAGTTTTCGCCTGGTATTGGTGTAGTGAAGTACCCAATTGATTAATGTTTCCTGCGAGCTCCTTCATCGTGTCATCGAGTGACTTGCTTGGTTTTTGCTGATTGTTGGGGCCGGTTTGGTACTGATTTGGTCCTCTTTGCTGATATTGGCCTGCTGATGGAGCGTTCTGGTTATACTGCCGGTGGGGGGGGGTTGGTAGAATGACTGAGCTGGTTGAGTAACAGCTGGTTGTGCTTCCTTCTGAGAATAGTTGTTGTTACGCCAGCTTGGGTTGGTTGCTTGACCATACTGTCTGTTTTGTCCGGCTCTGTCATTACTGTTGTTGTTGTATCCTTGGTATCCTCCCACTGCATTCACTTCTACCGGTTCCTCTTCTATTAATGTCGGACATGCGTCAATTTTGTGGTCTGTAGAACCACAGAACTCGCAAGGTTTTACCGGAACTGGCTGCCTTCGTAGGATTTGAATCATCATCTCCTTTAGCTGCTTCATCTCTTCAGGCATATAGCTCATCGATGCTTCAGCTTTTGCCACATTTTTTATCAGGGAGAATTCTTCCTGCTGAGTTGTCTCTTATCTGAATCGGGCATTCTCAGCAACGTTGGTGATAAGATCCCTTATGCCTCTTAATGATAGATTCATCATGGACCCTCCAGCTGAGGCATCCAGGAGCATTTTGTCTAGGGGTCTTAATCCGTTAATGAGATACTCGACGGTGAGTTTCTCGGGTAGTCCAAGGGTATAGCAGCTTCTCTCCAGGCGGTTGAATTTTTCCAGGTAATCGTACATAGTTTCATTGGGTCCTTGCTTGATGTCCTGCAGTTGCCTCCTTACTTGCATCGCTCTTCCTGCTGGGTAATATTTGTCTAAGAACTTCTTCTGCATCTGAGCCCATGTTCTGATGCTTCCGGAAGGCAATGAAAGGAACCAGTCGTTTGCCGCGTCAATGAGGGAAAAGTAGAACGCCTTTAACTTGAAGTCGTCTACATTCACGCCATTCGGTTTTAAGTTTTTGCAAATACCATGTAAGCGTTGGAGATGAGTCATTGCTGATTCTCCACGCGTTCCTGAAAATTTTGGTAAGTTGTGGGCCACTGAAGTGTTGATGGCGATATTTTCCAGTTCAGGGCCTTCGTGAATGCACCACGGCTGAATTCTGAAATCTGGTGCCGAGAGCTCTCCCAATGTATGTTCACGGTAGTTGTTGTTATCTCCGTAGTAGTCATCGAAAGCGGGTTCTCGTCTCGGCACTTGTCGAGGTTGAGGGGGTGGTGGATACCTAGGGGGTTGTACTGGACCAGCTGCATTTCGGTCCTCGGGTGGTTCTTGATTTCTTATGATTGCCTCCCTATCACGAGCTCTTCTGTTTCTGATGAGTTGTTCCGGATCGTCCACAAATGGAAGTGGCACCTCATCATTTCGCTCGTAAAGGTTTATCTCGTCATCATCCTGATAGTCATGGTGGCTTCCTTCGCGAGACATGGTTGTTTCGAGCGCGTTTGAGAATTTAAGAGAGAGAGGGAAAGAAAACAACTAATCCGACGGCTAATTCCCCGGCAACGGCGCCAATTTTGACGGAGCCCACCGCACTGTCGTTAAGGTGCAGTGTTCTCTGCGCAAAATAAATTTATAATTTCCGCTACTCGCAACTACACTACTGGGTAGTAAGTGGTAAGTAGGGGTCGAACCCAAGGGAATTAGGGGGATACGTTGTTCTTTAAGGGATTTGAATAGCGAGGGAGCGTGTTTTAAGGTTGATTGAGTTTCAGCGGTTATGACTAAGTGACTTTTTTTGGTTGTTTTTGGTTTTGAGTGCGGAAAAGTAAATTACAGAAAATTAAAGTACTGAAAATAAAAGTAGAAGACTTACAGTGGGTGATGCGTGATTTGCGAGTCCTCCGCTAGATGAGCGGTTGGTGATTGTAGATGATCGAGCAATTCGTAAAAGTAAATACAGGGGGGTTTTGTAATTCAAGGAAAACATTCAGTTTCAGGGGCCTTGTATCATAGCCTGTTTATTATTTTAGTAACCCTTCTAAGTATTCAAACGTGAATCAAGGCCATTCCAAGCACTCGACTTGCAACACTGTCTAGCCTTTTGCAAAAGTGTTCGAAAGTGAATCGAGGCCATTCCAAGCACTCAACTTGCAACACCGTCTAGTCTTTTGCAAAAGTCGTAGAGCACTTGTTCTACTTAGACTAATACCCCATTCCAAGGTATATTAGCCTGTGTGCATCCATTTGGTCTTTCATTCCCGAGCAACCAAATGGTGTTTTAGAAAGGTCAAACTCCTCAGATAAGCTTTGCCATTCCAAGCATCCACTTATCCGAGTATGTTTACGAACCCCACGGAAGAGCTTTTCCATTCCAAGCATCCACTCAACCTTGGATGTTCTAACCTAATATATGGCACATAGAACAAGTTTTGAATACAGAGAAAAGAAACTAAAAGAATTAAAACATTTTATAATACAAGTACGCCCCTTAAACCGAATAAAGAGTTTAGCTACGAATATCCATAGAGGTGGGTACCATAGCTAAATACTCGGGGGTTTTTGAAAACAGTAAGAGGAGAAGGGGTGGAATACTCAAGAACCAACATGAGTATTCCTAATTCCTACTGAATACTCAAGAACCAACAGGAGTATTCTCTAAAGTATAATACTCAAGAACCAACAGGAGTATTATTTCAAATCGTTATAATACTCAAGAACCAACGGGAGTATTATTTCATAAACCAAACTTACAAAGTAACAAACTTAGAGAGATAAATGAGATGTTGATTTTTTGGATGATACAAATGAGGAGGAGGATGGCTCCTTTTATAGCCACAAGGGGAGGAGAATGGAGGGCCAAGATGGTGGCATGTGGTGTTGCATCCAAGGGAGGAGGAGATGGGGAGGAGCATGTGGAGGAGAAGCCACCACATGGCAACTTCTTGTGGTGGCACAAATAGCTGCCGGTTGCAAGTCTTAAAATGGGGAGGTTTTCCTCCCTTGGCCACCCCTTGCCATAAGCCACCGGTCCAAGGAGGAGGAGGAGGAGTTTGCCACCCATGAGTCATCCAATCCTCCCAAAGCCGCCGGTCACCTTGGCAAATGGATGAGTTTTGACAGTTTTGTGCAATCTTTTCACAAAACTATCAGTCCAATTTTGCTCCGGTCTGACTTTGGTTGTTCCTCGGTTGAATTTGAATTGAGTAATTCAATGTCATGATCTTGAGATTTCTGCATTCAGCGTCTGATCTTGACCTTGGAATGACTCGTAATATCTTTTCAGCGTAAAATCCTCTCCTTAGCGCTTTTTCTCTCTAAGCGCCAAAATACCCTGTAAAAATATATCGGGACTAACAAGTAGAAGTTAGATAGACAAACAGTCTAATTTGGTGGGTTTTACTGTGTTTTCTATTCGTATAATTATGGTCCATCATGGGGGCACATCCTCATCGTCTCTATGTATCTCTCCCAAGCTTTATAGAGAGTCTCACCATCCATAGAACGGAACGAGATGATATTGTTCCTGAAATGTGCTGTCTTTGATGGTGGGAAGTACTGTTGTAGAAATGCCTCAGCTAATTTATCCCATGCAGTGAAAGTGTCGTCTGCATGACTGTCTAGCCACCTGCTAGCCTTGTGAGAAAGTGAGAATGGGAATGGCCTCATGTAGTAGGACTCTGGAGCAACACCATTAGTCTTCACCGTGTTGCACATCTGAATAAAATGCTTAAGGTGCTGGTGAGGGTCTTCATTCATCCTTCCTGAAAACTGGTTCTTCTGCATCATCTGAATGAGTCTGGTTTTGAGCTCCCAGGTGTTGTTTTCTATCCCGGGTAGTGCAATGACTGATAGGAATCTTGAGACGCGTGGAGCAGTGTAGTCTCCAAGAGTCATGCAGGCTGGCTACTGCACGACGCTACTGGTCATCTTTGACCAGCCCACATAATGTTTGGGGGGGTCCATGTTGAGTACTACGAATCGGTGATTCAGTGCTCGGGTTTATCGAGCCTCATTTTGGACCTTTCGAAGAGTTCTTCGTTGGTCCGGTGAGTTCTCGTCTAATACCTGAACCCGCTTCTTCCGTCTGGGTGTTTTCTTTGGCATGAACTAGCTAGTACCTGCAAGAGCCAAGAATCACCGTGAGCGAAGAGATTTAGGTAGAAAAGATCAAGTAACGAACAAGGTGGAATAGTCTAAACTACACACGTTAAATATAATATCACACTAAGCATTGCTCCCTGACAACGGTGCTATTTTGACAAGCGTATTTTTAACCCTTTATAGTTGTCAAGTTATATGTTTTAGGGGTCAAGTTGCAGTCAAACAAAACTTATAAACCTTGGTAAGCCAAGGGTCCATCCAAGGAACAACGTGTGTGAGTACTAGCTAACAAGTGACCTATTTAGCAAATCCGATTAACAAGAGGTTTTGGTGTGAACAAAAACACAAAAATTAAATGCAGAAAAATAAAAGGTTTTGGTTTGATCAGAGAAAGAATCTCAGGATCAAACTTCACCCATGCCAACCCCACTAATCATGCAATCATATCAAGTAAATTCATGATGCTATCGAATATGGAAATAAACCAAAGTAAAACTAGACAAGCCGACCATCAACGGATCATTGTCTAGATTAATCCCAATCATTGAACGCCGCTCATCTACGAATTACCAACGATCTCGATTATTAAACTTAGGGTTTTTCAGACAAAAATAAACATTCCTATTAATTCATGTACTACCATTGTAGCTACCATGCCCTAATATCAATTTCATACAATCCGGTTAATACCTAGGACCCATTCATCTTTTGGCTAGCATGCAAACATCTCATTCAATGTAAAACTTGCAAGAACGATAAAATTAAGCACGATGAAATTGTATATTCGAATTGCATTAACGAAAAACGTTCAATTGATCACACGAAGAGTTGGGTACATGGCACGGGATCCGTAGGATCCCAGAATAAAGAAGACTACTCACTATTCATGGTAAGTTAACCACAAATAGTGTAGAAATAGAAATTGAGGACGAGATAACCGTAGTGACGATGTAGCTCGTTGAATCCTCAATCTCTCGCGATGTTCTCCGTCTTCTCTCCCAAGTTAGGGTTCTACAATTTCAATTCAAGCACACTTAATCCACTCTGGTCATCTCTCTTTTAAAGCCAAAATTGACCTAAAAGCCCAAACAGCCCAAAAATGGATTTTGGAAATAAGTGAAAATTCTGCCCCCCTACGGCCAACTGGCCGGTTGAGAGTTTAGGCCTGGTGTGAGACAGCCGGTTCGGCATGGCTCCGAAGTACTCAAACTCTCTAACCCTTTGAGACTGCCGGTTGAGAAATGCATACTGGTTTGAGCCGACCGGTTGAGCTGTGAGCTGTGGGGTGAGCCGGCCGGTTCTAGACCTCAGAGAATCTCTTGCTTTGATCTCAATCCAGCCGGTCGGCTAGTTTTGGGCCAATTTGTCCAGCCGGTCGGCTGGACTTCCTATGTGCGTGTTTTTGCCCAAAAGCGTGGATTTTCTTCGAGTCTTGGTCTTAGGCCGTGGCTTTGATGGATAACTGCTTTTAACCTGAAACGCACAAGAAAGGCATCAAATAGTGACAATTCACCGGGAGAACGAGTGATATCCTTCGTTGTATAGAGCAATTTACTAGTCAAAATATCGACTGATCTCCATTGTTCCACTCTTATCCCTGTTGCGAAATTTGAGGAGAAGGGATAACACAAAGATGTGATATCTGATGTCGTGTTGATAATTCGAAATAAGTCGACTGGGGAAGCATCTGGTGATGTTGAAGATAGTTCGCTAAGGGGAGGAAATGTTAAAACTGCTTCGGCTGACATTACTATCACAAGTGGCGAGGACTACTATGTTGTAAGGGGCTTGATGAAGCTTGGAAATACCTGCTTCTTTAATTCCTTTATGCAAAATTTCCTGGCAATGGATGATCTACGGGGTTACTTTTCTAGCTTAGATGGGTCTTATGGACCATTCACAATTTCTTTGAAAAAGCTATTTACTGAATCCCAAATTATTTTTTGGGTGTGTTTGTGCCACTCTACAGTTTAGGGGATATCAGCAACAAGACAGCCATGAATTGCTGCGTTGTTTACTAGATGGTTTGTCTACGGAAGAGTTAAATGTCAGAAAGAAAATCAAAATGATCCATGATAATGATGCTCCACCAATCGCTCGACCTTGCCGCCGCACGCGCCGCTACACAATTTATTTCGAATTGTATAAATTAATTATGTTGCAATCTGAAATGTGCAAAATTAGTTAGGTGCTAACTACTATCAATAGTCTTTGTGCAAAATTTCTTTGGAATGGCCACAAATAAGGCAGAGGCATATATCTTGTTAGTTGGAATGATGTGTGCAAAGCTAAAGTAGAGGGTGGATTGGGGATTAAGTGCCTAGAGACTATGAATGCAGCCATGATTTTGGCGCATTTATGGGACATCATTCAGGATAAAAATAACAAGTGGGTGTAGTGGACTAAGGCTTACTGGTCTAAGGACAAGAATTGGTGGAAGGTGGAGGGAAAATCCAGTAATTCTTGGGTGCTCAAGCGCTTAGTTAACTGTCAAAATTTGGCTTCTAAATGTACTACTATCAACAACGGTTTGTAGTGGAATGGGAAGGGTCAAGGCTTCATAGTTAAGGATACATAAGATACTTTAATTGATCATGGACAGAAAATGGACTGGCATGCCTTGGTTTGGAACAATTACAATAGCCCTAAAATTTCTATTAATGTCTGGCCTATTTCCCATGGCAGACTACTCACAAAGGATAGACTTCGTATTTTGGGTTCAACGGTGATCTAAAGAGTCTTTTGTAGGGGCGAGGATGAGACCCGCGCCCATCTCTTCTTCAATTGCAATATTAGCAAAAGAACATGGCAGAATGTGTTGTCTTTCTTGGGCGTAGTTGGAGGACAACATCAATGGCACTTGTTGATTCTATGGTTCACAAAGCTTCCACAACAAAGTCTTCAAACGAAATTTGTAGCAGCAGCTACAACTATGACAATGAATGAGATTTGGAGGATGCGTAATCTCATTATTTTCAGGGAAGAGGATCATTTTGTCAATACTAACTCTCTAACGAATAAAATTATCTAGGACCTTCAAACAAAGATGGGAGCTGTGCAAATTACACAGAAGAATATGAGTGATCATACTTGGATTAGGAGAATGCACATGTTTTAAGTCTTTTTTTCTTTTGTTTTGGTAGAGCTGCTTTGCTATGTTTAGGCTCTTAAAGCTATTTAGTCCAGTGTTTTTGGCTCTGTTGTTTCCTGGTTGTGTTGTCCAGTGTTTTTGGCTATGTTGTTGCCTAAAAAGATGTTTTATTTTGTGTATAGCCTCTTTGAATGAAATCAATTTTATTCAAAAAAAAACAACAAAAAATAGTTGTCCATTTATCCTATTTGTCGAAAATATTCTTAAAAGCGCAGTTCGGAATAGCAGTTTAAGTTTTAGACTAGCCAAAGCACAGTTCGAAATGATATAAATATATTTGAAGTAAGCGGGTAATGAGGAACTACTGGCCTTGTCAAAAAAAAAAGACTTCAACAAATGGGCAACATCGAGATAAGTTTTATGCCAAATTGATATTGTTTGTTTGTTTGTTTTTTCTCTTCTACTTTTTCCCTCCACATGACTTGAGGTTCGAACAAAAGGATGGGCCGGAGTGGTCCTATTCAGAGAAAGACAGTTAGTTTTATGTTAAGACATGTGCTAAACATAGAAGATTTTCCATTCAATTTATCTGTCATTTTCCACATTCCACATATTCCTGACAGAAGAATAATAGGGAGCATAAAACTTTGGGACGAGGCGGAGATCCACCGGAGAATTGAGCGAGGGCAGGTAGAGACATGGCTGAACCAAGCCATTCTTTATCTATCAACAATGTTCATGATTCTCCTCCTCCCCATTCGCGCCAAAAGAAGCGCGGAGGATGGAGGGCTATTAAATACATACTAGGTAAAAAACCACATTTCCCTTTTTTTCCTTTCACAATACAATGCAGTTGGGATCCCTGACCATTTTCCGATGGTTGCAGGAAACGAGTCATTCGAGAAGCTAGCATCGATGAGCCTCATCGCAAATATAACTGTGTATCTCCATACAAGATACAACCTGGAAGGTGTTCTGCTGGTGAATGTTGTTCAGATTTGGTCTGGTACATGCAACATCATGACCTTGTTAGGAGCTTTCCTTTCAGATGCTTACTTGGGCAGATTCAAAACTCTCCTCTTTGGTTCCATTGCCTCTCTCCTGGTAATTTCCCTTTTCATTTTTTCCCATTCCTTCTCATTTCACCCGACGCGATCAAAAAATGCAAGCCTCTCTGAGTCTGGTCTGTAACAATGTCTGTGACAGGGAATGGCAACATTCACCATAACAGCAGGAGTCTCGGCCTTGGTGCCCACTCCTTGCCCAACAGCCATGAATTGCGCTCAAGCACAGAATTGGCAGCTAGCCATTCTTTTCGGAGGGCTAGCATTGTTAGCTATCGGAGCAGGCGGTATCAGGCCTTGCAACATAGCCTTTGGAGCTGATCAGTTTGATACAACCACCAAAAAGGGCAGAGCACAGCTAGAGAGCTTCTTTAACTGGTGGTACTTTTCGTTCACTATAGCTCTCGTCATAGCCTTGACTGCTGTCGTTTACATCCAAACGAATGTCAGTTGGGTCATCGGATTCGCCATCCCCACTGCCTGCCTTGCCCTCTCCATCACCATATTTTTGATCGGCCAACACACCTACATCTACCTTAAGCCACAAGGCAGTGTCTTTGTCGACATTGTGAAGGTTGCAGTAGCTGCGTTTCACAAGAGGAAGGAGACTGTCGATGAAAGCAACTGGCAGAGTTGCTTGTATGATCCACAGTTAGACGAGTCGCGAGTTGGGTCTGAGAAGCTCCAACACACTAATGGCTTGTTCACATGGCTTGACAAGGCAGCTTTGATAACAAATCCGGTGGAGGAGTTTGATGACCTTGGAAACCCGAAGAACAAGTGGAGATTGTGTAGTGTGCAGCAAGTCGAGCAGCTAAAGGCTTTGCTGGGCATAGTTCCGATTTGGATCACTGCAATCGGCATTTTCCTCACCATGGATCAGCAATCCATATTTGGCATTCTTCAAGCAATTCAGATGGACAAAAAAATCGGAGCTCATTTTGAGGTTCCACCTGGTTGGATGGGGCTGACGTCAATGCTTGCCCTTTCCCTCTGGATCCTTCTCTATGAGCAGCTTTACATTCCACAAGCCAAAAAATTCAGTAAGAAGGATGCCAGGATGACAATGAGACAGAGAATCAACATGGGTATACTCACTTCCATCATTTGCATGATTTTAGCCGGTTTCATTGAGAAAAAGCGACGGGAGTCTGCACTCCAGATCGGATCTTTCAGTTCCCCTATGTGGGTTGGCTGGCTTCTGCCTCAATTCATCCTGTCCGGCATGGTGGAGGCTTTTGGTGCAGTTGCTATCATGGAATACTTCACCATATCATTGCCAGACACCATGAGAACCATAGCTGGCTCGATCTTTTTCCTCAGCATATCAATTGGAAGTTATACGAGTTCTTTAATTGTCACAATTGTTCATAGACTAACCTTGTGGGTGGGTAACCATGACTTGAACGGAGACAAGCTAGAGAATTACTACGCCATCATCGCATGTCTTGCACTAGTGAATCTTATATACTTTAATGTCTTCGGCTGCAAGTATCTGTTTCCCTGCAACAAGATAAGCAACTACCAAGAACAGGACGATGACAACTCAGAGACAAAGCATCCATAAGATCCCTGATAGCAAAAAAGAAAAGGATACACCAACACATTCCAGATGTATAAGCTTCCCCAAGTATGTAAGGAACTTGTTACTTAATTAATCCAATCCTCCAGTTATCATTATGTCCAGGAGATAGCATGTTGTGTTGTACTATTTCAAATAAGGGAGACAAAGAACATATAGTATACTTTGTGTCGAATCTTATTCTGAAATCTCACTGGTATTGCTTTCAAGATATATATATATATATATATATATATATATATATATATATATATATATATATATATAAGCGGAACTGAGTACGAGTTTAATATATTGATAAAAGGAAGAAGACAATAGTTTCACAATCAAAAACTGCAGTAACATAAACTGAAGTGCCTGTATGAAGAATTATAAGTCATCAGATAATTACAAGTCTTAGCTTTTTTTTTTTTTGTCTTAGCAACAGTTGAGCCTCTGCAAACAGCAAGCAACGATGTTTCCTCATACAGTGTAAGATTGCTGGATGGTATCGATATCAAGACCCTTCAATCTCACAACTGACTCGACATGTCCTTTCAGAGTGTTGAGTTCTCTTAACCTGGACGGGAAAAAGAGGCTTTACATTTTTAGTATGAGTTATATTTCTGAATCAATGTTGCTCACCTAGCTATTTCAGCTCTCCTTTTTGCTTCTTCAGCAATCTGGTTCAATTCTGTGACCTTGGAACGCTCAGGCGGTTGCAACCCATGAAGGGTTCTTTGTGCATGAGCCCATTGCAGCTCTCGTTGTTCTTTCCCGAAATCTTTCTGTCTAGTGAAAGCAATCTACAAAAGTAAACATTATATACCTGGGTGATGTATAATTGTACTTATAAAACTTGTTGTTAGTCGTTTCAGATTTAAAAAGTATTCTCACCCGTTGCTCAATGACAAGGTCCCAGGCTTTTCCACTAATTATATATCGGATTAAGAACTTAATGATATCAAGCGGGAAATAGAATATTAAGTTGTAAAGCCAGATTACACCAGCCCAACCCCAGCCGATTCCCTCAATGGCAGCAAAACTCCAATTTGCGTATACTGCAATAAGTGTCGCCACCTTCACCATGCAGTTAAACAAGTTAAGAGTTTTCCGTGGACACAAATAATCTATAATGTATATGAATATAGGTTATGCAATCATAAGTTGTTACCAGTTGGGCAATAATAAAAGCCACGACGAGAAGGAAGCCAGGGCGCTCAGCAAAGGACCAACTTCGTGATCGCGTCACAAAAATAAGAGCCTGACTGATAGTGCTCACTTGCAGGTAGATTGCTGAAGCGAGCTTCCTGAAGTCATCAGTGGCCGTTTTTTCAAGGGTTGTAACACCAAAGATGCGCTGTCAAGTGTTATAGTACAAAGTTATTACGTACGTCAGCACAAATATGAAACCTCGGGTATTGAAACTACAGACACACTCTGAACTTACAGGGAAGAAGTTTGTTTTGTAAGCAGCCCAGAAAAAGATGACCGTCATCATAGCCAGGTAACTGCCAAGTATGATACCAGTAGCAAAAATCTCGGATAATTTCCAGCTGTCTGGAAGCGGAGACGGTTTCACTCTGTCCTTCGATATCGTCATTATAGTCCCTGTCATGCATAAATCATATTGTTTTACCTTAAAAAGATGTTGGTTATACGATAATGCTCATTTGGAATTTTCTTGATTAGGATACTCATGGTTCATTTCATTCACTAATTTATTACCAAAATCCTAACTAAGGATGAAATGCAATTGTAATGCTGCCATATCCAACAAGTAGCATACCATCGTTGAGAATGGCGATGATAAGCACCATAAAAGGTGGGAAGTCAAACTTCCATATGAGAGCCAGCAGCATGAAACCAAGCTACAATGAGAAAAGCAGAGATATAAGCTAAATCTGATGTGCGAATTCGACTATTTGCATGTCTGTTTGACGAACATCAACAAAAAATAAAAAATAGCTTACCACAATACGGATTGTAATTGAAACAGCATATATCTGCAAAACAACGAGATGGTTGTCAGCTCCAGACATAATCAAGATAATTAGCATGAACAAATTAAAAATGTGTACTGTATAATTTTTCATTCTCTGAAAGATTGCTCGACTGGTCAAAACAGCACTGATGATGACACTGAGACCAGGTTCAGTGAGGACGATATCAGAAGCACTACGAGCTGCATCAGTGGCATCAGCAACAGCAATACCAATATCAGCCTTCTTAAGAGCTGGAGCATCATTGACACCATCACCAGTCATTCCACAGATGTGCTTCCTGGCCTGTAACCTCTTCACAATCTCATACTTGTGCTCTGGAAAAGCACATTAAAATTCAGTTAATATGAGTAACATTTCTCCATTTTTTTTATATAATTGGACATGTTTTGTTCACTGAAAGAACGTTTCACGACAGTTGCTTCTGCTCAATGTTGGAAGAAAAAAAAATGCCACATCAATGATCCAAAATACCTGGAAATACACCAGCAAATCCGTCAGCTTTTTCTATCAACTCATCAATTGGTAAAGCAGCAATAGATTCATCCTTGTTCTGTCCCAGCAAAGCAGATGAAGGATACATATTAGTGCCCATCCCCAATCGACGTCCAGTCTCCTTTCCAATTGCCAGTTGATCCCCTGATGCAAATAATGAACATCATCAAGACCTCTTCCCATACACCACAACTGTTTTGTAAATAGTAACAAAACATTACCTGTAATCATCTTTACGTTCACACCAAGGTTTAACGCCCCTTCTTATCGTTTCAGCACTATCATGCCTTGGCGGATCAAACAATGGCATTAAGCCAATGAATTGCCATGGTCCTCCGGGACTCTCCTTTCTTCCTTCAGGAACGTCCTGCACACATATAGATGCACCATGACTAAACCAAGTACAATTTCGTCTTTTTAACATATATATATATATATATATATATATATATATATATATATATATATATATATATATATATATATATATATATAGACGAGCGCTCAAATGTTACCCCTTGAACCAATCAAAACGCGCCATGTAAGCACTATTCATGAGGCACATGCATGTCACATGCCAAACCCCCCCATGCTTTTGAGGTGGCGCAATATGAGCCACTCATTTCAACAAAATGAGTGGCTCAAAATGGTGTAACACATAACACATTAGTGGGGTGTAACATTTGAGCGCGCCCCTATATATATATATATATATATAATCTGTACAAACCTGATATGCCACAGCAAGTGATCTTAAACCTCTCTCCGCAAATCTATCAATAACAGAATGAACTCTCTGTTCAATGTCGGACTTATTGTGTGCAAGATGAAGAATCTGGAAATATAGGCATCATTACGATAGTATTACGAACAGTGACGAGTGATACAGAGATATGTGGGATTAGTGAGAAAATATACCTGTTCAGGGGCACCTTTGCTCACTCTATGCATTTTCCCCCCTCCGTCAATATATGTTAACGCTGTTCACTCTATGCTCACTCTTGGCATTTCCCAATGATCACGTACACAACAGTTAAGTCATTCATAGGTGTCAATTGGTTTAGAACCTAGCTTAGACTAAGATAGACAAATTCTCATTTGAATCTAATCCTAGTCAAGCCATCCTAATCAGAACTTCACTATCTCAAGATATTGATTCACTCTATAGCACTATTATCCTTGGAATCTCTCCCAAGGTAATAAATGCTATAGGCATTAAGTTCTAGTTAACCTCACATCTAAACATTTACTCTCATAAACACTAGATGTGATCATTTCCACCATATCCAAATCATCACTAAGCTTTCTCAATACTTAGATTAAATTCTAAGACCAACATGTCACTTAGGCATTTTATCAAACACTTGGTAACATGTCATAGATTGAGCATTTAATGAAAATGAAATCAACACCATAGATTGTATATTCAATGTGTATACATGATCATAGAGTACCAACGAGGGTTGTAAAACCCTCAAAACACAAGGGGACTACTCACACATCATGTAAGACAACATGAGGTGAGTAGGGTTTATAGCAACAACAAAGAGAATAGAAGATGTATAGAAGTTGGATGGTTAATCCTAATGTCTCCCTTTGATCTTCACTCCTCCTTGGTTGGATGATGATTGATGACCTTGATTCACCCTCTTTTTCTGGAAATTTCCCCCCAAGATGCCCGCTCCATACGTCAAACATGCCACTTTCTATTTATAGCCTCGGGTTAAAATTTTGCTATAACAGGCCCAACCGGTCGGCTGACCATGGCCTTCAGATCCCAGCCGGTCGGCTAGCGCAGGGTGAATTCAGTCTGATCTAAAATATTCATCCAGCCGGTCCGCTGGTCAGTTGAGCTTCCCGACTGAGAATATCCTTGATAAGGCAGTCTGGTAGCTCTTCTCCAGCCGACCGGTTGAGTTCATGTGCCGACCGGCTGGAGATCTTGTTGATGCCGGCAGTCTGGGAGCCTTATACACCCGATCGGCTGATGAGACCACCCGACCGGGTCGACTTGCGAAGAATGCTGTTGAGTCTGCTCCATCCATCCAGCCGCCCGGCTGGTACATAGGAGATTCCCAGTCGGTCGGCTGGGACCCTTTTCTGCTCATTTTTGCTTCGAATCTCTGATTTTTCCCAAGTTTTCATATTTTGGCTTTGAAACTGAGAATATCTTGTTTTGTACCTGAAACGTATGAAAAGGGATCAAATGACATCAAAATATCATTGGAAACGAACTAAAGCTATAGTGAAAATGGCTATTAATAAGTCGAATTCTCAGCTTATCAACACTCCACACTTAAGCTTTGTTCATCCCGAACAAAGTATGAAAATATGTCAAGGTCATGCAAATGGCGAAATGCTAGTGGTGCTATGTTTTTCGTCTATTTGCCCAACTAACTCTCACAAGGTCTCGATCATTATTCCTAAACATGTTAATTTGAAAGTAAAATGAAAATATGTACAATCTAACTAAGGCCCTGTCCACTTTGATTTGTTTTTTTGACTTGTAAGTTAAGATAAGTTAATATCAGTTAAGATAAGTTAAGATAAGTTAAGATAAGTTAATATCAGTTAAGATAAGTTAAGATCAGTTAAGTTACTTTTAACATACCACCATACTATTTATCATACCATCATACTATTCACCATCATCATCATACTATTCATCATCATCATACCATCATCATCATCATACCATCATCATCATCATACTATTCACAATCATCATACCATCATACTATTCATCATACCATCATCATCATACCATCACACTATCCATCATCATACCATCATCATCATCATCATCATACTATTCATCATACCATCATCATCATCATACTATTCACCATCATCATACCATCACACTATTCATCATCATACCAGCATCATCATCATACCATCCTCGTACTATTCATCATCATACCATCATCATCATCATCATACCATCATACTATTCATCATACCATCATCATCATACCATCATACTATTCATCATCATCATAAAATTACTATTCATCACCATAAAATTACTATTCATCACCATCATCACCCCATCATCATCATCAGTATATTACTATTCATCATCATAAAATTACTATTCACCATCATAAAATTATTATTCATCATCATCACCATCATCATAATATTACTATTCATCATAATAATATTACTATTCATCATCATAAAATTACTATTCATCATACCATCATCATACTATTCACCATCATCATAATATTACTATTCACCATCATCATAAAATTACTATTCATCATCATCATAATATTACTATTCATCATACCATCGTCATCATACTATTCACCATCATCATAATATTACTATTCACCATCATCATAATATTACTATTCATTAGTAAATATAAGTTTCAGTTAAGTTAAGATAAGTTAATATCAGTTAAGATAAGTTAAGATAAGTTAAGATCATTTAAGATCAGTTAAGTTTCAGTCAAAGTGGACAGGCCCTAACTCTTTTTCGTAGGCGTTACTAATGTATTTAGCGTATGCATTAAGCCTTTAAACCCCCAGGCTACCCTAGTGGATGAGTTATAGTCTCGTGAGAGTTTTCAGAAAAGGGAATACTCACAAATCCCCAATGCACCTACCCCATGAGAATGAATGCAAGAGTGCTCAACCAAGACGATGATTTCTCAAGGCAAATTCCTCACCCCAAACTAGAACTACCGTCACATTATCATCAAAAGAACTTTTGAATCATTTAAGTACCCTTGAGGTTGTGCATTCAAGATCATCAATTCTAGGGCGATCAAAAGTCTCATCCAAAGATCTACTCATTTTCAAGGTGATACAATAGAGGTATAGTTCTTAGTTTGCACAAAGAGTGTCAATTTCTCACCTATGCTAGCTAGGCTAGTCCATTGGCTCACGACATGGAACTCATTCCCAAGTTTTAGGCGCTTAAGCCATAATCCATAAGGGAAGAGGAGTTCGACAATAGAGTTCTTAATAAACAAGCATAGACCAAATGGTAGTTCCCGTGCAAGCACAAGGGTCGTCCAAGAGTTAATCCAACTAGCACACAATACAAATGATGCACCCGCGCAAATGTAGGATGATGGAAAAACATAAAGTCAAGTTTTAAGTGCTTCTTATTTTCTTTTTCAAATGGCCTTTAGCCTACAAATGCTTTCAAGGAGGAACTTTTCTTCCTAACCCCCGGCGTTTGTATATTTTGGAGCGAAACTTCTCGTGCACTTGAGAAAGTTTTTAGTCGGGGCTTTGCCCTATTTTGACCATGAAAATGAAGCTTTTTTTGGGGGCCTATTTTTTGCCCTCTTTTGTTTTTGACTCCACACTTAAAACTTGACAATATGTTCAAAAAGAGTATGGAATGTGAGGGAACAATCAAGAGTAGGCACTTCATTAGAAAAACTCAAGTCACCAAGGAGCATACAAGAGGTGTAAGTTCTTCATTAGAACCGATATGTATGGCATGAAAGCATGTGAACAATGCGCATTAACCCACTCTACACTTAATTCAAGCTTAGTCCCTAAGCGTAAAGAATGATAAAATAAGGCAAAGGCGCATAGGAACTCCCCTCATTTGAAGAACGGGTTAAAAATCCAATGATATAACTCTTGGGAAATGAGAAGTATTCTCTTGGTTGCAAATGTTGACAAAGAAGGTGAATTTTGGACATGAGAAGAATATGTAGATATATATCATGTAGAGTGAACAACATAAATGGTAAACACCTTCAATATCATCAGAATGTAGCATATAACCAAAGACAAGTCAAGAGTATATCACCAAAATGGCATACATCATCCAAAATTGCGCCAAAAGGCGACTTAACATCCAAAACATTATCCAATGCAATAAGTCAACAAAGTGATACACATGAGAAAACAAAATGAAGCATGGACTCATGATGTAGCATCATTGCCTCTCCGAGTGGTCTCTCTAGTAGTAACTCCATCGACCACCTTCCTGGTATCAGTAAATGGTGTGGAAGGCAAGGGAGAGGCGGCACTTGGGACAGAAGGCACTGCATCAACAGGAGGGGCCTGGAATGGAGCACTCGTATCTCTAATCATAGATAGCAATGTAGATTGTGTAAGGTTGGTGATTAGTCGTATTTATACGACTCGTCGAATCAATTAATACCATTTATTTCAACACTTTTATATGCGAACAGTTACTTTTTAGTGTTGTTTTGCATTACAGGTGTTTCGGAAGCTCTAGGAGGAAACGTGCATTAAAGACGGTGTTTCGCGCCGAAAACATCACAGTGCCAGATCAGACCTTTGGACGCTCGACGGAGATCTAGGAATTGACCGTTGATCAGAAAAATATGAGCTACATGGCGTTGCGTAGCTGCGTCAATCCCTACGACTCTCTAGTTCACACCGAGAGCATCCGAGGTCATATACGAAGTCAAATTCCAGAGTTGAAGTCGGAACTAGCACGCAGAAGAAGGGACCGAACTCAGTGCGGATCGCGTCCACAAGAGACATTAGCGTTAACGCTAATGTTTCTTCCGAATGCGCTGATAATGTTGCTTCCGAACGTGACCAACCGACGAGGTGATGACGTCAGCACGCGTGTGATGACATCAGCAAGCCCGAGATATTGATAATTCTAGCCCAAATTGGATTTGGAAACCCAGTTTATTATAAATAAGAAGATTGGGTTAGAGTTTTCAGTATCAAATCATCAGACAACCATTCGAGACGGCTCTGGAGAGAAGACGTAAGCTTTCGACGAAGAGAAGAATTCTACTTACTTCCATCAAAAATATCTATGTTTATTTTCCATGACTATGAGTAGCTAAACCTTTAATTCGGTTTAGGGTTTCGTTCATTGTGACAATTGTTTTGAGACTTTTTACTTAATGCAATTTCTTGTTTCTCTAGTTCTCGTGCTTAATATCAAGGGCTGAATTGTGAAGCTAAGCTGAGACTTATCCGTAAAGTTTAGCCGAATAATTCAATTCTTATAGTTAATACTTGTTTGTGACTTTCCCGTAAAAATGAGTAAGAACACCTAGATTAAATAATGCCTATCCCGGATTATTGAATTTAGGAGAACTAGAAGTCTAATGCCTTACCCGGATTAGGTTGTGGTGTATTGCCTGAAACGGAATATTTTGGGTTATTGCCTAAACCAGAATAACCACACTTAGAAACTTGAAATTCGATTATTAGCAGTCAATGATAAACATGCCACAATAGAAACCCTAAACTGAATGCTCTCTCTGATAGAATTCTCTTCGCGTTATTTTCCCTTTAGCACTCTTATTTGTTCACAACCCCCTTTTTAATTGCTTTTATAGTTACAGCTTCAACAACCAGCTCTCTAGGGTTCGACCCCTGCTTGCCGCTTTACTAGTTTCTTGTAGGAGAATATAAATATAAGTTTGAGGCGTCAGACGATGCACGTCAAATTTTGGCGCCGTTGTCGAGGAGCTGCGCTTCGGTGAAGCTGTTTCTTTTTTGTTTTTCATTTTTCTATTTTTATTTTATTTAGCTATTTTTAGTACTTCGCTACTTGTTCGCAATGTCTCGTGCAGGTAGCCAAACTAGTGATAATGTCAACAACAACGAGATCGCTCCAGTTAATGAAAACGAAGTCATACCTCCATTCTATGAGGACCCGGAGCAGCTCGTCCGTGCTCACAACCGTGCAGTCAGGGAGGCTCGATAGCTAAATCAGAGGGCACCTGTTGCACAGAATGGTGCTGGTGTAAGGTAGTCGCCTCCACCGCCACGGCCACCGTAGCCGCCAATCCACGTGGAGCCAGAGTATGAAGAGGAATATTACCACGAGCCCACAATGAAGGAGCTGTCTGCTCGACACTTTCAAAATCAGCCATGGTTTATCTACGAAGGACAAGAATTAGCTGAGATAGAGATCAAGACCGCTGTAGTGCATCACCTGCCCAAGTTCTCAGGATGACAAGGAGAGTCAGCCACCAAGCATCTGCAGAGCTTTCATGGCAGCTGCCAGACTCTCCGACCATACGGAGTCTCAGTGGAGGATTTTAAATTAAAAGCCTTCCATTTTTCCTTAACTGACGCTGCTAGCGCTTGGTTTTTGTCTCTTCCTCCAGGTAGCATTAGGACATGGGACACGATGTAGAAGCAATTCTTGGCTAAATACTACCCAGCTGCCAAGGCAATGTAGGTTCGAAGACAGCTACAGGATATTCGGCAAGGGCCTAATGAGTCGATGTACGACTACTTGGAGAAGTTCAATGTCCTAAAATAGAGCTGCTGCAACCTGGGAGTGCCAGAGAAGCTGATAATTGAGTACCTACTTGATGGTCTGAGGCCCTCGACAAAATGCTGCTAGATGCCTCAGCTGGAGGGACCATCTAGAATCTATCCCCAACTGGAGTGCGAAAGATGATTGTAGAGGTGGCCAAGAACGCACGATTCAGAGAAGAAGCAGGCCGTCAAGACGAGTTCAGTAGGAGCAAGAACGTCTCAAGGGATGAAGTTGCACCAGCTTCTGATGAGCTGAAGGAACTGAAAGAGATGGTGAAGATGCTAGTAACAAATTAGGTAGCTCAGGTGAAGGCTTGTGAATTCTACTCGGCGACCGATCACAGAACGGATTCGTGCCCTAGTCTACAGGAGGAGGAGCATGGAGACGTCAATGTTGTGGGAGGTTATCAGAACTACGACAATTGCCCACAATAGCGAAAATTTGAGCTAGCAGCTAATGGGTTCAGCTGGAGAGACATTAGCAATAACATGACAAAGGAGCCAGCCCAGCTGCCCCAGCAGCCTCAGCAATAACAGTATAACCGCCCGCCTTACCATCAACAACAAGGAGGGTATAATAATCAAAGTCAATATCAGCAGCGTGGGCAGAACTGCAACCAGGCAGGCCCTAGTAATCAGAGCCCCAACAAGTCGCTGGAGGACATTGTGAAAGAGCTGGTAGCTAGCACCTATCAATTAGCCGCCACTGTGGCCAAGAACGATGGGGCGATTACAGAACTATCGAAGCAAATGTCCCAGATAGCCACTACAGTTTCTGAGCTAAAGAATGATCCGGGAAGGCTACCGTTGCAGACCATTCCAAACCCTAAGGGCAATGTCAATGCAGTAAGACTCAGAAGCGGGAAGGAATTGAAAGACAGCGAAAAAGAGGCTAAAATAGTGCGGATCGCGCCCGCAAGAGACATTAGCGCGACGCTAATGTCCGAAGCATATGCGCCAGTAACGTCTCCTCCAAATGCGTCCATAACGTCGAGTCCGAACGTGATCCACACTGCCAAAAATTCCAAAACTGACTTTTCTCTTCCGTTTCCCATGCAGGTCAAGGCTCCAAAAAACATATGATCGATAAGGATGTGTGGGAGCTATTTAGCAAGGTGGAAATAAACATTCCACTCCTCTAGGCGATTAAGCAAATTCCGCGCTATGCAAAGTTTCTTAAGGACCTATGCACAAATAGGAGGCGCTCCACTCGCGACGACCAAGAACTGCTCAGTAGAAATGTCTCCGCTATCATTCAGCACAAGGTACCTCCTAAATGTGGTGATCCTGATACCTATACTATTCCTTGCACTATCGGTAACATTAGAATTGAGAATCGCATGCTCGATCTTGGTGCTTTTATTAATGTTCTGCCTTACTCTATATATTCTTGTCTTCGTATTGGTCTGTTAAAACCTGCAGGGCTAACCATACAGCTAGCAGACAGATCATGTAAGCAACCAGAAGGGAAAATTGAGGATGTATTAGTGTAGGTGGGGGAACTGGTGTTCCCCGCTGATTTCTATGTGTTAAAAATGGATAGCAGCGATCTGACAGATCATGCGCCTATTCTACTAGGTCGCCCATTCTTGAAGACGTCTAAGCTGAAGATCGACTGTGATAGCGACACTCTTTCTATGGAGGTGGAGGGTGAAGTAATTCGCTTTGATATTTTTCATGCTATGAAATACCCACCAGAATTCGCTTCGGTGCATGCTCTAGACACGTTGGATGATCTGGTCCAAGAGGTGAAACTGGAGAGGGGAGCAGACCCACTCGAGCTCGCACTCGAGAGAGCAGTATACTTCCACGAGGACTCATACGAGTTCGCAGAGGTCCTACTTGATGCACTAGCTCAGCTGGAAGTCGCAAGACCACTGACACCTAGGTATAAAGTTAATGAGGTTCGATTATTTAAATCTAATGTGTTTCTGCCTTCTACTGTGTAGGCACATGAATTGGAGCTGAAACCTCTGCCTGAGCACCCGAAGTATGCATTTTTAGGGGATGATAACACACTGCCAGTCATCATCAAGAATGAGCTAGAGACAGAACAGGAGACGCACTTGATCGAAGTGCTAAGTCGCCATAAGCTGGCTATCGGATGGACACTTGCAGACATCAGAGGAATTAGCCCAGCTGTATGCATGCACCGTATCTTGTTGGAGGATGGAGCTAAGCCTTCTAGAGAGCCTTAGAGGAGACTGAACCTGATCATGATGGAGGTAGTGTAGAAGGAACTTCAGAAATTGCTGGATGCGGATGTGATTTACCCAATTTCAGACAGTTAGATTGTGAGTCCAGTGCACGTAGTCCCAAAGAAAACAGGGATTACAGTCGAGAAGAATGATGCGGGAGAGATGGTGACTACTAGGATCAAGAACGGATGGCGCATGTGCATCGATTACAGGAAACTGAATGCCGTCACGCGTAAGGATCACTTTCCTCTTCCGTTTATTGACCAGATGCTTGATAGGCTAGCATGTAAGCCTTATTTTTGTTTTCTTGATGGATTTTCTGGTTATAATCAAATTCCCATTGCACCCGAGGAACATGAAAAGACTACCTTCACATGTCCCTTCGGTACGTTTGCATTTAGACGTATGTCTTTTGGATTGTGTAACGCACCCGACACTTTTCAGCGGGTGGTTACTAGCATATTTTCTGACATGATAGGTACATTTATAGAGGTGTTTATGGACAATTTTACTATTTATGGTGACACCTTTGATGCATGCTTGGGTAATTTGAGTAGAGTACTAGAACAATGTGTTTCTATGAATTTGGTGCGCAACTATGAAAAGTGTCACTTTATGGTTACTCATGGTGTGGTTCTTGGTCATATTGTTTCACATGAGGGTATTAAGGTTGACAAGGCAAAAGTTGATTTAATTCTTACTCTTCCCTATCCTTCCACGGTGCGTGATATTAAATCTTTTCTTGGACATGCTAGTTTTTATCGTATATTCATTAAGGATTTCTCGAAAAAGGCTCTGCCTCTATCTAACCTTTTGCAGAAGGATGTTCCTTTTGAGTTTACAGATTCATGTAGGGAGGCCTTCGACGAGCTGAAACAGGCCCTCACCAGTGTGCCCATTATTCGAGCACCAGATTGGGACCAGCCATTTGAGATTATGTGTGATTCTAGCGACTATGATGTGGGAGCTGTACTAGGCCAGAGAGTGGCAAAAAAAGCCAGTAGTGATTTACTACGCTTCAAGAACTCTGGATGCAGCTCAGTGAAACTACTCAACCATTGAGAAAGAATTACTAGCAGTAGTTTTCACCTTGGAGAAATTTTAGTTTTATTTGCTTGGTACTAAAGTAGTTGTGTTTTCTGATTATGCAGCTATCAGGTACCTGATGATGAAAAAGGAGGCCAAGCCGCGGCTGATCAGGTGGATTTTACTGCTACATGAGTTTGATCTGGAGATCAAGGACAAGAAGGGGATAGAAAACACCGTAGCTGACCACCTGAGTCGTTTAGTACGAGAAGAGGATGCCGGATAGATCACAAAGACCTTCCCAGACGAGCACTTGTATGCTTTCACAGGTAAAGTACCATGGTATGCTCCCATTGTGAACTACCTGGTCGGAGGTAAATTTCCACCCTCTTATTCAAAAGCCCAGTGCCTGAAACTTAAGCATGATTCGAAATACTATGGCTGGGATGACCCGTATTTGTGGAAAATTGGCGTAGACCAAATACTTAGGCGGTGTATTCCTGATGATGAAATTGCTTCTGTGCTTAGTTTCTGTCATGAGCATGCATGTGGTGGCCATTTTGGCCCCAAAAGGACTAGCAGAAAAATTTTAGATAGTGATTTCTACTGGCCACATGTGTTTCGAGATGCCTAAGATCATTGTAAGCAATGCGATAGATGCCAGAGAGTAGGTAATGTTTCTGCTAGGAATGAGATGCCCCAAGTGCCTATTTTAGTTAATGATGTCTTTGACATATGAGGGATTGATTTTATGGGCCCTTTTCCTGCATCATTCGGCTATTTATATATTCTTGTCGCTGTGGATTATGTGTCTAAATGGGTAGAGGCTAAGGCTACTAGATGCGATGATGCTAAAACTGTGGTCGATTTTCTTTGCACTAACATATTTTGAAGGTACGGAGTGCATAAAGCCATAATCAGTGATCAGGGGACACATTTCTACAACAAAATGATGGCGGCAACATTGAAGCACTACCACGTTCACCACCGTACTTCTACAGCTTATCGCCCCCAGACGAATGGACAAGCAGAGATCTCTAACCGAGAGATTAAGGGGATTCTCGAGAAGATGGTGAAACCATCCAGGAAGGACTAGAGTCAAAGGTTGGATGATGCACTATGGGCTTACAGGACAGCCTACAAGACACCGATAGGCACCTCACCTTTTCGGTTGGTGTATGGGAAGGCATGTCACCTCCCAGTTCAGCTAGAGCACAAGGCCTTCTGGGCGCTGAAGACGTGCAATTTGGATTTGAAGAAAGCAGAATTGGATAGGAAATTACAGCTATGTGCGCTTGAGGAGCTACGCCTAGAGGCTTATGAGAGTCAATCAGACTACAAGGCGCGAACCAAGCTATACCATGACAAGTTCATCCTACGTCGCTTATTCGAAATTGGCCAACAGGTACTAGTATTTTCATCACGTTTGCGATTCATGCCTGGCAAATTGCATTCTAGGTGGACAGGTCCCTACACGGTGACGAAGGTTTTCAACCACGGAGCACTTGAGCTAGAGAACCCGACGATTGGAAATCGCTTCAAGGTCAATGGACAACGGGTGAAGCACTATCAAGGCGAAGCCGTACCACCTGCTTAACAGTTTGAACTCGAGCCTCCCACTGAAGCATAAATGAGGTATCATTGAGCCAACGACGTAAAACAAAGGTGCTCGCAAGGAGGCAGCCCGGCAAATTTTTGTTTTTCTATGTTTTAGTGTGTTTTTGTGTCATATTTGAGTCTTCTTTAGTTTTTGTTGTCTAACCGTTCTACTTTGACTTGGTTTTTTGTGGAAGGAAGCTATTTTGCAGATGAAATATAGGTACCAAATAGTGCGGATCGCGTTCGACAGCTACATTACAACCGCATCCGGAGTGAACATTACAACCGCGTTCGGAGTAAACATTAGAGCATTGACCACATCATAACGTCTCTTTAGAACGTGGTAGCACGTTGACCTGAGTGAAAACCCCTAATCCGAGCTTCTCTCCTCCATTCCAACTCAACATCAAACGCTCTCACCCAAACGCCCTCGAATCGTCCATCAAATTTGGCAAATTGAACAAGGGTTCGTTATAGGATTGCTCAATTCAACAACCACAATCATTCCCGGAGCTATTCGCTCCATTCGGATCGTTGTGAGACCACAATCAAGGTAAATATCCGTTCGACTTTTATCCAAGATTTGGTTTGTCAAAGTTGGGGTTTGCCTTCTGGACGGTTGTAGGGAGTGTTCGGAGGGTATTTAGTGGATTGTCGTGCTTATTTGGTATTCAAAAGTGTGGGGTGTGTGATTGCCGATCGGAGACCAGTCGGAGAAGACACAGTCCAGATTCCGCCCGTTCGCAAGCTACATTAGCTAGCCGTGTTCGACAGTAACATTACGCATACTGTGTTAATTGAATGCGGCACACTTAACGTCTTAAGCGGGATGCAACGTGCATTGACCAGCGTTGACCAAGTGTAGTTTTCTTCGGTTTTGAGCCATGATCTGATATGCCACCAATAGAGCTACCGTTCGAGGAGTTGTATGCTAAATTTATGGCCAAACGGCACGTGGCCAGCACATTTGTGGAGGCCGAGTTTCTAAGTAACAGTGGGTTTGAAGAGCGGGTCCGAGAGATACTTCGGGTGAGTGGATGGCCAAGCCTTCTCATTCTCACCCATGAGACAGACGTCGAGGACACTTGCGAATTCTTAGCATCCCTCAACTATGTGGGGAGGCAGGACCGTGGGGGTATTCGCTATAGGCACCGAGGTGAGTTTTACCATACTCTCTCTGCACATGTGAAGGATATATTTGGTTGGCTAGCATGTGGGGAGTTTGTTCGTGATGAAGTTCGGTTTGTAGATGCTTGGAACAGAATTAAGGTGGAGGATGAAGGTACATTTCAGCCATCTGATTCGGGGGCAAAATGTATTCAGGATCCTGCATTGTACTATTTGCAGAGGGTGCTGGGAGGCACGCTGTTCGCCAGAGATAGCGGGGGCAACAAGGTGACCTTCCCTGATATGATATGCCTTAATGCCTTTGACCTAGGGCGGTCGATCGACTTCTTCCACCTAGCATGCCATTTCTGGGAGAACCGCACGTCGGCAGGACCTATAACATGTGGAGGGATGATCACCTATATGCTACGCCGTCTGCACAGGTAGCAACACTTGGAGACTCATCAGTACATCCCTCCAGCTGAATTTAACATTGAATACTTCAACAGTTGACACACTATTCGTAGGCATCCCTGCAGGAGGGAGCAGTACGCCTGGACGTACCACGATGACCCGATATATCACACAGCTATGCCCACTGATCGGCGCCCCACTTTCGCACCTAGGGACAGACCTGAGTCCTCATCAGCTACTGCTCACCGAAGACAGACTCGAGAGGCAGGAGAGTCCTCCACAGCTCGACAAAGACGTGCGAGAGCACTAGAGCCACCAGCAGTTGTTCCTCCTAGGCAGCAGCTAGACATGGCCTTCAATTTGGCTACAGCTTTACAGTTTATTCTGCCACCTGGGACACATCCAGTACCTACCCCACCTGGATGGGAGTTCAGAGATCCAGTTCCTCCGGAGTTTGCTATTCCTCATCCAACATCATCGTCGGATTCCGACTAGGGGAGTACCTATTTTCCTTTCCTTTTTCTTTGTTTCTTTTTTCTCTTTGTCAGAGTCAGTCTGTTTGTGTGTTTGCATTGTCTGCTGTCTTTGAACTAAAGTCATACCGTGAGGACACAGCTTGGTTCAAAAATGTGGGGTGGGAGAGTCAGTTTGTTGCGTCTGCACGTTTATTTCTGTTTTCTTGCATATTGTACTGTGTCTGCACGTTTCTTTTAGAAAACAAAAAACAAAAAATGAATGAAGTATGAAATTTCTTTGTTTTTGGGATATGCAGAAGTGAATTATGAGTTTGTGAAATTTATGATACCGATTACATGTATTTTTTCTCATGAAATCTGAATTATGTGACTACATGTGAATTTAACCCACTACATGCCCTTTTGAGTTGAGATAAACAGGGATGTGGAGTTGATAGCAATGTCCTAGAGAGACTTGACGAAGCATTCAAAGGACCGAAATTCAAGTTATATGGTTGTATGGACTTTGTGGAGGCTAGCACTTTGAGACAATATGGTTCAGAGTTAGCTCCGCTGCTGTAGCGTCTATGTAGGTAGGCGGGACGGGAAAACATACCGTCCTATCTCTAGTCCGAAGTAACCGGGAAAAAAAGTGGGTGACCCTCATCTTGACTCGCGTCAAAAAGGGAGAGGATGAGAAGGAGCGAGGAGGTATTTTCATATGCTTGCGGTCGATGATTGGACCTCTCAAAAGGAAAGAAGGACAAGCTATTCACAATAAGGAGCAAAGCTCAAGAAAAAATTGGCCACTTGTGAAGTCTCATACAACAAAAAGTGAAGTACATCATTCTTACATCAAGAGCCAAAGGCCAAAGAAAGTCACTACAAAAGCTGTCCAACCAAAAAAAAGCTCAGAAAACCTTGAAGCTCGAATGAATCACGTGCAAGAAAAAGCAATGAAGTGTAACCATATAACCAGAATTCGGGACAGCGAATGCAGATCATGAGTCTAAAAAGGACTATCTCCCATTCATCCGAATTGATTTGAATCTCAGCTCAAACGGTAACATGTATCAAGTTAATTCTGTGTTAAGCATGATGATTTGAGTAACGATTGAACCTTGCATGGAAAGGAGGAATTTAGACTATCAACTCGTGTTCATGTAGTATTATCCAGGACGTCGAAGAAATTGTGGTGTTATATTTGCTTTCTTTCTATGACTTAGTACTTGTTCGGGACAAACAAGTTTAAGTGTGGGGTGGTTTGATGAGTCGTATTTATACGACTCATCGAGTCAATTAATCCCGTTTATTTCGACACTTTTATATGCAAACAGTTACTTTTTATTGTTGTTTTGCATTACAGGTGTTTCAGAAGCTCTAGGAGGAAACGTGCATTAAAGACAGTGTTTCGCGCCGAAAACATCACAGTGCCAGATCAGACCTTTGGACGCTCGACAAAGATCTGGGAATTGACCATTGATCTGAAAAATAGGAGCTACATGGCGTTGCGTAGCTGACTCAATTCCCTACGACTCTCTAGTTCACACCAAGAGCATCTGAGGTCATATAGGAAGTCAAATCCAGAGTTGAAGTCGGAACTGGCATGCAGAAGAAGGTACCAAACTCAGTGCGGATCACGTCCGCAAGAGACATTAGCGTTAACGCTAATGTTGCTTCCGAACGCGCCGATAACGTTGCTTTCGAATGTGACCAACTGACGAGGCGATGATGTCAGCACGCGTGTGATGATGTCAGCAAGCCCGAGATATTGACAATTCTAGCCCAAATTGGATTTGGAAACCCATTTCATTATAAATAAGAAGCTTGGGTTTGAGTGTTCAGTATCAAATCATCAGACAACCATTCGAGACGGCTTTGGAGAGAAGATGCAAGCTTTCGACAAATAGAAGATTTTTCTACTTACTTCCATCAAAAATATCTGTGTTTATTTTCCATGACTATGAGTAGCTAAACCTTTAATTCGGTTTAGGATTTCGTTCATTGTGACAATTGTTTTGAAACTTTTTACTCAATGCAATTTCTTGTTTCTCTAGTTCGTGTGCTTAATATTAAGGGATGAATTGTCAAGCTAAGCTGAGACTTACCCGTAAAGCTTAGCTGAATAATTCAGTTCTTATCGTTAATACTTGTTTGAGACTTTCCCGTAAAAACGAGTAAGAACACCTAGATTAAATAATGCCTATCCCGGATTATTGAATTTAGGAGAACTAGAAGTCTAATGCCTTACCCGGATAAGGTTGTGGTGTATTGCCTGAAACGGAATACTTTGGGTTATTGCCTAAACCGGAATAACCACACTTAGAAACTTGAATTTCGATAATTAGCAGTCAATGATAAACATGTCATAATAGAAATCCTAAACTGAATACTCTCTCTTATTAAATTCTCTTAGCGTTATTTTCCCTTTAGCACTCTTATTTGTTCACAACCCCCTTTTTAATTGCTTTTACAGTTACAGCTTCAACAACCAGCTCCCTAGGGTTCGACCCCTGCTTGCCGCTTTACTAGTTTCTTGCAGGAGAATATAAATATAAGTTTGATGCGTCAGTGACGCGCGTTAGTTGGCTAGGCAATATAAATGGTTCCTCTTCTTGAAGGTCTTCTTCTTCCTCTCCGCCGCATCTCTAAGCTCCTTCTTGTGTGGCTTGTCGTCCTCCTCCCAAGTGCCATCCGCCTTAAGGAGACGCATGTGCTTCAAGGTAGGTAAATCTAGGGTCATCTTGGATGGCTCGGGGCATCCATCATGGCCAAAGGTGAAGTTACACCTCATGGCGATCAGAGTAATCATCGACCCTCCTCCTAAGGCAGAATTCCTCAATGTCTCCTTCACAATACTCTCAAAATGGGAGGAGAGGATAGCAAGCCAATCGAGCCCAAAACCCCTATCTATTGCCATCATCAACTCTAAATCAGGGGTCGTCACTACCCTAGCCTTCTCTCCGCGAGTGTTGATACCAATGGCAACGATGTGATGAATGACCTTCCAAATCGGAAGGGTGATGGACGAGGAGTTGTAGGAGGAAACAAACCACTCATGTCTCCCTGAAATGTCCCTCCAGAATCTACTCCTCACATGTTCATTCCGACTAATCACATCTCCTCCCGAAAATGGAAAACCGAGCCATTTGATGGACCATATTTATATGATTCATTAAGATAGTTAAACCCACCAAATTAGACACTTTGTCTATACAACTTTTACTTGTTAGTTTCACTTTTGTTCTACAGGCTATTTCGAGGATTAGAGATGAAACGAGCTAAAAAAGAGTTCTTAAAGCTAAAAATGGATTACAAGTCATTCCAGGCCACGACCAGATTCCGGCTTTACAACCTTCATGAACCCAACGTGGAATCACTCAAACATGTCCCAATGACTTGTTCCAAACCTCAACAAAGATCAAGAACTCAACTCAATGCAAAGTCTAGCCACCCATGTGCAAGGCTTGTGCCTTGTCTTTTGATTGCAACCAAGAAGCAACCATGATGCAACCAAGCTCTAATCGGAGTTGAGGGGGAACCGATGGCTTTTTGGAGACAAATATCACAACCCACTCACTTCCTCCTCCACCTCATGGCCGGCGGCTTTGGCTTGGGGAGTGACACATGGCCGGCGGCTTTGGGGAAAAGCCACCTATGGCCGGCGGCTTTGGCTCTCCTCCTCTCCCCCTTTGCCATGTGTTTGGCCCTCATCCTCTCCCCTTGCCTATAAATACCACATTCCCTCTCCTTTGTTCAATGTCCCAAATTGTAGTCTTAAGTCTCATAGTCCTTGTAGAAAATCTCTCTAGATTTTAGGCACAATCCTTGTAAACACTTTACTTTGATATTGGAAGCTCCAAGTTTGTTCTTGAGTACTCTTGTTGGTTCTTGAAGTGCTCAAGCTTTTCCTTGTCTTTTACTTTCAAAAAACTTTACTTTTTGTCTTTCGAAAACCTTTACTTTTCAAGCACTTAGCTATGATGTCCTCTTCCATGGATAATCATAGCTAAACCCTTCATTCGGTTGAAGGGGTGTGCTTGTATCAAAACATGTTTTAGACCCTTCTCTTAGTGCCTCTATTGTGTTTAAACTTGTTCTATGTGCCTTATATTAGGTTAGAACACTATTAGTTGAGTGGAGGCTCGAAGGAGCAAAGCTCTTCCATGGGGTTCGTGAACATACGTGGTTAAGTGGAGGCTCGAAAGAGCAAAGCTTTTCTGTAGAGTTCAACCTCTTTAAAACACCACTTGGTTGATCGGAAATGATTGATCAGGTGGATGCACATAAGGCTAAGATACTTCGAAAGGAGGAATTAGCCTAAATAGAACAAGTGTTCTATGTCTTGAAAAGGACTAGACGGTGTGGCAAGTTGAGTGCTAGAAATAGTCTTGATACATTTTAAACACGTAGTATGATCATTAGAGGTCGATGATGAACAGATTTATAATACAAGGCCCCTAAAACCGAATCCTGTCCTTTAATTAAAACATCACCTGTCACTTTACTTTCAGTCTCATTATCAACTGCTGATTTTCAGTCATTTACTTTCAGTACTTTAATTTCCGCACATTTACTTTCAGTAATTTACTTTCTGTCGCTTATTACAGACCCTTTCAATATCAGTCCATACCAAAAGTATATTGATTAGTCGATATTGAATTCGACTGTTCCAGCAATTTACTTTCAGTAATTTACTTTCTGTCGCTTATTACAGACCCTTTCAATATCAGTCCATACCAAAAGTATGTTGATTAGTCGATATTGAATTCGACTGTTCCAGCACTTTACTTTTCAGTATTTACTTTCAGTCCTGTATTTACTTTCTTTACTTTCAGTCATTACTTTCAGTACTAAAATCACAACCAACCCCCAACTGTCTTATTTAATTTTCCATTTTCGAAAGAACAACTATTCACTAATTCCCTTGGGTTCGACCCCTACTTACCGCTTTACTACCCAATAGTAAAGTCACGAGTAGCGGACTTATAAATTAATTGTACACATTGCCTCGCGACAAGGCAGTGCTGTCACCATTCCCTAATTATCCCCTCCTCAAATCGGAACTCTCTTCCACCCAAAATAAATCTCCAATAAGTTATCCTCTTCCCCTCCCTTTCAACTTCCAAAGAGCATGTAAACTCCTCCACTACCCTTTGATAACAATCGGGATCATCTAATAAGAGAAAACCAAGCCCACATCGGGATAATAATGATCGTACCTCTTCACCGATGCGAAGGTGGTCAAGTGTCCCCAAGTCTAGGTAGAGTGTGGCTACAACTTCTTTTCCCACTCTAGTGACTACCCCGAGTCTCTCTGTGAATCTGACATCGCGGAATGCTAGAGGCTCGGTGAATGGGTAAGGTGTAGGCTCGGGTAGAGGTGACTCCATAGGTCCATCCCTCGGTAAAATGGGAACTAGTGCAGTGGGAGGTGCACTAGGTGTAGCTGCAGGCTCTAATGGTGGAGAAGGAGCTCTAGGTGGTGGAGGTGCCGGAGTGGTTCTCATCTTTGTCGGCTTTTTCGTTGCGGCACCCCTTGAGGATTTGCTCTTCTTCTTCAGTGGAGGGCTAGGAGAGGGTGACGGAGAGTCCATTTCCTCGTTAGAGGATAAGATATCATCTCTTAATACCCTCTTCTTCCGGTGTGAAAGAGGAATGTCGTCCTCGTCACTCTTGTATCGTTCCTCGATGGAAATGTCCGGGGAGGGTTCCCGGGCAATCCCCTTGCCTTTTGACTTGGATTTGGACGAAGAACCACCTTGAGGCATGATTGGAATGAGGAGAGACAAAAAACTGAGTTTTTGAAACAGCAAAAGAATTCAGCCAGTCGACTAAATGGGAAATAATTTTTTAGCCGATCAGTTGGCTGGGTGATTTTAGGCAAAGCTCGGGTTTTCTTCTGCGGGGGCGGCGACTGAAATAGGGATGCCGAGGAGTGGTTTAGGTAGCCGAACTGGTGTTTTAATGGAGGGATGAGGAGATCGGAGGATGTGGTTCCGTCGGGGTCAGGAATGGAGATGTGGTTGGTGCTGCTGGTCACGGATGGGATGGCGAGACTGAGGCAGGATGATGGCGAGGGTGGCGGAGCGGTTGGAAGGTGGCCGGAGTAGGCTTGGGTGAGGTCGGCTGGTGGTGTTGGTGGGGGGAAAGGTCGGCTGGAGTGGTCGGGTGAGGATGGAATGAGGTTTAAGAGTTGGGCTGAGTTTTGGATACGCAACATCCAGGCAACCGACTCATATGGCCAGCCGACCGGCTGGATTTGTGCGATATGAGGTTAGTCTGATTGATCGATCAAGCCGGTCGGCTGATTACAGGCTGCTTACTAGCCGACTAACTGGAGACAGGGTTCAAGCAGTTTTTCCATGTTTTGACTCCAACGATTTTTCGATTCTGGCCTGAACCCAACTCCACACTCTAGATTTTTACTCCACAAAATGAACGAGCATCACTCAAGATTCACACAAAACTCAATACAAACCGGCGTGCGTCCCCAAGAAATTTCTAGCATTCATGTGGTTTTGAACAAAAAGCAAGCTAGAATCACACACTCCACACTTAAGACATCACCCACCATTTACAAATTATATGCAAGCATCATAATACACCAAGCACATCTAGTCATGCATTCAAAATCATCCTAACACCAGGTCCACTCCAAAAGTTCAAAACATGCATGCCACACATATATGAAAATTACTTGTGCATAGATGGACAACTCACAAACCGGGTTACCTTCCGCTAGGGCCTAGTTTAATGTCTTGGCAAAGACCGAGCCGAATCTCTCCATGTCAAGAAACACACTTGAGGAGTCCTTTGCTAGGATCCCTCCTCAACCGGACTTGTAGAATATTGGAGGAGTCAATCCGGATTCTTTGAAGAGTTGCATGCAACTTGCTTAATAGTTCTTTTTCTTTGGCTCTAGCGTGGCCGGTGGGCTTGGGAGGCAATATAGTAGTTATCTTTTTCCGAGTGTCCTCTAAAAATCTTCCACTTCTAAGGGTTACCGCCTCACAATGTTCCACATGGTGAACCTTTGATAAAGCCATCTCATCAAGCTCTTCCATCTCTAGCAATTCATCCTCTAATGTCCCCTCATTCCCTATATATATATGGCATTGCAATACTCTTTTTGGCCTTGCTCGGGTTGAGCCGGTAATTTCCCTAGTGCTCTCGTAGAGGACTCGGCTCGTTGGGTGATTTGGTTCTCGAGCATCTTGTTGTGGGCTTCTATCCTTTGGTTGGTTTGTCTCATTTCCATCAATTGAGCTTCCATCTCATCTTGTTTAGCGTTCATCTTCTCTTGGTGAGCAAGGAGTCTAGTCAACATTGCCTCAACTCCGGAGGGTTCATTTGAAGTTTGTGAAGGATGGTCAACTTGTTGGTAGGGCCTTTGAGCTTGAGCTTGGTATTGTTGGCCTTGGTATTGGTTCCTTTGTTGGAATTGGTTCTTTGGTGGGAGATTATTGTTATTTTAAGTTGGCTTGGGACCAAAGTCGGGAGGTGTAGGATTTGTGGTCTTGTATGAGAAGTTTGGATTATTTCTCCAAGCGGATGAAAACTTTGGGGTAGTGTAGTTGGATTGGGAATTTTGGCCTTGAAAATCAGCATTATACTCTCTCCCTTGGTTTCCACCAACATAGTTCGCTTCTTCATACCCATTTCTACCTCCATCCCTTTGAACCAAAGGGTAAGAATTAGTATCGTGCTGATAGACTTCAAATATGTCGCACCCTTAGCTCATTGAGTGGCCCCTTGCGGAAATTTGCATTTTATCAAATTTCTCCGAGAGGTCTTCAAATTTTCTAGCTAAAGAATCATAGTCCCTTGTGCTTACGGCCTTTGCTTCATGTCTTTCCCCCTTCCTTCTCAGGTTTCCTCTTTCACTTGCCCACATGAAGTAGTTATTGGTGATCTTCTCGATTACCTCATATCCTTCTTGAGGTTCAAGCTCCATGATAGCTCCTCCCGCGGTGGTATCAAGTGCAAGCCGCGAGGGACCATCAACACCTTGGTAGAAGGTATGGAACACGAGGAGGCAATCTAGGTTGTCATGTGGGTAAAGCCTTTGATACTCCTTGTATCTCTCCCAAGCTTCATAGAGCGTCTCTCCATCCATTTGCTCAAAATTCATGATTTGACTCCTATAGTAGGCCGTCTTGGATGGAGGGAAATACTTGTTGAGGAATGCAACGGCAAGCTCCTCCCAAGTGGTGAAACTATCCGGCGTTTGCCTTCTTAACCAATCCCTAGCTCTGCCCGCGAGTGAGAAAGGGAACAATCTCAAGAGTTTAGCATCCTTGGAGACCCCATTGATCTTGAAAGTATCACAAACTTCAAGAAATGTAGTCAAATGAGAGTTCGGGTCCTCATGGTCTCTCCCCGAGAATTGGTTAGATTGAACCATTTGGATTGTCGAGGTCTTCAAGTCGAAGTCTCGATTGTCCACCGCGGGGACGAGGATTGGGGACCTATAACCATAAGCATTGGGAACGGCGTAATCTTTGAGGACCCTTCTAGCTTGGGGCAATTGTTGAAGAGGGCCTCGAGGAGGTGGAGGAGGTGGAGGTCTATCATCCATGATTGAAGTAGTGGTTTCTTGAGTGTTCAATGTTGATCCTTTAGCCTTGGTTGTTTTACTCCTTGTGAGGTGGGGGGTCAACGATATCTCTTATGGGTTGATTTAAATCTCTATCCACAATTTGGGTAAGCTTCTTTGTCTTAGGTGGCATAAAAAAATGCACCTACAAGGGGAAAAAAACAACAAGACAAGTGAGGATAGTGGAATGAACTCAAGAATCACAAGTAGGGAAACAATAAAAGAAAAACATGGAATAGTCGAAGTACTAAATGATTCGTTCTAGGGACAATCTAGCCATCACTCCCCGGCAACGGCGCCATTTTGACAATTGTAATTTTTGTATAGTAAAAATCAATTTATATTTGACCGGTAAGACCGGTGTGAAACCCAATGGAGCAATTTGCTTGTGCGCTAGGAGAATCAAGTTTTCAACTTGGCTATTCCTTCAAATCGATTATGAGATGGTTTCCAATTTAAAACTAACAATGAAATGGTTTCAAGGTGGTTTTAATTCAATTCAAGAGAGAGTTTCAAGGGGTTACTCCCCTCCTTGGCATTTCCCAGTGATCACGTACACAAGAGTTAAGTCATTCATAGGTGTCAATTGGTTTAGAACCTAGCTTAGACTAAGATAGACAAATTCTCATTTTATTCTAATCCTAGTCAAGCCATCCTAATTAGAACCTCACTTTCTCAAGATATTGATTCACTCTATAGCACTATTATCATTGGAATCTCTCCCAAGGTAATAAATGCTATAGGCATTAAGTTCTAGTTAGCCTCACATCTAAACATTTACTCTCATAAACACTAGTTTTGATCATTTCCACCATATCCAAATCATCACTAAGCTTTCTCAATACTTAGATCAAATTCTAAGACCAACATGTCACTTAGGCATTTTATCAAACACTTGGTAACATGTCATAGATTGAGCATTTAGTGAAAATGAAATCAACACCATAGATTGTATATTCAATGTGTATACATGATCATCAACATAAGAGTTTCACATTGTATATCAAACACTTGGTAACACACAATGATTGTAGCATTGCCAAAAGTAACCGACACACTTGAATGGCCTCCATTGACGTGAGGCTTGAATGACTTAGACCTTTGACTTTCTATAAGAACCTTCCAACTTGATGATGCATATTTATCAAGTTGAATGACTTAGACTGTTAGATTTTACGGCATGTAGTTTGGCAAAACTCTGTGTAGTTGTTTAAGTTGTTGTACAAGGAAGAGTTCAAGGCCAGAGAGACAACCGAGGTGGAACAACAATGGAGCAGCAAATGTTTCCTAATCCATATTAGGCAAGTCGGTGCTACTGATACATTGAAGATACGATGCAGATATTGATGGCAGTTGGCGCAAATAAATGATGCATTTCTAGAAGTCGGTTGAGGGAGTTTAGGAAGTATATGCACATGGAGATTACTTAGAGAAGAAGATAATCGAAAAGTTTCTTAAACGAGTTGATGATATATTGAAGATTATCTACAAGAATTCGCAAGGATTTAGGAATGTTTCCCAAAAGATTTAGGAAAAATTTCCTAAAGAGATATGCGGTTGAAGATTGGAAATCTTAGTCTTCTATGATCTCATCTGCCCCTATATAATGAGGGCTGAGGCCTTTGTTTCTCTCAGCACTCACGGAGATATTATTCACTCACATATTGTGATCGGGAGGTGGAGGCAAACAGCCAGCGATATTATCATTCCAATAAGATCACGACGCTCGGAATCAATCTGTTCTAGTGCTCTTCCGACTGATCGTGGAACAACTCAATGACATATGCACTCTTGATGTTGCTGCGCATTCTGCGGAAGGCACTGATCTTCATGGAGGATCATCTGGTGGGATTGGAGAGAGGCTCTGATCTAGGGGGAGCCTATACAGCAATTACTAGAGTGTTAGAGGCTCCGACAGTTTAAGAGGGATTCTGTAAACGTAAGCTCATGTACTTTAAACTCAACATATTGAATTGCTTTCCACCGGGCTGAGGATAAGCCCCACCAGATGTAGGCTCGTTAGCACCGAAATGGGTAACAATATTACGTTTCGTTATTTTCGCACTGCACTGAAGTTTATTAGCTTAATATTCTGCGAGTTGTTCTAGTTATTGTTCGATATACATCTAGAACAACATCTCAACTTACGCGAAAGTATTTCATTTGGTATCAAAGCAATTACTCAACACACAGAGTGAGATCTGAAGGCTATTGAGATGGGTTTGAGGGAAGGGCAAAATATTTCACGACCACCGCTGCTGGAAGCAAACAAGTATGGATACTGGAGGGTAAGAATGAAGGCGTTCTTGAAGTCATAGGATAAATTGGTCTGGAAAGCTGTTGAACAAGGGTGCACACATCCAGTGACTATTGATGAAGGTGGCGAAGTGGTTGCACTCACTGAAATCAGATGGACTGAGGGACAGAAGAATGCTGAAGCCGCAAACTTCAAGGCGATGAATGCTATATTCTTAGGAGTGGATAGTAAGAATTTTAAGATGATATCAACGTGTGAAATTGCTAAGAAGGCTTGGGACATATAGCAAATAGCTCATGATGGTACGAAAAAGGTCAAAATATTCAGAATGGAGATAGTCACGTCAGAATTCGAAAGTCTGAAGATGAAGGAGGACGAGACCATCGCTGACTTCAACACAAGGGTACTTGACATATCTAACGAATCATTTGCACTTGGAGAGCCCATTAGCGAAGAGAAGCTGGTAAGAAAGGTGCTAAGGTCACTTCCAAAACAATATGCCATGAAGGCTCTCGCAGTCAAGGAAGCACATGATGTGACAACTATGAGGCTGGATGAACTGATGGGATCACTGCAGACTCATGAGATGGAGATGGATGAAGAGGAACAACACATGAAAGTTAAGAGTGTTAGTCTGAAATCTGAAGTTACTGATGTTCAGAACAAAGAAGAGGAGATGTCTGAACAACAATGTGCTATGTTGTCGAGGAACTTTGGAAAGTTTATGAGAAGAATGAACAAGAAAGGTTCAGAACCAGGTTAATCATCCAACTCAAGATTCCAGAAGGAAGGGAAGTTTCAGAGAAGGAACAAATCTGGAGATTATGGCTAGGACAACAAAGGCAAGGGAATCCAATGCAGAGAATGCGCAGGCTACAGACACATTCAGGCAGAGTGTGTGAACACACGCAAAAGAAGAAAACATATGTTGTCAACTGGAGTGACAGTGAATCTGATGAAGAGAATCAGGAAAGTGTGTTCAACTACAACTTTGTGGGTCCAGCAAGCTGTGTCATCCAGGAAGGAGAAAGAAGTAAAGGAGTAGAGTCAAAATCATCCTCTGAGAATCCTACCGAGTACTCGAGCTACAGTGACGATAAAGAAATCATTGAGGAACGTATTGCAGAAAAATACAAGGAGTTGTTTGACCAGTGGCTGGAAAGAGCAAGAAGCTCCGGTGTAACTTGACAAATCTGAAAGAAGAAGAAAAACTATGGGAAGAAGCTGCGATACTAGTTGCTCAAAAGGTGGAACATCAGCAGATGATTACAGACCTTAAGATGCAGATGAAAGAAGTTAGAGATGACCCATCTGAACTAGCTGCACAAAAGGATGAGCTACTAGCAGTTGTGTCGTCTTTAAAGATTTAGATAGAGAAGACCAAAGACAATCATCCTGGAATGATTGATGAGCTGAAGAAGAAGAAGAAGAATGCTGCACTAAGTCGAAAAGAAGTAATTCTACTTAATACTATTGATGCCTTGCATTGTCAGGTTGAGAGAGACAAACTTGTCCATGAGGAAACTTTAGAAGAGCTGAACAACCTGAATAAGTCAGTCAAGATGCTCAATTCTGGTGCCAAGAATCTAGACTCTATTCTGGGGGCTCAAAGGACAGGTGATGGCTACCAAGGTCTTGGTTTCCCTGGCACATCTGGCTCTAGGAAAACCACATTTGTGAAAGCTGAGTCGCGTATCTACAAGGAACCCACTATCCACACCCTCAAAGAAGAACAAGAAGGGTTCCTCCAAGAAGGCTAGACAACCAAAGGTGCTATTACTATAACAGAGTGGGACACACCAAACCAAGGTGTCAGGAATTCCACAAGTTTCTCAGAAAGATGGACCAAGTGCCTAAACCTCGTGTGAAATAATGGTGTTCCCTTGAGTGGCATGTATTTGGCAAAACGCCTTTAGACTGTTCGAGCAGGAGTTCAGGGGGAGTTCGAACACATCCTGGTACACATGTACAGCGTGGAGAAGACGCAAGGATGTTTTCCATAAGGTTCTAAAGATCGAAGATCTTTTCGAACTGAAGTCGGACAGCGAAGATTTTGAGCCTCAGATATTCAAATGAATATCTTCACATCAAATTGAAGGCGGCGTGGCTGACTTGTCGAGGAAGTTATCTCATGATCTTCCCAATCGATTTGATAAAGATACACATCGAAATATTTAGGAATATTTCCTAAATATTTGATGAGATATCTAGAGCAGATTTTGGATAGCGCCCGCGCATATAAATACATAGCTAGGGTGTCCATAATCTGTATCGCTTTCAGAATTACAGATACACACGAGTGCACTCTACCGATTGGAGAAGAAGAAAGCGATGGCCGTTTGTTTTTCCCCACTGGAAATTCATCGGTGCAAGTTCAGTCTAATCCGTGTGCTATTCAGACTGACTGGAGTTGATCCTACTGCAGTACACAACAAAGACCAATCATCTTTCGAGAGAAAGCGACCAAGCTTCAAGAGAAGGCCGAGCACGTTCGGACAGAAGGTTCGGACAAAGGGGATCGTGGTAAGCTGAGGCGAACCAAGATTGCAATATGAGAGACGGAGGATTAGAGGCTAGGCAATTACGAAAAGTAAGCATAAGTCTACGTGTAAGCTCTAATCTCGTAATAAAGATTTGTGTCCCTTTAGGGTGTGGGAAATCCCCACAGAGTAGGTAAAGCCGAACTGTGTATCAATTTGTGTGTGCCTCTATTCTGTTTGTGTGCGGAACTGTTTCAACGGTGTTCCAGGTCTGTCTCGTCTACACCTTAAACAGTATCTTAAACATGTTACATAATTTCAATTGGTATCAGAGCAGAACACTCGACACACTGAGTGGGATCCTGAACTGTTCAAGATGACCTTGAAGGAAGGACAAAGCACCACCAGACCCCCACTGCTTGAAGGATCAAACTATGCCTCCTGGAAGCCCAAGATGAAATCTTTTCTCAAATCTCTTGATGAAAGGGCTTGGAAGGTAGTCTTGACTGGATGGACTGAACCTACGATGGAAAATCTCACTGGAGAAGTTGTTCCAAAACCAGAAGCTCTATGGACTGAGGCAGATGACAGAGCATCCGTGGGAAACTCTAAGGCCATGAATGCAATCTTCTCTGGAGTAGATGAAAACGTGATGAAGCTGATCATCAACTGTGAAGTGGCAAAGGAGGCCTGGGATATCCTTCAAATGGCTTATGAAGGCACGGACAAAGTTCGCAACTCATGGACGCACTTACTGAAAGTAAGTGCAGAAAGTAAATGTACTGAAAATAAGTGCGGAAAGTAATTGTATTGAAAGTAAAGGTACTGAAAATAAAGACTGAAAGTAAATGTGCTGAAAGTAAAAGTTAGGTGCTGAAAGTAAAGTTAGTGACTGAATGTAAAGGTACTGAAAGTAAAGTTAGGTGCTTGAAAGTAAAAGTTAGTTGCTGAATGTAAAGTACTGAATGTAAAGGGTACTGAAAGTAAGTAGTTGAAAATAAGACAGAAAGTAGAATGAAGAGTTGGTGTTTTAATGAAAGGAAAGGATTCGGTTTAGGGGCCTTGTATCATAGTTCCGTTCATCATTGACCGCTAATGATCATACTAAGTGTTCAAAGGTGTGGGTTGTTCCATTTCAAGATACAACCCGTAAATAGGCCATTTCAAGCGCTTACCACACCGTCTAGTCCATTTCAAGACATAGAGCACTTGTTCTAGCTAGACTAATACCCCATTTCAAGGTATATTAGCCTATGTGCAGTCACTTGATCTCTCATTTCCGATCAAACCAAGCGACTTAAAGAGAGGTTGAACTCCACGGAAAAGCTTCGCCATTTCAAGCATCCACTTAACCGTGTATGTTCACGAACCCCATGGAAGAGCTTTGCCATTTCAAGCATCCACTCAACCATGTATGTTCTACCCGAATGTATGGCACATAGAACAAGTTTGAACACAAAAGTAGCACTAAGAAAAGGGTCTAAAAACGGTTTTATGATACAAGCAGCCCTTCAACCGAATGAAGGGTTTAGCTACAAGTATCCATGGAAGTGGATATCATAGCTAGTGCAAGAAAAGTAAATGGTTTCGAAATCAAAGACAAGGAAAGTAAGGTTTTGGAAAGTAAAACTCAAGAACAAACTTAAGAACAACAAGAGTACTCAAGAACAAACAAGAGTACTCAAGAACAAGAGAGAAGTTGGAGCTTTTGATATCAAAATACAAGTGTTTACAAGGATTTGTGCCTAAAATTCTAGAGAGATTTGAGGAGTATGAAGTAGTGATGATGGATTAGGACTAATGGATGATATTCAAGGAGGGGTGCTCCTCCTTTTATAGGCCATAAGAGGCGGTTGGGAGGAGGTGAGTGGAGTAGGATATTTTTCCTCCCACTTGCTCCGGTTCTCCCTCAACTCCGGTTTGGTCTTGGTTGCTCTTCGGTTGGAACTTGGTTTGAGCCAAAGGGTGCACATGGCAAGGCACATGGGCGGCTAGGGCTTGGGTGAGCCAAGGGGCATCCACTTGAGCTCTTGAACTTGGTTGAGGCTTGGGACAAGTCACTTGGACTTGGTTGTGGCTTAGTTTCAATCCAAAGGTCAACCGAAGTGAATAGTATAACCTAACCAGGAAAGAAGTAGTTTGGTTGGACTTCGCCGGATTTTGACCGGAGTAGGCTAGAACTGACCGGAGCATGGCTGTGGTTGGACTGGGCTTGATCAGAGCACCGCCGGAGGTTCGTCGGAGGTCGCCGGAGTTTGGCCGGAATCTGGCCAGAGCTGCCAGAATTTTGGCCGGAGGTGATTGGGTCGAGGACCATGGATTCTGAATGACAAGGCCAAGATAAACATGTTTCATCAAGGAAGTTAGGCCTGATTCTGGCCGGAGCATGGTCATGGCCCAGGGTTGAAGTTTTCCTCGGGCCCTTGGTCGACCGAGCTCGGGCGCTGCTCTCGGGCGGGGACCTGGTTCTCTCGGACGCGGGTCTCGGTGCTCTCGGACGTGGGTCTCGGCGCTGGCCTTGGATGGCTCGGTAATGGTTCTTGGCGCGCCCGGATAGGATCCTCGGACGCAGCTTGGGACCGCTCGGCGCTGGTTCCCGGGCACGTCCGACATTGTAGCTCGGCACTCCCAGCACTGGCTCCTGGGCGCTCTCGGCACAGTCGGCACAGGTGCTCGGCACTCCCGGTGCAGGAGCCTGGGACGCGGCCTGTGGTACCCGGTACTTCCTCTCGGTCCCTAGCCTGCGGTACCCGGGTGCCTGGCTGGGGTCCCTCGGTCCTGGGTGAATTTCCTCGGGCCCTGGTTGTGATTTCTCGGCCAGAAATGTTTGGCAATCCTTTTTAGCTTAAAAACCCCCTTTTTAGCTCGTTTCTTCTCTAAACCTCAAAATACCCTGTAGAACAAAAATGGAACTAACAAGTAAAAGTTGTTAAGACAAAGTGTCTAATTTGGTGGGTTTAACTGTCTTGATGAATCATATAAATATGGTCCATCAAATCACCCCACACTTATACTTGTTCGTCCCGAACAATGATATTCGAAAGAGGAACACAAAATCCAAGTAAAAAGCTCTAAATAAGAATGTGAGAATGTGAGACTAGATTTATCCTATTTATGCAATACTTACTTGTTACCAAACTAAACCGTGTAAATACTTAGAAGAAACTTGATACCTGTACCTTCGAGCCGAGATGCAAATTAATTCGGATGATTCGGGAGATAGCCCTTTTCAGGCTTCTTGAACTGCATTCTTGGGACCGACTCGCACTATATGGTTATCTTGTAGCTTTCTCTAGCACTTGATTTGGTTCGGGTTTCAATGATTTGAGCTCTTTTATTTCCTTTTGATGAGGGACAGCTTTTGAAGTGATTTGGTCTTTGGCCTTCGATTTTGAATTGGAGTTTCTTCACTTTTGTTTCGGTTAAAACCTTCACAATTTGGCCTTTGGCCTTTGATTTGCTTCTTTGAGCCTTGCTTCTTTTTGATTTGATTGTCCCTTTTCTCAACCTTTTGGGAGGTCCAATCATCGCCCGAGAGCATATGGAAATACCTCCCCTCTCTTTCTCATCCTCGCTGTTTTGTGCGGGTCAAGATGAGGATCGCTCATCTATTTTCTTGGATACTAGGACTAGAGTTAGGACGGTTTGATTCCCGTCCCGCCTCTTGCATAAACGCTGCACGGCGGAGATGACTCTGAATCCAATGAAACCCGAAGTGCAGCCTCCACTGACTTCGTAAACCATATAGTGAAATCCGGTCCTTCGAGTGCTTGCCAAGCCTCTCTAGGGCATTTTATGTCAACTCCACATCCCCTATATATCTCAGCACAAAGGGACAAATAAGAAGTTACATCCTCAAGTTTTTACACAGTTGAGATTTCACAAGGTAAATGCATGAATGTAGATCTATCTATTTCACATTCTCAAGTTCATATTTTCAAAAAGTTAATATTAAGGGAAAAGGAAAAAAGAAAGCATGTTAAATAACTATGTGCAAAGGCAGTTCTCACCCCACACTTTTGAACGAAGGCGTGCCTCTCGGCATGACTTAGTTCAAAAGCCAATTGCAAAAAAATATTTACGAGAAAGATGAGAACGGCTCAAAAAGCTAAATGACATAAGTGAAATGACTGAAAAATTAAAAGATGCATGAAAATGAAAGTATGCCGGGTTACCTCCCGGCCAGTGCCTTTGTTTAACGTCGTTGGCTCAACGATACCTCACTCAGGAGGGGTCTGGGTCCCATGGGCGGCTCAAGTCAAATTTTGCCGCGGCTCCTGCATTGATCCTTGCCTTGACCCTTCCCAAGCTCTTGTGGGATGATGTGCTCGGGTCCGGTTTCCATTGTTCTGGTGGTTTCTCCTTCCAATACCTTTGAGAAGGTGAGGGACCCTTGACCATAGCTACTGGTTTAGTTATACTCTCGGTCTCTCTTGGTTGGTCAGGAACTAGTGCACTGAGATCAGCGGTGTTCATAATGTCTGGTGGTTTCTTTGTATCTGTGCGGCCATCAGCATAGATGCAGAAGTCTGAATTTCTGTCGCCGAATGCAAGCGACAATGAGCCCTCGCTCATGTCGATCTTTGCCCTCGTGGTGAAAAGGAATGGCTATCCCAATATGAGTGTTGGAGGGTCGTCCTTGCTGGTATCTCCGATTGGTATCACATAAAAGTCCGCAGGAACGATGAGTTTTCCCACACGAAGCATTACCTTTTCTAGCACTCCAACCGGATGGACACACGACTTGTCCCCCAACTCGATTAATAACCTTGGTGGCTTCAATGGACCAAGCCCCAATGAGCAATATAGAGGGTAAGGCAGGACATTGACGGCGGCCCCAAGATCAATTAAGCAATGATGAATTTGGGCTTTGCCGATACCACATGTGACCGTGAAGGCCCCTGGGTCCTTACCCATTTCCAGTTGTGTCTCATGATTCCAAGTGAGGAGTTTCTCCGTCATCAGGCCGTTTTGCCCATTCCTTGGCTCCAATTCCTTTTCTACCTTGTTCTTTTGGGTCGCATGATCTTTGGAGGCAATGATCCTCATAGGGTAGGATGAATCTTGAGCCCCAATATCCCAGCCAGATGCTGGTACGTTAAAGTGTGTGATTGGTGGTGGTGTCATGTTAACGGTGAACGCACAGCGTCCATTGTCAGCATGCGTGACCCATGTTCTGCCATCATTGGGTCGATCTTCCTCTTGATTCCAATCAGGACGGTGCCTACGGGTGAAGTGCTTGACCATAGGTTTGTAAGTTGCGGGTCCTCATTGTTGTTCCACCAGTAGCGCTGCCGTTTGTGCTTCTTTGAGTCTTTCTCTGGCCATTAGTTCTCTGCATGACTGGGCATATGCTTCATCTTCCCACACCATACCAATGAACTCTTTCTTATCTACTTCTATAGTTGATAGTAAGGGTCGTGCTGCTTCTTCCAGTGCCTCCTGCATGTCTGACATCTTTACCATGCTAATATTTGCCTTTGGGTTTTGGATGGTTTGTGAAGGTAGTCGACCAGGCTCATTAGTGAGTGTGGATATTGAGGTGGCGAGCTGGGACATTTGTTTGGTCAAATTTGTAATTGCTCCGTCAGTTTTTGCCTGGAATTGGTGTAGTGAAGTACCCAATTGATGCACGCTTCCTGCGAGTTCCTTCATAGTGTCCTCAAGCGACTTGTTCGGTCCTTGCTGATTGCTTGAGCTGGCTTGGTACTGATTCTGTCCCTTCTGTTGATATTGGCCTGTCGAGTACTGGTTTGGTCCCCTTTGTTGGTATTGGCCTGTCGGTGGGGCGTTCTGGTTGTACTGCCGGTGGGGAGGTTGGTAGAACGACTGAGCTGGTTGAGGTGCGGCTTGTTGTGTCTCTCTTGGAGGGTGGTTCTCGTTCTGCCAGTTCGGGCCGGTTGCTTGACCATAATGCCGGCTTGGTCCAGCTCTATCGTTGGTGTTGTTATTGTACCCTTGGTATCCTACCACTGCATTTACTTCTGCCGGTTCCTCTACGATTAATGTCGGGCATGTGTCAGTCTTGTGGTCCGTAGAACCACAAAACTCACAAGGCTTCACTTGAGCTGGCTATCTTCGTAGGATCTGAACCATCATCTCCTTCTTTTGTTTCATCTCCTCTGGCATGGAGTTCATTGGTGTCTCGGCTGTCGCCACATTCTTTGTTCGGGAAAATTCTTCCTGCCGAGTTGTCTCCTCTCTAAATCGGGCATTTTTAGCAACATCGGAGATGAGCTGCCTTATGCCGCTCAATGATAGATTCATCATTGATCCTCCAGCTGAGGCATCCAGGAGCATTTTGTCTAAGGGTCTCAATCCATCAATGAGGTACTCGATGATGAGTTTCTCGGGCAGTCCGAGGGTGCAGCAGCTTCTCTCCAGGTAGTTGAACTTTTCCAGGTAGTCATACATGGTTTCATTAGGCCCCTGCCTTATGTCCTGCAGTTGCCTTCTTAATTGCATCGCTCTTCCTGCCAGGTAGTATTTGTCCAGAAATTTCTTTTGCATCTGAGCCCACGTTCTGATGCTACCCAAAGGCAATGAAAGGAACCAGTTGTTCGCTGAGTCAATGAGGGAAAAGTAGAAAGCCTTCAATTTGAAGTCCTCTACATTCACTCCATTGGGTTTTAGATTTTGGCAAATGCCATGTAAACGTTGGAGATGAGTTGTCACAGATTCTCCATGAGTTCCTGAGAACTTGGGCAAGTTGTGAACCACTGATGTGTTGATGGCAATGTTTTCCAGTTCAGGGCCCTCGTAAATGCACCACGGCTGATTTCTGAAATCTGGTGCCGATAGTTCTCCCATAGTAGGTTCACGGAAGTTGTTATCCCCATAGTAGTCATCGAAGATGGGTTCTCGCCTTGGTGCTTGTCGATGTTGAGGAGGTGGTGGATGTCTAGGAGGCTTCCCTGGGCCAGCTTCATTTCGGTCTTTGGGTGGTCCTTGGTTTTTTTGGGCACCTTCCCGAACAACGGTTTCGGTCTCGGATGAGCTGTTCCAGATCGTCAAGAAATGGAGGCGGCACCTCATTATTCCGATCGTACAGATTCATCTCGTCGTCATCCTGATAGTCATGGTGGCTTCCTGCACGAGACATGGTTATGCAGAAGCGAGTACAAAATTAAAGAACTTTATCCGATTGCAATTCCAATTCCCCGGCAACGGCACCAATTTTTGACAAGGCCTTGTCGCGAGGCAATGCAAAAGTAAATTCATAAGTCCACTACTTGTGACTTCACTATTGGGTAGTAAAGCGGTAAGTAGGGGTCGAACCCAAGGGAATTGGTGGATAGTAGTTCTTTGAGGAAATGTACAGGAATTTAAGTGCGATTGGGGTTGGTTGTGGTTTTAGTACTGAAAGTAATACAGAAAAGTAAATTGCGGGAACAGTTGAGTTCAATATCAACCATACAACATACTTTTGGTTTGTCGCACGCTGTATTTCAAGCGCAATACGTGCCAAATATTATGTTGGATTGATGTTGAAAACTTCTGTAATGAAAGTAAAGTGTGGAAAGTAAATGTACTGAAAGTAAGTGCGGAAAGTAAATGTACTGAAAGTAAGTGCGGAAAGTAAATGTACTGAAAATAAGTGCGGAAAGTAAATGTACTGAAAGTAAAGGTACTGAAAATAAAGACTGAAAGTAAATGTGCTGAAAGTAAAAGTTAGGTGCTGAAAGTAAAGTTAGTGACTGAATGTAAAGGTACTGAAAGTAAAGTTAGGTGCTTGAAAGTAAAAGTTAGTTGCTGAATGTAAAGTACTGAATGTAAAGGGTACTGAAAGTAAGCAATTGAAAATAAGACAGAAAGTAGAATGAAGAGTTGGTGTTTTAATCAAAGGAAAGGATTCGGTTTAGGGGCCTTGTATCATAGTTCCGTTCATCATTGACCGCTAATGATCATACTAAGTGTTCAAAGGTGTGGGTTGTTCCATTTCAAGATACAACCCGTAACAAGGCCATTTCAAGCGCTTGCCACACCGTCTAGTCCATTTCAAGACATAGAGCACTTGTTCTAGCTAGACTAATACCCCATTTCAAGGTATATTAGCCTATGTGCAGTCACTTGATCTCTCATTTCCGATCAAACCAAGCAACTTAAAGAGAGGTTGAACTCCACGGAAAAGTTTTGCCATTTCAAGCATCCACTTAACTGTGTATGTTCACGAACCCCATGGAAGAGCTTTGCCATTTCAAGCATCCACTCAACCATGTATGTTCTACCCGAATGTATGGCTGAACAGGCTGTCGTCGTACCTGTGCAAAAACAATTTATAATTTCCTCGCGATGAACTGTGGGTTAACACAATGGCAAGCAAGGGTCGAACCCAAGGGAGCTAGATAGCTACTACTTTGTTCCGTAATGGAGAAAGACAAGAAACTAATGTGAGAGTAAAGGTTAGTGAACAAAAGCAAGGCACGAAAATAAGAGGGGGTTTTATCAATCAGAGAAGATATTCAGGTTAGGGTTTTATTCAATTGTGACTACGTTTATCCTTGATTTCTAAATGTTTATTCTTGCTTCTTAGGGTTACTCCTGGTCTGGTTATAACCGTTTTAATTCTAGCAAACCCAATACTCCTGGTCTGGTTATATTAGATTTCGTGCAACTACTTATTCTAACTGGGTCGGTATCAAATAAGCAGTGAATGGATAGTAAGAATCACTAGGTTAAGTTGTACCCTTTCGGATCTCCCCTTAACCTAATAATTCAAACTGATAATTTGCACAAGAACTAAATAGAATGCAATAATAATAAGTAAGATCAGAATCTCAAAACAATAGTCACAATTATTTAACCCTAATCCGAATAATCGGATTAGTTACACATAGCCATGGAATAACAATACAATAAATAAAAGGAAACAAGGATTCTCACTAAAACCGAATGAAGAACAAGCTGGCCGTGCAAGGCTGAGAAGTGGCGGAAGCAAGGAGGAGTAAGGAATGAAGACCGGCTGTGCAAGGAGGAGCTCACGGCGGCTGATGGAGGAGATGGGCGGCGGACCAAGTTAGGTCTAGGGCACACGGCTAAGTGATGAATGGGATGGATTATGCCTTGCATTGCACCTCCTTATATAGGGATTTGAAAACCCTAAATCTTTGCTTGATGAGCAAGCTACTTGATCTTCTTGAAAACCCTAATATCACATGTAAATTGGGCCGGCTGCTGGATTTAGGGCTTGGACTTTTTTTTTCCGAAGTTACTGTTCACGGCCCGAAATCACTATTCACGCCGGAATCACTGTTCACGCCGGAATCACTGTTCATGTCGGAGTTACTGTTCACGAGCAGAAAAACACTGTTCACGACGCTCCTCTGGCCTTGATCTTCAATTGTGATATTTTGGGCATGAAATGCCGTCTTTTAAGCGCGATTCCTCCTAGAGCTTCCAAATCACCTGAAATGCAAAACAACACTAAAAAGTAACTGTTCGCATAATAAAGTGCTGGAATTGGTGGGATTTGATGACTCGATGAGTCGTATAAATACGGCTCATCAAACCACCCCACACTTAAACTTGTTCGTCCCGAACAAGAACTATGTCATAAGAGGAATGAATAATGTAAACACCACAATGCTTCGGTCATCCTAGACGTGCTACATGGACATGAATCGATTACTCTAGATCTCGCCTGTTATGCATGCTTGCTACTAATATCTTTGTGCGAAAACATGGGTTAAAGATACATGTTACCTTTGGGTTGAGATGCAAATCAATTCGGATGTATCTGGAGATAGCCCTGTTTAGACCCATGAACCCTCATTCTCGGACTCGAACTCGCTGCTATATGGTTATGTCTCGCTGATTTTTCTTGCACGTGATAGATTCGGGCTCAAGTACTGGAGTGCTTTTCGGCCAGCTATAGCGTCATCTGATTTGGCATTCTCGATGACGCTTTTCACATGTGGGACGTGTGGACTATCACAATGGTGGTGGAATTTTTCTTTGTGGTGCGGATTGTGACTTGCTCAAACCTACTTGCTCTCACTCATCATCGTCCTTTTGACTCGGGTCAAGCCAAGGGTCGCTTGTCTATTTTCCCGGCTACTTGGACTAGAGTTTGGACGGTGTGAAGTATTCCCATCCCAACCAACCGCAAAGGTGCCGCAGTGGCGGAGCAGACTCGTACTATGTTGCCTCGAAGTGCTAGCCTCCACAAGCTCCACATAACCATATATCCTGAGTCCGGTCTTTGAATGATCTGTCAAGTCTCTCTAGGGCATTGCTATCAACTCCACATCCCTGTTTATCTCAACTAGCAAAGGCTCGCAAAATTTTAAGATCACATGTTAGTCGCACAAATCAATTTTCACCAAAGACATGCATGTAATCGGCTCTATCTATTTCACCTAATCATTATCCAATACTGCAAGTCTAGGAAATAGTGAAGTATCATGTACAAAAATTTTAAAAATGACTCGAAACGTGCTGACTCTGTGCAGGGTGCAGTAAATAAACGTGCTAACTCGATAACTGACTCTCCCACCCCACACTTTTGAAATGAGCCGTGTCCTCACGGCACGACTCAAATCTAGACTCACAATGCATGCAATAAAAGGGAAATAAGAAGAGAGTAAAGTTGGACAGGCACTTCCCTCGTGCGATGCGTGACGATCAGAAACAACTGATTATTCTCCTATGAGTCCTCGAAGAGCACCATTGGAGCTTGTATCGCAACGTGAGTTCGTCACACAATGAAAGGTCTGCGTCAATGACATTAAGATGAATAAAAGATTCCCAGGAGGTTGGAGGAGTCACAACGGTCTCACTTAAAACCCAACCTCCTTAGACCCGTAAGTCTTTGTGACAGAATCTTTAAACGCTCATGTTTCTCGACGCAACTTATTCAGGGTGTGAACTACTCACGTTGGATACAGTCTTATGCTAACATCTCTGATATGTTCGCCTCTGTCCCTGCATGAAAACCATCTTTTCTCCCGAGTACAATGTGATGATAAGACTCAAACAAACATAAACATAGCAAGTAACTAAACTGAAATGCAAACTGTGCAGGGCTGCCTCCCTGCGAGCGCCTTTGTTTAACGTCGTTGGCTCGACAGTACCTCTTTAGGAATCACAAGTTAGGATCCCAAGACTGCTCCAAATTAAACTTCTGTACTCCCTTGTGAAGCTTATAGCCTTCATCGAATGGCCAAATTAAACTTCTGTACTCCCTTGTGAAGCTTATAGCCTTCATCGAATGGTGCTCTCTTGTCTCTCCATCCTGGTTTCCACTCAAACGTGCCAAGCCTTGGTCGTTTCTTCATGTATGAGTGGTCGGCATGGAAGTTCGGTTTCTTGCCATCAGGAGACATCCAGCATGTTCTCCTGTCAACCTTCGTCTTTGTAGTAGATATGAATTGTCTTCCAAGAACAAGTGCTGGAGGATCTTTATCTCTAACATCTCCTATCTGCAAAACATAAGAGTCTACAGAAACGACAAGATCTCCAACATGGAGTGTTAGATTTTTAAAGAAATTGTTAGAACGAACATGTGATGTATTCCCTAACTCTACCAATAGTTTAGGAAACTTCAATGGTCCTAGGCTCAGCAAACGGTATGGAGAATATGGCATGGTATTACTATCAGCACCCAAATCGATTAAACAGTGGTGTATGAGGGTCTTACCAACACCACGGGTGACTATCAAGGTTTCTGAGGTCTTACACTTTTCAGGGGGCTCCTCTTGAACTGTAACGAGTGAGTACTCCATCGTTGGCTTCTCTAGTTCATGCTTCGCCTCTAATTTTCCTTCAAGCTCATCCTTGTCGATCGTGTGGTCCTTAGGAGCAATCACCTGCATTGGGAATAGAAGATAAGGGTCAGAAATTAGAGTTTCGTTAACTGCATCAGTGCAGTCCGCGGAGGTCTCTTGAATAAGTTCCGCGGACGTCTCTGTATTTTGCACTAATTCCTCAGACGTCCGCGCCGTAATTGGTGAGGCGTCCGTGTTCTGCACTGAGGTAGAATCTTCGTTCAGCTCTTCTTCGGGTGTGATGCTCACGACCTCTGACTTATTTTCTTCATTCTCTGCCCCTGGTTCATTTATCATGGCCAATGCGGTGTCGCGCACAATCTGCACTGAATCAGCTTCCATTGTCTGCGCCTTATTATCCATTTTGTGCATTTGAGCATGTCTTTGCCTTGATCTTTCTTCCACATCATATATCAGGTTCCAGAGATCATACATGCCTACATTCATTACCGAACCACCTGCTGCAGCATCGAGCATATTACGTGTATGTGGCATCATCCCTTCAAGAAACCTCTGCATAAGAAATAAATCTGGGAATCCATGGTGTGGGCAGCTTTCTCGAAGGTCTTCAAAGCGCGCAGAGTACTCATAGAATAGTTCGCCCTTGAATTGCTTAAAGTTACGAAGCTTCACGCGGACACCAATTCGAAAGGACGGCGGAGTAAACTCCTCAAGAAATTGGGCTCGTAGATTCCAATAACTTCTTTCATAATTTGCACCTGATGAGTAAAACCAATCATCAGCGGAGTCAGTTAAAGAAAACTTAAAATATCTAAGCTGGAACTCCTCCAATGGCTCGTCTTCAGGCTTGATGTAATACCAGATGGCGTGAAATGTTTGCTCATGTCTCATGGGGTCTTCTCCGATGGCACCTCCAAATTGGGGAATATTCCGCATCATCCAAAACGCGACGTTGCTGCCCTCGCATCCATCATCCATGTTGTCTTCATCGTTCCAAGGTTCTCTACTATAATAAGAGGGTGGGTTTTTGTCAAGGTTTTCAAGCTCGTACTGTTCTTCATCATAAACTCTACTACCTGCACGAGACATGGTGCAAGAGTAGCCAAGCACAAACTAGCAAGCACCGAATAGCAAACACATACTAGCAACAAAGGGTCCCCAGGAAATTGGAGGATTCACAATGGTCTCACTTAAAACCCAATTTCCTTAGACTCGTAAGTCTTGGTGACAGAACCCTCTGAGAGCTAGAAATTGGAAATCGAAAAGAATTGAAAACAGAAATCGAACAGTTGAATGGGGAATCACCGAAATAAGCAGCTTTCGAAATAAACAAAAAACAAAGAAAAATAAACGAAAAAGAAAAGAGAACAAAAGTTCACCGTGCGTAGCTCCCCGGCAACGGCGCCATTTTGAACAGGCTGTCGTCGTACCTGTGCAAAAACAATTTATAATTTCCTCGCGATGAACTGTGGGTTAGCACAATGGCAAGCAAGGGTCGAACCCAAGGGAGCTAGATAGCTACTACTTTGTTCCGTAATGGAGAAAGACAAGAAACTAATGTGAGAGTAAAGGTTAGTGAACAAAAGCAAGGCACGAAAATAAGAGGGGGTTTTATCAATCAGAGAAGATATTCAGGTTAGGGTTTTATTCAATTGTGACTACGTTTATCCTTGATTTCTAAATGTTTATTCTTGCTTCTTAGGGTTACTCCTGGTCTGGTTATAACCGTTTTAATTCTAGCAAACCTAATACTCCTGGTCTGGTTATATTAGGTTTCGTGCAACTACTTATTCTAACTGGGTCGGTATCAAATAAGCAGTGAATGGATAGTAAGAATCACTAGGTTAAGTTGTACCCTTTCGGATCTCCCCTTAACCTAATAATTCAAACTGATAATTTGCACAAGAACTAAATAGAATGCAATAATAATAAGTAAGATCAGAATCTCAAAACAATAGTCACAATTATTTAACCCTAACCCGAATAATCGGATTAGTTACACATAGCCATGGAATAACAATACAATAAATAAAAGGAAACAAGGATTCTCACTAAAACCGAATGAAGAACAAGCTGGCCGTGCAAGGCTGAGAAGTGGCGGAAGCAAGGAGGAGTAAGGAATGAAGACCGGCTGTGCAAGGAGGAGCTCACGGCGGCTGATGGAGGAGATGGGCGGCGGACCAAGTTAGGTCAAGGGCACACGGCTAAGTGATGAATGGGATGGATTATGCCTTGCATTGCACCTCCTTATATAGGGATTTGAAAACCCTAAATCTTTGCTTGATGAGCAAGCTACTTGATCTTCTTGAAAACCCTAATATCACATGTAAATTGGGCCGGCTGCTGGATTTAGGGCTTGGACTTTCTTTTTCCGAAGTTACTGTGTCACGGCCGAAATCACTATTCACGCCGGAATCACTATTCACGTCGGAATCACTGTTCACGCCAGAATCACTGTTCATGTCGGAGTTACTGTTCACGAGCAGAAAAACACTGTTCACGACGCTCCTCTGGCCTTGATCTTCAATTGCGATGTTTTGGGCATGAAATGCCGTCTTTTAAGCGCGATTCCTCCTAGAGCTTCCAAATCACCTGAAATGCAAAACAACACTAAAAAGTAACTGTTCGCATAATAAAGTGCTGGAATTAGTGGGATTTGATGACTCGATGAGTCGTATAAATACGGCTCATCAATGGCACATAGATTAAGTTTGAACACAAAAGTAGCACTAAGAAAAGGGTCTAAAAACGGTTTTATGATACAAGCAGCCCTTCAACCGAATGAAGGGTTTAGTGACAGCACTGCCTTGTCGCGAGGCAATGTGTACAAAAATAATTTATAAGTCCGATACTCGTGACTTCACTATTGGATAGTAAAGCGGTAAGTAGGGGTCGAACCCAAGGGAGTCAGTGTGGAATGTTTGTTCTTTAAAAAGAAAGAAAAAGAAAGTAAATACAGATTGGGTTTTATGGTTTTTTAGACAGAAAGTAAATTGCGTAAAAGTAAAGGTACTGAAAGTAAATTGCGAGAAATTAAAGTGCTGAAAGTAAAGACTGAAAGTAAATTGCGTAAAGTAAAGTGCTGAAATGTAAAGGGTACTGAAAAGTAAGCAGTTGATATTGAGACTGAAAGTAAAGTGACAAGTGATATTTTGATTAATGGAAGGATTCGGTTTAGGGGCCTTGTATCACAACTCGTTCATCATTGACCTCTAATGATCATTCTAAGCGTTCAAAGATGTATCAAGGCCATTTCTAGCACTCGACTTGCCACACCGTCTAGTCCTTTTCAAGACATAGAACACTTGTTCTAGATAGGCTAATTCCTCCTTTCGAAGTATCTTAGCCCATGTGCATCCACTTGATCAATCATTTCCGATCAACCAAGTGGTGTTTTAAAGAGGTTGAACTCCATGGAAAAGCTTTGCTCTTTCGAGCCTCCACTTAACCATGTATGCTCACGAACCCCATGGAAGAGCTTTGCTCTTTCGAGCCTCCACTCAACCATGAATGTCCTAACCTAATATATGGCACATAGAACAAGTTTGAACACAAAGAAGCACTAAGAAAAGGGTCTAAAACGGTTTTATGATACAAGCACACCCTTTCAACCGAATGAAGGGTTTAGCTACGAGTATCCATGGAAGAGGATATCATAGCTAAGTGCACACAAAAAAGTAAAGGTTTTCGGTTTTGAAAGACAAAGAAAGTAAAGTAAGGTGTTGGAAAAGAATACTCAAGAACAAACAAGAGTAAAGAGAGTAAGAGAGCTTCGGTTTTGGACAAGATCAAGAACACTAAAGAATACTCAAGAATACTCAAGAACCAACAAGAGTAAACTCAAGAACACTCAAGAACAAGAGAGAAGTTGGAGCTTTTGGTATTGAAATGGTGAAGAAGAGAGATAAGCTCTCAACTTTCTAATGTGTATTACATGAGGCAAGCCCTCTATTTATAGGCAAGGGAGACTTGGAGACTAAGTTTGGCAATGTAAATATCTCAAGAACAAAGGCATTTGATTGGTTGACCCATGTGCCACCCACATGGGTTGTGAAGAGGATAAGAACCTCCTCACTTATCTTTGCCTCCTCCAACCACAAGCCTCCACAAGCCAACCCACATGCACTCCACCCCCTTGCACATGGCTGCGCCACCTGCAGCTGGCTGAGTGGTGCCACGTGGCCACCACTTACTCCACTTGAAGAGGTGTCTCCTCCAAAGGACAACCGAAGTGAATAGTATGGCCAACCGGACAAGAAGTAGTTTGGAATTGGTTGGACTTCGCCGGAGTGTGGCCGGAGCAACAAATGACCGGAGCATGGTGGCAAGGATATGAGCTTGATCGGAGCATCGCCGGAGGTTCGTCGGAGTTTGCCGGAATATGGCCGGAATCTGCCCGGAACTTTGGTCGGAGCTTCTTGGATTTTGGAGAGTGTATTCTGAATGAAAAAGTCATTCTAAGATGATCTCAAGAAGGATGCTAAGCCAAATTCTGCCCGGAACATGGTCGAAATCCCAAAACGGTCGATATTGCCCTATTTTAGCCTTGATCGGGCTTTAGCTGGTTCCACTCGGGCGTTTTGTCTGGGAAGTGAGATTGTCCAGGTTATTGGGCATTTAAAACACTTTGGTCGAGCCAGATTTTCCAGATTCCATGGTTTGGTCGAGCGACTTGGTTTCGGTGCCTATGCGCGCGAAGCCTTTGCTTTGGAACTGGGCCAACTGCCAATCTACTCGGGCGTTTTCTTTGGTCTTCCGACATTGTCCACCTTATTTTCCATTTTGATCACTTTGCTCGAGGTGGATTCGTCAGATCAGCTCATTTGCTCGGGCAACTTGAATTCAGTGCTAGACAGCTCGGGGGTGGCCTGGGTGATGCCTGGTTTTCTCGGACGGGCCCAGGACAGGGACCTGGCATTCTCGGATGGGCCCGGGTACGGCTCTCGGTACCCGGGTGCAATTTATCGGTCCCTGGCTGAGGTCCTCGAGCCTTGGCTGGCTTTTTGGCACAATTCTTCCTTTTTAAGCGTGTTTCCTCTTTAGACTCCAAAATAGCCTATATACACAAAATGGCATTAACAAGCACTTGTTCGTATGACCAAATGTCTAATTGGTGGGTTTAGTAGTACTTAATGAATCATATAAATATGCTCCATCAAACACCCCCACACTTAATCTTGTTCGTCCCGAACAAGTGTAGTCAAAAAGAGGAAGAAAAATACCCCAAGTCCTAGATATGGATGTTAGATGTGAATCTAGACTTCACCTTAGCATGCATAACTTACTTGTTTCCAAACGAAATCATGCTCACATATGAAAGTAACTAGATACTTGTACCTTTGAGCCGAGATGCAAATCAATTTGGATGATTGGGAGAGCCACTTTTTAGGCCCTTGAACTGCACTCTCGGATCCGATCTTACTATATGGTTATGTTACTTGCTTCTTCTAGCACATGATTGATTCGGGCAACTTGGGCTGAGCTCTTTTTCTTTGTTTGTGTGGTTTGACAGCTTTTGTAGTGAGGTTTGGCCTTTGGCCTTTGATTTGACTCTTTGAGTACTTCACTTTTGCTTCGGTTTTGTTTTCACCATATTGGCTGATTTCTTTTTTTTCTTCTTTGAGCTTTGCTCCTTTGATGATTGCTCATCCATTTCTTCACTTTTGAGAGGTCCAATCATCGCCCGAGAGCATAAGGAAATACCTCCCCGCTCTTTCTCATCCTTTCCTTTTTCGCGCGGGTCAAGATGAGGGTCGCTCATCTATTTTCCCGGCTACTTTGGACTAGAGAATGGACGGTTTGATTCCCATCCCGCCTCTTGCATAGAGGCTGCATGGCGGAGTCCACTCTTCACCAAGAGACCCGAAGTGCAGCCTTGATGGACCATATTTATATGATTCATTAAGACAGTTAAACCCACAAAATTAGATGCTTTATCTGTACAACTTTTACTTGTTAGTTTCACTTTTGTTCTACAAGCCATTTCAAGGAGTAAAGATGAAAACGAGCTAAAATGGAGTTCTTAACGCTGAAAGTGGATGACAGAACCGCTCGTCGTCAAAGCGATTGTGCAAATAAATTTATAATAGTCCGCTACTCGCAACTATACTACTGGGTAGTACTTGGTAAGTAGGGGTCGAACCCAAGGGAGTCAGTGTGGATTAGTTGTTCTTTGAGGGGGTTTATCCAGCGAGAGAGCGTGTTTTAGGTTGGTTGGTTGGTTTTAAAGCTACCAGCTATATGATTGTTTGATTGGTTGGTTGGTTTTAATACTGAAAGTAAATTACAGATTTAATAATTAAGAGAAATGTTCGGTTTCAGGGGCCTTGTATTATATTTGTTTATCATTGACCGCTAATGATCATACCAAGTGTTCAAAGATGAATTGAGGCTATTTCTAGCGCAAGATATGATCATGATAAGTATTCAAACGATGAATCGAGGCTAGTTACAGCTCAAGACTTGCAACACCGGTTTAAAGCAACACCTGTTCTATTTCAGTCTAGCGCCAATACCCTAAGGTATGCTAGCCTGTGTGCATCCACCTGATCTCACAGTTACGCTCGACCAGATGGGTTTTAGGATGAGTCGAACTCCTCAGATAGCTTTGCTTGTTACAGCTTCCACTACCTGAGTATGATCACGAATTCCCACAGAAGAGCTTTGCTTGTTACAGCATCCACTCAACCTTGGAAACTCTGACTATATATGGCACATAGAACAAGTTTTGAATACAAAGGTATACTAAGAGTAAAGTCTAAAACATTTATAATACAAGTACGCCCCTTCTACCGAACTACTAATTTATCTACTAATCATGGCAATGGTTATCATAACTATGAACTTGTAAATAAACAACAGTTTAGCAAGACAATTAAATAAATAAAAGAAGACTTACAAAACCGTTGAAGCGCCAAGGATCAAGCTTTGATTCCCAAAGTAATATTACATGATTAATATTACATGATTAGTGCCCAAAATTCTAGAGAGATAAGTGAATTGTTGTGGTGGTGATGATACAAATGAGGAGGGGAGGCCTCTTATTTATAGGCTAAGGGAATGAAGATGGATGGATGAGATGAAGCCATGTGCATTTTGATCCAAGGGAGGAGGAGGGAGGAGTGCAAGGCAAGCTTGGGAGGAGGAGTGGAGGAGAAGCCTCCACTTGTCATCTTCTCCATGGAGGAGCAAGGAGGAGCCGCCGGTCATGGTGGCCAAAAGCCGCCGATGGTGGGTGGTGAAAGGGGAGGAGCTCCTCCCTTGGCAACCTTCTCATCAAGTGGCCGGTCACTTTGCCCATATGTGAGATTTGTACAGTTTTGTGCAGTCTTTTCACAAAACTGTCAATGTGTTTCTTCCTCGGACTGTCTTGACTTCACTCCTGATTCTTCTGATTAATTTGTTATGGTCAATTCAACGTCAGGATCCTTGATATTTCTTCAGTCGGTATATGATATTGACCTTGGATTGACTCTTGTTATCTTTTCAGCATAAAATCCTCTCCTTAGCGTGTTTTCACTTCAGTCTCTAAAATGCCCTGTGGAAATATATCGGGACTAACACATAGAAGTTAGATAGACAAACAGTCTAATTTGGTGGGTTTTACTGTGTTTCTGATTCGTATAATTATGGTCCATCAGATCACCCCACACTTTTAGTTGTTCGTCCCGAACAATGCTATTAAAGGGCGGCACACAATCAAGTAAAAACTTTGTAAAATATGAAAGTAAGACTGTGGGACTCGATTTTTCCTAATTCATGCATTACTACTTATTACTAAATTAAACTGCGTAAATAAATAGAAGTAACTTGATACGTGTACCTTCGTGCTGAGATGCAAATTATATTGGATGTCTCGGGAGATAGCCCTTTTTAGGCTCCTGGACTGCAACCTCGGGATCGTCTCTTACTATATGGTTTTCTTGTAGCTTTCTCTAGCACGTGATTCGGTTCGGGTTTCACTGGTTTGAGTACTTTGATTTTCTTTTGGCGAGGGACTGCTTTTTGTAGTGAATCGGCTTTTGGCCTTTGATTTGATGCTTTGAGTACTTCACTTTTGTTCGGTTAAAACCTTCACAATTTTTGGGCCTTTGGCCTCTTGATTTGCTTCATTGAGCTTTTCGCCTTTTTGTGACTGCTAGTCCATTTTCTCAAGCATTTTTGGGAGGTCCAATCATCACCCGCAAGCCTATGGAAATACCTCCCCGCTCCTCTCTTTTTTGCCGTTTTCGCGCGGGTCAAGGTGAGGGTCGCTCATCTATTTTCTCGGCTACTTTGACTGTCGTTTTCGTGCGGGTCAAGATGAGGGTCGCTCATCTATTTTCTCGGCTACTTTGACCGGAGATAGGACGGTCTGATTCCCGTCCTCGCCTTTTGCATTGCATGGCGGAGATGACTTCAATTTTCACTGAAACCAGAAGTGCAGCCTCCACTGACTTTGAAAACCATATAGTTTGATCTGATCCTTTGATTGCTTGCCAAGCCTCTCTAGGGCAGTTTATATCAACTCCACATCCCTAGTTATCTCAGCACAAAGGACAAATGGAAAGTTACATTCTAAGTTTTTAAACAGTTGAATTTTCACAAGGTTAATGCATGAATTATGATTTATCTTTTTCACATTCTTAATTTCATATTTTCAAAAAGATACTACTAAAAGAAAAAAGAAAAAGAAAAACATGTTTACTATGCACACATGTAGTTCTCACCCCACACTTTTGAACGAAGTCGTGCCTTTCAGCACTACTTAGTTCAAAAGCCATGCAAGCAGATGTTATACGAGAAGGAAATGACTTAAGGAAAGGTAAGATCAGAACTCCCTTATTGTGTCGAATGGCATGAGGCTGGATAATCGAGGGAGTTCGGCTGGGGCCTTGAACTCTCAGCGCAGGCCCGGTAGTTCACGGAAGCTGCCTGGCTGATCCGATCGTGCTCCAAAAACCAATTCCTAAATAGTCAAATCATTCTATGCACCAAGTGGGTGAGAGCGACTTATTGATGAAAACTAAAACACAGAAAATAAAAAGACAGAAAATTAAAGTGCGGAAAGTAAGATAGTGTCGGGTTACCTCCCGACCAGTGCACTTATTTAACGTCGTTGGCTCGACAGTACCTCAATCATGGAACATAAGGTCGGATCCCAAGGGTGAGTGAGGTCAAACTTTTTCTCGGCAGCCCTTTTGCTCCGAGAGGGTGAGGTTTCCTTGACCATAGCTGCTGGTCTAATGCGTCGTGCTTGCTTGTTTCTCCTTCCGGGTTTCCATTCTTTCGGCCCATGTCTTTGTCGCCTCTTCATGTTGGAATAGTTAGCACCTTTATGATTTTGGAAGTTTGGTTTGGTGCCATCAAATGTAGGCGACATTAAGCATGCGCCTCTGCTAATCCTCTTCATTGCGGCAGTGATGGATGGTTGTCTTGGAACGAGTGAGTTTTCAGGCGGTTTTCCTTGTTGAGTTGCGATGAGTGGGATTGGGGCTTTCTCGGATAGTTCGGCAATGAGGTCCGGGACTTCCTCGGGTGCTTCGAGCGCAAGTACCGGGCCTGGCTTGATTTCTTCGGCCGCTTCAGCAGTGAGGTTCGGGACTTCTGTAGGCTCGGCAGTTAGGTCAGTGATTTCCTCGGATGGATTGGTGATAAGGACCGGGTCTGATTGGGGCGGTTCTTCTTCGGTTATTTGCGGGTCCTCATCCTCAGTCAGCTCCTCGGGTTCAGCCGTGAATTGGTGCATCAATGCACTCAATTGCTGCATGTCTGCGGCCAATTGCTGGGTGCTAGCTGCCAGCTCCTTTTCTGCCGCCCATAGTTCAGTTTTGGCCCTGATTTGTTGCATCGTGTTGTCCAACTGCTGGATGCTAGATGCCAGCTCCATTATACCGTCCTCGATTGGCTCGGCCTGATCTTGGCTTGGTCTTGACCTTGCGGCCAAATCATTGATTAATATCCAAAGATCATCCACGGTTAAGTCCCACATTGATCCTCCTGCTGCATTATTTAGCTGGTCCCACTCATGTGGCAACATTCCACAGAGAAATTTTATTTGAAGATCGAAGTTGGCAAATCCATGGTGCGGGCAGCTCGTCACAATGGAATCGAAGTACCATAAGTACTCATCCAATGTTTCGTCCCGGGATTGCGTTATTTTGTTGATCTTCTCGCGGATTTCAAGTTTGAAGGGTGGTGGGGAAAACTCCGTATTGTTCCAAGGTTCCATTCCGTAGTAGTATGACTTGGTGAATTGCATGATAAAAGAAAAAAGAAAAAAGAAAAAAGAAAATAGAACAACTATTCCGATGCACAACTCCCCGGCAACGGTGCCAATTTGACAGAACCGCTCGTCGTCAAAGCGATTGTGCAAATAAATTTATAATAGTCCGCTACTCGCAACTATACTACTGGGTAGTACTTGGTAAGTAGGGGTCGAACCCAAGGGAGTCAGTGTGGATTAGTTGTTCTTTGAGGGGGTTTATCCAGCGAGAGAGCGTGTTTTAGGTTGGTTGGTTGGTTTTAAAGCTACCAGCTATATGATTGTTTGATTGGTTGGTTGGTTTTAATACTGAAAGTAAATTACAGATTTAATAATTAAGAGAAATGTTCGGTTTCAGGGGCCTTGTATTATATTTGTTTATCATTGACCGCTAATGATCATACCAAGTGTTCAAAGATGAATTGAGGCTATTTCTAGCGCAAGATATGATCATGATAAGTATTCAAACGATGAATCGAGGCTAGTTACAGCTCAAGACTTGCAACACCGGTTTAAAGCAACACCTGTTCTATTTCAGTCTAGCGCCAATACCCTAAGGTATGCTAGCCTGTGTGCATCCACCTGATCTCACAGTTACGCTCGACCAGATGGGTTTTAGGATGAGTCAAACTCCTCAGATAGCTTTGCTTGTTACAGCTTCCACTACCTGAGTATGATCACGAATTCCCACAGAAGAGCTTTGCTTGTTACAGCATCCACTCAACCTTGGAAACTCTGACTATATATGGCACATAGAACAAGTTTTGAATACAAAGGTATACTAAGAGTAAAGTCTAAAACATTTATAATACAAGTACGCCCCTTCTACCGAACTACTAATTTAGCTACTAATCATGGCAATGGTTATCATAACTATGAACTTGTAAATAAACAACAGTTTAGCAAGACAATTAAATAAATAAAAGAAGACTTACAAAACCGTTGAAGCGCCAAGGATCAAGCTTTGATTCCCAAAGTAATATTACATGATTAATATTACATGATTAGTGCCCAAAATTCTAGAGAGATAAGTGAATTGTTGTGGTGGTGATGATACAAATGAGGAGGGGAGGCCTCTTATTTATAGGCTAAGGGAATGAAGATGGATGGATGAGATGAAGCCATGTGCATTTTGATCCAAGGGAGGAGGAGGGAGGAGTGCAAGGCAAGCTTGGGAGGAGGAGTGGAGGAGAAGCCTCCACTTGTCATCTTCTCCATGGAGGAGCAAGGAGGAGCCGCCGGTCATGGTGGCCAAAAGCCGCCGGTGGTGGGTGGTGAAAGGGGAGGAGCTCCTCCCTTGGCAACCTTCTCATCAAGTGGCGGGTCACTTTGCCCATATGTGAGATTTGTACAGTTTTGTGCAGTCTTTTCACAAAACTGTCAATGTGTTTCTTCCCCGGACTGTCTTGACTTCACTCCTGATTCTTCTGATTAATTTGTTATGGTCAATTCAACGTCAGGATCCTTGATATTTCTTCAGTCGGTATATGATATTGACCTTGGATTGACTCTTGTTATCTTTTCAGCATAAAATCCTCTCCTTAGCGTGTTTTCACTTCAGTCTCTAAAATGCCCTGTGGAAATATATCGGGACTAACACATAGAAGTTAGATAGACAAACAGTCTAATTTGGTGGGTTTTACTGTGTTTCTGATTCGTATAATTATGGTCCATCAGATCTCCCCACACTTTTAGTTGTTCGTCCCGAACAATGCTATTAAAGGGCGGCACACAATCAAGTAAAAACTTTGTAAAATATGAAAGTAAGACTGTGGGACTCGATTTTTCCTAATTCATGCATTACTACTTATTACTAAATTAAACTGCGTAAATAAATAGAAGTAACTTGATACGTGTACCTTCGTGCTGAGATGCAAATTATATTGGATGTCTCGGGAGATAGCCCTTTTTAGGCTCCTGGACTGCAACCTCGGGATCGTCTCTTACTATATGGTTTTCTTGTAGCTTTCTCTAGCACGTGATTCGGTTCGGGTTTCACTGGTTTGAGTACTTTGATTTTCTTTTGGGGAGGGACTGCTTTTTGTAGTGAATCGGCTTTTGGCCTTTGATTTGATGCTTTGAGTACTTCACTTTTGTTCGGTTAAAACCTTCACAATTTTTGGGCCTTTGGCCTCTTGATTTGCTTCATTGAGCTTTTCGCCTTTTTGTGACTGCTAGTCCATTTTCTCAAGCCTTTTTGGGAGGTCCAATCATCGCCCGCAAGCCTATGGAAATACCTCCCCGCTCCTCTCTTTTTTGCCGTTTTCGCGCGGGTCAAGGTGAGGGTCGCTCATCTATTTTCTCGGCTACTTTGACTGTCGTTTTCGCGTGGGTCAAGATGAGGGTCGCTCATCTATTTTCTCGGCTACTTTGACCGGAGATAGGACGGTCTGATTCCCGTCCTCGCCTTTTGCATTGCATGGCGGAGATGACTTCAATTTTCACTGAAACCCGAAGTGCAGCCTCCACTGACTTTGAAAACCATATAGTTTGATCTGATCCTTTGATTGCTTGCCAAGCCTCTCTAGGGCAGTTTATATCAACTCCACATCCCTAGTTATCTCAGCACAAAGGACAAATGGAAAGTTACATTCTAAGTTTTTAAACAGTTGAATTTTCACAAGGTTAATGCATGAATTATGATTTATCTTTTTCACATTCTTAATTTCATATTTTCAAAAAGATACTACTAAAAGAAAAAAGAAAAAGAAAAACATGTTTACTATGCACACATGCAGTTCTCACCCCACACTTTTGAACGAAGTCGTGCCTTTCAGCACTACTTAGTTCAAAAGCCATGCAAGCAGATGTTATACGAGAAGGAAATGACTTAAGGAAAGGTAAGATCAGAACTCCCTTATTGTGTCGAATGGCATGAGGCTGGATAATCGAGGGAGTTCGGCTGGGGCCTTGAACTCTCAGCGCAGGCCCGGTAGTTCACGGAAGCTGCCTGGCTGATCCGATCGTGCTCCAAAAACCAATTCCTAAATAGTCAAATCATTCTATGCACCAAGTGGGTGAGAGCGACTTATTGATGAAAACTAAAACACAGAAAATAAAAAGACAAAAAATTAAAGTGCGGAAAGTAAGATAGTGTCGGGTTACCTCCCGACCAGTGCACTTGTTTAACGTCGTTGGCTCGACAGTACCTCAATCATGGATCATAAGGTCGGATCCCAAGGGTGAGTGAGGTCAAACTTTTTCTCGGCAGCCCTTTTGCTCCGAGAGGGTGAGGTTTCCTTGACCATAGCTGCTGGTCCAATGCGTCATGCTTGCTTGTTTCTCCTTCCGGGTTTCCATTCTTTCGGCCCATGTCTTTGTCGCCTCTTCATGTTGGAATAGTTGGCACCTTTATGATTTTGGAAGTTTGGTTTGGTGCCATCAAATGTAGGCGACATTAAGCATGCGCCTCTGCTAATCCTCTTCATTGCGGCAGTGATGGATGGTTGTCTTGGAACGAGTGAGTTTTCAGGCGGTTTTCCTTGTTGAGTTGCGATGAGTGGGATTGGGGCTTTCTCGGATAGTTCGGCAATGAGGTCCGGGACTTCCTCGGGTGCTTCGAGCGCAAGTACCGGGCCTGGCTTGATTTCTTCGGCCGCTTCAGCACTGAGGTTCGGGACTTCTGTAGGCTCGGCAGTTAGGACAGTGATTTCCTCGGATGGATTGGTGATAAGGACCGGGTCTGATTGGGGCGGTTCTTCTTCGGTTATTTGCGGGTCCTCATCCTCAGTCGGCTCCTCGGGTTCAGCCGTGAATTGGTGCATCAATGCACTCAATTGCTGCATGTCTGCGGCCAATTGCTGGGTGCTAGCTGCCAGCTCCTTTTCTGCCGCCCATAGTTCAGTTTTGGCCCTGATTTGTTGCATCGTGTTGTCCAACTGCTGGATGCTAGATGCCAGCTCCGTTATACCGTCCTCGATTGGCTCGGCCTGATCTTGGCTTGGTCTTGACCTTGCGGCCAAATCATTGATTAATATCCAAAGATCATCCACGGTTAAGTCCCACATTGATCCTCCTGCTGCATTCTTTAGCTGGTCTTGACCTTGCGGCCATATATTAGGTCAGAACACTATTGGTTGAGTGGATGCTCGAAAGAGCAAAGCTCTTCCATGGGTTCGTGACTTCTGTGGATAAGTGGAGGCTCGAAAGAGCACAGCTTATCTGTGGAATTCAACCTCATTAAAACACCATTTGGTTGATCGTAACTGAAAGATCAAATGGATGCACATAAGCTAAGATACTTCGAAAGGAGGAATTAGCCCAAATAGAACAAGTGTTTTAAACGATGTGGCAAGTCATGTGCTAGAAATAGCCTTGATTCATCTTTGAACACTTAGTATGATCATTAGAGGTCAATGATAAACAAATATATGATACAAGGCCCCTGACACCGAATCTTTCCTTTAGTTCAAACATCACCTGTCACTTACTTTCAGTCTTACTGTCAACTGGTTACTTTCCAGTCATTTACTTTCAGTAACTTTACTTTCAGTCCATATCAACTGCTTACTTTCCGCAAGTCTTGTCCTTCAAGCAATTTCTTTCCGCAAGACTTGTCCTTCAAGCATTTACTTTCCGCAAGACTTGTCCTTCAAGCATTTACTTTCCGCAAGACTTGTCCTTCAAGCACTTTACTTTTCAGTATTCACATTCAATCTCGTATTTACTTTCTTTACTTTCAGTCATTTACTTTTCAGTACTAAAATCACAACCAACCCACGTTACTTTTAGTACTAAAATCACAACCAACCAACTGTCTTACTTTCATTTTCGAAAGAACAACTATCCACTAATTCCCTTGGGTTCGACCCCTACTTACCGCTTTACTAACCCAATAGTAAAGTCGCGAGTAGCAGACTTATAAATTTATCTTGCTTTTGCACTCGACGACTGTGCATCTGTCAAAATTGGCGATGTTGCCGGGGAATTAGAAAATATCAATCGGATAATTATTCTTTCCTTTTTCTTTTAAAACTTCAAACTCGGTTCTGCATAACCATGTCTCATGCAGGAAGCCACCATGACTATCAGGATGATGACGAGATGAACCTGTACGATCGAAATAATGAGGCGCTGCCTCCATTTATTGACAATCCGGAACGACTCATCCGAAACCAAAGAGCTCGCGAAAGGGAGGCCATCCGGAGAAACCAAGGCCTGCCCGAGGACCAAAATGAAGCTGGTCCAGTACAACAACCCCTAGACATCCTCCACCTCCTCAACCTCGACAAGTGCCAAGGCGAGAGCTCGTCTTTGATGACTACTATGGGGATAACAACTACCGTGCACCTACTATGGGAGAATTTAATGCCCCAGATTTCAAAAATCAGTCGTGGTGCATTTACGAGGGCCCTGAGCTAGAAAACATTACCATCAACGCATCGGTGGCCCACAGCTTGCCCAAGTTCTCAAGAGCTCATGGAGAATCTGCGACAACTCATCTCCAACGCTTACATGGCATTTGCCAAAATCTAAAGCCCAATCGAGTGAATATAGATGACTTCAAGTTGAAGGCGTTCTATTTTTCCCTCATTGACTCGGCGAACGACTGATTCCTTTCATTACCTTCCGAAAGCATCAGAACATGGGCTCAGATGCAAAAGAAATTCCTGGACAAATACTACCCAGCGGGAAGGGCAATGCAAGTAAGGAGGCAACTGCAGGACATCAAGCAAGGGCCCAATGAAACCATGTACGATTACCTGGAGAAATTCAATCGCCTGGAGAGAAGCTGCTGCACCCTTGGACTACCCGAGAAACTCATCATCGAGTACCTCATTAATGGATTGAGACCTTTAAACAAAATGCTCCTGGATGCCTCAGCTGGAGGATACATGATGAATCTATCACTGAGTGGCATAAGGAATCTCATCACCGACGTTGCTGAAAATGCCCGATTTAGAGAAGAGACAACTCGGCAAGAAGAATTTTCCCGAACAAAGAATGTGGCAGAAGCTGAAACACCAATGAACTCCATGCCAGAGGAGATGAAACAAATGAAGGAGATGATGGTTCAGATCCTACGAAGGCAGCCAGCTCAAATAAAGCCTTGCGAATTTTGTAGTTCCACAGACCACAAGACTGACGCATGCCCAACGTTAATAGTAGAGGATTCGGCAGAAGTAAATGCAGTAGGAGGATACCATGGGCACAACAACAACAACAGCAATGACAAAGCCGGACCAAACTGACAGTATGGTCACGCAACCAACCCGAGCTGGCGAAACAACAGCTATCCTCAGAAGGAAACACAACAAGCTACCCCTCAACTAGCTCAGTCATTCTACCAACCTCCACATCGACAGTACAACCAAAATGCCCCACCAACAGGTCAGTATCAACAGAAGGGACCAAATCAATATCAGGTAGGCCCGAGTAATCAGCAAGGACTGAACAAGTGGCTTGAGGACATGATGAAGGAGCTCCAGGGCAATATTAATCAATTGTCGGGCATAGTGAATCAATTAAGTGCTACTGTCCATCAAAACCAGGCAAAAATGATGGAGAAATAGCCGAACTGAAGAAACAAATATCCCAGCTCGCTACCTCAATGTCCGCCCTTACTACTGAACCTGGCCGACTTCCTTCACAAACGATCCAAAACCCAAAGGCGAATATTAGCATGATAAGGAAGGCAAACATGAAGGCAGCACGGGAAGAAGCAGCACGATCCACAACTTACAAACTTACGAACAAACACTTCACCCGTAGGTACCATCCTGATTGGAATCAAGAGGAAGACCGACCCAATGATGGCAGAACGTGGGTCACGCATGCTGACATTGGACGCTATGCATTCACGGTTAGCATGACACCTCCACCGATTACACACTTTGACATACCGGCATCTGGCTGGGATGAGAATGATTCTGATGGACTCAGATGGGATTCCCCAACTAACATCTATGCATCAGAGTAAGGTATTTACCTAGAAGATCAGGAGTTAGAAGGGCCCGATCATACAAATCCAGAACCTAAGGATGGGCAGAATGGCCCGATAATGGAAAGATCCCACACTTCAGATCATGAGTCACAACCGGAAAGGGATAAGGACCCAGAGGCCTTCACAGTCACCTGTGGTATTGGTGAAGCTCAAATTCACAAGTGCCTAATCGATCTTGGGGCTGCTGTCAATGCCATGCCTTACTCCTTATATTACTTATTAGGGCTTGGCCCATTGAAACCACCAAGGTCAAATATCTAGTTAGGAGATAAATCGTGTATCCAACCGGTTGGAGTGATTGAAGATCTAATACTCCATGTGGGAGAGCTCGTAGTTGCTGCGGACTTTTATGTAATACAAACGGGAGAGACCAGCGAAGACGACCCTCCAACACTTATATTGGGACGGCCTTTTCTCTACGCCACCAGGGAATGGATCGACATGGGAAAGGGCTTGTTATCACTTGCATTTGGCGGTAAAATTTCAGATTTCTACATTGATGATTATGATGGCCGCCCAAGAACAAGGAGACCGCCAGACATTATGCCTATCTCGGATCTCAGTACACAAATTGCTGATCTGCCAAGAGAAACCGTAAGAGCAGCAAGACCACCAGCTATGGTCAAAGGTTCATCGCCTTCTCAGAGACAATGGAAAGAAAAACCACCGAAACAAAGGAATCCTGACCCGAGCACATCATCCCACAAGAACTCGGGAAGAGTCAAAGCTCGAATAAACGCAGGAGCCGCGGCAAAATTTGACCTGAGCCACCCATGGGATCCCACCTTATGATCCAGGAATGAGGTATCGTCGAGCTAACGACGTTAAACAAACGCACTGGTCGGGAGGTAACCCGACACTTATCTTACTTTCAGTCATTTAATTTCAGTTATTTAGTTTTTTGCCTTGAAACATTCTCACCTTTCCTGTATATATTTGCTTGCATAACTTTTGAACTAAGTCGTGCTGTGAGGCACGCCTTCGTTCAAAAGTATGGGGTGAGAACCACCTTTGTACATAATTAGTTAACATGTTTTTTCTTTTCCTTTTCCCTTAATATTATCTTTTTGAAAATATGAACTTGAAAATGTGAAAAAGATAGATCTAAATTCATGCATTTACCTTGTGAAATCTCAACTGTATAAAAACTTAGGATGTAACTTCTCACTTGTCCCTTTGTGCTGAGATATACAGGGGATGTGGAGTTGATATAAATTGCCCTAGAGAGGCTTGGCAAGCAATCGAAGGACTGGATTTCACTATATGGTTTACGAAGTCTGTGGAGGCTGCACTTCGGGTTTCAAAGAAGATCAGAGTCATCTCCGCCGTGCAGCGTTTATGCAAAGAGGCGGGACGGGAATCAAACCGTCCTATCTCTAGTCCTAGTAGCCGAGAAAATAGATGAGCGACCCTCATCTTGACCCGCGCGAAACGGCGAGGATGAGAAAGAGCGGGGAGGTATTTCCATATGCTCTCGGGCGATGATTGGACCTCCCAAAAAGGTTGAGAAAATGGACAAGAAAATCACAAAGAAGCAAAAGCTCGAAGAAGCTAATCAAAGGCCAAGAGCCAAAGTCTGTGAAGGTTTTAACCGAAACAAAAGTGAAGAAGCTCCAATTCAAAATCAAAGGCCGAAGGCCAATTCACTTCAAAAGCTGTCCCTCACTGGCAGGCTGTCGTTGTGACCTGAAAATTTACATTTATATTTTCCACTACTCTAGTGGTTCACTACAGGTAGCAAACGGTAAGTAGGGGTCGAACCCAAGGGAGTTAAGGTAGTAAACAGTTGTTCTTATGAAAGCAAAAAATAAAGTAAAGACAATTGGAGTTTTTGGTTGTTTTTAGTGCTGAAATGAAAGTACTGAAAGTAAATGACTGAAAAGTAAAGGTGATTGAAAGACCAAGACTTGACTGAAAGTGAATGTGCTGGAAAGTAAAGTGCTGGAAAGTAAAGTACTGAAAAGTAAAGTACTGAAAAGTAAAGTACTGAAAATAAAGGTGCTTGAAGGACAAGTCTTACGGAAGGTAAAGCAGTTGATATAAGACTGAAAGTAAATGTGCAAGAAAAGTAAAGGGAAAGTAACTTTGTGCGAGAGATATTCAGTCTAGGGTCTCAAACTTGTGATACTTCCATCATAGACTTCAAACGATCTCTTTTACAATTCCATGTGTGATTATCCCGACAAAGGTGATAATCCAAATACCCCGACAAAGGTGGTAACCACACCCTTAACTTGTCAAGAGTGTTATGTGGTTGTCCCGACAAAGGTGACAACCCAAGTACCCCGACAAAGGTGATAACCATAACAAGCTTGACATGTTAAGAGCTTCTAGTCCTCCTAGATCGAACAACCCGACAAAGGTGTTGCCCAAACTAGGTTGTCACTATCTACCTTTGCCGCAAAGCATCCAGTAAATATTGACTATAGGAATCATTCAGCTCGGCTAAGCTTTGTGACAAAACATCCACTTAGCCTTGCCGAACGACCCTTGAAATGGACTCAAAGACTAGGGAATGTAAAAGGCAATTAAAACATAGTCTCAAGAAGTCGGCACAAGGATGAAAACCCTATACCGAATATGAGCCTTAGCCGCTTGTATTCATGTCAAGGAATACAAGCAACCTTGCTTGGAAAGTAAAAAGGACAAAGTAAGAACAAGTAGAACTAAGTTGAACCTCTTTTGATATCAAATCCAAAATGTTACAAGCATACAAGTGTTTTCACTCCTACTAGTCACAAGCTCACGCCCAAGCTCACTACTCCTATCTATTTCTCTCTAAAAATGGCGTGTGAAGGGTTGGAATGAGATGTGAGAAGATGTGAGATGAGCTTGTGTGATATATGGATTGAAATCCATCCTAAATATGCCCTTCTATTTATAGGCAAAAAGGGGGGCGGTTTCCTTAGCAAATAGGTGCCAAATGGCAGTTGATTGGAGCTTCCTTCACCCATAGGTCAGCCGCCTCCAAGCAACAAGGTGCCAAATGGTGTGCATATGGAGCTTTCTTCACCCCAAAGTTAGCCGCCAATAAGCATGGTGCTCTCAAGGAGCTTGCAGCCTTTGAGGAGTGTGTTTCAACAAGCTAGCTGCTCCTTGAGCAGGGTACTTCCAAAGGACCGCTGCTCCTTGAGCAGGGAGCTTCCAAATGGCCCGAAATTGCCCTAGTTTTGCTTTGATCGGGCTTGAGCTGATTCCACTCGTGCGTTTTGTCTGGGAAATGATATTCACCGAATTATTGGGCATTTAAAACACTTTGGTCGAGCCAGAATTGTCAGATTCAAAGGTTTGGTCGAGCAACTTGGTTTTGGTCCTTCAGCGCGCGGGGCTTTTGGAATTGGATGTGGACCATCTGTTAATCTGCTCGAGCATTCTTCTTGGTTTCCCGACATAGTCCACCTTATTTTCCATTGTAATCACTTTGGTCGAGGTGGATTTTGAAGATGAGTTTGTTTGCTCGAGCAACTCAGTCTTGGTCCATTGGCGTGCGGGACTTTTGCTTGGAACTGAGCCAACTGCCAAATGGCTCGAGCGTTGCCCTTGGTATCTCGACATTCTCCACCTTAATTGTCATTTAGAACATTTTGGTCGAGGTGGAATTGCCGGATTTGTTCATTTGGTCGAACAACTTGATATTGGACCTTGGTGGCTCGGCGGGTGCGTGCGGGGACGAGGCCCGGAGGTCCTCGGACCCGACTGGCCTGTAATCCATTTTTGGCTTAAAATCTCCCTTTTTAGCTTGTTTCTTCTCTAAACCTCAAAATTGCCTGTAGATCAAAAGTGGAACTAACAAGCAACAGTTAGTAAGACAAAATGTTTAATTTGGTGGGTTTAACTGTTTCGTTGAGTCGTATAAATACGCTTCATCAAATCACCCCACACTTATCCTTGTTCGTCCCGAACAATCTTAGGTAAAAGAGGCAAAACAAACTGTTATATATATGAATGGTTAGATTGCTAGTCTAGACTTTTCCTATTCATGCATCACTTGATGTCAAAATAAAGTGTGATTAAAATTTAGAAGATAACTTAATACTTGTACCTCCGAGCCGTGATACAAACCAATTTGGATGTATTGGAGATAGTCCTTTTTAGGTTCTTGTACGCACTCTTCGGACCGAACTCGAGCTATATGGTTATCTTCCGTAGCTTTCTTTAGTACATGATTCGATTCGGGTTTCAACGCTTCGAGCTCTTTGATTTCTTTTTGAGACGGATGGCTTTTGAAGTGACTTTTGCCTTTTGGCTTTTGATTTGGAGTTGGAGAATTTCACTTTTGTTTTCTTGGTTAAAACCTTCACATAACTGGCTTTTTGGGCCATTGATTTGCTTCTTCGAGCTTTTCTTCTTTGTGACTTGCTAGACCATTTGTTTGTCTCTTGGGAGGTCCAATCATCGCCCTAAAGCATATGGAAATACCTCCCCGCTCTCTCTCATCTTTGTTCTTTTGCGCGAGTCAATACGAGGGTCGCCCGTATATTTTCCCAGCTACTTGAACTAGAGGTAGGACGGTTTGATTCCCGTCCCGCTCTTGCATAGATTTCGCATGGCGGAGTCCACTCAAAACTCAATTGAAACCCGAAGTTCTAACCTCCACTGACTTCAGATAACCATATAGTGAGACCCGGTCCTTTGAGTGCTTTTCAGACCTCTCTAGGACCTTTTCTATCAACTCCACATCCCTTTTTATCTTGGCACGAGAAGACAAATAAAAAGTTAAATTCTAAAGTTGAAGCACAGTTTATATCTCACAAGGACATGTATGAAGTCGGGTCCATCTATTTCACATCATGAAGCTCATATTCAAAATGTTCAAAAAGGTAAAAACTAATGAAAACATGCTAACTACTATATGTAAAGTTAATTTTCACCCCACACTTTTGAACAAGGCTGTGCCTCGCGGCACGACTTAGTTCAAAAGCTGTTTTAAGCAAGCATTTACACAAAAAGAGACAAAAGGGGTGAAAATTACTTAAAAACTGAAAATTAAATGACAGAATTTAAATGACTGAAAGTAAGATAGTGTTGGGTTACCTCCCAACCAGTGCACTTGTTTAACGTCGTTGGCTCGACAATACCTCACTCATGGATCATAAGGTGGGATCCCATGGGCGTTTGAGGTCGAACTTCTTCTCGGCTGTTCTTTTACTTTGCCGAAAGAACTTGTGGAGTGATGTGCTCAGTTCGATTCTCCATTGGTTCAGCAGGTTCTTTTCCACATGCTTCCGAGAAGGTGAGGGCTCCGTGACCATAGATGCTAGTCCAATGAGCCGTGCTCTCTTGCTTCTCCTTCCGGGTTTCCATTCCTTCGGCCCATGTCTTTGTCGCTTTTTCATGTTCGAATGGTTGGCACCTTTGCAAGTTTGGAAGTTCAGCATTGTCCCATTGAATGTAGGCGACATCAAGCTTGTTCCCATGCTAAGCCTCTTCTTTGTGGCAGCGACGAATGGTCGTCCTAGAACGAGTTGATTTTCAGGGCCGCTTTGTTGAGTTGTGGTGAGCGAGAGCTCCATTGTTGGCTTTCCGGACCCTTGCTTTGCCTCCAACTCCCCTTGCACCGCATCATTATTGAATACATGCTCTTTGGTGGCTATGATCTGCATAAAACATGAAGGGTTAAGTTGGGGCTTCTCGGCCATAAGGACCGGTTCTTTCTCGGCCAGCTCGTCAGGTGTCTCGGGCAGCTCGGGCGCTTCGGCCATGAGGAATGGGCTCGTCTCGGGTGCGTCCTGATATGTCTCGGCCAGCCCATCAGTGAGGTCCGGGCACGTCTCGGCTAGCTTGGCTATGAGGACTGTGCACGACTCGGCTGGTTCAGCAATGAGGTGCTGGACTGGCGTGGTTCCCTCGGGCAGATTGATGATGAGAATCGGGCCTAATTTGGGCAATTCTTCTTTGGCCATTCGAGAGTCCTCATCCTTGTCATTTATTTGGTCTCCGGGGGAAATCACACTGAGGTCCGGGTATGAATTAGGCAGCTCGACATCTAGGTCCGGGTATGTCTCGGCTAGCTCGTCAGTTAGGACCGGGTCAGCCTCGGACAGATCGGCAGTGAGGACCGGGACTTTAGTTGGTTCGGTAGTGAGAACCGGGCCTGTCTTGGCTGGCTCTTCTTCGGTCATCTGCGGGTCCTCATCCTCTACCGGCTCCTCGGGTTCAGTCGCCCTTTCTGCCGCCCATAATTCGGTTTCGGCCTTGATTTGGTGCACCATGTTGGCCAGTTCTTCGAGCCGCATGGCCTGATCTTGTTTCGCGCTTCTTGCCTTATCTTCTATTAAGTTCCACAAATCATCCACGCTTAAGTTGTCTACCGAGCCTCCTGCCGCAGCATCATTAAGCCTATTCCACTCTTGTGGCATCATCCCACCGAGAAACCTTTGAAGAAGATCGAAGTTGTTGAATCCATGGTGCGGGCAGCTCGTCAAAATGGAGTCAAAGTACGCCAAGTACTCGTCCAAAGTTTCGTCCCGGGATTGCTCTATGTTGTTGATCTTCTCGCGGACTTCAAGTTCGAAGGATCGTAGGGAAAACTCTTCTAGAAATTTGGCTCGCAGATCCCCATAATTGCCTTCATAAGCTGCACATGAGTAATACCATTCTATTACGGAGTTAGTTAAAGAAAATTTAAAGCATTCAAGTTTAAACCCCTCTAGCGATTCATTTTTAGGCCTCATGTGGCTGCATATGGAGTGGAACGTATGTGTATGCCTCACGGGATCTTCTCCAATGGCACCTCCGAATTTGGGGAGACAGTTAAGCATCTTAAACATTAGGTTGCTACCCCCATCATTCCAAGGTTCTCTGCCGTAGTACGAGGACATGGTGAACTGAAAAATAAAAACAAAAAACAGAAAAACAAAATAGAACAACTATTCCGATGCACAACTCCCCGGCAACGGCGCCAAAATTTGGCAGGCTGTCGTTGTGACCTGCAAATTTACATTTATATTTTCCACTACTCTAGTGGTTCACTACAGGTAGCAAACGGTAAGTAGGGGTCGAACCCAAGGGAGTTAAGGTAGTAAACAGTTGTTCTTATGAAAGCAAAAAATAAAGTAAAGACAATTGGAGTTTTTGGTTGTTTTTAGTGCTGAAATGAAAGTACTGAAAGTAAATGACTGAAAAGTAAAGGTGCTTGAAAGACCAAGACTTGACTGAAAGTGAATGTGCTGGAAAGTAAAGTGCTGGAAAGTAAAGTACTGAAAAGTAAAGTACTGAAAAGTAAAGTACTGAAAATAAAGGTGCTTGAAGGACAAGTCTTACGGAAGGTAAAGCAGTTGATATAAGACTGAAAGTAAATGTGCAAGAAAAGTACAGGGAAAGTAACTTTGTGCGAGAGATATTCAGTCTAGGGTCTCAAACTTGTGATACTTCCATCATAGACTTCAAACGATCTCTTTTACAATTCCATGTGTGATTATCCCGACAAAGGTGATAATCCAAATACCCCGACAAAGGTGGTAACCACACCCTTAACTTGTCAAGAGTGTTATGTGGTTGTCCCGACAAAGGTGACAACCCAAGTACCCCGACAAAGGTGATAACCATAACAAGCTTGACATGTTAAGAGCTTCTAGTCCTCCTAGATCGAACAACCCGACAAAGGTGTTGCCCAAACTAGGTTGTCACTATCTACCTTTGCCGCAAAGCATCCAGTAAATATTGACTATAGGAATCATTCAGCTCGGCTAAGCTTTGTGACAAAACATCCACTTAGCCTTGCCGAACGACCCTTGAAATGGACTCAAAGACTAGGGAATGTAAAAGGCAATTAAAACATAGTCTCAAGAAGTCGGCACAAGGATGAAAACCCTATACCGAATATGAGCCTTAGCCGCTTGTATTCATGTCAAGGAATACAAGCAACCTTGCTTGGAAAGTAAAAAGGACAAAGTAAGAACAAGTAGAACTAAGTTGAACCTCTTTTGATATCAAATCCAAAATGTTACAAGCATACAAGTGTTTTCACTCCTACTAGTCACAAGCTCACGCCCAAGCTCACTACTCCTATCTATTTCTCTCTAAAAATGGCGTGTGAAGGGTTGGAATGAGATGTGAGAAGATGTGAGATGAGCTTGTGTGATATATGGATTGAAATCCATCCTAAATATTCCCTTCTATTTATAGGCAAAAAGGGGGGCGGTTTCCTTAGCAAATAGGTGCCAAATGGCAGTTGATTGGAGCTTCCTTCACCCATAGGTCAGCCGGCTCCAAGCAACAAGGTGCCAAATGGTGTGCATATGGAGCTTTCTTCACCCCAAAGTTAGCCGCCAATAAGCATGGTGCTCTCAAGGAGCTTGCAGCCTTTGAGGAGTGTGTTTCAACAAGCTAGCTGCTCCTTGAGCAGGGTACTTCCAAAGGACAGCTGCTCCTTGAGCAGGGAGCTTCCAAATGGCCTGAAATTGCCCTAGTTTGGCTTTGATCGGGCTTGAGCTGATTCCACTCGTGCGTTTTGTCTGGGAAATGATATTCACCGAATTATTGGGCATTTAAAACACTTTGGTCGAGCCAGAATTGTCAGATTCGAAGGTTTGGTCGAGCAACTTGGTTTTGGTCCTTCAGCGCGCGGGGCTTTTGGAATTGGATGTGGACCATCTGTTAATCTGCTCGAGCATTCTTCTTGGTTTCCCGACATAGTCCACCTTATTTTCCATTGTAATCACTTTGGTCGAGGTGGATTTTGAAGATGAGTTTGTTTGCTCGAGCAACTCAGTCTTGGTCCATTGGCGTGCGGGACTTTTGCTTGGAACTGAGCCAACTGCCAAATGGCTTGAGCGTTGCCCTTGGTATCTCGACATTCTCCACCTTAATTGTCATTTAGAACATTTTGGTCGAGGTGGAATTGCCGGATTTGTTCATTTGGTCGAACAACTTGATATTGGACCTTGGTGGCTCGGCGGGTGCGTGCGGGGACGAGGCCCGGAGGTCCTCGGACCCGACTGGCCTGTAATCCATTTTTGGCTTAAAATCTCCCTTTTTAGCTTGTTTCTTCTCTAAACCTCAAAATTGCCTGTAGATCAAAAGTGGAACTAACAAGCAACAGTTAGTAAGACAAAATGTTTAATTTGGTGGGTTTAACTGTTTCGTTGAGTCGTATAAATACGCTTCATCACTCACCACAAGGAAATCAAAATGCTCAACTCAGTGAAACCCGAACCGAATCATGTGCTAGAGAAAGCGACAAGTTAACCATATAGTGCGAGTCAGTCCAGAGAATGCAGTCCAGGAGCCTAAAAAGGGCTATCTCCCGAAACATCCAAATTAATTTGCATCTCAGCTCGAAGGTACAAGTATCAAGTTTCTTCTAAGTATTTACACAGTTTAGTTTGATAATAAGTAAGTAATGCATGAATAGGATAAATCTAGTTCCACATTCTCACTTTCCTATTTGAAGTTTTTACATGGATTGTGTGCATCTCTTAAATGGCATTGTTCGGGACGAACAACTAAAAGTGTGGGTTGATCTGATGGACCATATTTATATGATTCATTAAGATAGTTAAACCCACCAAATTAGATGCTTTATCTGTACAACTTTTACTTGTTAGTTTCACTTTTGTTCTACAGGCCATTTCAAGGAGTAAAGATGAAAACGAGCTAAAATGGAGTTCTTAACGCTGAAAGTGGATTACAAGTCAGAACTGACCATACTCCAACAATACTCCAATCAAGCCACAACTAAGTCCCGATGACTTATTCCATCAAAGATCAAGAACACAAGTGAAATACCAAGTATAAGTGACTTATCTTTTGATGACAACTAAGGAGCAACCAAAGGAACAACCAAAAGGCAACCAAAGAGGCAACCGAAGGGCAACCGGAGTCACATGCCAACCGATGGCTTTTTGGGAGAAAGATCTCATTCCACTCACACATCTTCCCCTCCTCCACCACATGGGCGGATCACCATAGGAACAAGCCATGTGGCCGGCGGCTTTTGAAGCCTTGCCACCTTGCCCGGTGACAGCACTGCCTTGTCGCGAGGCAATGTGTACAAAATTAATTTATAAGTCCACTACTTTAGTGGCTCACTATGGATAGTAAGCGGTAAGTAGGGGTCGAACCCAAGGGAGTCAATGTGGATTAGTTGTTCTTTAAAAGAAAGAAACGAAAGTATATACAGGTTGGGTTTTTTGGGTTTTGTTGGTTTTTTAGACAGAAAGTAAATGACAGAAAGTAAAGTACTGAAATTAAAGTGCGGGAAAGTAAATTGCGTAAAGTAAATACTGAAAAATAAAGTGCTTGAAGGACAAGGCTTGCTGAAAGTAAGTACGTAAAAGTAAAGTGCTTGAAGGACAAGGCTTGCTGAAAGTAAGTGCGTAAAAGTAAAGTGCTTGAAGGACAAGGCTTGCTGAAAGTAAGTGCGTAAAAGTAAAGTGCTTGAAGGACAAGGCTTGCTGAAAGTAAGTGCGTAAAAGTAAAGTGCTTGAAGGACAAGACTTGCGGAAAGTAAGCAGTTGATATTGGTACTTGAAAATAAGCAGTTGATATAGGTACTGAAAGTAAATTGCAAGGTGGTCTTTTGATCAAAGGAAAGCATTCGGTTTTAGGGGCCTTGTATCATAAATCTGTTTATCATCGACCTCTAATGATCATACTAAGTGTTCAAAGATGTATCAAGGCTATTTCTAGCACATGACTTGCCACATCGTTTAGAACACTTGTTCTATTTGGGCTAATTCCTCCTTTCGAAGTATCTTAGCTTATGTGCATCCATTTGATCAATCATTTCCGATCAACCAAATGGTGTTTTAAAGAGGTTGAACTCCACAGTTAAGCTGTGCCCTTTCGAGCCTCCACTTAACCACGAAGGTTCACGAACCCATGGAAGAGCTTTGCTCTTTCGAGCATCCACTCAACCAATAGCGTTCTGACCTAATATATGGCACATAGAACAAGTTTTGAACACAAAGAGGCACTTAAGAGAAGGGTCTAAAACATTGTATGATACAAGCACACCCCTTCAACCGAATGAAGGGTTTAGCTACGATTATCCATGGAAGAGGATATCATAACTAAGTGCTTGAAAAGTAAATGGTTTTTTGAAAGACAAGGAAAGTAAAATAACAAGGTTTTCGAAATCAAAAGACAAGGAAAAGCTTGAGCACTTCAAGAACCAACAAGAGTACTCAAGATCAAAGCAAAATAAAGACAAGGAAAGTAAAAGAGGGGCTGCTGGAAAATAAGAGCTTGGAGCTCAAGAACATGTGAACAAACTCAAGAACAAGTGAAGAAACTCAAGAACAAAAGTAAGAACAAGTGTGTTGTATTGAAAGTGAAGAGAAAGAGAGTTAAGCTCTCTTCTCTCTAAGGTAACATGGGATTTTTTAGGACTTGGATTACATGAGGGCATGTCCTCTATTTATAAGCTAAGCAAACTTGGAGGCTAAGTTTTGGAGGAGAAATATCCCAAAGAAGACTTCATTGTGATTGGCTCTCCACTTGGGATATTTTGAGCCCAAGCCACCTCTTCTTCTTATCTCTTCCATGATCCACGAATTTGGTACATGGGTTGGCTTATCCAAAGCCAACTAACTTGTAACCAGAGCCAACCGACTTGCTTCTTGGTTTGAGGCTTGGTTTGTTCCCAAAGAGCAACCAAAGTGAATAGTATGGCCAACCGGACAAGAAGTAGTTTGGAATTGGTTGGACTTCGCTGGAGTGTGGCCGGAGCAACAAATGACCGGAGCATGGTGGTGGTTGGAAGATCTTGATCGGAGCATCACCGGAGCGTGGCCGGAGCGTGGCCGGAGTTCGCCGGAATATGGACGGAATCTGACCGGAGCTTTGGCCGGAGCTCCTTGGATTTTGGAGAGTATATTCTGAATGAAAAAGTCATTCTAAGATGATCTCAAGAAGGATGCTAAGCCAAATTCTGCCCGGAACATGGTCGAAATCCCAAAACGGCCGATATTGCCCTTGTTTGGCTTTGAACGGGCTTGAGTCCTTGGCAATGCGTTCTAAGCTTTTGGGCGATGGTTCTAGAATTTTGAAGCGATGAATGCTCGAGCTAGATTTTCTGGAACGCCGCCTGATGGACCATATTTATATGATTTATTAAGACAGTTAAACCCACCAAATTAGATGATTTATCTGTACAACTTTTACTTGTTAGTTTCACTTTTGTTCTACAGGCCATTTCAAGGAGTAAAAATGAGAACGAGCTAAAATGGAGTTCTTAACGCTGAAAGTGGATTACAAGTTAGAACTGACCATACCCTGACAATACTCCGATCAAGCCACAACTAAGTCCCGATGACTTGTTCCAACAAAGATCAAGAACACAAGTGAAATGCCAAGTATAAGTGACTTGTCTTTTGATGTCAACTAAGGAGCAACCAAAGGGCAACTAAAGAGGCAACCAAAGGGCAACCGGAGTTACATGACAACCGAAGGCTTTTGGGGAGAAAAGATCTCATTCCACTCAAACTCTCCTCCTCCTCCTCACATGGGCGGCTAAACCATGTGAAGTTGCCACATGGGCGGTGGCTTTTGAAGAAATATCTCAAGTCACACTCATCTCCTCACCACATGGGCGGCTATCCATGGAAGATTGACATGTGTTGGCTTCTCCTCCACATCTCCTCCTCCCCTTTGCCTATAAATACTACACTTCCCCTTCCTTTGTAAATTGGCCTTGTCCCATGTTCCATACTCACTTGTCACTTGTATCATCACATCCTCATTCCATCACACAATCCACAAAGCTCCATAGTTCTTGGTTAGTGAGAGAAGTTCTCTAGATTTTGGGCACAATCCATGTAAAACACACCACTTTGATATTGAAGTTCCAAGTTGTTCTTGAGTACTCTTGTCGGTTCTTGAAGTACTTAAGCTTGTCTTTACTTTTCCTGTTCTTGAGTTTACTCATGTCGGTTCTCGAGTATTCTCCTTTTACTTTCCTGTCTTTACTTTCAAAAACTTTACTTTTCTGTCTTTCAAAAACCTTTACTTTCAAGCACTTAGCTATGATGTCCTCTTCCATGGATATTCGTAGCTAAACTCTTCATTCGGTTGAAGGGGAGTGCTTGTATCATACTATGTTTTAGACCCTTCTCTTAAATGCCTCTTTGTGTTCAAAACTTGTTCTATGTGCAACATATTAGGTTAGAACTTCCAAGGTTGAGTGGATGCTTTAACGGGCAAAGCTCTTCCGTGGGGTTCGTAAACATACTCGGGTAAGTGGAGGCTTTAACGACCAAAGCTTATCTGAGGAGTTTAACCTCTTTTAAAAAACCATTTGGTTGATCGTAACTGAAGATCAAATGGATGCACATAAGGCTAAGATACTTCGAAAGGAGGAATTAGTCTAAATAGAACAAGTGTTCTAAATGATGTGGCAAGTCATGTGCGAGAAATAGCCGTGATACATCTTTGAACACATAGTATGATCATTAGAGCTCAATGATAAACAGATTATGATACAAGGCCCCCTGATACTGAATCTTTCCTTTAATTCAAACATCACCTGTCATTTACTTTCAGTCTTACTATCAACTGCTTACTTTCCAGTCATTTACTTTTAGTAACTTTACTTTCAGTCCATATCAACTGCTTACTTTCCGCAAGTCTTGTCCTTCAAGCAATTTCTTTCCGCAAGACTTGTCCTTCAAGCATTTACTTTCAGCAAGTCTTGTCCTTCAAGCACTTTACTTTTCAGTATTTACTTTCAGTCTCGTATTTACTTTCTTTACTTTCAGTCATTTACTTTCCAGTGCTAAAATCACAACCAACCCACGCTACTTTCAGTACTAAAATCACAACCAACCCCCAACTGTCTTAATTTCCATCTTCGAAAGAACAACTATCAACTAATTCCCTTGGGTTCAACCCCTACTTACCGCTTTACTACCCAATAGTAGAGTACGAGTAGCGGACTTATAAATTTATTTTTGCACAGAGACATCGCACTTTAACGACGGTGCGGTGGCTCCGTCTAAATTGGCGCCGTTGCCAGGGAACTAGCAAATGGATAGTTGTTCTTTTTTCTGTCGTACATAATTCGCCATGTCTTCATACTACGACATAGAGCCTTGGAATGATGGAGGCAGCAACCTTATGTTTAAAATGCTTGGCTGTCTCCCCCAGTTTGGAGGTTCTATTTGATAGGACCCTGTGATACATTGCCAACATTTTCACCACATCTGCCGCCACATGAATTCTGAAAATGAGATGTTAGAGGAGTTTCAGCTGAAATGCTTCAAATTTTCTTTAACTGACTCGGCAATAGATTGGTATTACTCATGTGCATCTTATGAAGGCAAATATGGGGATCTACGAGCAAAATTTCTAGAAGAGTTCTCCCCGCCATCTCTCCGACTTGAAACCCGCAAGAAGATTATCAACCTTGAGCAATCCCGGGACGAAACTTTGGATGAGTACTATACGTACTTCGATATCATTGTGTCGAGCTGCCCGCACCATGGATTCACGGACTTTGTTCTTCTCCAAAGGTTTCTTCATGGAATGAAGCCACTTGAGCGGTCTATGCTTAATGATGCAGCGGGAGGTTCGGTGATGAATCTCACCATGTCTCAAACCTGGGACCTCATTGATGATTTGGCCGAGAGCTTAAAACAAGGGCCAATGCACCAAACAGAAGATAAGGCACCAACGGTGAAAGCGGACTCAGTGCAGAACGAGCCCGAGGAAGAAGCACCCGAGGAAGTCCCGGTCCTCATTGATGAGCTGCCCAAATAAGACCTGAACCTCAGTGTGATTGCCCCCGGAGACCATATAAATGACGAGGATGAGGACCCATGGTTGCCTGAAGAAGAGCTCCACTCAGATTATCCCTGGGAGTTAGAAAAAAAACTGCCCAATTCAGTCTCGGTCCTCATCACCAATCTGCCCGAGGAAACCACGCCGGTCCCGAACCTGATTGCCGAACCAGCCGAGTCTAATACAGTCCTCACTGCCGAGCCAACAGAAGTCCCGGACATCACTGCCGAACTAACCGAGAAAATCACGGCAGGCCCGGTCCTCACTGAAGAGCTGCTCGAGAAAGACCCGGCCCTTGTGGTGGAAGTCCCCCAACTTGTCCCCTTGGTTTGTATGCGGATCACTGCCCCTGAAGATGAAGTGATCAATGATGAGGTGCAAGGGGAGTTGGAGGCAAAACATGAGCCAGAAGAGCCGAAGATTGAGCACTCACTCGTCATGAGCCAAGAAAAGCCGGCTGAAAACTCACTCGTTCTAGGATGGCCAATCATCTCTGCCACAAAGAAGAGGCTTGGCATGGGAACAAGCTCAAGGTCGCTCGTGTTCAATGGCACAATACTAAACTTCCAGAATTGCAAAGGTGCCACCCATTCAAACATGAAGAAACGGCCAAGACCTGGGCCAAAGGAATGGAAACCCGGAAAGAAGAAGCAAGAGAGCTCGACTTGATGGACCAGCAGCTATGGTCAAGGAGTCCTCACCTTCTCGGGGATATGTGAAAAAGAAGCCTCCGGATCAAGGGAGAGCAGAACTGAACCCGCTGCCATATGTGTTCTTTGGGCAAATCAAAAGAGCTGTCGAGAAGAAGTTCGACCTCAACCACCCATGGGATCCCACCTTATGATCCAGGAATGAGGTACTGTCGAGCTAACGACGTTAAACAAATGCACTGGTCGGGAGGTAACCCGACATCTATCTTACTTTCAGTCATTTAATTTCAGTTATTTAGTTTTTTGCCTTAAAACATTCTCACCTTTCATGTATATATTTGCTTGCATACCTTTTGAACTAAGTCGTGCTGTGAGGCACGCCTTCGTTCAAAAGTGTGGGGTGAGAACCACCTTTGTACATAGTTAGTTAACATGTTTTTTCTTTTCCTTTTCCCTTAATATTATCTTTTTGAAAATATGAACTTGAGAATGTGAAAAAGATAGATCTAAATTCATGCATTTACCTTGTGAAATCTCAACTGTATAAAAACTTAGGATGTAACTTCTCATTTGTCCCTTTGCGCTGAGATATACAAGGGATGTGGAGTTGATTTAAATTGCTCTAGAGAGGCTTGGCAAGCAATCAAAGGACTGAATTTCACTATATGGTTTACGAAGTCAGTGGAGGCTGCACTTTTGGTTTCAAAGAAGATCAGAGTCATCTCCACCGTGCAGCGTTTATGCAAGAGGCGGGACGGGAATCAAACCGTCCTATCTCTAGTCAGAGTAGCCGGGAAAATAGATGAGCGACCCTCATCTTGACCCGCGCGAAATGGCAAGGATGAGAAAGAGCGGGGAGGTATTTCCATATGCTCTCGGGCGATGATTGGACCTCCCAAAGAAAGGTTGAGAAAATGGACTAGCAAGTCACAACGAAGCAAAAGCTCGAAGAAGCTAATCAAAGGCCAAAAGCCAAAATTGTGAAGGTTTTAACCGAACAAAAGTGAAAAAACTCCAATTCAACATCAAAGGCCAAAGGCCAAAGGCCAATTCACTTCAGAAGCTGTCCCTCACCAAAAAGAAATCAAAGTGCTCAACTCAGTGAAACCCGAACCGAATCATGTGCTAGAGAAAGCGACAAGTTAACCATATAGTGCGAGTCGGTCCAGAGAATGCAGTCCAGGACCCTGAAAAGGGCTATCTCCCGAAACATCCAAATTAATTTGCATCTCAGCTCGAAGGTACAAGTATCAAGTTTCTTCTAAGTATTTACACAGTTTAGTTTGGTAATAAGTAAGTAATGCATGAATAGGATAAATCTAGTCCCACAATCTCACTTTCCTATTTGAAGTTTTTACTTGGATTGTGTGCACATCTCTTAAAAAAGGCATTGTTCGGGATGAACAACAAAAAGTGTGGGGTGATCTGATGGACCATATTTATACGATTCATTAAGACAGTTAAACCCACAAAATTAGATGCTTTATCTGTACAACTTTTACTTGTTAGTTTCACTTTTGTTCTACAGGCCATTTCAAGGAGTAAAAATGAAAACGAGCTAAAATGGAGTTCTTAACGCTGAAAGTGGATTACAAGTCAGAACTGACCATACCCCGACAATACTCCGATCAAGCCACAACTAAGTCCCGATGACTTGTTCCAACAAAGATCAAGAACACAAGTGAAATGCCAAGTATAAGTCACTTATCTTTTGATGTCAACTAAGGAGCAACCAAAGGGCAACCAAAGAGGCAACCAAAGGGCAACCGGAGTTACATGACAACTGAAGGCTTTTGGGGAGAAAAGATCTCATTCCACTCAAACTCTCCTCCTCCTCACATGGGCGGCTAAACCATGTGAAGTTGCCACATGTGCGGTGGCTTCTGAAGAAATATCTCAACTCACACTCATCTCCTCACCACATGGGCGGCTATCCATGGAAGATTGACATGTGTTGGCTTCTCCTCCACATCTCCTCCTCCCCTTTGCCTATAAATACTACACTTCCCCTTCCTTTGTAAATTGGCCTTGTCCCATGTTCCATACTCACTTGTCACTTGTATCATCACATCCTCATTCCATCACACAATCCACAAAGCTCCAAAGTTCTTGGTTAGTGAGAGAAGTTCTCTAGATTTTGGGCACAATCCATGTAAAACACACCACTTTGATATTGAAGTTCCAAGTTGTTCTTGAGTACTCTTGTCGGTTCTTGAAGTACTCAAGCTTGTCTTTACTTTTCCTGTTCTTGAGTTTACTCCTGTCGGTTCTCGAGTATTCTCCTTTTACTTTCCTGTCTTTACTTTCAAAAACTTTACTTTTCTGTCTTTCGAAAACCTTTACTTTCAAGCACTTAGCTATGATGTCCTCTTCCATGGATATTCGTAGCTAAACTCTTCATTCGGTTGAAGGGGAGTGCTTGTATCATACTGACGGAGCCCACCGCACTGTCGTTAAGGTGCGATGTTCTTTGTGCAAAAATAAATTTATATCTCCGATACTCGCAACTTTACTATTTTGGGTAGTAAGTGGTAAGTACGGGTCGAACTCAAGGGAATTAGTGGATAGTTGTTCTTTCGAAAAGGAAAAGTAAATAAAACAGTTGGGGGGTTGGTTTTGGTTTTAGTACTGAAAGATAAAGTGCTGGAACAGTCAATTTCAAGATCAACCGCAGACACACGTTTAATACTGGCCGCACGCTGTGTTTCAAGCGTGTTGCGTACCAAAGGTTATGCCGGGCTGATGTTGATAAAGTCTGTAGTAAAAGTAAAGTATAGAAAAGTAATTGCTTGATGGACAAGTCTTGCGAAAAGTAATTGCTTGAAGGACAAGACTTTACAGAAAGTAAGTGCTTGAAGGACAAGTCTTACGGAAAGTAAGCAGTTGATATGGTACTGAAAGTAAAGTAACAGGTGATATTACAATTAAAGGAGAGATTCGGTTTTAGGGGCCTTGTATCATAGTCTGTTTATCATCGACCTCTAATGATCATACTAAGTGTTCAAAAGTGTATCAAGGCTATTCCTAGCACATGACTTGCCACACCGTCTAGTCTTTTGCAAGACAAAGAACTCTTGTTCTAGTATGTGCTTCCATTTGATCATCATTCCTGATAAACCAAATGGTGTTTAAAAGAGGTTGACTTCCACAGATAAGCTGTGCTCTTCCGAGCCTCCACTTATCCACGGAAGATCATGAACCCATGGCAGAGCTTTGCTCTTCCGAGCATCCACTCAACCAATGGAATTCTGACCTAATATATGGCACCCAGAACAAGTTGAACATAAAGAGGCACTAAGAGAATGGTCTAAAACATTGTATGATACAAGTACACCCCTTCAACCGAATGAAGAGTTTAGCTACGAATATCCATAGAGGTGGATACCATAGCTAAGTACTTGGAAAAGTAAAGGTTTTGAAAGACAGAAAGTAAAGGTTTTGGAAAGTAAAGACAAGGAAAGTAAAGTTGCAGTTTTGAAAGACAGGAAAGTAAAGGTTTTTGGAAATCAAGACAAGGAAAGTAAAAGGAGAATACTCAAGAACCAACAGGAGTAAACTCAAGAACATTAAAAGAAAAGCTTGAGTACTACAAGAACCGACAAGAGTACTCAAGAACAAACTTAAAGCTTTTGATATCAAAGGAAAGTGTTACAAGGATTGTGCCAAAATCTAGAGAGAAGTGAGAGCTTATGGATGATGGTTTGGAATGAGATGCATTTACAAGGAGAAGAGGTCTCTTTTTATAGGCATGGAGGAGCAAGGAGGAGGCAACACTTGGCAAGGGATGAGAGGAGGCTTCAAAAGCCATCGGAGGTGAGTCATCAAGGCCAAGAGCCGCCGGCCACATGTCATTTCCATGGCCAAAGCTGCCGGCTAGGTGGAGCGGAGTGGGTGAGTGTGAGTTGAGATCTTTTTCCCAAAAGCCATCGGCTCCCTTTCAGCTCTGGTCTGACTCTGGTTGCTCTTCGGTTGGACTTGTTTTGAGTGATTCCATGTCAGGTTCATGAAAGCTTGTAATTGATTTTCAGCTTTAATCGGAATCTGGTATAGTCAGAATCTGGTCGTGTCCTGGAGTGACTTGTAATTCATTTTCAGCTTTAAAACTCCTTTTTAGCTTGTATCGTCTCTAGACTTCAAAATACCCTGTAGATAAATATCGGAACTAACAAGCAAAAGTTAAATAGACAAAGAGTCTAATTTGGTGGGTTTAACTGTCTTAATGAATCATATAAATATGGTTCATCAGATCACCCCACACTTTTAGTTGTTCGTCTCGAACAATGCTTTTTAAGGGTGGAACACAATATAAGTAAACTTTTAAATATGAAAGTGAGAATATGGGACTAGATTTATCCTATTCATGCATTACTTACTTATTACCAAACTAAACCGTGTAAATATTTAGAAGAAACTTGATACTTGTACCTTAGAGCCGAGATGCAATTTAATTTGGATGTTTAGGGAGATAGCCCTTTTCAGGCTCCTGGACTGCATTCTCAGGACCGACTCGCACCATATGGTTAACTTGTAGCTTTTTCTAGCACGTGACTTGGTTCGGGTTTCACTGAGTTGAGCACTTTGATTTCTTTTGGTGAGGGACAGCTTTTGAAGTGAATTGGCCTTTGGCCTTTGATGTTGAATTGGAGTTTCTTCACTTTTGTCTTGGTTAAAACCTTCACAATTTTGGCTTTTGGCCTTTGATTAGCTTCTTTGAGCTTTTGCTTCTTTGTGACTTGCTAGTCCATTTTCTCAACCTTTCTTTGGGAGGTCCAATCATTGCCCGCGAGCATATGGAAATACCTCCCCGCTCTTTCTCATCTTCGCCGTTTCGCGCGGGTCAAAATGAGGGTCGCTCATTTGTTTTCTCAGCTACTAGGACTAGAGATAGGACGGTTTGATTCCCGTCCCGCCTCTTGCATAAACGCTGCACGGTGGAGATGACTCTGATCTTCTTTGAAACCCGAAATGCAGCCTCCACTGACTTCGTAAACCATATAGTGAAATTCAGTCCTTCGATTGCTTGCCAAGCCTCTCTAGGGCAGTTTATGTCAACTCCACATCCCCTGTATATCTCAGCACAAAGGGACAAATGAGAAGTTACATCCTAAGTTTTTAAATAGTTGAATTTTCACAAGGTAAATTCATGAATTTAGATCTATCTTTTTCACATTCTCAAGTTCATATTTTCAAAAAGATAATATTAAGGGAAAAGGAAAAAGAAAAACATGTTAATTAACTATGTACAAAGGCAGTTTCTCACCCTATACTTTTGAACGAAGGCGTGCTTCACAGCAAGACTTAGTTCAAAAGTTATGCAAGCAAATATTTACAAGAGAAGGAAATGACATTAAGGAAAAGGGAAGAACTGAACTCCCTTTACGGTGTCGTTTCATGTTGTGGAAAGATAATCGAGGGAGTTCGGCTGGGGCCTTGAACTCTCAGCGCAGGCCCGGTAATTCTCGGAAGCTGCATGGCTGGTCTGATCTTGCTCCAAAATCAATTCCTACAAGGAGTCAGTTCTTTCTATACAAAAAATGGGTGAGATCGACTAACAAAGTAAAAAACTAAATGACTGAAAAATAAGATAAGTGTCGGGTTACCTCCCGACCAGTGCCTTTGTTTAACGTCGTTGGCTCGACGCATGGGGATCACAAGTTTGGATCCCATGGGTGGCTCGGATCATACTTTTCTACTGTGCCAACCTTGATTCTGGCCTTGACTCTTCCTCAGTTCTTGTGAGATGATGAGTTCGGGTCCTGTTCCCATCGTTCTGGTGGTTTCTCCTTCCATTGTCTTTGAGAAGGCGAGGGACCTTTCACTACTAGTCTTTTGAATTGGGTTTTCTTATGTATAGGGCTGCCTTGTCTAGTTGCGGCGAAAAAATGCTCCATCAAGGAGTCATTCTGCTTAGGCCCTTCTTCCATCCTCCTTTTAGTCTCTTCATTGATCACATAGTTTTCTGCAACTTGCCTATTGATCAAGGGGAAAAGTCGGGAAGCTTGTATCTTAAGGCTTGGTTCTGTCTCGTCATGTTCGTCAGTGAGGATCCGGTCTTGGATGGTCTCGGCTGCCTTGGTAATGATAGTTGGATATGACTCGGGCAGCTTGCCAGTGGTATTCTTGACTTCTTCCTTTGCTGGCACGGTCTTGAGTTCCCATGAAGGTTCTTCCTCGTTGCTTCCGGTGCTTTCTGTATCTAATTCTTCTGATGGCTCGGGAGTTTCTTCTGATGGCTCGGTAGTTTCTTCTTCATTCGTCTCTGGACCAGCCTCTACTATCTGTATTCCTCTATTAGCTCGGGGCATTGGCCTTCGTTTTGTGGCTTTGGCCATGTCATCTATGAGGTTCCACATATTTGTCAAGGATAAGTTCCTGGCTGATCCTCCCACTGCGTTGTTAATCCTTATCTGCTCATCAGCCCTCATTCCACAAAGGAATTTTTGAAGAAGAAACACTTCCATGAATCCATGGTGCGGGCAGCGTGAGACGATGGTGTCATAGTACGTGTAGTATTTGTCCAAAGTCTCATCCCGGGATTGCTGAAGGCAGATGATCTTCTCTCGGGTGGCATGTCGTAAGGATGGGGGGGAGAATTCTTTCAGGAATTTAGCGCGAAGGTCCACATAATATTTTGCACAACTAGCAGTTGATGTGTAATACCATACTGTCGCAAAGTCAGTTAAAGAGTGTTCAAAACATTTTAATTGAAACTCTTCTAACGTTACATTTTCAGGTTTCATGTGACGGCTTATATGGTGGAAATGTTGGCAGTGTATTACTGGGTCTTCTCCGGTGATCCCTCCAAACCGAGGAAGATGCTGAGCCATCCATCCATACATGGTGGAAAGTGTGATGAAGAAATGAAAGGGAAGGAAAAGAACAACTAATCTGAAGCTAACTCCCCGGCAACAGCGCCAATTTTGACCGAGCCCACCGCACTGTCGTTAAGGTGCGATGTTCTCTGTGCAAAAATAAATTTATATATCCGATACTCGCGACTTTACTATTTTGGGTAGTAAGTGGTAAGTACGGGTCGAACCCAAGGGAATTAGTGGATAGTTGTTCTTTCGAAAAGGAAAAGTAAATAAAACAGTTAGGGGTTGGTTTTGGTTTTAGTACTGAAAGATAAAGTGCTGGAACAGTCAATTTCAAGATCAACCGCAGACACACGTTTAATACTGGCCGCACGCTGTGTTTCAAGCGTGTTGCGTACCAAAGGTTATGCCGGGCTGATGTTGATAAAGTCTGTAGTAAAAGTAAAGTACAGAAAGTAATTGCTTGATGGACAAGTCTTGCAAAAAGTAATTGCTTGAAGGATAAGACTTTACAGAAAGTAAGTGCTTGAAGGACAAGTCTTACGGAAAGTAAGCAATTGATATGGTACTGAAAGTAAAGTAACAGGTGATATTACAATTAAAGGAGAGATTCGGTTTTAGGGGCCTTGTATCATAGTCTGTTTATCATCGACCTCTAATGATCATACTAAGTGTTCAAAAGTGTATCAAGGCTATTCCTAGCACATGACTTGCCACACCGTCTAGTCTTTTGCAAGACAAAGAACTCTTGTTCTAGTATGTGCATCCATTTGATCATCATTCTTGATAAACCAAATGGTGTTTAAAAGAGGTTGACTTCCACAGATAAGCTGTGCTCTTCCGAGCCTCCACTTATCCATGGAAGATCACGAACCCATGGCAGAGCTTTGCTCTTCCGAGCATCCACTCAACCAATGGAATTCTGACCTAATATATGGCACCTAGAACAAGTTGAACACAAAGAGGCACTAAGAGAAGGGTCTAAAACATTGTATGAAACAAGTACACCCCTTCAACCGAATGAAGAGTTTAGCTACGAATATCCATAGAGGTGGATACCCTAGCTAAGTACTTGGAAAAGTAAAGGTTTTGAAAGACAGAAAGTAAAGGTTTTGGAAAGTAAAGACAAGGAAAGTAAAGTTGCAGTTTTGAAAGACAAGAAAGTAAAGGTTTTTGAAAATCAAAACAAGGAAAGTAAAAGGAGAATACTCAAGAACCAACAGGAGTAAACTCAAGAACAGTAAAAGAAAAGCTTGAGTACTACAAGAACCGACAAGAGTACTCAAGAACAAACTTAAAGCTTAAATCTAGAGAGAAGTGAGAGCTTATGGATGATGGTTTGGAATGAGATGCATTTACAAGGAGAAGAGGTCTCTTTTTATAGGCATGGAGGAGCAAGGAGGAGGCAACACTTGGCAAGGGATGAGAGGAGGCTTCAAAAGCCATCGGAGGTGAGTCATCAAGGCCAAGAGCCGCCGGCCACATGTCATTTCCATGGCCAAAGCCGCCGGCTAGGTGGAGGGGAGTGGGTGAGTGTGAGTTGAGATCTTTTTCCCAAAAGCCATCGGCTCCCTTTCAGCTCCGGTCTGACTCTGGTTGCTCTTCGGTTGGACTTGTTTTGAGTGATTCCATGTCAGGTTCATGAAAGTTGTATAGTCGGAATCTGGTCGTGTCCTGGAGTGACTTGTAATTCATTTTCAGCTTTAAAACTCCTTTTTAGCTCGTATCGTCTCTAGACTTCAAAATACCCTGTAGATAAATATCGGAACTAACAAGCAAAAGTTAAAGAGACAAAGAGTCTAATTTGGTGGGTTTAACTGTCTTAATATGGTCCTTCCGGCAAGTGCCTTTGTTTAACGTCGTTGGCTCGACGGTACCTCTCCTAGGGATCATAAGTTCGGATCCCATGGGTGTTTGAGGTCGAACTTCCCCACGGCTGCCCTTTGATTTGTCCAAAGAACACATATGGCAGCGGGCTCAGTTCTGCTCTCCCTTGATCCGGAGGCTTCTTCTTCACATATCCCCGAGAAGGCGAGGACTCCTTGACCATAGCTGCTGGTCCATCAAGTCGAGCTCTCTTGTTCCTCCTTCCCGGCTTCCATTCCTTTGGCCCATGTCTTGGCCGTTTCTTCATGTTTGAATGGGTGGCACTTTTGCAAGTTTGGAAGTTCAGCATTGTGCCATGAACCATGGGCGACATCAAGCATGTTCCCATGTGAAGCCTCTTCTTTGAGGCAGCAACGAATAGTCATCTTGGAATGAGTGAGTTTTCAGCTGGCTTTTCTTAGCTCATGACGAGTGAGTGTTCCATCTTCGGCTCTTCTGGCTCATGTTTTTCCTCCAACTCCCCTTGCACTGCATCATCATTGACTACATGATCTTCGGTGGCTATGATCTGCATAAAATATGAAGGGTCAAGTTGTGGGACTTCAACCACTAGGATCGAGCCTGTCTCAACCAGCCCGTCCATGAGGACCGGGTCTGTCTCGGGCAGCTTGGGCGCTTCGGCCATGAGGACTGGGCTCGTCTCGGGTGCTTCAGCAATGAGGAACGGACTGCATCGGGTAGCTCGGGTGGGTTCTGATCTGTCTCGGCCAGCCCGTCAGTGATCACCGGGACTGTCTCGGGCAACTCGGCAATGAGGAACGGGCTCGGGTGCTGGTCGGCCGACTTGGTGATGAGGACCGGGCTTGGCTTGGCCGGTTCTTCTTCGGTCATTTGTGAGTCCTCATCCTCTGTCAGCTCCATGGGCTCTTCCTTGATGACCCTTGGCTTGCGCATCTCATTGATCAGATATTCAGTTTCTCTCATAGACGCCTCTATTTCTGCCCATGCTTCCTCGGATTTGGCTTGATTTTGATCCGTCATGTTGGCCAGCTGCTGGTTGCTAGATGCCAGCTCCGTTGTAATGTCCTCGAGTGGCTCGGCCTGATCTTGTCTTGGTCTTGACCTCGCGGCCAAATCATTTATCAGGTCCCACAGATCAGCCATGGCTAAGTTATTCACCGAGCCTCCCGCCGCATCATTTAGCCAATTCCACTCTTGTGAAATCATCCCATTGAGAAACCTTTGAAGAAGATCGTGGTATGTGAATCCATGGTGCGGGCAGCTCGTCACAATGGAGTCGAAGTACGCCAAGTACTCGTCCAAAGTTTCATCCCGGGATTGCTCTATGTTGTTGATCTTCTCGCGGACTTCAAGTTCGAATGGTGGTGGGGAAAACTCCTCATTGTTCCAAGGCTCGCATCCATAGTAGAAAGACTTTGTGAACTGCATGACAAAACTAAAACAAAAGAAAAAATAGAACAACAATTCCGAAACACAACTCCCCGGCAACGGCGCCAATTTGGACAGCACTGCCTTGTTGCGGGGTAATGTGTACAAAAATAATTTATAAGTCCGCTACTCGTGACTTCACTATTGGGTAGTAAAGCGGTAAGTAGGGGTCGAACCCAAGGGAGTCAGTGTGGAATGGTTGTTCTTTAAAAAGAAAGAAAAAGAAAGTAAATACAGATTGGGTTTTATGGTTTTTTTAGACATAAAGTAAATTGCGTAAAAGTAAAGGTACTGAAAGTAAAGTGTGAGAAATTAAAGTGCTGAAAGTAAAGACTGAAAGTAAATTGCGTAAAGTAAAGTGCTAAAATGTAAAGGGTACTAAAAAGTAAGCAGTTGATATTGAGACTGAAAGTAAAGTGACAGGTGATATTTTGATTAATGGAAGGATTCGGTTTAGGGGCCTTGTATCACAACTCGTTCATCATTGACCTCTAATGATCGTTCTAAGCGTTCAAAGATGTATCAATGCCATTTCTAGCACTCGACTTGCCACACCGTCTAGTCCTTTTCAAGACATAGAACACTTGTTCTAGATAGGCTAATTCCTCCTTTCGAAGTATCTTAGCCCATGTGCATCCACTTGATCAATCATTTCCGATCAACCAAATGGTGTTTTAAAGAGGTTGAACTCCATGGAAAAGCTTTGGTCTTTCGAGCCTCCACTTAACCATGTATGCTCACGAACCCCATGGAAGAGCTTTGCTCTTTCGAGCCTCCACTCAACCATGAATGTCCTAACCTAATATATGGCACATAGAACAAGTTTGAACACAAAGAAGCACTAAGAAAAGGGTCTAAAACGGTTTTATGATACAAGCACACCCCTTCAACCGAATGGTTTAGCTACGAGTATCCATGGAAGATGATATCATTAGCTAAGTGCACACAAAAAAGTAAAGGTTTCGATTTTGAAAGACAAAGAAAGTAAAGTAAGGTTTTGGAAAAGAATACTCAAGAACAAACAAGAGTAAAGAGAGTAAGAGAGCTTCGGTTTTGGACAAGATCAAGAACACTAAAGAATACTCAAGAATACTCAAGAACCAACAAGAGTAAACTCAAGAACACTCAAGAACAAGAGAGAAATTGGAGCTTTTGGTATTGAAATGGTGAAGAAGAGAGATAAGCTCTCAACTTCCTAATGTGTATTACATGAGGCAAGCCCTCTATTTATAGGCAAGGGAGACTTGGAGACTAGGTTTGGCAATGTAAATATCTCAAGAACAAAGGCATTTGATTGGTTGACCCATGTGCCACCCACATGGGTTGTGAAGAGGATAAGAACCTCCTCACTTATCTTTGCCTCCTCCAACCACAAGCCTCCACAAGCCAACCCTTATGCACTCCACCCCCTTGCACATGGCTGCGCCACCTGCAGCTGGCTGAGTGGTGCCACGTGGCCACCACTTGCTCCACTTGAAGAGGTGTCTCCTCCAAAGGACAACCGAAGTGAATAGTATGGCCAATCGGACAAGAAGTAGTTTGGAATTGGTTAGACTTCGCCGGAGTGTGGCCGGAGCAACAAATGACCGGAGCATGGTGGCAAGGATATGAGCTTGATCGGAGCATCGCCGGAGGTTCGCCGGAATATGGCCGGAATCTGCCCGGAACTTTGGTCGGAGCTTCTTGGATTTTGGAGAGTGTATTCTGAATGAAAAAGTCATTCTAAGATGATCTCAAGAAAGATGCTAAGCCAAATTCTACCCGGAACATGGTCAAAATCCCAAAACGGTCGATATTGCCCTATTTTGGCCTTGATCGGGCTTTAGCTGGTTCCACTCGGGCATTTTGTCTGGGAAGTGAGATTGTCCAGGTTATTGGGCATTTAAAACAATTTGGTTGAGCCAGATTTTCCAGATTCCATGGTTTGGTCGAGCGACTTGGTTTCGGTGCGTATGCGTGCGGGGCCTTTGCTTTGGAACTGGGCCAACTGCTAATCTACCCGGGCGTTTTCCTTGGTCTTCCGACATTGTCCACCTTATTTTCCATTTTGATCACTTTTCTCAAGGTGGATTCATCAGATCAGCTCGTTTGCCCGGGCAACTTGAATTCAGTGCTAGACAGCTCGGGCGTGGCCTCGGTGATGCCTGGTTTTCTCGGATGGGCCCGGGACAGGGACCTGGCATTCTCGGACGGGCCCGGGTATGGCTCTTGGTACCCGGGTGAAATTTCTCGGTCCCTGGCTGAGGTCCTCAGGCCTTGGCTGGCTTTTTGGCACAATTCTTCCTTTTTAAGCGTGTTTCCTCTTTAGACTCTAAAATAGCCTATATACACAAAATGGCATTAACAAGCACTTGTTCGTATGACCAAATGTCTAATTGGTGGGTTTAGTAGTACTTAATGAATCATATAAATATGCTCCATCATTTAGCTACAAGTATCCATGGAAGTGGATATCATAGCTAGTGCAAGAAAAGTAAATGGTTTCGAAATCAAAGACAAGGAAAGTAAGGTTTTGGAAAGTAACACTCAAGAACAAACTTAAGAACAACAAGAGTACTCAAGAACAAACAAGAGTACTCAAGAACAAGAGAGAAGTTGGAGCTTTTGATATCAAAATACAAGTGTTTACAAGGATTTGTGCCTAAAATTCTAGAGAGATTTGAGGAGTATGAAGTAGTGATGATGGATTAGGACTAATGGATGATATTCAAGGAGGGGTGCTCCTCCTTTTATAGGCCATAAGAGGCGGTTGGGAGGAGGTGAGTGGAGTAGGATATTTTTCCTCCCACTTGCCTCCGTTTCTCCCTCAACTCCGGTTTGGTCTTGGTTGCTCTTCGGTTGGAACTTGGTTTGAGCCAAAGGGTGCACATGGCAAGGCACATGGGCGGCTAGGGCTTGGGTGAGCCAAGGGGCATCCACTTGAGCAATTGAACTTGGTTGAGGTTTGGGACAAGTCACTTGGACTTGGTTGTGGCTTAGTTTCAATCCAAAGGTCAATCGAAGTGAATAGTATAACCTAACCGGGAAAGAAGTAGTTTGGTTGGACTTCGCCGGATTTTGACCGTAGTAGGCTAAAACTGACCGGAGCATGGCTGTGGCTGGACTGGGCTTGATCAGAGCACCGCCGGAGGTTCGTCGGGAGGTCGCCGGAGTTTGGCCGAAATTTGGCCGGAGCTGCCGGAATTTTGGGCGGAGGTGATTGGATTGAGGACCATGGATTCTGAATGACAAGGCCAAGATAAACGTGTTTCATCAAGGAAGTTAGGCCTGATTCTGGCCGGAGCATGGTCATGGCCCGGGGTTGAAGTTTTCCCCGGGCCCTTGGTCGACCGAGCTCGGACGCTGCTCTCGAGCGGGGACCTGATTCTCTCGGACGCGGGTCTCGGTACTCTCGGACGTGGGTCTCGGCGCTGGCCTTGGATGGCCCGGTAATGGTTCTCGGCGCGCCCGGATAGGATCCTCGGACGCAGCCTGGGACCTCTCGGCGCTGGTTCCCGGGCACGTCTGGCATTGTAGCTCGGCACTCCCGGCACGGGCTCCTGGGCGCTCTCGGCACAGTCGGCACAGGCGCTCGGCACTCCCGGCGCGGGAGCCTGGGACGCGGCCTGTGGTACCCGGTACTTCCTCTCGGTCCCTGGCCTGCGGTACCCAGGTCCCTGGCTGGGGTCCCTCGGTCCTGGGTGAATTTCCTCGGGCCATTATCGATTTTCCTCAGGCCCTGGTTGTGATTTTTCGGCCAGAAATGTTTGGCAATCCTTTTTAGCTTATGAACCCCCTTTTTAGCTCGTTTCTTCTCTAAACCTCAAAATACCTTGTAGAACAAAAATGGAACTAACAAGTAAAAATTGTTAAGACAAAGTGTCTAATTTGGTGGGTTTAACTGTCTTGATGAATCATATAAATATGGTCCGTCACTATGCAAGTGGAAAGCTACTCCGGAAAGAGGTATGTGCTAGTTTGTGTTGATGACTACTCTTGTTTCACTTAGACAAGCTTTCTGCGAGACAAATCAGATGTTGTTCAAGCATTTGTTCAACTATGCACCCTACTGGAACGTGAAAGAGAAGATAAAGACGAGCACTTGGTCGCAGTAAGGAAAAATCATGGAAAGGAGTTCGAGAATAATACCCTCACTGGCTTCTGCACACAGAAGGGGATTGCAAAATAGTTCTCGTCTCTTGTCACACCTCATCATAATAGAGTTGTCGAACAAAAGAATAGAACCATTCAGGAGATGGCTCGTGTGATGATTCATGCAAAGAAAGTGCCACTGAAGTTTTGGGCTGAAGCTATGAATACAACATGCTATGTCATCAATAGAGTGATGATTTAGACGGGCACAGAAAAGACCTGCAATGAGTTGTGGAAAGGAAAGAAGCCAACGGTGAAGTACTTTCATATCTTTAGGAGTCAATGCTACTTTCTAAGAGACCCGGAGTATGAATAGAAGTTGGACCCTAAGAGTGATGAAGGAGTCTTTCTGGATTACTCCCCTAACAGTCGTACTTACCGAGTCTACAATAAGTACACTGGAGTCATCATGGAATCTGTCAATGTGATAGTGAAAGATGTGGTGACAGAATTACCTGAAACAAGTCAAGAGGATGATGATGTTACAGCTCGCCCGGAACAACATGTTGCACCTGTGTCGTGCCTTAAAGTTTCATACGTTGTCCCAAATGAAGTTGCCGAACAACATGATGAAGACAATGATCAGTCCAGCGAAGAAGCAGAATCTGAAACCCCACCTGGTTTCTCCCAAGTTCTTCAACCATCTGGGATTATTGAGAGGAATCATCTCATTACAGAGGTGATTGGTGAACAAACTACAGGCATAACAACTCAAGGTAAACAAGTTAACTTTCGAGAACTGGCTGGTTTTACTTTGTTTCTTGTCAGCTATAGAGCCCAAGAACATTGAAGAGGCGATAAATGATGAATACTGCGTTGTGGCGATGCAAGAAGAACTTGGTGAGTTTCAGCGAAACGATGTCTGAGATCTTGTTCCACAACCTGATGGAGTGAATGTTATTGGAACAAAGTGGATCTTTAAGAACAAGTCAGACAAACAAGGGAACATAACTAGAAACAAGGCGAGGCTTGTTGCTCAAGGCTATACTCAGATTGAAGGAGTGGACTGACAGATGCTTGTCGTCACAGCAAATGTGCAAATAAATTTATAGTTCGCTACTCGCGACTAGACTACTGGGTAGCAAGTGGTAAGTAGGGGTCGAACCCAAGAGAGTCAGTGTGGATTAGTTGTTCTTTAATGAAGCTTATGCAGAAATTAAATACGATTGGGGTTGGTTTTGAGTGTGTTTTGGGAACTGAAAGTAAATTACAACAATTGATAATGGACTGTAAGGAAAGTATTCGGTTTTAGGGGCCTTGTATTATAATTGTTTATCATCGACCGCTAATGATCATACCAAGTGGTCAAAGATGAATTGAGGCTATTTCTAGCGCAAGACATGATCATGCTAAATGTTCAAAGATGAATCGAGGCTATTCCTAGCACAAGACTTGCAACATCATTTAAAACACTTGTTCTAAGCAAAACTAATTCCTCCTTTCGAAGTATCTTAGCCGTAAGTGCATCCATTTGGTCCCTTTGGTCCAGTTTTCAAATGGTTTTTAGAATAGTCGACCTCTTCAGATAAGTTTATCCATTTAATCCCTTTGGCCCAGTTTTCAAATGGTCCACTTACCCGAGTGTGATCACGAATATCTAAGGAAGAGCTTACGAATTTGGACCCCTATGGTCACATTTCCAAATGGTTTACTTGACCTTAGACATTCTAACTTTTATATATGGCACATAGAACAAGTATCGAACATAAAGGTATACTAAGAGTAAAGTCTAAAACATTTATAATACAAGTACACACCCTTAAACCGAATAATTAATTTAGCTACTAATCATGGAAGTGGTTATCATAACTATGAACTTGGAAATAAACACGAGTTTATAAATGCAATTTAAATAAATAAAAAGACTTACAACCGTTGAAGCGCCAAGGATCAAGCTTTGATTCCAAAGTAAAATTACATGATTAGTGCCCAAAATCTAGAGAGATTTTGTAGAGAGAGAAGCTCTCCAAATTTTGGTGTGAAGATTACAAAGAGGGGGAGGCATGTATTTATAGCCATGGGAGGAGAAACTTAGAGGCTAAGTTTTGGAGATGAAGGGTGAAGATGGGAGCACTTGTCACATGGAGAGAGGAGGAGGAGATGAGTGGAGGAGGAGCCACCACATGGAGGAGGAATAGTGAGCCGCCGGCGGCTTTGGGAGGAGGGGAGGAGGAGCCGCCATGTGTCCCTCCATGTGAGGAGGAGCATCCCTTCTAGAAGCTTGTGATCTTCACAAAAGCCATCGGTTTGACCGGATCTTTGGCCGGAGCTTCTTGGATTTTGGAGAGTGTATTTTGAATGAAAATGTCATTCTAAGATGATCTCAAGAAGGAACCTAAGCCAAATTCTGCTCGGAACATGGTCGAAATCCCGAATCCGATGAAATTGCCCTTGTTTGGCTTTTACCAGGCTCGGTGCTTTTGCCTTGCGTTCTTGTCCATTTGCCGACGGTTCTAGAATATTTGAGTGATTCCAAGTCGGTTCCATGAAGGATATTGAGGCTGATTTTGAGTGTAGCATGGTCGTGACCTGGAATGACTCGTTCTTCATTTTCCGCTTAAAAACTCCTCCTTAGCGTGTTTTCTCTCTAAGTGCCAAAATACCCTGTAGAAATATATCGGGACTAACAAGCAGAAGTTAAATAGACAAACAGTCTAATTTGGTGGGTTTAACTGTGTTTTTGATTCGTATAATTATGGTCCATCATGGACTTTGACGAGATTTTTGCCCCAGTTGCTCGGTTGGAGGCCATACGTCTGATGTTGGCCCTTGCATGTAACCTGAAGTTTAAGTTGTTCTAGATGGATGTCAAGAGTGCCTTTCTAAATGGGTTGCTAAGTGAAGAAGTCTATGTGGCGCAATCAAAGGGTTTTGAAGATCCTCATCACCTTGACTATGTGTATCGTCTGAAGAAAGCTCTATATGGATTCAAACAGGCGCCCAAAGCATGGTACGAGAGACTTACATAGTTCTTACTCAACCATGGCTATGTTAGAGGGGGAGTAGACAAGACGCTTTTCATCAAACACACAAGGTCAGACTTCATTATTGCTCAAATTTGTGTGGATGACATTGTGTTCGGCTCTAGCAATCAGAAGTTGGTTGACAAGTTCGTAGAAAAAATGTAGAGTGAATTCAAGATGAGCATGGTAGGAGAATTGTCATACTTTCTAGGACTTCAAGTGAAGCAGAAGATGGACGGAATCTTGATATCCCAAAGCAAATATGCTAGGAACTTTATCAGGAAGTTTGACCTGGAGGAAGCAGCACATAAGAGAACCCCCGCTGCAACTCATGTGAAGATCACCAAGGATGAAGCTGGTACAAGTGTGGACCAAACCTTGTACAGGAGTATGATTGCGAGCTTACTCTACCAGAAGGCCAGTCGATCGGACATTGCTCATGCTGTAGGAATCTGTGCCAGATATCAAGCTAATCCCAAGGAGAGCCACCTGATGAACGTGAAGAGGATTATAAAATATGTCTGTAGAACAGCTGACTATGGATTGTGGTATACTAAAGATACTAACTCTTGTCTGGTAGGCTACTGCGATGCAGATTGGGCTGGGAATGCTGAGGATCGTAAAAGCTCATCTGGAGGATGCTTCTTTCTAGACAACAATCTGGTGTCATGGTTTAGCAAGAAGCAAAATATCATATCTTTATCAACAGCCGAGGCAGAATACATCACCGCTGGAAATTGTTGCACCTAGATGTTATGGATGAAGTAGATGCTGGAGGAGTATGGAGTAGAATAAGATGTGATGACACTCTACTGTGATAACATGAGCACAATCAACATATCCAAGAATCCTGTTCAGCATTCCAGAACAAAGCATATCGATATCAGGCATCACTTCATTCGAGAGCTAGTTGAGAAGAAAGTAATCACTCTGAAGCACGTATCCACTGAGAAGCAACTAGCAGACATCTTCACCAAAGCCTTGGATAACCTACAGTTCGAGACACTTAGATCCTCACTGGGTCTGTGTGTCATTGCCAACTAAGTTATGCCAGTACAAGTTGGTCAGCCGAAGCTTGAATGAGATATGTTTTAAGGGTTGACGTGGAAGGAAGGCAGAAGATTTCAAATACTGGTGCGAGAAGTGACGATTGGACTAACCAATATATTCAAATATATTAAACGGCTTGAAGTGACATGGCGACTTGAGACGATACGAGTAGATATCTGGGTTGCCAAAAGAGATTGAGTTTCCAAAAAAATTCAAATTAATTTTTCTATGCCTCTCTCTCTCGAAGAAGAAGAAACCCTAGATGATTTCAGTTGCAAAAAATCAACCATGGTGAACACAAGAACAAACAAGGTTGCTAAGCTGTGTACTACTAAAGCATCATCTAAAACAGTCGGTGAACAGAAGACTGTTCCAGCTATCCCTAATTCGAAGGACGATATGGCAACAATACCGAAGCCTGTAAAGAAGCCTGAGAAATTGAAGCCAGCTGAAGCGAAAAAGGCCACCACTCAGGAGAAATCGGTTAAGGAGAACCCTGTTAAGAAGTCGACGACTACCGACTTGGCAAAGGAGAAGCTGATTCCCAAATCTGCTCCAATTCAAAACCCTAAGAAGATAACATCTTCAAAACCTGCTTCGATCAAGGAACCTGAGAAGAAGACGGCACAAGAGGTAATTTCCAAAAACTCTAAATATATCAATCTGCGTAGTCCTATTGTGCCTAGTGAATCTGTGGAGGGTTTGAAGAGTGTGGTAGAAAACCCAAAGATAGTGGCATCGGTATAGGGGGAGAGTACACCTAAGGAGAAGGGAAATAGAGTAAAAATCGTTGCTAAATAGAAAACTTTGGTAAAAGAGAAGTTTAGAGTTGTCAAACATAGAGTGGTTGTTTTTGAATAAAAAGATGATGTAGATGAAGTTTATGAAGTTTATGAAAACGAGAATGCAGAGTTGCATGATAAGGGTTATGGGGAAGATAAGTCTGAAATGGCTGAGGATGCTCAAATGGAATCTAGTACAATGGAGGAGTCAGAACCTGAACCTGAAGAGGATGAAGTAAAGTCAACGGATGAGTCAGATGGTGCTTCTGAAGAAGAAGAAGAAGAAGTTGTCGTAGAGGAGCAAGTTAAGGCTCATGAGGAGTTTGATGTTGGGGAAACATAAGTAGAGACTAACTCATTACAAGATCTTTTTGATGCTGTGGAAGAGTATGTTGAAGAAGAGATGAGTTCTGAAGCTGTCACCAAAGAAAAGGAAGCTCATCAACCAAATCAAACACATGAAGATATTGAGATGAACGAGCAAGCTTATGCACCAGAAAAAGAAGCAGAAAAATCATCTGAGAAAGTGGATGATCTGCCAGAGAAGGTTCCAGTCGGTAAGGAACATGTGGACAAGACTAAGCCTCCTGCTAAGTTAAAGAAACCTGAGTTGAAACAAGTTGCTAATCAGAAAGCTCCAACTGTTGTAGAGAAGATAGTGTCAAGAAAAAGGAAGTCTACTGCTCCTACTCAAACCTTTGAAGAAGAACCTGTTGTGACAGTACCTGATGCTCAAAAGAAGACTACTACTCCTGTGCCTAAGAAACCTAGAACAGGGTCTATTGCCAAAAAAGCCAAGAAGGGAAAGAAGGTTCAGTGTAAATCAGGAATTGTGGTCGTTGGAGTCTGGTTTGCTTCAAAGAAGAATGCAAAAAAGTGGGAATTGGTACAAAAGAGGAAGATTGTTGTTGAACGCGTGTTGGAGGTTAATAAGTATGCTGTCAAGGAAATTATCAGTTTGATTAAAGAGCTGGATTTATGGTCATCTGTGACTATGGCTAAACCTTTTGCGGCAAGTATTGTAAGAGAAGTCATTGTGAATCTACCTGAAGAGTATGATCCTGTGGAAAGTGAGGCGTATAGAAAGGTGAGTATAAGAGGGAAGGAGGTGCTTATTACTCCAGAAACTATTGATGATTACTACGGAATAGAAGGCCGAGAGGTAGGCATTGATGAATCGAATTGGCACAAGGTAGCTGAAGCCATAACGATTGGAGTCCGTTCGAGATGGAACAAGATGACACTTCCCAAGACAGAACTGTCATCGAAACACTCCCTGCTTCACAGCATAGCAGGTCACAACTGGCTCCCGAATCATCACAGGACTTGATTGGGACATGGCATGGGGGCTCTACTGAAGACCCTGGGTTGCAGAGAAAAGATTGATCTCGGGTAGCTTATCTTTGATCAAATTGCCTCTCATCCTACCTCTGTGAAAATCAATCATCCAATCGGATTTCCATCACTCATTTATCAACTTGTGTTAGCACAGCATCTCGATATTCAAACTAGTCAGGATAAATTGACGGAAGTTCCGAAGGTGTTTTTTGCAGACCACAAGCACTTCAGTGGAAGACATACTATGGATCTGGATGAAGATGCACCTGCCTTGCCTAAAAAGAAGCTCTCAGAACAAACTCTTCGAGAACTCAGTGCTTAAGTCCCTGTCGGTACTCGTAAGAAGATGATTGAACATATGGAAGAGGAGCTAGCAGAAGTCAATGCGGGGATACTCTCTCGGATGTCTCAAAAAAAGAAAATCACTAAGCTACTTGTGGAGCTACGCTATCCCGAGAAGGAGGAAGATGTTGACTCAGATGGTGATGATGAGGACTCAGACTACTAACTAGCTCATGGTGATGAATTCCTGATCTCTCTACAAACAATCCTGATCTTTTTGCTACTCAGTTTGTTGAACTCTGCTTTATTTTTAAATATTTGCTACCAGTACACTACTCCCTTGTCACTTTATGGCAAAAAGGGGGAGTAAATTTGGAGTTTGAAAGCTCCTTAAAAGATTCGTATGTGCTTGAAATTTTTGGAGTTTGAAATCTCCTCAAATATTCATTCGGTAGCAATTTACTCTTAGAACAGCTTGGGAGTTTGAAACCTCCTTCAAAGATTCATATGTAAAAGTAGTACAGGTAAAAGTTTTGCCAAAAAGCCAATGAGAAGATTGTTAGATTTTATGGCATGTAGTTTGGCAAAACTCTGTGTAGTTGTTCAAGCTGTTGTACAAGGAAGAAATCAAGGCCAGAGAGAGACAACCGACGTGGAACAACAATGGAGAAGCAGATGTTTCCTAATCCATATTAGGCAAGTCAGTGCTGCTGATACATTGAAGATATGATGCAGATATTGATGGCAGTTGTCGCAAATATATGATGCATATCTAGAAGTCGGTTGAGGGAGTTTAGGAAGTATATGTGCATGGAGATTACTTAGAGAAGAAGATAATCGAAGAGTTTCTTAAACGAGTTGAAGATATATTGAAGATTATCTACAACAAGAATGCGCAAGGATTTAGGAATGTTTCCTAAAAGATTTAGGAAAGATTTCCTAAAGAGATAGGCGGTTGAAGATTGGAAATCTTAGTCTTATAGGATTTCATCCGCCCCTATATAATGAGGGCTGAGGCATTCGTTTCTCTTAGCACTCACGGAGATATTATTCACTCACATATTCTGATCGGGAGGTGGAGGCAAATGACCGGCGATATTATCATTCTGATAAGATCACGGTGCTCGGAATCAGTCTGTTCTAGTGCTCTATAGACTGATCGTGGAACAACTCAACGACACACGCACTCTTGATGTTGCTGTGGATTCTGCGGAAGGCGCTGATCTTCGTGGAGGATCATCTGGTAGAATTGGAGAAGAGGCTCTGATTTAGGGGGAGCCTAGACAGGAATTACTAGACTGTTACACGCTCCGGCAGTTTAAGAAGGATTCTGTAAACGTAAGCTCCTGTACTCTAAACTTCACATAGTGAATTATTTTCCACCGGACTGAGGATACAGCACCCCAGACGTAGGATCGTTAATGCCAAACTGGATAACAATATTGCGTGTCGTTATTTTCCGCACTGCACTAAAGTTTATTAGCTTAATATTCTGCTTTCTAGTTATTGTTCGATATACATCCAGAACAACATTTCAACATACACAGAAGTATTTCAGACCTTTGGCTTGTATGTTCTGGTAAGATGAAGATGCTTTTTTATGCGGAGGTGAACCATTGAACCATCAAACCCTCTCTAAATTGCCTGACATCTCTATTAGAAATCAACTTAATCTGATGCGCGGTTGAATCACAGTCCGCGACTATCGTAACTTGGCCATCAATGAATGAAATTTTATACAAGTATTCTCACTTGCAAAGCACGTTTATCACTTATGATACAAGCAAAGAAGGGGGAGTTGCTCATCAACAAGTATTAGAATCAATTTTATGGCAAGCCAACAGGGTGGTGGTCGCGTGATGTGAATACCTGACTCGTACTTATAAGGTCTAGGATTCGTGCTTCACCGTGTCATATTTACAATACGACTATGGGATTCAATCCTTGCTATTAAAAAGGAAAAAAAATAGCTAGCAGTGGTACATGCATACCCAAAATTCCCAAGTCTCAAGAATGCTGTTGTAGTCAGGTTTTAAGCTTCTTCAAGTCCGATAAAAAGAAAGAAAAGACTTTGAATCTACGAGCATGGATTACCTTATTTTGCTTGAAGAAGTACTTAAGTTTGGGCGAGATTCTCACCATGAAAACTAATAAAAGGTTTGAAGCTGCACATAATAAGATTAATAACATACATATACAGTACATACATGTATCGAAACAACCTACAACTAAACCTTAACAAGAACGATATTGCACCCCAACGGGCTAACACACAATCCCAAAAGTTGAAGCTTTTGATAACTTACACAATCAAAACTCACGAACTGTTCAGTTTGGACACACACCCAGAGATATGCAATTTTGGTGCTGGCCTTGAAGTAATGCACAAGAAAGGAGGAGGCCAGGAGCTCAAGATAGGTATATCGAGTATCTCATACAACAACGGATTGACCAGTGAGTTTGTCTTCAAGACGCAATGAACCATCTTTCATCAGGTTCACGCTTAAGCTCTTGAACCTCTCCCTTGAGTACTGCCGAGAGGCCTTTCTCCAATCAGTTCCAGTTTTCATCATCACCACAAATTCTTCATAGCTGATACGACCATCCTGAATACATTTACAGCATGGATGATCATTAAACTATAGCAGACTGATAAAAAGCAATAGTTGATTAACACTATTCTGAACTTGACAATAGAATAGTTGCCAGTACTCATGAAAATATTACAAAAAATATGTGAGACGTTCTCTTAAAGTCATTTATCTCAGATGGCTTTTGACTTTGATGGTGTTTGTTAATTCAGAAAACAGAATACGTAGAGGGACGAGCTTGGAATAAGTCAATGTAACTAATCCATGTTTAAACAAATGACAAAAGAAAGAAAAAGAGCATCCCTGGTGGATGGGGGCAAAGTTTCGACTAGAAAGTATTGAAGCCAAACCTTATCTGTGTCAACCTCTCGCATGATGCCATTCAAAACTTCAGAATCTGTTACACCCGATTCATCTGCCAAAGCGTCTTCCAACTCCTTTAACTCAATGTACCCGCTCTCATCTTTGTCAAAAAACATGAATGCTTTTCGTATAAGCTCATCATTTTCCATTCTCTGCAAGTGAATTGTGACAGCTACAAACTCCCCGTAATCCAGCACTCCATTTTTATCAACATCAGCCTACAAACACAGAAAAAAAATCAACATCTTATTCTTGCTAAGCATAACAAATAAAACCGCTGTATTCTGATTTGGCTCAGTTACTAGGAATCTTGAGTGATCAACTTATGAAAAATGTAGTCATAGACTAGTATATATGGGCAAAAATAAAGAATAGTGGAATAAAAAATTTCAATTCAGTCCCGCAGTCTATAAACTTTGCAGTGATCATTTCTATTTGCGATTTAATCGTTTAATGTTGAAGTTGAAAATTAAAATTACACTTTTTTATATTAAAAAACTCCAACAATAGTAGGCCACTCAATTCCAATTACAAGTAATATTTTCCAACTTTACAAGTAATATAATGTTCCTTTTTAGCAATTAATCAAGTTTGAACATGTCTCTCTAAAGACTAAAATTTATCTATTAGTTTTCACTGTATCTTGTCTAACAAAAGAAGACGTCCAAATGCAAGGACTACTGTGACATAGTGTTGTTTCTTTCTAAGAATATATTCAAGCTGTGATATTAAACTGCATCTAAAAATATATTTCTTGTCTGTTCCTAATGCCAGACAATGAATGATCATGCACAGAGCATACATCATTGACGAAGTTGATAATTGATATTATGGTTTGTCCTTCTATTTATGTTTAACGTTCCAACATGAGTTACGGAAAACATTAGGACTATTATCTTTGGCCTCCAGTTAAAAAAAATTGTGGGTACATGACATGCTTTTTACTTTGGGGAGAAACAGATCATTTAAAATTTAGACAGATCAAATTACTGTGATATATGCTGCAACTATCGCTGCTACACTAGCAAGGAGTCCATGACATATATATATAGAGGAGCGCTCAAATGTTATGGCCAAATTAGAGTGTTATGTGTTACGGAGCTTCTGATTGGTTAATGAAAAACAAGGAACCAATCAGAAGCGAGGAACACCGTAACTACGGTGCACCCTCACCCATAAACCCCCCGTGCTTGTGAGGTGCACCATGAGAACCGTGTTCCTCGCCTCTGATTGGTTCCTTGTTTTAAATGATTGGCTAAGAATCATGTAACACATAACACATTAGTAAGCCATAACATTTGAGCGCGCCCCTATATATATATATATATATATATTTTTTCTATAAAGGGACTAACAAATAAAATGACCTCATTGATTTTGGAAATATCAAGTGACCTATTACGTCTTTTATCAGCTATCCTAGTTCCTAGGAGTTTTCTGATATTTCTCGACACCTCTTTGACGCTGTACAACATATGCCCCCTTGGATAAACTTTTGAGCCCAACACTAAACTGCTCTGACAAATATATTAAACAAATGCCTAGATACTGAAAGTCATTTCATTAAAAATAAAAGACAGTGAAGAAACTTTAAATAACAGTTAGCATCTGAACCCATAGAATAAAATTTCCTTTTGAGCATGGGTTAACTAAGAGCATGATATGCGTTTCCATTTACACAGTAAATGTATATGCATTCTTTTCAGCACCAAAAAAAAGTCTCCTATGCTTGTAAATAAACAACAAATTCAAAGAAATAAAAGGCTGAATACCAGCATGCCTAGCACTAGGTAAGCAGATAGAGCATAACATTAAGCTTATACGGGTAACAGTATAGACAAGAGACTAAAAAAAGTTCAAAAAGTCTATGGCTGGCTGGGTAAACATTAAGAATTCAATTAAATCCAGTAGACGCTTAATATCAGATACTCACCACCTCCATCAGCAACTTGATCTCCGGTTCATCCAATTTCGATCCTACCTTCTTCAGCCCATCTCTCAGTTCTTCATAACTAACTTTTCCGTCATTGTCAGTGTCCATCAATGTGAACATGTCCCTAATGACTTCTGATTGCTCAACTGATAAATGTTCTGCAATTACCTGAAACGTAGGATTGGATGTGTAGTGTATAAATACATAACATTCTAACTTCTTGTTCTAGCAATATTATCATTTCAATGAAATGTAACATAGTTTGCTTACTTGCATGGCTCTCTTTTTGAATCGATTCATGACAGAAAACTGCCTGAGCCGTGACCTCACTATATCACCAAGTGGGACGTTTGGTGCTTTCTTAGAATCATGTAACCATGGGTGCTCTGCCAACGAGTATCACCATTGATTAGAAGAACAGAATACAAAAATAGGAACATTCAACGTCATGTGCCATGCATTTACATAAATCTAAGATATGGGGAGATATGAATGAACATGCTTATTTTAAAGGATGAGACACCCCAAATTAGTGATCAATTGTTCCATATTGGGCAGAAGTTGTGCGTGTATAAGCTTAGAAAGTAAGCCTCCCACCTATCTTTCTGCTAGCATACAGTAGTTTTTGAGATGGAATTCACGTTGTGTTCACCTAAGGAATGGTGGTGGCAAGTAGGTGAACGGGATCACCTAATAGAGGAGGAATATTGTGGTTCGGTGAAGATATGTGTGATGGGTGAGGATTTTTACCAAAAGGAGCCACATTAAACAAAATCAGCTAAACAAACTATAACTATAACACAAATGAGTTCAAGTGGAGTGTTTGCAAAAAGGGCATACCGAGAACTTGTTGTGCCGTCAAGCGCTCATTTGGATCAGGCTTTAACATCTGTTGAACAAGGCTTTTAGCACTTTCTGAAATCTGAGGCCATGGTTCCCTCTTAAAATCAATGAAGCCACGCAAAATTGAAAGAGCGACGCCCTGTTCACTTTCTGCAAAGCAAATGCAAACATTGCACTTCCCCATCATTTATTTAAAAAATTCATTACTTACACCCTCAGAAAACTAAGCACAAAATAGCTTGTTAATGAACTTACCAGCCCAAAATGGAGGTACCCCGCACAACAAAATGTATAGAATGACTCCAGCACTCCACACGTCTACCTCCGGTCCGTAATTCCTCTTCAAAACCTCTGGTGCCATGTAATATGGACTCCCCACAATCTCAGAGAAGCGCTCCCCTTCACAGACAGGTAAATCAAATTCAGAATCCCTAATTGTATAAGAAACTGTATTACCCAAAACACTAAAACTATGAAAGACATTGAAACCTGGCTTGAAAAAAACAGACAGTCCAAAATCAATAGCTTTTAGAGCGGAATGCTCCTTCTTATTGGCAAACAAGAAATTCTCCGGCTTCAAATCCCTGTGAATGACTCCATTGTCGTGACACATTTTAACAACTTCCATTATAGTCCTGGCAACATTTGCTGCTGCTCGCTCAGTATAATGCCCTCTTGCAACAATTCGATCAAAAAGCTCACCCCCTTGGCACAACTCCATCACTATATGAACATTCTCGTTGTCCTCATAAGTGGCTCTGAGCTTGACGATGTTTGGATGGTCGGGCAAGGTAGACATGATCTGCACTTCTCGCCTCACATCCTCTATATCCACAGCCGTCCTCAGCTTCTTCTTCGAAATGGATTTACAAGCCAAATCCTCCTTCGTCTCCCGATCAGTACACAAATAAGTTATCCCGAACTCCCCTCTCCCTAGCTCCCGACCTAACACATACTTATCGCTGATCTGCGTCCGATTACTTTCAACAATAACGTCCTTTAGGACTCGGATCTGGCCTCCAGGAGACCTACCCGCATCGATCGAGAAAGGATTAGGTTTCCGCTCCTTGGATTTCTTATTCTGGTGCCTAGCTGCTTGGTCCCCAGAGCTATCCTCACTTATACAAGCTACGCAATTTCCCATTCCTTGTTGTATTATCGCTTCATACAGGTTGATGGCGCCGTTTCAGCTGCCGTCTGCGACGGAGACGGCGAGCAGTTGGAGTTGGTGTAGAGAGAGAAAAAAACAACGCGGGTTCAGTTGAGGAATAAAAATGACGTTTTTTGAAAAGTCATTACCAAGTAAATCAAAATTAGTTTCTGTAAATATGACCCCCAAAAAAATTAATTTCTGTAAATAATACTCCTAAAATACTCCAAAACTAAGCTTTATTCTAGAAATTAAGAAAAAATTTCCAATTTAAGGAAAAATCAAATTTGGTTTTCAATTGTAGAGAGTCTTCAAATTTGGATTTCCAAAATACACACTTTCGATTAGTGTCGTTGTTAAGGGCGCCTAAGATATAGAGCGCTCTTATCAACTGCGCCTAATGCATAGTGTCAAGTTTTATGATATAAGGATGGCTGAGTCAGCAAAATTGTCAAATAAGATTTAGGTGCTGTCAAGGAGAGCGCCCAAACTGTAAAACGCTTCTCACAACGGCGCCTTAATAATATTGTTATACTGTACAACAAGTCAGTAAGTCAGGCGGAAATGCTATGGACAGGGCAAAGGTGCTGTCAAGGAGGGCACCTAAATCTTATTTGGCAATTTTTGCTGACTCAGCCTTCCTTATATCATAAAACTTGACACTGGGCATTAGGCGCAGTTGATAAGAACGCTCTATATCTTAGGCGCCCTTAACAACGGCACCTAATCGAAAGTGTGTATTTTGGAAATCCAAATTTGAAGACTCTCTACAATTGGAAACCAAATTTGATTTTTCCATAAATTGGAAATTTATTCAAAAATTAATTAGTGTAGACAATACCACTAAAAAACTCCAAAATTAATCTTTTAGAAAGTTTTATTCCCCAAATTAATTGTTTGATTAGAATATTTTTATTTGACCTATTTATTGATTTGATTTGCATTTATATTTAAGAAACACTGTCCACACTCTGTCAAGTTTAATTTATGAAATTATTTGAAAACGTTACATTTTCATGTGTGATGACTATTGAATGAGTTGAACAGCAACCTGGTTTATCAAAAGGAAAAGAAAAGAAAATCATAGTGTGGAGTGTGGACACGGCATGCCATGCGTAGACTATGACTTCACACAACACGCTTACACTATACAGATGTCCTGATTTCCAACACAATAATCCAACCTCGGGCAAATCTGAAATTCTTGTCTATGTACTGCATCACATAGAAAACGAATAGCAAGTTAACAATATTTAACAGTCTGTATCGCAATACTCATTGCCACCAGTAGGTTCATCTCTATTGGAAATGATATGTTTCCTATTCTTTCCATTCATTGTGTAATTTAATATAGATTAATTACCATTGTGTAATTTAATATAGATTAATTACTCTGTACAATCCTTTATATTCAGCCCTTTAGAGGCATAATACACAGACAACATTTCTCCAAAGCGTTCCTGTTTCATGGTATCAGTGCATGGATAAATTTTTTTCTTTTTTTCATCTCTTGCTCTGTTTCGGTCTCTTCTTGACCATGGCAGACAATGTTGAATCCACCACTGCTGGGTCCAAAAACAACGGCGCACGCACCGATGTTCCTCTTGTTGACCTGTACAGGCCAAACCGACCAATCAATGACGTTGAGTTAGCATTTTACCTCCATCCGTCTGATCATCCAGGCCTCTCCATATGTCCTGTTATGTTGAAAGGAGATAATTATGAAGAATGGACGATTGCTATGAAGAATGCCTTTTGCGCCAAACGTAAAATGGGATTCTTGAATGGTCCTATTTCCAAACCAATAGATCCTGATGATGAGGATGATTGATACATCGTCAATTCTATGCTTATAGGATGGATTAATTAGTCCATCGATCCCGCTTTGCGCTCCTCAATTACCTATAGTGACACCATTCGAGAGCTCTTGGCTTGATCTACAACAACGATTCTCAGTTGGGAATGGACCGAGAATTCTTCAGATTCGCTCAGACATCGCCCAGTGTCGTTAGCAAGGTCAAGGAGTCAGTGTGTACTATGGCAAGCTTAAAAAGCTTTGGGATGAATTAGTGACATATGTGCCGCCTAGGTCATGCAGTTGCGGGAATTGCACTTGTCAAATTTCATCTCACCTTGCTCGAGAATGAGAGGAAGAACGTCTGCATTAGTTTCTTATGGGCCTTGATGATGATCAGTTTAGCACATTGCAATCCAACATAATGGCTCAAGATCCGCTCCCTCCTCTAAATCGTGCTTATGCTTTGGTGATTCAGGAAGAGCGTTATAAGTCTGTTGTTAAGTCACGAGAGCCTCACACTGATGATGTTGCCTTTGCTGTTCAACAACCCTCTACTGAGCCACTCCATCGCAACACTCACAAACTCCAGTGCACACACTGTGGAAATAACGGGCACGCAGTGACCATGTGTTATCGCATACACGGCTATCCAGAGGGTTTGACACCTCGCTTTCGTAAGTCATCTGACATGCTTGATGGAAAAAATATAGGTCGAGACTCAAGAGCTGCCACCCGCGGTGACGTTGGCAGAGGTCGGGCGTGGTGGTGGAAGAGCGAATGTGGCACAACAACACGTGCAACATAACAACTTATCTAGTTTTCAAACCGATGCTCTGGATCGAGCAACTCTCGGTAATGCTATCCAACCGGATCAATGGCAGACCATTGTAAATTTGTTTGCATCGATGAACAACAATTCAGGTTCTTCAACTCAGTCCGCTGGTAAATTTTCAAATTGGATTTTGGACTCCGGTGCCTCGTTTCATATGACGGGTGACAAATCGTTATTTCAGGATATCCCTCCTATCTCTACATTGTCTATTAAATTGATAATTTTGCAGCCGCCGCTGAAGCTGAGACTTTTTCTATTGCTGCCTCGGTTCACTTTAGCATGTTTTATTTATACCTAACCTTGGCTGCAATCTGATTACCCTTGCTCAGTTACTCGCTGATTCACATTGTTTTGCTATACTGACTAATCATCTATGTGTCATTCAAGACCGCAATACGAGGATGGTGATTGGAGTCGGTGAGCAATGGGGTGGGGTTTATTGGCTACAAAATTCTAGTTGGCCTCAGGTTATTATTCGGCTTCTTCTGTCAACTCTGCATCACTTTGGCATCAGCGGCTCGGGCACCCTTCGTCATCAGTTTTGTCATCACTTTCATCGTCTGGACATATTGTTGGTCACAATAAATCACCAGATCCATGTGATATTTGTTTTCAAGCTAAGCAAACTCGATGTGTCTTTCCCTTAAGTTATAATAAAGCTGATGGTTTATTTGATTTGATTCACTGTGACGTTTGGGGTCCGTATAGTGTTACTTCTCATACTAGTGCCTCCTATTTTATGACCATCCTTGATGACTTCTCCAGAGCCACATGGGTGTACCCGTTGTCATCCAAATCTGAGGTTGCTTCATTGATTAAAAAATTTTGTGCTATGACGCAGACACAATTTCACCGAAAGGTGCAGAGAGTGAGGTCATATAACAACATGGAATTTGTGTGTCTACAATCTTTTTTTGCTACGCATGGTATTATTGCTGAAACTACATTTGTATACACGCCTCAACAAAATGAACGTGCTGAAAGGAAGCACAGACATATACTCAATGTTGCTAGGGCATTGCGTTTTCACGCTTCTCTTCCTATTGAGTTTTGGGGAGAGTGTGTTCTCACTCCTTGTTACTTGATTAATCGAACCCCTACTCCTCTACTAGATAATAAGAGTCTGTTTCAGCTCTTATTTGGTCACACACCATCTTACTCACACTTACGAGTATTTGGTTATTTATGTTATGCTTCTGTATTTCCCCAAAGTCATGATAAGTTCGCCTCTCGGAGTACAAAGTGCATTTTTTTGGGTTACCCTACAGGAAAACGTGGGCGGCGCCTGTATGATCTTAAGACATGATGACTCTTTGTCTCTCGAGATGTTATTTTTTATGAGAACATATTTCCATGGACAACATATAAGAATACTACTACGCAGAGTCCGGAGGCGCTCTCTCCGGCTGCTTATCCTGTTATCGATGTTGAAGCCTCTTCACCGCCTATCGAAGTCAGGGGGAGCTCCACATCAATCACTGATGCTCAAATAACTTCGGATTCAGATGCTGCAAATGCAGACATTGTTTCTGAGCCTCGTCGCTCAACTCAGTCTCAACAACCGTCCGTCTTGCTTTATGATTATGTTTGCAATACAGTTTTACAATATGAAAACCCCACTTCTGCATCACTCACCGCTCCTACTTCATCGTCCTCAGGTATACCGTATCCTATAGCAGCTTCTATTTCTTGTGCTAGATTTTCTGCACTCCATGCTCATTTTCTTGCAGCTGTTACTGCAAGTCATGAACCAGTAACCTATAAGGAGGATGTAAAGTATGCTCACTGGCGTGCCTCTATACAAAACGAGATTGATGCTCTTTAGAAAAATGAAACGTGGGAGCCATCTTTACTGCCACCAGAAAAAAGGCTATTGGCTGCAAATGGGTGTTTTGTATCAAGTACCATTCTAATGGTACAATTGAGCGTTATAAATCACGTTTGGTCGTTCTTGGAAATAAACAAGTTGAGGGTATCGACTTTACTGAGACTTTCGCACCCATTGCTAAGATGAGCACCGTGCCAGTTTTTTTGTCTGTTGCTGTTGTCAAAGGTTGGGAATTGCATTAGATGGATGTTCACAATGCATTTCTTCATGGTGATCTGAATGAAGAAGTGTATGTGCATCCACCACAAGGGTAATCTGCTATTCTTTCCGGATATGTGTGCAAGCTTCGTAAATCTCTCTACGGCTTACGACAGGCACCTCGCAATTGGTTCTTCAAGCTAGCTGCTGCCCTGCGGACCTTTGGCTTTGTACAAAGTCATGCTGACTACTCACTATTTTCAATAAAACAACGTGATGATAAGGTATTACATGTCCTTGTTTATGTGGATGACCTCATCATTGCAGGAAATGATGCCACATTAATTTCTACATTCAAGACCTATCTTAGCAGATGTTTTCATATGAAGGATTTGGGTGTTCTAAAAAAAATTTTTGGGCCTTGTGAGATTGCTCGGAACTCGACATGTATTTTTGTTTCTCAACGAAAGTATGCTTTTGAAATTATTGTCGAGTCCGGTTTATTGGGATCCAAGCCATGTGAGTTTCCTATGGATTCACATCATCAGCTAGCATCCGTTTAAGAGCCTGATCTTGACAATCCATATAGGTATCGATGTTTGGTTGGTCGTCTAGTTTATCTAACTATCACTCGTCCGGGGCTCTGTTATGTTGTTCATACTTTGTCACAGTTCAGCAGTCATCGAAAGAGTCTCATTGGCTAGCCGCCATCCAGGTAGTTTGTTATTTGAAGGGTCACCCTGGTCAAGATCTACATCTATCCCAAGAGAGTGCTTTACAGTTGACAGCTTATTGTGATTCTGACTGGACATCATGTCCCCTTACACGACAGTCCGTCATAGGCTACTTCATCACATTGGATTGTTCTCCCATTTCCTGGAAGATTAAGAAACAAGTCACAGTATCTCGATCTTCAACTGAAGCTGAATATAGATCCATGGCCTCTACATGCAGCGAGATCATATGGCTTCACTCTTTACTGTTTCCTCTTAGCGTAGAACACCATTCCCCAGTTCGATTAATGTTTTATAGTCAAGCTGCGTTGCTTATTGCCACTAATGCAATTTTTCATGAGCGGACAACATATTGAGGTTGATTGTCATTTTGTTCGAGACCTTGTTATTGCTGGTACGATCAAGCTGAGTCATGTTTCCACCTTGCAACAACTGGCAGACATCTTTACTAAGGCGTTGGGCAAAGCGCAGTTTCATTATCTTTTAGGCAAGTTGGGCATTATCGATCTTCATGCTCCAACTTGAGGGGGAGTATTGGAAACGATGTTTCCTATTCCAAATGATTTGTTTCCTATTCTTTCCTTTCATTGTGTAATTTAATGTAGATTAATTACTCTGTACAATCCTTTATATTAAGCCCTTTAGAGGCATAATACACAGATAAAAACTCTCCAAAGCATTCATGTTTCAATCTCGCACCTCCGCATCGTCACTCGTTCTTACCTTCGACAATCACGCGATCGCCTAAACTAGTATTTTCAGATTTTGCAACATAATCCAATTCACATTAAATGACGTTATTACCCTAGTCGAATTAGTTTATACCAGTGTTGTGAAAATCGACCCGGGGATCGACCCGGTCAGGTAACTATGATTGGGTCAGTGGTTCAACCGGATTGACCCGCGCGATATAAAAAAATAAAAATAAAATAGTTATATATGACATCATAATTTAATATGTTTATGACCAAATTAAATTATACATGTTTATGATTTGAATAATATAAACATGTCGGATAATTGTATTTCAATTTTTTCGGCTCATTATATAATCATATTATATCCAAAATTTATAATTTTATTTGATATTTAATCGAAGTCTTGATTAAAATAGGTTACATATATTTCTCAAACTCAAAATTGAAATAACTCTAACAGGGAAAAGGTAGGAAGTGTGTGTTTTGGTAAGAAATAGAAATTTAAATTGGCCATTGGATCTAAGATCGGATGGTGGTTAATAATCAATATATTTAGAATTTAATTAATTTTTAATTATGTTTAAAGGGTATTATCGGAAGAACAAATTCTGCATCTCACCAAACCCTAAAAGAATCCATCTCTTCATCTCTGGATTTCATCTCACCACCGGCGCTTCGCCCCGATCATATTCCCGCTTCTAACAATTAGAAATCGTCGCCGGCGACACGAGCAATGACGACGAGGATGGATTTACTAGTCTTCAATTAAATTTGGGTTTAGACAAGCGAAGATGGGGAATGCGAGCAGGAGAGAGGAAGGAGGCAATGATGGATCCAATGGCGAATCTGGATATTTAGACAATCATGGCGGTACCATGGACTATCCTGGTCAGGTCGGATCGTCCGACTCCATGACTGGGAACTCGCCTCCGGCTAGTCCTGGACTGTCTCAGACCCCGCTCATGTTCGCTCCTCAGGTAATTGATTCTAGTTGAATTCTTGATGCTGATTATGTAGTCTGTGACGAATTAGGGCTTGGTTGACTTAGGGCTAGGCTAGGTCAGCAGGATTTAGAGGTTGAAATTGTGATTTTAGCCGGTTAAATTTGACGAATCAGGATTTTTAGGACTGGTTAAATTTGAAGTTGTTATTCTTTAACTTGATGGTCGATCCGGCTCAAAGATTTTTGTTAGACTCTGCTGATATTGAATCGTTTTAGATATGAAATTCGGTCATTCAGATGGGATGTGTTCAAAACTGTTATACTACTTCAGCTTGAAAATATTTATTCTTGATGAGGAAAGCTTGAAAATATTAAATTTGGCTTCTGAAGAAATCTGAGCAGGAGAGGATTCAATGATGCTTCAAAATTGCTAGACGAACAGTGACCGGTGCAGATGGGAAGCAGCCAGCCCCCATTGGAACATTTCAGGCCAGGTGTAGTGTTTCACTTGGGCTCACCAGGGAACTTGTCATCCATGGTTTTACTACTGTTTTTTATGCCAATTGTAGAGATTTGTTCTTAGAAAACTATGGCAGTTTTACTTATTTTGGTCGTCCTTGTTCTTATTCCTTTTTCATGTATATCCAGTTAATGAGGACATGCTCGTGGCCCTGGCTTGTCAGAAATACAAAGCAGGAAACTACAAACATGCACTAGAAACTAGCATTAGTGTGTATGAAAGGAATCCAAGGAGGACTGATAATCTGTAACTCCTCGGCGCAATAAACTATCAGGTTGGTTTAACTGAAGTAAAAATTGGAACTTGTGTAAATCCTTTTGGAAATCAATTATGATTCTGTATTGTTCTTCCTTTCAGTTGCGTGATTTTGATGCCTGCATTGCCAAGAATGAAGAAGCTCTTAGGGTTAATCGACACCTTGCAGATTCTTACGGGAATATAGCGAATGCTTGGAAGGTACGCACTAAATAAAGTTTTTTGTGTGTGTCAATAAACCACAATAAGAATATAGATGCTATTAACTAGAAACTGAAATTTGACTTTCCTAGCTCTGTTGTAGGAAAAAGGAAATGTTGATAATGCAATCCGCTTTATTCAATTGCAATCGAGGTTTGTATGTAACCGCGGCACTGTTATGGCTTATTATGTGTTTGCTTTCCTACTCATCACATGTATTTTAGCTTTTACTTTGCATCTGATTTCGGTGAAATTTTGAAGGCAATGGCAACTGGGGAAGGTTTTGATGTGCCCGCTATGAAGCCTCAGTCTAGCGAAACAGATGCTGCTTGGAAGCACCTTTGGTGATGCGCAACTTTGGTGATGCTATGGGACCTCCATTTTGTTGATGTGCAACTTTGGTGATGCTATGGCTGTCTAAAATGGCTGATATCGCCTCCATTTTGTTCTTTCCTTAGTGATGTGATCAACTTTGTTGCTTTCAGTTTGTTGCATGCAAAAATGTTTCTAGTTGCCAAAATTGTAAACTGAATCTTGATTGAATGAATTCATTCACATTTCTTGTTAAAATACGTAGCAGTTATGCACTGTGTTAATATAATACGTAGCAACTGTGTTAAAATACGTAGCAGTTATGCACTGTGTTATTATAATACGTAGCAACTGTGTTAAAATAGTACATTAGTATCAGAATCAGTCATGTATTATGTTCCTATCTATTTATGATTTTTTTGGAACAAGTATGTAAAAACTAGATGCTCCCAATCTCAATAATTCCCGTAGTTTGGAAACAAATGAAACGTGTAACAAACAACAACAACAATGGCTGTCCGTAATCAAACAGTTATTATTATGGGATTGGGTTGCTACTTAACTACAAAATGCATAAATATTTGGCAACATGGCTGGCTTTACATATAATAAATTTTCAGATGAGCAACCCAAAGAATCAAGTTATCAAATCTGCACTACTGGCACTGTACAAGCAAATCTAAACCAAGAAGAAGCAAAGCCTTGTCATTTTTGGTTTCACTGTATGAGGCTTGAGAATGAGTAAGTAAATTCATAGGGGAGGCTTGTGAGAGGGCTGCGCTGGCATGAAAGTTCAATTATGACCCGGACAATGTCGAACACAGCTTCTGGCTGAGCTAGCTTCTTTGCACTCTCAGCCATTTGCTTGAGCTCGTATGATTTGGTGCTGAACCATTGGCCTACAATCCTGGCTGTTTCCTTTGGGTTCCTTGTAAACACACCAGCCTCATTATCCACGACGTAAGGAACATTTCCCTTTTCCTGAGAGAAGTAGTTTACATGAGTTGGACTTAAAACTTAGAAGTAACCAAGTTTTGGTGTTCACTATTTGTCGAAAAATGAATGGGATACGGAAATTGATTGAAATATTGGCGACATTGCTCTAATCATAGGGTAATAACCAAAGCAAAGCAGCCACATTACTCTAATCATAGGGTAATAACCAAATCATGAAGTCCTGCCATTTTAAGCAATAATGTTTAACCAAGTTGCTAACAAACTGACAAATTTTACAGCTGCTGACAGTTAATAAGAGAGCATGATTGACTCAAACTCAAACGTGGCCAAAATTAACATATTTACGAAACAAATGCATAACTCCATTCAGTTAATTACCGGCAGCCGCCAAGCGATCAGTAAATGGTGGTGCTGACTGCAAATTGGGTTTGTTTTTAGCTTGTTGGTCTTTCACAGGTTTTTAGCATAATACGTAGCATCTGCAGTATAATACGTAGCATCAGTTATGCAGTATAATACGTAGCAGTTATGCACTATAATACGTAACAATTTAGTTATAAGACACATCAGTTATGCATTATAATACGTAACAACTGTATTATAATACGTAGCGACATCATTTAAGTCCGAATCATGATCAATAAAGTACGAATCATGATCCATATACTACGAATCATAGAGTAAAATGACTAATACAATGAACCTTAAATAATATCTAAGCATAGACAGATCATTCTGGTCTAGTAATTAGCATTTTAATTGTTAATATGTATCCAAATACTCAAACTGCAGATTTCCAAATTTCAGATAACACCAATGACCTAGTAATTATAATATGAATGTCCCTGACTAAATTTTAAGCCCCAAGTAGTCATTGTGTAACATAAAGTTTAACTATATGTGACTCAGCAGAATAATGATACACTTTTGTCAAACTAAGCCATCAGATATTCAATCAATTTCAGAAAAGTAAATCTATTCCAACTGATCCACCGTTAAAATTTGAAAATAAACACTATGGAAGCAATTGAACGCTTAAGCGTGCCCTTCAAGCCATACCCTTCGAGCCATATCAAAAGCAATTGAACGCTTAAGCGTACCCTTCAAAAGTAAGCACCACATCAAATATACCATCAGCGACATTATCTTGCCAACGCTGAGGAGCAAGTTTGACTCCCATATTTCTTTTCAGCATTGGCAATACTCCATTGCGCTTGTATCTGTTGCGCAATCAGGTCATCAATCTCACACAAAAACAATGAAACAAATTATGTACCAATAATGAATCACAAGTCTCATCTTACGTGTTTATCAACAAAAAAAAGTCTCATCTTACGTGTTATATGATACAAAGTACCAAATATGAAAGAAATTACAAATAATGGTGAAGAAACACTACATAGTCCCAAATAACGTAGTTTATGATACAAATTATGAATAAAAAAACTACGAATTTTACTCATTATAGTACAAATCTTACATATCCTCAAATTGTTACGTATTATATCAATTCATACAAACCTAAAATAGGCAGAGTGAAACCCTGGTGTTACGCATCTTAATAAACGACGCTACGTATTTTGTCAATCGAACAAAAATCAAACTACGCATCTTGATGGGAAACAAAGTGATAATTGTCCGATCGATGGTGGAGCAACTTCTCAAAACCTAATAAACTGTGATAGTACAAAACGAGGATGGGAAACATACTTGATTCGAGTTGTTCGACGGTGGATTGGAGCGCTCTTCCATGGCCGTCCTCGATCCGAAGTTGCTCAATTACATGGCCATCTTCGATTCGAAGTTCCATGGCCATCATCGATTCGAAGTTCCATTGACGTCGACCGTCGTCAATTCGAGCGCTTTGTAGGGTTTCGCTGAAGCAATTCGCAATCAAAGGATTTTTGGCTGAGAGATTTTGGTTAAGACTAAATTACCCTTAAACGTAGATTAGTGGGATAATTAGCGTGATTATGTGTTTTTTGACATCTAATCTTGACTGTTGAATATGAAAGATCAATGGACTATATTAATTCTTATTTCTCACTATAAATCCACTTCTCACCGGATCTTAACCCAACTCTAACATAGGCGGAAAATTATTGAGTTATATTATACGATCGTGAAGTACTATTTAACTAAATTAATTTTCTAGTTAAATTGATAACATGTATTAAGTGTGATAGATGAATATATATTACTTAAATAATCTTAGAACAAGAAATCATCTTTAGCCTAATGGAAGGAAAGTGACTAATTATACATGGAGTGTTGTGTTCGAGTCTTGTTGAGCTCAAAAAACTTAATTTTTTCTGACAAAATCGAATTGGTTGAAATCGGCCAGGTCAACTGGGTTAATCAAAAACCTATCAGTTCAACCTGATTGAGAGCGATTTAGCTGTAATAACGGTCCGATTAGAGAACCGAACCCGCCTGGTGACCGGTTCCCGATCTAACCGGTTTAACCGATTAGTCCGGTTGAACCGGTTAGTCCGGTCCACTTTTAATAGCACTGGTTTATACTTTTGGGGCACAAAAGTTAGTTCTCATTATAATAATAGTTCTTACCCGATCCTCACTCTCATTAGTATTTCTATAAATTTAGTTGAACCAGTTCTTCTGTAAACAATCCAACTGTATCTTAGTAAATAAGTATGTTCTTTAACACCCTCAAGGTATCTTAGCCTATCCCACGATGAAAAAATATCATATTAGAAGTGACAAATATGGTGAGAAATGACTAGTAATCATAACCATTCGATTTTGATCTAACGACCCTTATTTTTGGATTTTTTTTTCAAATTAAATATTTATATTATATGTTCGTAAGGGCATTATTATAAATTTGTATCCATGTAAAATTACTGATGTTACTAATTTTGTTCTTTAAGTCTACGAATTTTGATTCTTTAAGTTTACTATTTTTACCTTATGAATTTTTTTCATTAAGTGTATGATTCTTGAAGCTTTACTACTTTTACATTACGAATTTCTTTCTTCAAGTCTACGAATTTTGATTCTTTAAATCTACAAATTTTGATTTAGTAACTACGAGTTTTGTCATGAATGTGAATTTGGATTTATCATGTATCGAATACGAGAATAACCGGATTACGGTTTAAGATTTGATATTTTTGTTTGCCTAATTTGCCATTTAGTCGTATTTAATGGTGACATAATTACGAATTCTGAAATTAACCTCCTTTAATTTTCGCCCTAAATGTATTAAGATGGATAGATGAGTTAATTTCTCATTTCTCACATAAACTAAGCTTATCATGGAATTTCAACCCTCCATACGATTTCCCATTCCAACTTTAGTAGTCCAGCTTCCGACATTGATAATTTGATATTTAAGAATATGCAATCCAACCAAATATTCATCTACAAGTTATAATTATTTTCACACCACTCTAAGTTTTATGTGGTGCCTCTATAAATCATCTTTCGTAGAACCTATTCAAGAATTATATTGCACAAGCTTTTTTTGGAGTTTTTTTGCCATGTTTTCCAAACTTTATATCGATTTTGCCCTGTTTTCCAGGTTTTTCAGGGCAAATTCAGACTGATTTGATGAGAACCGGTTTGGGGGAACCGGTTTCAAGAGAAACCGGTTTGTGGCGAACCGATTTCAAGCGAAACCGGTTTGTGGCGAACCGATTTCAAGCGAAACCGGTTTGTGGCGAACCGGTTTCAAGCGAAACCGGTTTTGGAGGACACGGTCTCATATGTGTATATAATTCAATGCGCGGTTCGACAATTGTACAACAAATATTTCAGTATCCCTTCTCTTAAAAAAATTTCCCTTCCCTTATGGCATATGTTTACAATTCCGATTCGGATGAGGATCTGATGGTTATGTCAACACTGGCGACCCTAGAAAACCCAGTACTAGATGAATACGACCTTGATGAAATAGAAAAACTGGAGATGCTTGCAGCTAATGATCCGACTATTGAATTCACGCAACCTCGAATCACTTGGGATCATCCCGATTTTGATGATATCTCAGTATGGGAAACGTTTCAACCCAATGATGAGAATCTGCAAACAATATATCCTCATTCTCCATTAATTGCTGAAGGTCAAAGCTGGTGCAAAAAAGAGCACGCCATCTATGTTGTGCGGAATTACTCTATTCTGAATCGTGTAGAGTACTTTGTGAAGGAATCCGAACCTAAATTTATGGTTTTTAAATGTCTGAAGGGTAGAGATGTTTGTCCATGGTGAATTCGCATTGCGGTCACGGATAGTAGAGATTACTGGGTGATTTGGAAAAACAAAGATGACCACATTTGTCAGCATGGCTCCATTATGCTGGCTAACAAACACCTGAACATGAAATACATAACAGATGAGATCACGGAGGCGATGAGTGCAAGTTTTTGATTCGAGGCATGAGAGATTCGTGCTAACATTAGAAGGGACTATGGGTATGAAATATCTTACCTGATGGCGTGGCAAGCAAAGCAGTTGGCGCTTGTTAAACTGTTCGGTGAATGGGATGAGCCATTTTATAAACTTCCGCACTTTGATGCAGGCGCTGGTGGATTCCAGTCCAGAGACATTTGTGAAGTGGGATCGAACACCACTCGATAATGGTGCTTCGCAGGTTAACCGTGTATTCTGGGCATTTGTAGAACTCATTCATGCATTTAAGCATTGCCGTCCCATGTTGTCGATCGACGGGATGCATATGTACGGGAAATGGGTCGGTAAGTTGTTGGAGGCTGTTGGTTTGGACGCCAATAATCATTTACTTCTAGTTTGTTTTGCAGTGGTGGAGAGCGAGAGTAACTCGAGTTGGAAATGGTTCATGTCTTCCATTCGGGAAGGTGTAACTCAGCGCGAGGGATTGTGCATCATATCAGACCGACACAAGGGAATTCTAGCTGCCATGCGTGAACCCCAATGGTCACCTCCGCATGCCTACCATCGTGTATGCGTGCATCACCTGCAGAGCAATTTTATGTCAAATGTGAAGGATTCATTTTTGAAAGAAAAACTTGGAAGTGTGGCTTATCAGATGAAGGAACTGAAGTTCAAGGATTTATATGAAACGTAAAGTGCTAACTGCATTATACAGAATAAAAAGGCTAAATATAAATGTTTACTTACCGGTGTCAAATGCAATGGTATCAAGGTCTACATCTAAAACTCCCACTTCACCAAGGCTCTCCAACGTCTCATATGCCTGGTGGAAGATGACATGAAAATATTGCCGTGAATGATCTTCCATGGAAAAATGAAATCTCTTAGCAACTTTTTGTGCACAGTTCACTAAAGTGCTTACCTGTACACACAACCAAAAGTTAAAACATATAATACAATACTAAAAGAAATGGTTAAGTTTTAATGAACCTTACATTTTCTAGTATAAAATGTCCATCTGGACAGTATGGCTGTGTACGCCGAATCTGCTGAGGTGGATTGACCTCTGCCTCCACCGCGTCCTCCACCACCACTACGTCCTCAACCACCTCCTCTATCCTGGGTTGGATCAACCTGCGAGTGATCATGGAGTACCAACCATAGTACTTGGGGGACGCAATGTCACAAATATCAGATGCCTCTTCATCAACAATATTCTAAAAGCGATTATACCACATCTGAAGGTACCAATAATGATGCACACCCCAATCCACTTTTGGCTTCCTATCTTTAGCATGATTCTCGTCCGAATAAGCTATCGCATGTGGTGCAATAATAACCTGACGACACCCATACTATCTCATAACACGTCTTGGGTGATGCCACTCAATGACGTTGAAGCAGATTAGTGGCACGTCAGCTCTCTAAGAATGTCGACCCTCAAGACAAATAGGGTTCAAAAGATGAAATATACTCTCATCGTATGGCCTCCCAAAGCGCATACGCTCCCAGCTCCAGAATTGTAATATGAGCACATGTCCAGCAATCTGACTCTTACCCGATCTGCTGCCTCTGCAAAGCATACTGTACAAATATGCCAATGCTGCACTCCCCCAGCTGTACTGTTGAACAGTATCGAGGTCCTCCAATAAGGGAAAAAAGTGGAGTGGGACACTGCTACCGCTAAGTTCTGAAAATAAGGTCAATCCAAGCAGATGAAGGATATATGCCTTTGCATATCTCTTCAACATCTCCTCATCTGCATCAGCTGGGATCGTCGACATATTGTCATTGAACCATGTCCTCTTTGCCAGAGATGGTGAATCCTTATGACATTCAGGGTAGTAACCAAGCAGTCTCATGCAAATTGGCGGCCATGTCAAGTGCACGTGACCCGTTACAGGCCTTCCTTCTATGGGTAGACCAGTAAGAAGTGTCACATTCTGCACCGTTATGGTGGCCTCCCCTCCATTAAAATGGAAAGTGTGCATCTTGGGCCGCCACCTCTCGACTAGTGCAGTCACCAACCCTGGATCGGACTTCACATTGCACACAATACTCCAAGGATAGAACCCAGCGTTGGCGACATAATGCATAATGCGCTATCTGGCGCCTCCATGGTAACATGCTTAACCCTAAGCGGTGCGTACACTTTTGGATCCTTCAGTTACATAAATTTTTTTCAGTATTAGTAACAAATTACATAAAAACCAGAGACACATTAGAAACTCAAGTTTAATTAAAAGATAAACTTACCGATTTATTCCAAATTTCTTGAGTTCGGTGGCTACTCTACCGAGTAAGAATTGAATCATCGATAGGACCGGGACTCATTATGTCATCCACATCCATATTGGGATTCAAAGTGGACTCTATGGGACATTCTTAGAAAATGATGGCCTTTGTGATGGCATACCTTCAATCGATAAATAAACCTCCATAAATAAAAACAATTCTAAAATAGATATTGTTTGGAAATATACCAATTCAACAAAACATAATAAAAAATTCAATAATTATTCAAACAATTAAACACAATCAACAATAATTCAAACAGTTCAACACACTTCACAATTATTCAAACAATTCAACACAATCAACAATAATTCAAACACTTCAACTAATTACCACCCAATTCAACATTTCAACGCAAACATTTCAACTAATTAACACCCAATTCAACAATTCAACACAAACAACACAACTAATTACCACTCAATTCAACAATTCAACACCCAAATTGAATATAATTCAACTTATTAAACATAATATACAAACCGGTTCGGGGGAATAGGTTTGACGAATTGGAGTTACAAGGCCGGAGGGGCGGAGGAGAGAGCGGCGGAGCACGGTCGGAGCACGGTAGAAAGGGCGAAGGGGTGGAGGAGAGAGGGGAGAGAGCGGCCGGAGAAGAAAAAAAATTAAACCCTAGATTTATTTCGCTGAAAACCGGTTCGGCGGAAACCGGTTTTATTTAAGTGAAACCGGTCCGACGGAAACCGGTTTGCCACGCGGCTAGATTGGTATTGCCACGCAGGCGCATAGTCAGCAAACTGGTTTGGAAGAAATTGGTTTAGTTGATTTTCAACCAAACCAAGTTCCACTTAACTGGTTTCACTAAAAAATGAGCGAAACCGGTTTCCCTTAAACCGGTTTCTTTAAAAACAGGGCAAAGTTGATATTTGAGTTTCTAACAGGGCAATTTCAATATTGAGTTTGCAAAACAAGGAAAAAAACTCTTTTTTTGTTAATAGTGGGTTTACAAGTTGTACAAGATCATTCTAGCTCTCAATGTAATCATATCATCTAGTACATTATGTCTAACTGAAGCACAAGCCATGCTTCGTCTTAACCCATCCCACTTTGAAGCATATCTTCTAGCAATTGACCTGCGAAAGGGAAGCCATCTCCAACACCTCCAGCGAAAGGGAATTCCTCAAGTCCTCACTTGCATGAGATAATAGAAATTCCATACCTTAATTAGGTGGGAATAGTACATTGTGAAGGTTGAACTCCCGCCCTCTTAGTTACGAAGCCAAGAGGTTAGCCAACTCAATTACCATCCCACATCCCATATTGCACAAGCTATATGAAGTATCATATTGAGAATGAATATTATTATTCGATGTGTCGTAATTTACTATATAACATGTTTGACTACAAATTAAATTATTTTTTTCTTACTTAATGCAAAATTTATTCATTTTTCTGGTCATTCTCTTATGAATATGAATCAAGAAAGCAATAATGTTTTTATAATGGGTGGATACAACTAGGAACATTACAATGCATATGAGCTTTAACATCTTGTACATATATATATTGATCTCATGGAGCTCTTAGCAAGACATCTTGATCAGATCCGCAAGCATCTGGTACATCTCTGCAATTCTGAAGCGCATGCCACGTTCGACACCTTTACCATGAATCCGCACACATCTACATCTTTGACACATGGAGCTCAGGCCACCTCGGGAACCTTTACCGAATAGCACCTCCACGAGGGAGGAAGAACATATCACGCGCGAGGCGTGAAGAGGAAGGTCTCCACGAGGGAGGAAGAACACATCACGCGCGAGGCGTGAAGAGGAAGGCATCCACGAGGGATTTAGGATGCATCCACGCGCGAGGCGGGACGAGGAAGAGGAAAAAAGGGAAAGAAAAGATTGGTGGCCCCGGGACTCGAACCCATGACGTAAGGGTTCAATCATCTTAAGGTGGACTCCTTAACCAATAGGCCACTAACCCTGTTGGCAAGAAAGTAATAATTTAATTGTTATCCATACATGTTAAGGTAAACGCTCTAGCACCTTAAGAAATTATCTTCAAAATAATACTAATTCTTAATATCAGATTGAAAGAAACTTGAAAAATAAGATTTTTTAAAGTAGTATTAAAATGAACGATATATTAATCAAATTAAATTAAAAGAAAAAGTACTTAATTGTCATGTTAACCATAGTCAAACAAAGTTGACTGACAAATTTAACTTTATCCGTTAACTCTAACGGAATTTCTGATTTTGCCCCCTAATTGGAAAATTAGTAGTTCATGCCCTATCTTGGAAAACAGTGGTATCTCGGGACCTGATGAGTCGTATTTATACGACTCGTCGAACTAACTAATCCAATTTATTTTGACACTTTTATATGCAAACATTTACTTTTTAGTATGGTTTTGCATTTCAGGTGTTTCGGAAGCTCTAGGAGGAAATGCGCATAAAAGACGGCATTTCATGCCAAAAACACCACAGTGGCAGATCAGACCTTCGGAGGTTTGACGGAGTGCTGGGAATTGACCACTGATCCGGAAAAGATGCGAAGCTGACTAAATTTTATACAACTCTCTAGTTCAGACCGAGAGCAGCCAAGCTCATTTGCATGGTCAAATCAAGAGTCGAAGTTGGAACTGACGCGTAGAAGGAATAGACTGAAATAGAGCAGACCGCGCTCAAAGAAGACATTAGCGAAGTGCTAATGTCAATGCTGAGTGCGGCAATAACGTCAACACTGGGAGCGGCCGTAACATCTTCCTTGGGCATGATAATGACATCATCAGCGTACTTAATGACGTCAGCAGTTTCGAGAATTAGAAATTTCAGCCCAAAAATAGATTTGGAAACCCAAAAACTTATTAATTAAGGTTTTGGAGAAGGGTTCCCATTATTCTACATCACATCCAAGTTTTGAATACGGGTCTTGAGGAGAAAACGAAGCTTTCGACGAGAGAAAAGAATTTTCTATTTTCATTCAAAAAAATTTGTGTTTTTGGTATGGCTATGAGTAGCTAATTTTCTTGTTTTAGTATAGGGTTTCATTTATTGTGACTACGTTTTGAGACTCTTTTCTTAATGCAATTTCATGTTTTACTAGTTCTTGTTCTTCATCCCATTAATTGAATTGTTAGATTAAGTGGAAACTTTGTCGTAAAGCTTAGTTTGACAACCAATTCTTACCGTTAATATCTACTTGAAACTTTGTCGTAAAGGTAGATCGTAACACCTAAGCTTAACCATACCTTTGTCGGATTATTGTGTTTAGGAAATGACTAGAAGTCTAACACCTTTGTCGGGTTAGATTGTGGTGTATCACCTTTATCGGGATACTTAGGGTTGTTACCTTTGTCGGAACAACCACACTTAGAAAGTTGGAATTTAATCATTAGCTGTCTATGATAAACGTGTCATAATAGAAACTCTAAGCTGAATATCTTCTCTGATTGGAATCTTTATTCGCGTTTCTCTCTTTTGCACTGACACTGCTAAAAACCGCCCCCTTTTCTTTAATTGTCTACCAATACAAGTTTCACAAACCAGCTCTTTTGGGTTTGACCCTGCTTACCGCTACACTAGTTCTTTATAGGAAAATATAAATTTAAGTTTGACTGGTCAGATGACCCTACTGGAGGATCGAGACCTAATGAGTTCGAGGTGACTCGTCAGTCATCAAACTTGAATTTCTAGAACTAGAGGGGAGGAAAAATTTCAGATAAGAACAAATCTGGAGACAATGGCCAAGAAAGCAAGGGTGAGAAGTCTAAAGGAATCTAATGCAGGGAATGCAAAGGTTTTAGATACATTCAGGCTGAATGTGCGAACACTCGTAAGAAGAAGAAGGCTCTTGTAGTCAACTGGAGTGACAGTGAGTCTGATGACAGTATGCAGGAAGATGAGTCAAATAACTTTGTGGCTCTCGCTAGTATTATCGATCAAGAAGGAGAAGTTGATGAAGGAGGTTGTTCTAAGACTTCGTCACAACAACCAACTGAGAACTCAAGTTGCAGCGATGATGAAGAAATCACTAATGAATGCATAGAAGAAAACTACAAGGAGTTGTACAACAAGTGGAAGGAAGTGATAGACCTGAATAAGAAGCTCGGTTGGAACTTGACGAGTCTGAAAGAAGAAAGAGAACATCTATCGGAGGAAGCTGCTATCTAGATCACACAAAAGGTGGAACATCAGGAGACCATAGCCGATCTAAAACTCTAGATGAAGAAGGCTAGAGACAAGTAGACTGAGCTGGCTGAATAAAAAGTAGAACTTCGGGCAGTGATCTTCATTGAAGATTGAGATAGAGAAAGACAAGGATGCATCCAAAATCCTTGTGAGAGCTAAAGAAGAAAAACACTGCTCTAAGCAGGAATGAGGTACACCTTCTTGACGAGATGAATAAGTTTACTCATGAGGAGATGGTGGAAGAACTGAGCAATCTCAAGAAGTCAGTAAAGTGGCTCAATTCTGGTTTGAAAAACCTCGATACTATCTTGAAGTCCCAGAGAGTTGGTGAAGGACAGAAAGGCCTTAGATTTACTGGAGGAAGCAGTTCAGGGAAGATAACGTTTGTCAAGGCTGAACATCATGCGGACCAGGAGCCCATCACTCGTCCGCCTCAGAGAAGGTCAAGGTAGAATGTTCCATGAAGAGGAGATAGGAGAACATGCTACTTCTGTAACCAAGTGGGACACATCAAACCAAGATGTTACGAGTTCCTTAATTACCTCAGGAAGCTGAAGCAAAAGCCCGTACAACGGACAAGACAAGTTTGAGAGTCAAACAGAAGGATGATGTCTGGTTTATTGCGTTTAGTTCAACCAGTCATCTGAAGGAGTGTTGGTACTTTGACAGTGGCTGCTCAAGACACATGACTGAAGATGAAGACTTCCTGACTAACCTAGAAGAATTCAAAGGAAAGTCTGTGACGTTGGAGATGGAGTGAAAGGTAAGGTGCTTGGAAAAGGAACACTGAATGTTCAAGGCCTGCCCCGATTAAAGGGAGTTCTTCTCATCAAAGGATTACAAGCAAACCTGATTAGCATAAGCCAGCTAAGTGATGGTGATCATCATGTCAAGACTACTCATGACGCATACCTGGTGTTTAACGTGTGCTGACTGGAAGAAGCACGTCAAACAACTGTTATCTCCTATATTTTGGTCGACCAACTGTAGAGACAACATGTATACTGAGCTGATGAGATGAACCTTTGGCACAAGCAGATGGGACATTTGAATTTGAGGACACTGAAGAAGGTCGCATCTGAAGGATTGGTGCGCGGCATACCTAAATTACAAGGCGACTTGAACATAGTATGCATAGAATACCAAATTGGGAAGCAAACCAAGGTATCACACAAAGGAACTACTCAGATCAACACAAAGAGACTTCTAGAGTGACTACACATGGATCTAATGGGACCAATGCAAGTGGATAGTTATTCCGAAAAGAGGTACCCGCTAGTATGTATTGAGGACTATTCTTGGTTTACTTGGATAAACTTTCTGCGTAACATGTCAGATGTCGTTGACAAGCGTATTTTTAACCCTTTTTAGTTGTCAATTTATACGTTTTAGGGGTCAAGTTGCAGTCAAACAAAATTTATAACCTTGGTAAGCCAAGGGTCGATCCAAAAAGCAGTGCGTGTGAATACTAGCTAACAGTGTGACCTATTTAGCTATTCCGAGTGACAAAAGGTTTTGTGGTGTTAAAAAAAGCAGAAATTAAATAGCAGGAAATAAATGGTTGTATTAATTCAGAGAAAGAATCCCAGAATCCGTACTTCACTCGCGCTAACCCCACTAATCATGCAATCATTCTACGTTAATTATTCATGCTATCGAATATGGAATATAACCGAAATAACACTAGACAAGCCGCCCATCCACGGATCATTGTCTAGATTAATCTCCATCGTTGAACGCCGCCCATCCACGGATTATCAACGATTTCGATTTATTAAATTAAAGGTTTTTCTATTAAATCACGTAAACATGACCTAACATCAATTTCATGCAATCCGGTTAATCCCTAGGGCCCATCCACCTTTCGGCATTTAACCTAAATACGTTCTATCAATGCAAACATGCCCTTTGATGTAAATACATGCATATAACGATAAGATTAAGCACGCAATGAAATTGAATATTCGAATTGCATAAATAATGAATTTCAATTGATCACATGAGAGTTAGGGTTACATAGCACGGGATCCGTAGGATCCCGGAATAAGGAGACTACTCACTATTCATGGTAGATTTACCAAAAACAGTGTATAGAGAAATAAGAACGAATAACCGTAAAGACGCGGTGGCTCGTTAAATCTCTCACGATGAAAGCTTCGTCATCTCCAAGCTAGGGTTTCTTCTCCAAAGTTGCAACAACCAGTCTATTCTGTCTTTGTTTCTTTATATAGACCATCTAAAAAGGCCGAAAAGCCCAAAAATCGAATTTAGAAACAACTTGTAAATTTCAGTCGACGGTCCCGTTACAGCCGTTACAGCCCAGTGTGTAACGGCTGTAACGGTTGAAGCCCAAATCTCTGATGTGTTTCATAGCCGTTACACCCGTTACAACCAAGGTGTAACGGGTGATTCTTCTTGTAACGGGCGGCCTTGAAATCTCGGGTAGAAAACACATCCGTTACACCCGTGACAGCCTAGGGTGTAACGGCTGCTGAGCCTGTAACGGGCTAGCTAGTTCAACTTCGGTTTTTCTACCTTTTTCGAGCGATCTTTACGTTCTTTCAACATTTCGGCTCCACAGAGCGATGATATGTCGATTTTACCTGAAACACTAGAGAAAGACATCAAATAGAGACGATTTTCCTGAGAACGAGCGTAATCCTTCATCGAATGTAGCGAATAATCAGTCAGAATATCGACTGATCAAAACACTCCACACTTAGGATTTGTTCGTCCCGAACAAATGTCGAACAATTGGCAGAATAAACACATGAGAGTATGTAACGCTCAACGACCATAGACTACCTACTCAAGTGACATGTGATCAATTCTAACTAGACATAAAAATAAAAAGATAGCTCACTGTCGTAGAGGACACGAATGCATTTAGCGTATGCATCGAGCCTTTAAACCTATAGGCTGCCCTAATAGGACGAGTATAGTCTCGTGAAGGTTTTCAGAAATGGGACTACCTACAAATCCCCTATACAACTGGCTAACGTGAATGCATGAAATGATGCTCAACGAGTCACAGTAAAGTCCTGTCATACCTCGGATTCATCGTGTTACCTCAACTTCAAGTCAAACATCTTCATCAAAGTTTTCAGACAATCATAGATCAAACGAGTTATGCATTCAAACGGTCAGTACACACGACTAACAAACGCCTCATCACAAGTTCTAAATAGTTCTATAGCAACGTATGAAGAACATGAATAGTTACACAAAACACGCTCGCCATTCACCTATGCTATCTAGGGATAGTCCACGGGCTCTCGGCGCAAAGCTCATTCTCAAGTGCTAAGGATTAGACAATGACCCGTAAGAGAAGAGGAGCCTGGCTTAAGAATTTTCTAAAAAATAGTACACGAAATTGCATTGAAGTTTCAGTGCAAGCACGATGGTCATCCCTTAGACTCTAGCATATGAATTCTCAAGACAAGTCACGATTTGCACGCAATGAGGAGGTGGAATTACACTACATCAAGCAGAAGGGGGTAGAAATTGTTTCAAGAGTGTTTTCCATATACCAGGGGTGACTTTTCTCACCAGGTCCTTGGTATTTTCTGCTTTCGCAGAATCAACAAAAGCATTTTTTTTCAAACTGGTTTTCTTTCAAAAACAACTATGCTTGGGGCCAATGTTTTGCCAACTTTCCAGAATTGAGAACTTTTTTTTAGGGGAAAACTTGAAGGTCAATTATCTAACTCCACACTTAAAGCTTGACGTAGTGTATGAATAAAGGTGGGTGCATGCAAATCACGACGAGTGTAGAGAAACACATACTAGCACTAAGGTCACCTAGAAAAAGATATGCAATTTAAGTTTTTGACATTGTTGAACCGGTGCCTACTAATATCAAGTCTTAAACATGCTTCAAGAAATACGTAGAACATGTGATAGGCAAGGGTTAGCAATGATACTGACTCAAGAGAATACACACACGATTTTCACTATTTCAAGTCCTAGACTTCGAATCCAAAAGAATGTAATCAGTCAAGGAATATGGTAGAAAATGAGGATTTCAATCGCAATACATTGACAGTTGAACATATGCAAGAGTGAATGTGATATGCAATGCATGTGACTATGCGCACCCATTCCACACTTAAAAGCGAGCTTAGTCCCTAAGCGTAGAATATAAAATAAGAAAAAGTGCATAGGAACTTCACTCGTGCGTGGTGGCGCAAAATCCAAAGAGATTAAACGATGGCCGGTGAGTAAAAGACGACCTGTGAGCTGGAAGATGTATGAATAAACAAGAAGACCTACACAAGTTATAGGTTAGCATCGATAATCGCGAAATGAATGAAAGAATACACGATGTGAGTAAAGATGAACAGCAATAATGGAATAACTCAAACATCGAATAATAAGAAAACAGTGAATAATATCCAAAAGTCAGTTTACAGTAGATGAACCGAAATGCATAAAGACTGACAAGATGGCAAAAAGAAAATCAGCAAAATAAAAAGTGTAAGGGGAACTAGCTAGCCCCATCGTCTTCGGCATCACCATCAGATCCAAACATCCGGTCAACACTATCAGCTGGCGCGGGGGGTGCGCGGGAACTAGAAGCTCGGGGTGGTGGGGTATAGTCAAGTGAGGCATGCGCGAGCAGTGCAGAAAGTGCACCTTGCTCCCAGTCTCGGTCACTAAAGGTCTGTGCTCTGAAGTCTGCAAAATCGTCCCGGAGCTGGTTGTGGGAGACAGAAAGTCTGCTCTGGGTAGAAATAATAGGAGCAAGGCCGGCCAAAATCTGGCGCTGATAGGCCATCATCTCTCTTAGCTCACCCCGAAACTCATGCTCGGTGGCGATGATCTGCTGCTGAGAGGTCTCCAAGCGTGTGAGACGCTCGTCGTATGTGAGCGGGAAATGGGCAGCAGCAGGGGAAGGGGGAAAGGGACGTGGCTGGGAGCTGGAGGCGAGTGCGCCTCGTCCATGTCGACATCATCATGCTGAGGCTGGCCCTCCGGAACCGGTGATGGCTCGCGAGGAGGGGAGGCTACCCTGACCTGAGCCCTATCAATGCGTCGTTTCTTCGCTCCACCTGGGAGCTCGGGGTCGTGCGTCCACTGCCCGTCTTTCCCAATAAACTTGTAGAGAGCAATCTGGTCCATATTCAGGGGCAGGTACATGTCAGTCCCCTCCAGTGAGCTGAGGTCCCATCCTCGAGATTCGGCGAGCACAGAAATAAAGAGACCGCCGCCCATGGCCTTGTTCGAAGCTGATGTAGCCCATACCGTCATCATGCCACTAAGTATCTGAAAGAAATCCACTGGTACCCCTTTGCTGATAGAGATCATGATATCAAAGTCCGGGTTGTTGATCACAGTGGCGCCCTCAAAGCGAGTATTAATACTCAGGGCCACAAAACGATGAATAATCTTCCAAATGGGCTCCTTAATCCCAGCAGACCCTCATCCGGATCGGAAATAGTAGTCAAAACCGGAGATGGTTTTCCAGAATTCATACCGCTCGTCAATACTGTACTCCCCACAAAATCCCTCCACAGGAAATCCTAAAACCTCACAGACCTCGGCCTTAGACATAGTATACTGTACCCGCCCAATTTGGAATTTCCAATGCGTCACCTTTAATGGGCTACCCTCAATATCAAATGTAGCCAAAAACTCTTCCACAAGCAGGGGATATGTGGGCAATAGACGGCGAGTAAATAATATATCAAGCCCGGAGGTGACAAACATTCTACGGCACTGTGGCAATATATCCAACTCTAAATCCATAAGAGTTTTCATGCAAGGGACAAGAGTAGGTCGTACCGTTTTTTGAGAGAGAATGTTTTCGAACTGGTCCCGGGGCGCAGGCGCGAAGCGGCCGGTAGTAGCCAGTGGGTAGACTTCGGCTCGGGCGGGTGTTAGTGGTGCCGGAATAATGGCAGTGGAGGCGCTCGGAGGAGGAGGACGGCTGGGTCGGCTAGGGCGGTCGGAGGACGGGTTTCTGGCGGATTTGGATGGTGGCTGCGTCCGTGTCATGGTGGAGGAGTGGTGGTGAATTTGAGATGGGAGTGGCGGTTGAATGGAGAAAAGGAGGTGGCGGACGGATTGGTGGTGTTTTTGGAGGAATGGAGTGGTGGAGTGGTGGAGGAATGGAGTGGTGGTGTGGATTAGTGGTGGTGGAATCGGAGGAATGGAGTGGACGGATGGAACGGGCGGTGTGGATTAGTGGTCGGGCGAATGGAGGTCGGCGGCGCTCGAAAAGAAGATGGAGAATGAGGGTTGAGATAGTGAAATTAGGGTTTCAAATTGGGGGGTTGGGGAAGAAGACTGGACAGCCCGTTACAACCGAGCCTGTAACGGCTGTAACGGGTGTAAGGGGTAAGCTTGAAATGACGGATGAAATTGCTACCCGTTACAGCCGTTACAGCCCATAGTGTAACGGGTGTAACGGGCACTCCCGAAACCACGATTGAAATCCATGCCCGTGACAGCCGTTACAGTCCAGGGTGTAACGGCTGTAACAGCTCACCCTTCTTCTCTCTTTTTTTTAGAAAGCCGAACGCCGTTCACTCCACACTTTGATTCCTGCACAGTTCACACACAAATCGTACAATGCAAAATGCAAGTAAATAACTTACAGCGCGGGTTACTCCCCAAAGAGACCTAGTTTAACGTCTTGGCGAGACATAGCAAGAGAGGTGGAACTAGAAGCATTCTCGGGAAGTCCCTTGCTGAGATCCCTTCCCGAGAAGTAGGTTGTCATCGATTCCTTCAGAAGGCGCAAGATGCTTCAGTACGTGGTAGTGCTTGAGGCGTTGCCCGTTGACTACCATGGTTTTTCCTCCTTCAACACTGATTTCCACGTGCCCGTCTGGATGTGCTCGTTCCACTGTATAAGGACCACTCCATTTAGTGCGCAATTTTCCGGGAAATAGTCTAAGGCGGGAGTTGTAGGGAAGAACTCGCTCGCCTTCGTTGAATTCTCTGCGCACGTCCTCTTGTCATGCCTTTTCTTTGTTCTCTCCTTGTAAATCCGAGCGTTCTCATATGAATCTATTCTGATTTCATCAAGCTCGTGGAGCTGCAGTATTCGCTTTTCCCCTGCTGCTTTCATGTCCATATTCAGCTCTCAAATAGCCCATAACGCCTTGTACTCGAGTTCGACCGGCAGGTGGCAAGTTTTTCCATTGACAAGTCTGAACGGACTCATACCGATAGGAGTTTTGTATGCGGTCCTGTATGCCCACAGTGCGTCATCTAGCTTGGACGCCCAGTCATTCCTGTGGCTCGAGACTGTCTTTCCCAATATGCTCTTGATCTCTCTGTTAGAGATCTCTACCTGTCCACTGGTCTGAGGATGATATGGAGTGCCAATTTTATGATACACTCCATACTTTTTCAGCAACGTCTCGAAGTTCCTTTCTTTAAAATGAGATCCACCATCGCTGATGACTGTTCTGGGCACTCCGAACCGAGGGAAAATCACCTTCTGAAACATTTTGATGACTACCTTAGCGTCGCAAGTAGGAGTAGCAACTGCTTCAACCCACTTAGAAACATAGTCGACTGCTACCAAGATATACTGATTTCCGTAGGAAGGTGGGAATGGTCCCATGAAGGCAATCCCCCATACATCGAAGAGGTCCACTGCAAGAATGCTCTGCTGGGGCATCTCTTGCTGCTTAGAAATATTTCCCGTCCGCTGGCACTGATCACATGCTTTGACAAATTCATGTGCGTCCTTGAATAGCGAGGGCCAAAAGAAACCAGACTGTAGGACCTTTGTAGCTATTTTCGAGCCAGCTCTATGTCCACCGTATTGTGAAGAGTGGCAGCGTTCCAAAATAAACGGGATCTGGTCCTCGTCGACACAAGTCCTGTAGAGACCGTCAGCACATAATCGATATAAGAACGGATCATCCCAGAAGTACCTTTTAACGTCGGAGAGGAACTTCCTCTTCTGGTTGTGAGAGAGGTCGGGAGGAAGGATTCCACAGGCCAGGAAATTAACGAAATCTGCATACCACGGGACGTTATCCACATCAATGCTCATCAGCTCTTCTCCTGCTAGAGAGTCGGTCATTGGGAGTTTGTCCTCTTCGCGGTCGAGCTCCCCTAGCTCGAGGCGTGACAAGTGATCTGCAACCAGATTTTCTGCTCCTCTCTTGTCTCTAATATCAATGTTAAACTCTTGGAGAAGGAGGACCCAACGGATTAGACGGGGTTTCGAGTCTTTCTTAGACAGTAGGTATTTGATGGCAGCATGGTCGGTGTAAACTGTGGTCTTCGAACCAATTAAATACTGCCTGAACTTCTCGAAAGCATAGACGATGGCTAGCATTTCTTTCTCGGTTGTAGTGTAGTTGACTGCTGCTCCGGCGAGGACTTTGCTGGCGTAGTAAATGACGTGCAGCTTCTTGTCGATGCGCTGCCCCAAGACTGCTCCTACTGCAAAATCACTTGCATCACACATTAGTTCAAAAGGCAGCTCCCAATCGGGAGGCTGCACTATCGGAGCAGAAGTAATAGCAGTTTTTAGATCGTTGAAAGCATTCAAACATGAATTATTAAAATTAAATTCAGCTTCCTGGCAGAGTAAATCAGTGAGTGGCTTAGTTATCTTCGAGAAATCCTTGATGAATCGTCTGTAGAATCCAGCGTGCCCGAGAAAGCTCCTGATCCCTTTTACATCTTTTGGTGGGGGCAGCTTTTCAATCACCTCTACCTTTGCGCGATCAACCTCGATACCTCTGTGAGAAACCATGTGACCAAGCACTATACCTTCCTGCACCATAAAGTGACACTTCTCCCAGTTCAAAACCAGGTTAGTGTCAACACAACGATGAAGAACATCAGTAAGGTTAGAGAGACACGAATCAAATGAGGAACCATACACCGAAATATAATCGATAAATACTTCCATGGTATGTTCTAAAAAATCAGAAATATTGCCATCATGCAACGTTGAAATGTGGCTGGTGCGTTGCAAAGACCAAAGGGCATACGTCTATAAGCAAATGTGCCAAAAGGGCAAGTAAAAGTCGTTTTCTCCTGGTCCTCGGGGTGTATAGGGATCTGGAAAAATCCACTATAACCGTCGAGGTAGCAAAAAAATTTATGCTTCGCTAGACGTTCTAACATTTGATCAATAAAGGGCAAAGGAAAGTGATCCTTAAGAGTAGCCTTATTCAATTTCCTATAATCAATGCACATGCGCCAACCAGTCACAGTACGAGTAGGAATCAATTCATTATGCTCATTTCGTACAACTGTCAAACCTCCCTTCTTAGGGACAACGTGCACAGGACTAACCCACTTACTATCAGCAACAGAATAAATGATGCCGGCATCTAATAATTTCAGAATTTCTTTCTTTACCACATCATTCAATTTGGCGTTCAAACGTCTCAAGGCATCCCTACTAGGTCTAGCATCATCCTCAAGGTTTATTCTATGCATGCACAAATCTGGGCTAATCCCCTTAAGGTCGTCTATAGAATATCCTAGGGCTGGTCTATGTTTTCGCAAGACATCAAGCAATTTCTGGGTCTCTACAACAGTCAAGGATGCATTAACAATCACCGGGTATGTCGAGTTAGGGCCCAGAAATTCATACATGAGACTTGCAGGTAGAGGTTTCAGCTCTACCGTGCAAGATTCCTTACCTGCGTCTCCTGCGGCATCACCTGCGTCCGCGCCCTCTATGCTCATAGCGTAGACATCCATCAGTATCGGGCAGCCCGGTACAACCTTGTAAGACTCAATAGATGTGAGTGAAATGGGCTGATCAACATCAGCAGAGTCTAGCACATCACAATCGACTAAAAGACTAGGAGTTCTGCACATGTCAGGTAAATAAAAGACAACACGTTCGTTGCCTACTCGCAAAGCGATAGATCCCCTATCCATGTCAATAACTACCCTAGCCGTGTAAAGGAACAGTTTACCAAGTATAATCGGGATGTCAGTGTCCTCTGATATCTCTAGCACGACAAAATCAGCAGGGATATAAATATTCTTCACCTTGACAGGTACGTCCTTCAGAATCCCTTTCGGGAGTCTGCAAGAACGATCCGCAAGGCGAATAGAGATATTAGTAAGACAAAGATCACCCAAATTCAGTTTAGCATACAGAGAATAAGGCATGATAGACACACTAGCACCTAAGTCACACAAAGCACGACGAATAGTAAGACCACCAATATCACAAGGAATAGAAAAACTCCCTGAATCCTTAAGCTTAGGCGGCATGGGCACGTGTATGGCAGCACTGCACTCCTCACTTAGAGCCACCGTCTCGGTTCCGTCCATCTTTCGCTTCCCGGTCATAATCTCCTTCATGAATTTGGCATATGTTGGAATCTGCGTGATTGCATCTGTGAAGGGCATAGTGATGTACAGTGTGCGAATCTTGTCCACGAATTTCATGAACTCTTTGTCTCTCCTAGCACCCTTGAGTCGCTGAGGGTATGGGACTAGAGGTTTGTAAGGAGCCGGCTCTACTGTCTGCGCAGAATTTTCTTCTCGGTTTTCAGCTTCTTTTGATGTTTCTTCTTCATCAGGTGCAGAATTTAGCGCTGATTTTTTTGCAGAATTTTGAGTGGTTTGAGCTGGTTTCATCTCGAGTTGCTTGCCGCCTCGGAGTGTGATGGCATTCACTGATTCCCTAGGATTGTGCTCTGGTTTTGAAGGGAGTTTCCCAGGTTCTCTATGTGCTGAATCTGCTTGTTGAGCAACCTGATTTCCTATCATCCGGATCGTCTGCTCGAGCACTTTCACACGTCTGTCCTGCTCTTGAGCTCGCCTTTCTTGATCTGCCATGAACTTAGCCATCATGGCTTCCATGCCAGCTGATTCGCTAGTCTCCTGTTGCTTGGGCTGCTGCGGCTGATATGAATAGCCTCCCGAGTTCTGATTTTGCTGCCCTTGTAACTGGTTGTTGTACTGAGGCTTCGGCTGGTAGGAATTGTTGTTCTGCTCCTGAGCTCGGATGTTGTACTGGCCTCGTGGCTGGTATGGTGCATTGCCTTGATGCTGTTTGTACGGGAAATTCGTAGGTGCTTGATTCTGGGGCTTGTAAGACAGGTTAGGATTGTTTCTGTTCGGATTATCCCACCTATTCGTGGGTGGTCCATAGCCGGGACCAGCCCCTTGATTATTCTGCCCGATGAAGTTTGCGTCCTCCTGATTACCATTGTTATCATCTGATCCGATCACTGGACAACTATCTGCGTAGTGAGAAGGGGAACCGCAAATCTGACAGTACACACCAATGTGAGCGACGTCTGAGGACTTCATGGTGTTTGCTAACTTCAAACTTTGAATCTCGGTGGCAAGTATCTTCATTGTATCAGCCAACCGAGCTATGTCATTAGTGCTCTCAGCTTGACATAAATCGTGCACGCCTTTCCTGTCTTTGGGATAGCTGCGATCACTCATCCAGAGATGGTAGTCTTGGGCTGCCCTTTCTATAATCTCATAGGTGTCCTCTAGTGGGACTTGGTTCAGTCCCCCACCTGCTGCTTGATTGATTAAGGTTTGCATCCCTTGATCGATCCCCTGATAGAAGGTGTCGATAATCTGCCACTACTCTAGATTGTGGTGTGGGCACATCCTCGTCAACTCCTTGTACCTCTCCCATGAGTCATACAAAGTCTCACCATCAATATAGCGAAACGATATGATTTTGTTCCAGAAATGAGCTGTCTTTGATGGTGGGAAGTACTGCTGGAGAAAAGCTTCGGCCAGCCTGTTCCATGTGGTAAAGGTACCCTCAGCGTGGCTGTCTAGCCACCTGCTAGCCTTGTCGGACAGCGAGAACGGGAACAACCTGAGGTAGTAAGACTCTGGAGGGACACCATTTGTCTTAACTGTATTGCACATCTGAACAAAGCGCTTGAGGTGCTGGTGAGGATCTTCGTTAACCCTTCCTGAGAACTGATTATTCTGCACCATCTGGATAAGACCAGTTTTCAGCTCCCAAGTGTTGTTTTCAATGCCAGGTGGCGCAATAGCTGACTAGAACCCAGTAACACGTGGAGTAGTGTAATCTCCAAGGGTCCTGCGCACTGGTGGTTGCACTCGGCGCTGCTGGTCGTCCCCGACTCCTCCATTCAACAAAGCAGCGTTATTCTGATTCATGGCCATTGCTGCGAAGTTTTTGTTTAATGCTCGTAGCTGCCGAGCTTTGTTCTGGGCCTGACGATTGTTCTTTCGTTGGTCCGGTGTGTCGTCGTCTGAAATCTGAATTTTCTTCCATCTGGGTGCTTTCTTTGGCATGAACTAGCTAGAACCTGCAAGAAGCCAAGAGTCACCGTGAGTGAAGAAATCACAGTAGAAAAATCAGATATCAAATGAGGTGGAATAGTTCTAAACTACACACGTTACTCTAATATCACACTAAACGCTGCTCCCCGGCAACGGCGGCATTTTGACAAGCGTATTTTTAACCCTTTTTAGTTGTCAATTTATACGTTTTTAGGGGTCAAGTTGTAGTCAAACCAAATTTATAACCTTGGTAAGCCAAGGGTCGATCCAAAGAGCAGTGCGTGTGAATACTAGCTAACCGTGTGACCTATTTAGCTATTCCGAGTGACAAAAGGTTTTGTGGTGTTAAAACAAGCAGAAATTAAATAGCAGGAAATAAATGGTTGTATTAATTCAGAGAAAGAATCCCAGAATCCGTACTTCACCCGCGCTAACCCCACTAATCATGCAATCATTCTACGTTAATTATTCATGCTATCGAATATGGAATATAACCGAAATAACACTAGACAAGCTGCCCATCCACGGATCATTGTCTAGATTAATCCCCATCGTTGAACGCCGCCCATCCACGGATTATCAACGATTTCGATTTATTAAATTAAAGGTTTTCCTATTAAATCACGTAAACATGACCTAACATCAATTTCATCTAATCCGGTTAATCCCTAGGGCCCATCCACCTTTCGACATATAACCTAAATACGTTCTATCAATGCAAACATGCCCTTTGATGTAAATACATACATAGAACGATAAGATTAAGCACGCAATAAAATTGAATATTCGAATTGCATAAATATTGAATTTCAATTGATCACATGAGAGTTAGGGTTACATAGCACGGGATCCGTAGGATCCCGGAATAAGGAGACTACTTACTATTCATGATAGATTTACCAAAAATAGTGTATAGAGAAATAAGAACGAATAAACGTAAAGACGCGGTGGCTCGTTAAATCTCTCACGATGAAAGCTTCGTCTTCTCCAAGCAAGGGTTTCTTCTCCAAAGTTGCAACAACCAGTCTATTCTGTCTTTGTTTCTTTATATAGACCGTCTAAAAAGGCCGAAAAGCCCAAAAATCGAATTTAGAAACAACTTGTAAATTTCAGCCGACGGTCCCGTTACAGCCGTTACAGCCCAGTGTGTAACGGCTGTAACGGTTGAAGCCCAAATCTCTTATGTGTTTCATAGCCGTTACACCCGTCACAGCAAGGTGTAACGGGTGATTCTTCTTGTAACGGGCGGCCTTGAAATCTCGAGTAGAAAACACAGTCGTTACACCCGTGACAGCCTAGGGTGTAACGGCTGCTGAGCCTGTAACGGGCTGGCTGGTCCAACTTCGGTTTTTCTGCCTTTTTCGGCTCCACAGAGCGATGATATGTCGATTTTACCTGAAACACTAGAGAAAGACATCAAATAGAGACGATTTGCCTGGACAACGAGCGTAATCCTTCATCGAATGTAGCGAACAATCAGTCAGAATATCGACTGATCAGTCGTGCAAGCCTTTGTTCAACTGTGCACTCGGCTAGAGAGGGAAAGAGAAGACAAAGGTATACATTTAGTGACCATAAGGAGTGATCATCTAAGAGAGTTCGAGAATAGTACACTTGTGGAGTTTTGTGCATAACAAGGGATTTCAAAACAATTCTCGTCCCCCATCACCCCACAGCAGAATGACGTTGTTGAAAGGAAGAATCGAACAACACAGGAGATGGCCCGGGAGATGCTTAATGCAAAGAAAGTTCCTACGAAGTTCTGGGCCAAAGTCATGAACACGTTGTGCTACATCATCAATTTATTAATGATGTGAACAAACACTGAGAAAACCTACTATGAGCTGTGGAAGGGAAAGAAGCTGACTGTGAAGTACTTTCACATCTTCAGAAGTGAATACTACATTCTCAATAACCGCGAGTATCGACAGAAGCTAGATCCAAAGAGCGATGAGGGTATCTTCTTCAGACACTCAATAAATAGTCGAGCATACCGGGTCCACAACAAGCGAAATGGAGCTATCGTGGAGTCTATCAATGTGAGTAAAAGATATTGAAGAAGCAAGATTTGATTGAGGTAATGATGAGGATAGTGTTGTACCTCTCAATGAACAATAATCCTCACAAGTCAAGATGTGCAGGAGGTTGTGTCAAACAAACTGCCTAAAATACTTGATGAAGAAGATGTTCCAAGTGAAGATGAACCTACATCAGACTCCAGCACGAGTCATGCAACCATCTCGGAGGGTTGAGAAGAATCATCCTATCATGGAGGTCATTAGCGAACCAACAAAAGGCATGAAGACACGTGGTAAACAAGTAAATTATCGAGAGTTGGCTGCTCATTCATGCTTCTTATTGAATGTGAAGCCAAAGAACATCGAAGAAGCAAATGGAGATGAATAATGGGTGATGGCTATGCAAGAGGAACTTAGAAAATTCAAGCAAAACGATGTATGGGATCTTGTTCCACGACCTGATGGTTTGAACGTTTTTGGAACAAAGGGGATCTTTAAGAACAAGTTCGATGAAAAAGGGAACATCACTAGAAATAAGGCAAGACTGGTCGCTCAAGGCTATACACAAATTGAAGGAGTGGACTTTGATGAGACCTTTGCACCAGTTACCCGATTGGAGGTGATTCGATTGCTGCTGGCTCTAGCTTGCCATTTGAAGTTCAAGTTGTTCCAGATGGACGTGAAGAGTGCTTTGTTCAACATGTTGATGAATGCAGAAGTATATGTGGCGCAACCGAAGGGCTTCAAAGATCCTCACCATCCTGACCATGTGTACCGGCTGAAGAAAGCTCTATAACGACTAAAGCATTCGCCCAGAGCATTGTATGAGAGGCTGACAGAGTTCCTAACATGGCTATGTGCGAGGGGAGTAGATAAGACGCTTTTCGTCAAACACACAATGTCAGACTTTATCATTGCACAAATATAAGTGGATGACATTGGTTCGGTTGAGTAATCAGAAGATGGTGGATCAATTTGTTGAACAAATGAAGAGCGAATTCATAATGTGCATGGTGGGAGAGATGACATACTTTCTCAGACTTCAAGTGAAAGTGAAGTCGGATGTGATTTTTATCTCACAAAGCAAGTATGCCAAGAATTTGATCAAGAAGTTTGATCTGGAGAAAGCCACTTACAAAAGCACTCATGCTGCTACTCACGTGAAAATTACCAAGGATGAAGCTAGAACAAGTGTGGACCAAACCTTGGACAAGAGTATGATTGGAAGCTTGCTATACTTAACGATCAGTAAACCTAATATTGCCCATGATGTAAGAGTCTTTGCAAGATATCAAACGAATCCTAAGGAAAGCCACCTGATGAAGGTGAAGAGAATTATCAAGTACGTTTGTGGAATAGTTAACTATGGTCTCTGGTAAACAAAGGATACTAGCTCGTGTCTGGTAGGCTACTATGACGCTGATTGGGCCGGGAATACTGAGGATCGCAAGAGTACGTCTAGAGGATGCTTCCTTCTGGGCAACAACCTAGTGTCTTGGTTCAGCAAGAAGAAGAACAACATCTCCCTCTCTATTGCTGAGGCAGAATATATAGCTGCTGGAAGTTGCTGCACACAAATGTTATGGATGAAGCAGATGTTAGAGGAGTATGGAGTTGAATAAGATGTGATGACCCTCTATTGTCACAACATGAGCGCGATCAACATATCTAAGAATCCAGTAAAGCATTCCAGAACAAACCACATCGAATACGACATCACTTCATTCGAGAGCTGGTAGAAAAGAAGTTAAAGATTCTGAAGCATGTGCCAACTGAGAAGCAGCTACCAAATATCTCACCAAGCCCTTGGACAACTCGCAGTTTGAGACACTTGGATCCTCTCTGGGTCTGTGTGTCATTAACAACTAGTTGTTCCAACAGGAGGTGGTCAATCAGAGCTTGAACGAAATGTCTTTTGAGGGCTGACATGGAAGGCTAGGACTGTAAGTGAAGAAGAGATGTGACCGGCGACGATTGAATCAACCAAGATGCATGGATGGACCAAACGGCTCAAATGATGTAGTGCTTTGAAAGACGCGAGTGAATATATGGTGTTCGAAGAAAATCTTGTTTTTCAAAATTCAATATTTCGGTCATCTGCTTCACACAGTCGCTCTCGAAAAACCTTAGGCAAAATCCGTTGAAGAAAATCAGTCAATCACAAAGATGGTGAACACTCGCAAGAACCAGATCGTTAAGGCTACTGCTAGTGAGGTTTCCTCAAACCAATCGGAGAGGAGAAGATCACTGAGGAAAACCTTAAATCGATGAAAATTGATTCGGTGACGGCTAAGATGAAGTCGATTGCGGAGGCGAAAACAGCTATTCCAACCAAATCAAAGACTCAAAAGAAGGATCCGACTAGAAAATCGGTGAAGGCAAAGGATGTTCCTGCTACTATTCAAAGCCCTAAGGTGACTGTCAAGAAGTCGACACAAGAGGTAATCGCTAAAGCTGCCAAATCAATTTCTGTGCCTAGTGGGAACTAGAATTAAGACGGTAGCCTATAAGAAGACTTTATTGAGGGAAGGATTATGAGTGGTTAAAAAGAGAGTGGTAGTGTTTGAATCCGAAGAAGAGATAGTTGAAGTAGATAAGGAATTGCCAAAAGAAAAATTTGATGTAGAGATACTCAAAATGAGACTTACAAGAATGCCTCTGAGAGAGGAGTAGACACTGTTCAAGAAGTTGTTAAAGAGAGCAAGGGAATTGATTATGACCCTAAAGAAAGTGATAAGAAATCGAGTGAAAAAAAGGACTCGGAGTCTGATACAGAGGAGTTAGATGCAGAAGACGTGATGGAAAACTAAGGAACAAGTTGAGGTTCTTGGTGAGAGTGACGAAGTTTAGTCCGAAGAAGTTGAGGAACAAGTGGAGGTTCTTGCTGATGCTGATGGTAAGAGTCACAGTCTGATGAACAAGAGGAGGTCATTGTTACTGATAATAAGACAAATTTCACGGAGGTTGAGGAACAAGAGGTTATTCCAGATGATGGTGAACCTAATGATTAGGCATCTCAGAATGATTTAGGCAAGTAGTATGACTCACTAGAAGAGGTGTTAGTGGTCGTGGAGCGATATGTGGATGAGGAGATGCATCCGACTGTTGTTACTAGAGAAACAGAAGCAAATCAATCAGAAAAGTTTGTTGATAATGCTGAGATGGAGGAACAAGTCACTGCTCCAAATTTTGAGGATGAAGAGATTAAGTTCGAGTTACTGTTGAATCTGTTGTCCAAATGAAGGCACCAGCAAAGAAGAAGAAAGCTATCAAGAAATAGACTGTAGTACAACAAGAACCCATTGCAGTGGAACATGCTTCAACTCCAAGGAGGAAGAGGAAAGTCACTGAACTTGTACAAGCTCTTGAACAAGACGATGCTCAGACAGATGTTCCTGTTGATCAAGTTGAGGGTGAGACACCTATGGCTAAGAAGTCGAAGTCCAGCATCACTGCAGGGGGAGCCAAAGCTGACAAGAAAGGAAAAAGGGTTTATATTGATTCACGTATTGTTGTTCAAGGAGTCTAGTTGACTCAAAGAAACAAGCTGAAGGTGGGGTATAGTTTAGAGAAGAAAGCTAATACCAAAAAGAATTTTGGAAGCGGGCAAGTATTTGGTGAAAGAAATTGCCTGCAGAAGGAGGTTGATCTGTTCAACTCAGTAACCATGGCTAAACCATACGTGGAACAAGTGGTGAAAGATGTTATAGCTAATTTACCAAAAGGATTCAAAAAGATTGGTGACCCAGATTATGGTAGACTACACATAAGAGGAAGTACCGTATTCATCACTCCAAGAATTATAAATGATTTTTATGAAATAAACTCTCTAGCAGAAGTCCAGGAGGTTGTGGACTGGGACAAGAATTATTATGGTAGTCTACGATCCAGGTATCTGAGTTATCCATCAAATTCGCACTACTATACCCTATTGGGATAAGGAACTAAATCTCGACGAGTCACAGGACAACAATCAGCAAGGAGCTGGCACATCTCATCTATGCCATCAAGTGCAAGCAGAAGTGTGATCTGGGAATATAATTTTTGAACAAATTGCTGCACATGCTACCATGAACAAGGTGAACCAGCCAATTGAGTCTCCATCTCTCATCTATGAGCTAATCATGGCTCAACATCCCGACATCAGATCAAGTCAAGACATGCTATTAGATGCTCCAACACTGTTTGGAACCGACAACAATCTCTTTAATTGGAAACATGTTCTTGATGTTGTTGAAAATGTTTCAGTGGCCTGTAGCAAAGCTGTTCCAGACTTTTCGATGCATGGAGCTCGTACAACTGCACGAGTGCCAAAAGCCATGAGGATCAAGATGATAGCCTATCTGGAGGAGGAGCTTGCCAGTACTCGACAAATGGCGTTTCATTTGGTTGTACGGAGAAAGAAGATTACGAGCATGCTAGTGAACTTGAGATATCCAAAGGACAAGGAACAAGAGGATTTTGTGTCCGAGAACTGATGAGTTGGTGATCATTCTAACTACTCTCTATGTTGCAAACATTTTATTTTGATGCTATGCTTGTTGAACTCTAGTCGTGGAACATTATGTGTTACTGTTTTACTTTTACCCTCTTTGTTACTTTGTGGCAAAAAGGGGAGTATTTTAGAAGTTTGAAATCTCCTTAAAAAATTCATTTGTACTAGAATTTTGGGAGTTTGAAATCTCCTCCAATATTCATTCGGGTAGTACATCTTGGGAGTTTGAAATTTTCTTAAAAGATTCATATGTATTAAGTAGTACGTGTAGATATTTTGTCAAAAATACCAAGGGTGAGATTGTTAGATTTAGTGGCATGTGTTTTGGCAAAAACATGTGAAGTTATTCAAGCTGTCATATAAGGAAGTGTTCAAGACCAAAGATACAACCGACGTGGACCAAGATTGTCGCAAGTCAGAAGAGCAGAATTTCCTAAATCATATTTGGAAGGTCAGCGACACATCTTGAAGTCGGTTGAGAAGTTTAGGGAAGATATGCGCCTAGAAGATAATTAGAAAGAAGATATCGACAAGATATTGAAGATTGGAAGATTATCAAGAAGAGGCGGTGCAAGCTTTTAGGAAATCTTCCTAAAATATTAGAGAATATTTCCTAAAAATATAGTGCGGTTGAGATTTGATTTCCTACGGGATTTAGGAAAGAGTGCTAGGAATCCCAAATTACTCAACACTTTGGAGAAATTATTCACGCATATACACAGTAAGGGTAGGAGGCGGTGATCGGCTTAAGCACATCATTCCGGTGAGTATTGGGCGATGTGAGTTAGTCTGATCTGAGTACTGTTCAGACTGATCGTGGAACGTACTGAAGTTGCACGCACTGCGACTTGGTTGTTTTTATGCTTTCGGGAGAGGGCGTTCGTCATTTGGGAAAAGGTTCAGATGCTTTCCTCTTCATGTCTCGCGCGTGGATGTGTTGTTGCCCTCCAGTGGAGGTGCTATTCGACCGCCATGATGGACATGTCGTGTCTTGCAATGGTAAAGGTGCATGATGTGGCCTGAGCTCAAATATTGAAGAGTGTACCAATGGTTTCGAGGGTAGATAAGCGCGGATCTATGGTAAAAGTGCCAAACCTAGTCTGTGCTTCAAGATGCGGCTATATGTACCAATGATTTCACGATCTGCTCGAGATGCCTTGATAGAGTTTTGAAGATTGATATATGTACTATATGATTAAGACTATCATGATGTTTGTTGAAATGTCACGAATTGTACCCGTTCATCAAAAAAAAACTTGTTATCCACATATAACAATTCGCGGGATGACCACTGCATAAATCTCGTAGTCTTTTCAAACAAAACCGTTGGATAATCAATTCAAAGCCACAACGATCAAAAATCATAGTAAATCCTTCGTTGAAAGATCATAAATATTAAAATTAATAAAAATATTAAGTGCACCTCACTTATGACCAAACAAAAAGTTCATCATCGATACATAAATTGTAGGTCATAAATATTAAGATTAATAAAAGTATATCAAAGTGTATCTTGTTTTATATATCTCAAAAAATTATGAATATTGGTATTTTTTTTTAGTTTGTAATTTAGAAGATGTATTCATTGCAAGATCAATATATAAACTGAAAAGTTCCTTACACAGGACACGTTTTGCGTTACAATTGGTTCACAGCTCATGACCAAATCTAATTTTTGGTCATGAGATGATCTTTTTTTCAAGTTGATCATCTCATGATCTTTTCTATGGTTGATTAAGTCATGGTGAAGATCCATATTTTTTGTTATCTCTCATGACTATTTTTATGACTCAAAAAGTCATGGTGGGGACGCCTTAATAGCGTGGGAAACTAATTAGGACAATGATTGTACTATTTTCCAACGGAAAAAACATAGAAACTGTTTTCATTATAAGTCCCTACATAGAAACATTAAATCGGTTTCGCAAAGTTATCCACCGATTTTGTACACTGCTGTAAAAGGTAGTGTTCCAGAAATCGGCCGAATCGGCCGATTAATCGGCCTTTTTCTTGAATCCGATCCGATTTTACCCAAATCGGATGAAAAAATTGGGTGGCGCCTGTGTGTCGATTAATCGGTTCAGGCGGCGATTATACGGTTCAAGCGGCGATTAATCGGTTCAGGCGGCGATTAATCGGTTCAGACGACAATTAATCGGTCCGGACAGCTAAATGTTAAAGATTAAACTTGGAGGACTTTATTGTAATAATTAGGATTTTTTTAGATCAAATTTGATTGTTTAGTTTGTTCATGATGTAGTATCAAGTATGTATGGCCTATGCATGATGTAGTTTGAATTTCTATATAGATTACTAGCAATAGTTTAGCATGTTTAGTACTCATTGAGAGTAGTTTTGGCATGCACCCTGTTTTCTTTTGATTATATGTCAACTAATACATCTATAGATAACATTTATATAACTATTTTTCAATTATAAATATAAAAATATGATAAAAATAAAAAATCGATTAATCCCGATTAATCCTCCAACACCTTATCCGCACGATTAGCGATTAACGATTTTTATAACCTTGGTAAAACCTCATATCCCCGCTAGTGTAACGATAAAACGACGGCAAAATTTTATGTGCCAAAAGAAACATTGAATAAGTAAGATATAAATACGAGATACTTAAAATAAAACTTCTGTTGTAAGCATGATGATTTTAATCATAATTGACCATTTCACGTAGGGGTGGGCGTCCAGACCCGAAGACCGAAAAAAAACCGAACCGAACCGAACCGAACCCTACGTGAATGTAGATTCCTTCCCCCCCCCGCCCCTATTAGTTCCTACTTTTATTCACGACAGAGCAAAAAATAATAAAAACGAAAATGGTGCTTTCCTTTTCACATATAATGTTCGGAGGAAAAATGAAAATAAACAAAATAAATTCAGGAGAAAAAAAAAGGTATGTATTTATAACATTGCTCTATAATTCTCACATGTGACTGTGAAAACAAACCCTAGAAAAAAAATAATCTCTCACGGGCGCTTCGTGATCACTCGTGCCACGTGTCGTTAATATTGCCACATAAAAGAAAAAACATATAAATGGAAAGTGATTTGGTTTTTCTTTTCCACAATTATATTTAATTATATATGAAAATCAAAGGTATTCGAGAAGACGCGAAGATCTGTAAAACCCAAAACTCCTGGCGGCTGGGAGAAGAACCATCTCCACCTCGTCGCCTTCCATTTCTTCTCTCTGGCTTACTTCTTCGACTCTTCCGATTTTACTGTTTGATTTGTTTCCGGTCTTTAATTTCAGGTGCGCCGCTTGGTTTACTATTATGCGATTTATGTTTCGGCTGGTTGTAAGACGACTGATTTTGTTTTGAACTGGATGAGTTTAATTTACTTGTAACATTTTGATTGTCTACAAATTATTATTATTATTTCTAATTTTTATGTTCTAAACATAATCAAATTAGTTATGTTGATAAAAGAAGCATGGAATGGTTTGGTGTTTATGAGTTTGACATCTTTCATGGTATCCTCATGAAATTGAACTTTGGTTTTTATTTGCAGAGTTATATGGGGGGTGTAGTTTCAAGTGAATGTGTGCAATGCACTCAGATTCTAATTATCCATAATTTAGACTATCTATTTAGTATGAATGAATATATTTGGAGATATGGATATCCGGTGAGGGCTGTGTCAAAGGAAGATCAAATATAATGCTCACAGTTTCTAACCGATGGAACTTACAATAGAAGTCGCTTGACGGTTTGGAGTTTGTTCATCACCTAGCGCCGTCAAGTTACAGGTTTTCTTTAAGCAGTTGGACTTGTATTGCTGACTCAATGTACAAGACATTTACATTATTTTGATGATATAGTTGGAAGTGTTGTTACAAAATTTTCCCTGTGTTTTCAGATCATGTTGCGGACAAAGCAGATAACTGTATTTTCTAACACTGCAAGAAGCTTGTTCCTTAGCGGCTCACGTTGTGGGGCACCAGATGGAAGTTCGTGCACATGTTCTGGAGATGACACTTGCATTCCTAGGAAGCAACATGAGAGAAACGAGAGCCAACATTCGCCTAAACTATCCAACTTAATTCCTAAAATATCTTCCAAGGCAGGAAATGTAGTTTTGCCTGATGCAGATAAAGTTGTGGCTAGTCGCAAGGCTGAAAAGGATCGTACAGTTTATCTTCCACAAGCCAATGCTGCTACTAGGACTATAAGCAGATCAGATTGTGCAAAGTATGTAAGTAACATTGGAACAGTAGAGACAGATATTGGACCGGAGCCTCCCATGTCAGACCATTTTGTTAGAGCTGGTATTGCTGCTCTAAACTACTTGTCAGATGTGAGAACTCTAAAGGTTCCAATTGGAAGTAGAAGTGGAAGTGAGATAGCAAACTCTTCAAATTCTATGGTTGATTCAAAAAAACATATTCCTAATGTCACGCCAGCTAGGATCAAAGTAAAGCCGATCAGTTCGAATAATGCTGCCAATGCTCAGTCTCACTCAACATCATCTGCTGATTGTGCTTCCGGTGTTCACTCAACTTCATATGGTGATATGGCTGGTGGTTCAAGTGTTAACTATCAGAGAGCCAGTGAAAAAAATGACAGACCTGTATTGAAGGGGTTCACTCATGACCAGAACGTTGGAAAGGGGACTTCTGATAGTTATGGTGTGCCACCCAAGAACAAAAGATTCATACAACAGGGATCAAAATCTAATTCATACAATTCTACGCCAAATCCTATTTATAATGGGCAATCATATGACGCTTACAGTCATGGAATGCACAGAGAAGGTGCCAATAACTCGAGTAGAAATGCTAGGACAACGAGAACTACTCCTTTAATTAGGCAATTTGGAAATTCGGGGCATGTTGTTGAACAAGTCTCTAATTTGATTGGACAGCTGAAGTGGGGCCCTGCAGCGGAGGAGGCTCTTGGAAATCTCAACTGTTCATTGGATGCATATCAAGCTAACCAAGTTCTAAAACAGATTCAGGACCACTCAGTTGCTTTTGGGTTCTTCAACTGGTTGAGGAGGCAACCAGGTTTCAAACATGATGGGCATACCTATACCACGATGGTTGGTATTCTCGGTCGAGCTAAACAGTTTAGAATGATAAACATGTTGCTTGAGCAAATGCTCCTCGACGGATGCCAACCAAATGTCGTTACATATAATCGTTTGATTCACAGCTATGGACGTGCAAATTTCTTGACAGAGGCACTACGTGTATTTGACCACATGAAGGAGGCTGGGTGTGAGCCTGACAAGGTCACTTACTGTACACTTATTGACATTCATGCTAAAGCTGGCTATCTGGACATTGCGATGCACATGTACCAGAAGATGCAAGAGGTGGGGCTGACTCCAGACACATTCACATACAGTGTTATGATCAACTGCTTGGGGAAAGCTGGTCATTTAAGTGCTGCTCAGAAGCTGTTCTATGAGATGGTTGGTCATGGCTGCACACCCAATGTGGTGACTTACAATATCATGATAGCTTTACAGGCCAAAGCAAGAAGTTATGACACTGCATTACAGCTCTATCGTGATATGCAAAATGCTGGATTTGAACCCGACAAAGTAACTTACAGTATTGTAATGGAGGTGCTTGGTCATTGTGGGCATCTCGAAGAAGCAGAAGCCGTGTTCTATATGATGAAACGGAAGAATTGGGTACCTGATGAGCCTGTTTATGGACTTCTAGTTGATTTATGGGGTAAGGCTGGGAATGTGGACAGAGCCTGGGGATGGTATCATGCTATGCTGGATGCAGGACTGCGCCCCAACGTGCCCACCTGCAATTCCATGCTCAGCGCATTTCTTAGGGTTCATCGTTTGTCAGATGCTTATAACTTGCTGCAGAGCATGTTGTCTCTTGGACTGCATCCGTCTTCACAGACTTATACATTGCTGCTCAGTTGTTCCACAGAAGCCCAGTCACAATACGACATGGTATTTTGCTGTGAGCTTATGGAAGCAACCCGCCATCCAGCTCACATGTTCCTAGTGTCAATGCCAGCTGCAGGTCCAGACGGTCAGAATGTCCGCGATCATGCTAATAAATTTCTTGACTACATGCACTGCGAGGATCGAGAAAGCAAGAGGGGACTTGTTGATGCTGTGGTAGATTTTCTTTACAAATCAGGGCTCAAGGAGGAAGCCGGTTCTGTCTGGGAGGTTGCTGCACAAAAAAACATATACCCAGACGCTGTAAGGGAAAAAGGCTCGTGCTATTGGCTCATAAACCTGCATGTAATGTCTGATGGAACTGCTGTAACCGCTCTATCCCGGACACTCTCCTGGTTCCGCCACAGAATGCTATTGTCTGGGGTCAGCTTAAGTCGCATAGACATTGTGACAGGATGGGGAAGACGAAGCAAGATAACAGGAACCTCGCTGGTTAGGCAATCAGTGGAAGACTTGCTCAACATGTTCAGATTCCCATTCTTCACCGAGAATGGAAACTCTGGTTGCTTTGTTGGTTGTGGCGAGCCTCTTAACCTATGGCTGGGCAATTCCTATGTGGACCGCATGCACCTCATATGAGATCATTGCGCATGCTGTTTACAATAAAATGGGTAGCTCAATTTTGTCCCTGTGTAAGAGAGTTTGTTTCAATCAAGCAATTCATTTATGTAGCACCAGTGTAAGGACTAGGGGTGGGCGCGGTGCGGTTTAAGGATAAATTCGCAATCGCACTATATTATTTGGTTTGAAAATTTTTCAATTCGCAAATTGCATTACAAAAGTTAAAATCAAATATGCACCGCAGCACATTATGCGGGGCGGTTTGGTTTAAAAATCAATTTTCAAAGTTTACAAAAAAAACCTAAGTTGAATGTTATACATTTGCAGCATTTTTTGTAACAAGTTCAAAATCTGATTCATTACTTGCAGCTATTACAGAGTGAAAATAGGAACCTAACAAGGCATTGAGTCTAAACTGAACACAACAAGTGAAAATAGGAGACTTCTTGACTTTGATGGAAAGCAAAAGGCATTAAGCATTTAAGCCCAACAAAACATGAATCACCTAGGAAAGCATAAACTGCACACAATAACCACCTCAAACAAAAGACACGGACTCGCTAACCTAGCAAAACCGTGAGTTGTTTTGTTTTTGTGTTTTGGGTATGGGTTTGGCCCTGAAATTATGATTTATTTTTTAAACGTAATAATTTTGAATACTTAATTATTAGATTATTTAATAATTACTTATATATGCGGTGCGGTTTAAACCGGGTGGTTTGAGATAAAGAACCGCTTCCGTGCCGCTTTATTTGGTTGTGGCGTGGTTTTTGCGAAATTGGATTTTTTCCAAAAGTGATGCGGTTGACCGAACACACGTTTGCGGTGCGGTGCAGACGGTTTTTAAATTCAGCCCGATTTTTGCCCACCCCTAATAAGGACCTCTGAATAATCTTGGCTAGTTATTGGCTAAAATTTGTTGTTTTATGACTTCCATTGGTTCATCTTTGAAAAGTTCTATTCTAGCTTGATACGTAGAACCTAATGCTTTGCAGAAAAGAAAAAAGAAAAAGAGAACACAACTTCAGTATTATCATATTCATGATAAAAATGTTGTTTAAGCCAAATCTTTGTGTTGAGACTTGAGAGTGCACTAGGAATCTAACAGCAGAATTATGTTCTTCAGCAGCTCATTTATAATGGTTGGGGCTGTTGATCTTTAAGCGACAACATCAGAAGAATGTGTTATGATTACATGGTATCTTAACCCTCTGATTGGTTGCACCAAAATTACAGGGAAAGTAAAGTTTTTGGAATGGTATATTCAATCAGAGTTTGGTTACAAGGAAAATGGGTGACGAAAAATAATAATTGGAAAATGACTTGGAAAATATTGTCGATTTTCACCAAAATATTTCCACCCAAAAACAAGCGGAAAATCAAAATCCATCATCAACTCAAACGATGCAATGACTCGTCGCAATGACTAAACCAGGCGATAGTGGAGCACCCTCATCTCATTGAAACCATAATCGGATCCTCAATCGCGTTTCAATAGCTGCCTCAAAACTCATCACCCGACGGGTATTTCATCCTCCACTGTAGCTATATTCTCTATCAAGGTCTCATGGTCATAGTCAACAGGTATGATTCATCTGCTGAGTTTTAGCATTCAGAATGTATTCATGGCGAGTGAGGTGTTGTGTTTCTTTAATTTATTATAGTTATAGATTCAGAATGTATTTGACGAAGATGATATGATAAAAGGGGCTTGCATACATGATTGATTGCTTGGAGAAATACTATATGGATGGGAAGAGGGTAGAAGACCAACTGTTGGTCTAGGTACTATATTCATATATTTGATTGGTATATGGCACTAATCAAACCTGTTCAACTGGATGCCGAGTTTTAGCATTCAGACGAGTTTCTATTCAATCTAACCCAGTTTGAAACTCAAATATCTCATTTGTACAGCCTAAAACTCAAATATCAAGAATACCCCATTTTGGTTAATACCGGTTCCTTCTTTTTTAAGATCTTGGTAGGCGATAAACAGGTATTAACGATTTTTATTAATACCAGTTTCCTTGGAACCGGGATTAATAAAAAAAGCTGATGTGGTCCAGATTGCGGCCTACGTGGACCAACAGAACCCTATCCGTGCCAGCATGGCATCTAGCTGGAATACAGGTTCCTAAGAAACCGAGAATATCATAATACTGGGTTCCTCCGAAACCGGGATTAGTCGAACAGGCTTTTCAGAGCTGGTGGGGGCATCACAGACCCAGTTGGAATTTGACTAAACTAAAAAGGTATAGATACCGGTTTGGGGGAAACCAGTATCCTCTTAACAAAAGTGTCCCATGGGACATGCTTTTCAGACACGACGAACCTGGTTGGAAATTGGCTAGACGAGAAGAGTGCCGGTTTAAGGGAAACTGGGATTAGATGTTCCCGGTTCCCGGAAAACCGGTATTAATTTGTTCACGGTTCCTGGGAAACCGGTATCATTCTACTATAAATTCAGCCTTAGTTTCATCATTTTAAACACACAATTCAATCATCTATCCTTACTTTCATCATTTTAAATACACAATTCAATCATCTCTTTCCTGGTCCGGACAAAAGATACCGGTATTCGGTGTACCGGCATCATTGAAATTAAACATCGTGGCCATTGTGGGGTAGATGATCTCACAGGTATTGGACTCGTGGGCATTGTAGGTATTCGATTCCAGTCCTGTGAGATCAACTACCCTACAATGGCTTGTAAATTTCAATTTAAATGATGTCGGTTCCACTGGAAACCAGTTCCCCTGATGTTATGAAGTTGGTCACAATAAACATGCTTAACCAACTAAATACTTGACTTAAACTATCTATGTTATTTTTATTTCATATTTTCTCAATATCTTGTATTAAAGTTCACGTCGTTGTTTTTTAAGAAAAAAACTTCATTTCGATAATAACATTGTTCCCGGTTCTTGGGAAACCGGTATTATTCTACTTAAATTCAACTTTACTTTCATCATTTTAAACACACAATTCAATCATCTCTCTTCTTGTTCTTACCATTCTACAACGAACATGAAAGATGATTCTAATGACGTGTTTATGTCCACATTGGCAACATTGGATAATCCAATAATAGACAAGTATGACCGTATGGAGGAATTGGAGAATAGTGATGTCGAAAATCCAGATTCTGAAATATTTCAAGATCACATCGTCTGGGAATATTAGAGTTTTCCTGATATCTTGGCATGGAAAACATTTCGACCATTCGATGAGAATGTGAGGGTGCACCATCCTCACTCCCCGTCGCTTCAAAAGGGTACTACTACTTTTCGATAAAAAGAGCATGCCATACTTGCTGTGCGGAAATACTCCATTCTTAATCAGGTAGAGTATAGTGTAAGAAAGTCAGACACTACTCAAATGGTTTTAGAATGTCGAAAGGGTGAAGAAGTATGTCCGTGGCGCGTTCGACTGGTGGTCATGCAACGAACAAGTTTCTGGTCAGTCCGCAAGTACCGAGGGGACCACATATGCCATAACAACAGCATCATACAAAGTAACATCCACTTGAACGCGTGTTACATAGCGAGGGAGATGTGGAATGTGATTAGTGAAAACATGACGTTCTCGGCCGGACAGATACACAATATAATTCTGCAGGATTATAAATATGAAATAAGTTATTTGAAGGCATGACAAGCACAACAGAAAGCACTGGTCAAATTGTAAGGCAAATGGGACGAATCATTGAATAGGCTGCCACATTTGATGCAGGCTTTATAGGATTCTAGTCCCCAAACTTTTGTTAAGTGGGAAGTAACACCACTCGATGATGGTACCGAGCAGGTAAATCGTATTTTTTGGGCTTTCACCGAATGCATCCATGCATTCAAGCGCTGTCGTCCCTTATTATCAATTGACGGCACGCACATGTATGGGAAGTAGAATGCAAAATTGTTGGTTGCTATTGCTTTAGACGCGAACAACCATATACTACCGATGTGCTTTGCGCTTGTGGAGAGCGAGAACACTTCCAGGTGGAAGTGCTTTATGTCTTGTATTTGGGAAGGAGTGACCTAACAAGAGGGGTTGTGCATCATCTCTGACAGGCACAATGGAATATTGGCTGCCATGCGTGAACCTGAATGTCAGGAGCCTATGGCATACCATCGTGCATGCGTTCGTCACTTGCAAAGCAACTTCATGACGTAGGTAAAAGATGAGGTTTTGAAAGAGAAACTTGGCGATGTGGCATATGAGAAGGAGTTGAAGTTCGAGGAGAGATTTGCAGAGCTCTTGGAACTATTGCATGATAAGCCACTTGCTCGTAAATGGTTGGTAGATATGGATGTAGAACTATGGACATAGGCGTTCGACAACGGTGGAATTTGATGGGGCTCAATTACTACAAATGCTTCAGAATGTTTTAACAAAATTCTGAAGAATGGTCGTGATTTGCCTGTTTCTTCACTGGTTATGTACACGTTTAAGCAGACACCTGCTTATTTCGTGAAGCGTTACAAGAGCCCATACAACAACGACGGAGAAATTTTTCCACCGAAAATTTGTGACAAATTGGAGGAACTCCGGGCTAGGGCAGACTATCACATAGTGACGAGGTACAATTCGCTAACCTGTGTTTTTGAAGTCATGACCACAAGAAAGCATAACACATACACGGTTTGTCTGGATACACGAACATGTTCGTGTGCAAAATGGACATTGTTTCACTACCCTTGTTCTCATGCCATGGCAGCGTGCAAATACGCCCGGGTCGAATACTTAGTATTGGTCGCCTACGAATATACGGTCAAAGCGTACTACCGGACTTGGAGTTATTTTTTCAACCCTTATATCACTAGAATCATTAGAGACCTTATGAGGGACGTGTTCATGTTTTGAACCCAAGATTAAAACGTACAAAAGTTGGTAGACCCCCAACCAGACGGAGGCGTAACGAGATGGACAAACGACATTTAGGGGAATCCAGCAACCAAGTAGCGTCTTCATCAACTCCGACCTCGCGAATTCAGCAATGCACAAACTGCCACAAAGTTGGTCACAACAAACATGCGTATCCAACTCGATACCCGAATTAAAGTATCTATGTTGTTTGTAATTCATCTTTTCTCAAGGTCAGGTATTCAAGTTCACATCGTTATTTTTCAATTAAAAATTTCAGTTCAAAAATAAGTTCAAACCATGAAGACAAGTTCAGAAACCAGTTCATCACATGACAAAAACATCCATCACATGACAAAACATCCATGATCGTGAAAAAAACATCCATCACATGAAAAAAATGACAACACATGCTCATTATTCTGATCCACGACCAACTCGCCCTCTGCGAGGCCTCTTCCCCATGTTGCGTATATAAGAATATCGTGACTACCTTCGTTCACGCTCGCCTCTGCGCAGTTCTGTCTATGAAGAGCTAGATGTTCGGTAACGATTATCCATCTGCTCTTCAACATGTGTATCATGCGCCTCCTCTCCTCCGCTATCATCATCAACCTTATCGCCTAAACAACATATTAAATTAGTAATTATCCATCATTAAAACAAATTAAGTGAGTATACAAAGTATCTGTATCGAGAGTAAAGGTTTGTGGATCAACACCCACAATAATACGATCTGTAAGCTTCCCCACTTCCGTATACGCGGTGTGGAAGATACTATGAAATACCCTCTGTGAATAATCATCCGTGGAGTTGAGGAAGTACGAGCTAGCTTCACGTGCACAAATGACATAACCACGTGTCTGTAAATTACATTCAAATTGTAAGTCAGTTATCCGATAAGTGACTATTATTCATAAAAAATTTAACAAGTAATAGAAACTTACATTATCGGGTATCGTATGTGAATCTAGACAATAAGTATGACTATGTCGTGTCTGCTGCGTATCGTCGTCCCTAACCTCATCCACCTCATCATCTACCCTCGGCTGATATAAACGACGAGTGTGCCTGGAATACCACTCAACATACTGTTAAGTGGGTTGGTCGATCTCATCACCTGGGTACGCCATATCTCCATCAAGCAATCTCTCTTGTCGAGTGTACCACAGAGCAATGTAACTGCTGTGGAAAACATCCCAATCCTTATTCTTCTTCCTTTCCATTCCGTAGCATCCGTCTGAACTTTCAATCGCATTTGGTGGGATACCCTGTCTGAAACCATACTGCCTCGCAACACGTGTTGGATGATATCACTCAATAATATTAAAGCAGATAAGAGGCACATCAGCTCTCCAAGTGGTTTCCTGACCCTCGAGACAAGTCGGGTTCAGCAACTCAAACATGGTCTCATTATACGATCTCCAAGTGAAATCTCCTGGCTGCATCTTCTGTATCGCATCTTGATACTGCAACAAACTCCCGTGAGGTACCCCTATCCAACTTTTGGGCCCAATCCATCTCCTAGACATAAAAGTAAAATATCAGTTAAAGTAAAATATTTTATAAAATATGATTTCTAAAATAAACACTTACACGTACGACCACGCTCCCCGTAAAGCTGGATCAAACTCCGCATCCGGCGGCGGTAACACGACTGGAATTCTTACCTTAGGCACACCGATACGAGATAATCTATCTCAGGACCAAAACTGAATAATCAATGGCGCCCAGCCAAGCTGACTGTGTCTGATCTTACATGCACTACACATGTTACTGTACAAATACGCCAACACAGCACTTCCCCAACTATAATTTCTAACCATATCCAGATCCTCTAGCAAGGGAAGAAAGTAGATCGAGATCGTCTTACCGCTCTTGTCAGTGAACAAGGTCAATCCTATCAGATTAAGGAGATACACCCTAGCGTATTTCTTTAACGTCTCCTCATCTGCATCAACAAGAATCTGCGCCAAATAACTCTTGAATCAACTTCTCTTTGCCATAGCGGGCGATTTATCATAGCACTCGAGGTATACTCCTGGCGATCTCACACAAACCTCATTAAAATCTAACTGCGACTTGCCAGTCACGGGCTCTCCTTCTACATGGAGCCCGGTAAGTAGTGACACATCCTGTAACGTGATTGTCGCCTCTCCATCATTAAAATGAAATGTGTGAGTTTCTGCTCTCCACCTCTCGACCACGGCTGTCAATAGGGACGGATCAGCCTTCACATCGTACACCTGAGTCCACGGATAAAATCCAACAGCTACCACATAAGGGAGTAAGCGAGCATCAAGGGTCAAGGCACCCCCTTTATGAACCTTAAGGAGTATTTTGGCCTTCCCTTTTGGATCAAACTGTCAAACAACAATGTCATTCAACATTATTAACATATTAAATTATGAATGATAATTAACATAATTTAAGATATTAACCTGTGGATTCCAAATCGCATCGGTACGATGAGTACGCTGCTGACTGAGGACTGAGTCGTCAATCGGACCAGGATGAATTATGTCATCCGCATCAATATTTAGATGCAATATAGCTTGCGATGGTCTTTGTGAGTTCATATCTACATCACAAAAATCATAATTTCATAAAAATTTCAACAATTCAATATTATAAAAAATTCCATATAAACACAACTTCAACAATTACACCATTTCATCACCAATTTCATCAATAACCAAATTCAACTATTAACAATAAAAATTGACTATTAAAATCAACAATTAACAATCAAAATCGACTATTAAAATCAACAATCAAAATCAACAATTAACAATCAAATTAACAATTAACAATTAACAATCAAAATCAACAATTAACCAAACCCTATTCTTCTAAATTCCTTACCTATATTAACAACTAACAATTAACCCTAAACTTAACCACTAACAATATAATTCAACTACTTACCGGTTTCTGGCAAACCGGAATCGTCGGCGACGGGCGGCGGGGAGGTCGGTTGAGGTCGGCAGAGGTGTGGGAATTGGGAGAGAGCGAAGCGAATGAGGGAGAAGAAGAAACCCTCGATTTTTAATTTCAATGATGCCAGTTCTCTGAAAATCTGTACCATTATAATACCGATTCCTTTGAAACCTGTATTGACGTGTATGCCACGTCATCTCCACTTGGTCCACGTACGCCAAAAATCGAGCCACCTAATCAATTTTGAATGTACCGGTAGCTGGAAAATTGGAAATAATGGTATCGGTTTCTCGCCTACTGGGATTGTACAAAAATGAAGAGTACCGGTTCCTAAGGAAACGACATTAACTAAAATGGGGTATTCCAGATATTTGAGTTTCGGGCGGTGAAAATAAGAGATTTGAGTTTCAAACTGGGTTAGATTGTATAGAAACTCCATTCAGACATCAAATTCCATTTGATGTTTTTTGTTTAATCTATTAACTTCTATTCAATTGTAAGTTCAATATATTTGATATGAAAATGGCGGTTTTTTTGGATTCAGGGGAAATTTACAGTTTTGGTGAATGAGGTGGAGGCTTTGTATGAGCTATTCAAGAAGCTGAGAAGCTACATAACTGAGGATGGATTGATTCACAAGGTATATAGCACTTGATTTGCCGCTTTTGCCAGCCCTTTCTTGCTTTTCTCCGTGGCAAAAATTAGTATTTACCTGCATAAATACATTTTAAGAGTATATGTGTTGTAATTTATTTGATTTACCGGAAGGAAAATATTAACAAGACTTCAGTGATCTGGGTTTGTAAGATTTATGTGCAGTTTGTTGTTGTTGAGGTTGATGCACAGCATGGTGTTTACTTGGTTACTTGGTTTGGGCATGTGTGAACGTTTTTTTCTTGTTGCAGGAAGAGCTTCAGCTAGCATTGTTTCGAAGACTGTATGGCACACAAAAAATTGGATATAGTAAGTGATTGGAATCATCTTCGGTTTTTTTTAAATGAATGGATGCTAACGTTTCATGTTTATTTAGTTGACTCTTGTTTCTTTAGGTATTCCATCTTTTTGACGAGAAAAAAATGGTGTGATTAAATTCGAGGAATTCATCTATGCGCCGAGTGTTTTTCATTCCAATGCTCCTTTAGATAATAAGATGAACTGTAAGCAGTGTTTCAGAAAACTGCCGCCTAGACGCCTAGGCGGTAATTTTCTTGAACCCGTTCCGTTTTGACCAATTAGGCGGTTGTGGATATTAGGTGGCGCCTGGGCGGTGAATCGACTTCTGGGCGGTCTAAATTGGTTTCTAGGCGGAATGGTCAACTACATGTCAATATTCAAACTTGAAGGGCTTATTTGTAAATTTTAAAAAATTAACTTATTGCAACTAGGGATTTGGATTGTATTGTTTAATATGTATTGTTTATGCTGCTTTATTCTTATTTTTCATAATTTGGATTTGATTAACAATGTTAATGTGGATGAAGTCATTTACAATGTTCATATTTCTTTGCAATGTCAATGTGTTTGAATCCATGAATTGATTAAAAGTCTATATTCTGGAGAATATGGAGGAAGAAGTTTGCATATTAAATAATGTATATATAATTATATATTAAAAAATATTAAAAATTCAAAACCGATTAATCCCCGCCTAGGCCCCGATTAATCCTTGGAGACCCGCCTAGCATTTTCTGGAACCTTGACTGTAAGTGGCTTCAAGCGACTAGCTAGGCAGCTTATGTGGCTCGTGTCTAAATGGTTTCGTCTACATTTGGTGATTGTGCCGTTGCGTTTAGGTTTAGTCCCGTGAGTTATTGAGGTGCAGATGTATTCATATTGTCGTTTTCTCTTATTTGTAAGGCTAGCTGTGAAAATGTATCCAAGAAGGTGAGTAGAGTCTTGTATTCTACTTCACTATACTTTGTTATTCATTTTTCACGCATTGTCATTTAAAAAAGTCTCGTTCAGGACGTGTCCTTCAGTGTTGCCTCAGCCCAGGTGATGTAAGCTAAAAAGGCTCACTTAAATTTGTGAGGCAACTTTATGCTGTCCATTGGAGTTCTTTGTACGAGATAAGAAATGGATACCCATAAAGAGGCCAGAAATTGCTATTAGTATTCTCTGTTGCCCCACATTGCTATTTTGTATGAGGACAGTCATGTGAATCACAAGTTTATCGAAATCATAATATGTGCAAAATTCAGTCTTGTATTTTGTAAATAAGATTTTTTCCATTATGCATATAAGTTTAAAATGTTATTTATCATTAAAAGCAAAGTGAACTTCAAATTAAATTTTCTTTCCAACCTATTTTCATGTGAACAAAACATGCTATTATTTTTCCTTAAAATTTCCATTAACTTTTCCATGAACAACCAAACACACAAAAAATGAAATTTTCATTTTCCATAAAAAAAACTTTCTTACTATTTTCTCTTATGCTTTCTTTCATTTATACTTTCTTATGACCAAACAGAGAGTAAAGGAATGTGTTATGATTACATGATATCTAAACTCCAAGTATTATTATTGCCCATTATGGAATTCATCTCATCATTTATGACCTCTTTCCAAAGTGATACATGTTGAGATTAAATTGCTACAACAAATGTTTTAGGGTCATGCTCAATACCACGACGATACATGTATTGAGAACCTATCTCACCTCTAGTTCCTTCCACTCGATAGATTTGAAAATCTTTTACAAAAGGGTTTTCTTTTCTTGCACTTAATTTCCCTCCTAATTTCTGAGATTTGTTCACTTGGTGAGTCATTTTATTCTTAATTTACACTAGGCTCAAGATTCAAATATTACGGCATGCTAACAAACGTTCTTCATCAAAAAGGCATCCCTGGATTCAATTATGGTATGAACCGACAATACTTTATCTATAACATAGAACCTATAAGCCTTGGAACGCTCGACTTGATCAATGAATATACATTCATTTTTCTTTTCACCCAAAGTTTTATGCTTAGAACTAGGTAGTCTCACCACAGCCGTATAACCCCAAACTCGAACTTAGTTCAAAATTGATTTCTGTTTATATCAAATTTCATATAGAGTAAGGGTGCTTCTACTGTTAGAAACCATGTATAACAAGTAACAAGTCGTTAATATGGTTTCTCCCCAAAAGCCAAAAGTCATCATTCAATCCTGAGTATGAAAGCATTGAGTTAACCATCTCCTTTAATACTATATTTTTCTTCCCCAAAACACCATTTTGTTGAGGTGTATCGAGAGTCATTGTTTCACAGATGATTCCAACCAATTGAAAATAACCCGGATCATAATATTGTCCACCTTCTATCGGTGCATAAATCAAAGTTCCCTCTTCAACTTCACTCTTACAAATCAAATATCAAGAGTTGATCCTTAATTTGAATTCAACAAAAATACATAGCAATACCTTGACAATCATCTATGTAAGTAACTACATATTTTTTGTTTCCTAGAGATGGTAATGCATGAAAATCAGATATGTCACTATGTGTTAAATCTAGCAAAGCACTTTTCCTTTGTATGTCATGAATAGGTTTGTCTAGTTATCTTAGTAAGTATGCATGTTCTTCACTTACCTATATTCATGTCAAATAGAGGAATAAGATCATTTTTTGACATTTCATGCAAACGTTTATAATGAACATGTTCTAAACGGGCATGCCATAAAGTGGAAACATTATATGTGGAATTATAGTTTTCATGAGAAAAAATAAATACGAAGTTGAGTGTGATTTAGTGGTAGTATATACTAATTGAAACATTAAACTAAATGATCGATCTTGGAGGTCCTTTATTATTTAGATATTTATCAATCTTCAAATTTTGCTCTTAACTTAGTCAATAGAGTTTAATAATATTCAAGCAATTGAGCCACATATGTGCAATACAGTTCAATTGGTAGAATTGGAAACTAACATACTACACAGAGGGTCCAAGACCTCGTGGACCCCCTGACACCGGACCCCCTTTTCACGGCCTAATTTTTCAGATCCAGGAATGGAGGTTTTAATAGGCTCTAACATGGCTAAAATGACTAAGTGTAGTAACCCAACACTTAGTCCAAGTGATCCAAATAGGTAGGTGACAACGTCTATTTTTACTCTCCCGACGTGTCAGTTTTAAAGAGGGTCATCGTAGTGTTAAAACATTAATAATACCGGTAAAGTACCGGGTCGAACCAAGACGAGCAAGCCAAGCACATGCACTATGTAAGACTGTGTTTCCGTTCGGCTACTCTAAACCAAAAATGTGTAAGGAGTGTGTATATTCTAAATCCTATGTAGCGAGTAATTATGTATAAAAGATAAGTACGAGGTGTTTCGAGGGGTTACTCCCCTCCTTGTCATTTTCCCAATGATCACATACACAAGAGTTAAGTCATTTTTTGGTGTTAATTGGTTTAGAACCTAGCTTAGACTAAGATAGACAAATTCTCATTTGAATCTAATCCTAATCAAGCCATCCTAATTAGAAGATAACTTTGTCAAGATATCGATTCACTCTATAGCACTACTATCCTTGGAACCTCTCCCAAGGTAATAAATGCTATAGGCATTAAGCTCTAGCTAACCTCACATCCATGCATTTACTCTCACAAACACTAGATATGATCATTTTCACTATATCCAAACCATCACTAAGCTTTCTCAATACTTAGGCCAAGTTTTAAGATTCAACATGTCACTTAGGCATTTTATCAAACACCTAGAGTGCATAACATTCATAACACAAGAGAAAATGAAATCAACACCATAGATTGTATATTCAATGTGTATACATGATCATAGAGTACCAAGGAGAGTCATAAGACCCTCAAAACACAAGATCACTACTCACACATCATGTAAGACAACATGGTGTGAGTAGGGTTCATAGCACACAACAAGTAGAATAGGAAAAGATGTAGAGGAAGGAGGGTTGTCAATCCTTGAACTTCCTTTAGTCTTCTCTTCTTCTCCTTAGTTGGATCTTTTGATGATTGATGACCTTGGTTGAGCCTCTTTTCCAATCTTCTTCTTCCCAAAAACCTCCACACTTTAGGTCAAAAGCCCTCTTTCTATTTATTGCCTCGGGGGGGGGGGGGGGGGGGGGATTTTTTAAGAAGCAGAGTTCAGCCGGTCGGCTGGGAATGTCCATTGGCAACCAATCTGAGTTTTTCATCCAGCCGGTCGGTTGGCTGACTTCAGCCGACCGGCTGACACTTCCCAGGCCTTATTGGTGGTCGTCTCGTCAGAATTTGGCCTTGGCGTCAACTGGAAAGTTGTAGCCCTTTGAGTTAGCTTTCCAACGAGCTTTGAATCAATCATTTGGACACCCTATGTGATCTGGGCGTGCCAAATAAGCCAGAAAGATCAATCTGCCCTTTTTTTGCTCTAAATCTTCATTTTCCCCCGAGTTTTTGTAATTAGGCTTCGACCTTGAGGGAGACTTGTTTTCTACCTGAAATGTAGAGATAGAGGTCAAATGACATCAAAATAATGTCGAAAACGACCCAAAACTATAGTGAAGAATGACCATAAATCAGTCGAAAACTCGACTGATCAACACTCCACACATAAGTTTTGTTCGTCCCGAACAAAGTATGAGAATACGTCGAGGTCATGTAAATGTCGTAATGCTAGTGGTGCTATATTTTTCGTATATTTGCCTCACTAGGTTTCACAAGGTCTCGAACATTATTCCTAAACAAGTTATTGAAAGAAAAATGAGAGGTATGTACAATCTAACTAGCTCCTTTTCATAGGCGTTACGAATGCATTTAGCGTATGCATTAAGCCTTTAAACGCCTAGGCTACCCTAGTGGACGAGTTATAGTCTCATGAGAGTTTTCAGAAAAGGGAATACTCACAAATCCCATATGCACCTATCCCACGAGAATGAATTCAAGAGTGCTCAACCAAGGCGAGGATTTCTCAAAACAAATCCCTCACCCCAAGCTAGGGCTACCATCACAATATCATCAAAAGAACTTTCGAACCATTTGAGTACCCATGAGGTTGTGCATTCAAGATCATCAATACTAAAGCTATCAAAAGTCTCATCCAAAGATCCACTCATTTTCAAGGCAATACAATAGAGTGATAGTTTAGTTTGCACAAAAGAGTGTCAATCGCTCACCTATGCTAGCTAGGGCTAGTCCATGGGTTCGCGACATGGAACTCATTCCCAAGTGTTGGGCGCTTAAGCAATAATCCATAAGGGAAGAGGAGTTCGACACTAGAGTTCTTATAAAACAAGCAACGACCAAATGATAGTTCCCGTGCAAGCACAAGGATCGTCCAAGAGTTATTCCAACTAGCACACAATGCAAATGATGAATCCCGCACAAATGAAGAATGGAGGAAAACATAGAGTCAAGTTTTAAGTGCTTCTTATTTTCTTTTTCAAATGGCCTTTGGCCTACAAATGCTTTCGAGGGGGAAATTTTCTTCCTAACCCCCGACATTTGTATATTTTGGAGCAAAACTTTCTCGTGTACATCGAGAAAATTTTTAGTCGGGGCTTCGCCCTCTTTTGACCATGAAAATGAATCTCTCTTTTTTTTTGAATTTGAATTTGACTCCACACTTAAAACTTGACAATATGTTCCATGAATGTATGGAATGCGCGGGAAACAATCATAAGCAAGGCACAAAGTTAGAACGAGCTCAAGTCACCAAGGAGCATACAAGAGGTCTAAGTTTTTCGTGAAATTTTATTTTTTAAAAGTGCTTACTAAAACTTAATCCAAGGTATTTCAACAAAAATACTTAGAAAATTAGATAGACAAGAGATAGTAATGATATTGGTTCGCAAGAATGCACATTCAAGGGACTAGGTGGGTTCTAAGTTCAAGATCCAATAAATGTGACAAATAGGCTAGATGTGATTTATAGAGATTTAGAATCGATAGTCACGAGCCTTTGTGGTTAAAAACACTCTCATGTTGGGGATAAGGTGCAAAAGATGCCAGTGTCCATCTAAAAATTATAGGCATGGCATGATATGAGTGAACTATGCGACTACCCCACCCACACTTAAAACATAGCTTAGTCCCTAAGCGCAAACAATGAAGAAAATAAGAATAAGACGCATGGAAACTCTCCTCGTTTGTAGATGTGCCCCACCAATAGAAAAGACGTCATTGTGCTAAGTTTGATTGTTCATGATGCAAATAACTTCCTTGATGACAAGAAGACATGAGAGGTTAAAAGTAACAAGTGACATACAAGGTAGTACAACTCAAGTATGAGCAAGAAAGCTTCACTAGTCATATGATAACATCATGGCACAAGTTTCATAGAATTTAAACAAGGAACTTGACTTACATTCTCCATAATGTGCACAAGGTATCTTAAGTGCCAAGAAAATGTTAAACTAGAGTCATAGTATGGCATAACAATATAGTTCCACTCTAGTAGACTCTAATAAGGTACATGAGCACTAAGGGCATCATTATCTTAGATAGATCAAGGGTGAGGTGGATGGGCTTGGTGATGTGAAGTGGAATAGGAGTGAGTAGACCTCACTCCACACTTAAAATTTGACCCACTAATCATACATTTCACATTCTATAATTAGAGCCTAAGCCACTCAAAATCATGCCAAACATTTAAACATAATGAATAAGAATGAACAACTTACAAACCGGGTTACCTCCCGTGAGGGCCTAGTTTTTCTCGTCTTGGCAAAGACGTAGCAAAGCACCCCATAGAATCACTCGTTGAGAAGTCCTTTGCTAGGATCCCTTCTCACGGGGCCTTGGATTTGGTCGTGTCAATCCACCTTCAAATCCAATTTGAATTTATTCCCATCAAGTCTACAATGGACTTTCCTTAGGGAGCATGACCCCTTCAAATGTGAAGATCCCTTAAGAAATAAGGGGTCATGAGAGCTTTTTCCAAATGATCTCTCGAAATAGGATAAGAAGCTCCAAAACTTATCTCGAGACTTCATAATGAAGAAAGGGTCTTCAAAATTTGTCTCGAGCTTGATGGGCATCCCTTCTTTAAGTCTATCAATGACGTCCATGGGTGCCCACTCCTGAATATCCCTCATTGAACTTGTGTCTTCTTGCTTGTGAGAATGCCCTTTAGCTTGGTCCATGTAAACCTCAACAAAGTCTTTATACCCTTCAAATCCTTTTGTCTCCATAAGCTCTTCCTTTATCTTATCCTCACCAAGAAGTTGGGATTCACGTTAAGGCTCTTCGAAAGCGGGAGGGAGGAGTTCTTCTTCATCGATAAAAGGTATTTCCTCTATGTAAGAGGCATCATCATTGAAGAATTCCTCATTGGAGAGTCGAGGCGTTGGTGGAATGGAGAGCTCTTGTGTGTTCTCATCCAAATGATCATGAGATGTGCTAGTAGTGAAGGATACTTCACTTTTGCATTCCATCTCGTCTTCGTTACAAGATTCACCATCCATATGGTTGTAATGAGCTTCGGTGGCGGCTCTCTTAAATTCATCCTCCGCTTCTTGATCCCATTCTTCCCTTGAGGCACTAGATTCAAGAACTTCTTCTTCTTTGGAGACCTCCTTTTCCTCATCCAAGGGTCCATTTTCAATTTCTCGAGGTGCCAAATGAGCTTCAAGCATCTTGTTTTGAGTCTCTATCAATCTATCTATTCGAATTATTATATTTTGATTGAACTCCTCGAGATCCTTGATTTGAGCTTCAAAGTCTCTATTCATCTTCTTTCGGTTTTCAAGGAGTGTGGCAATCATGGATTCTATATTGGAGGGCTCACTTAAAAGTTGAGGAGGTTGAGGGTATGGAGGGTAGGAGTGTTCAACTTCAAAGCTTTGGCTATCATCCCAATTCGGAGTGTAGGTAAGTGATGGATGCCAAGAGTTTTCCCAATAGGCGTTTGGTTGCTCCTCTTCTTGGTCATCCCCATTCAAATTATAATAACTAGTTTGATAGCCATGCTCTTGGTAATTCCAATATGGTTGCTCCTCCTCTTGATAGTATTCTCCATTTGAAAAGACTTGTTGGTTGTGGTTGTACATCCAATAGTCTTCACAATGGGCATTTGGTTGATCCTCTTCATAATAATATCCATTGTGAATGACTTGTTGGTTGTAGTGATCCATCCTCGCAAAACAAGATTAACTTAAGTTAGTAAGGGATATGAGAGAATAAGAAGAATATACAAGTATAAGAAAAAGAAAAATATTTACAAGAATAGTCGGAACTTTCACACAATCTAATCTAGGGATATGCTAACTAGTTGCTCCCCGACAATGGCGCCATTTAACAACGTCTATTTTTACCCTCCCGACGTGTCGGTAGTGAAGAGGTTCGTCATAGTGTCAAAACATTTATAATACTGGTAAAGTACCTGGTCGAACCAAGAGGAGCAAGCCAAGCACATGCACTATGTAAGACCGTGTTTCCGTTCGGCTACTCTAAACAAAAAATGTATAAGGAGTGTGTATATTCTAAATCCTGTGGTGAGTAATTAGGGATAAATGATAAGTAAGAGGTGTTTCGAGGGGTTACTCCCCTCCTTGGCATTTTCCCAATGATCACATACACAAGAGTTAAGTCATTTTTAGGTGTTAATTGGTTTAGAACCTAGCTTAGACTAAGATAGACAAATTCTCATTTGAATCTAATCCTAATCAAGCCATCCTAATTAGACCCTCACTTTGTCAAGATATCGATTCACTCTATAGCACTACTATCATGGAACCTCTCCCAAGGTAATAAATGCTATAGGCATTAAGCTCTAGCTAACCTCACATCCATGTATTTACTCTCATAAACACTAGATATGATCATTTTCACCATATCCAAACCATCACTAAGCTTTCTCAATACTTAGGCCAAGTTTTAAGATTCAACATGTCACTTAGGCATTTTATCAAACACCTAGAGTGCATAACATTCATAACACAAGAGAAAATGAAATCAACACCATAGATTGTATATTCAATGTGTATACATGATCATAGAGTACCAAGGAGAGTCATAAGACCCTCAAAACACAAGATCACTACTCACACATCATGTAAGACAACATGGTGTGAGTAGGGTTTATAGCACACAACAAGTAGAATAGGAAAAGATGTAAAGGAAGGAGGGTTTTCAATCCTTGAACTCCCTTTAGTCTTCTCTTCTTCTCCTTAGTTGGATCTTTTGATGATTGATGACCTTGGTTGAGCCTCTTTTCCAATCTTCTTCTCCCCCAAAAACCTCCACACTTTAAGTCAAAATCCCTCTTTCTATTTATAGCCTCGGGGGGGGGGGGGGGGGGGGGGGTTGAAGCAGCAGAGTTCAGCCAGTCGGCTGGGAATGGCCGTGGGCAACCAATCTGAGTTTTTGATCCAGCCGGTCGGTTGGCTTATTTCAGCCGACCGGCTGACACTTCTCAGGCCTTTTTGGTGGTCTTCCTGTCCGAATTTGGCCTTGGCGTCAATTATAAAGTTGTAGCCCTTTGAGTTAACTTTCCAACGAGTTTTGAATCAACCAATTTGGACATCGTATGCGATCTAAGCGTTCCAAATAAGCCGGAAAGGTCAATCTGCCTTTTTTTGCTCTTAATCTTCAGTTTTCCCCCGAGTTTTTGTATTTAGGCTTCGACCTTGAGGGATACTTGTTTTCTACCTGAAATGTAGAGATAGAGGTCAAATGACATCAAAATAATGTCGGAAATGACCCAAAACTATAGTGAAAAATGGCCATAAAATCAGTCGAAAACTCGACTGATCTGGAGGGCTTGGAACATAGCCCAAAGGAGTCTAAAGAAGTAAGTCCAACACTTACCCCAAAGAATCCTGAGGAGGCCCGAGCCAAGGCCTAGAAGAAGAGCCCAAAGATGGAGACCCAAGGCCCAACATCTAGAGTCTTCTTGAAGTGTATGGAAGGGTATAGAACCTTAGGAACATTCATGACCATGTAATTAATATGGGTAGGAATAAGTGTATATATAAGGGATGAGTCATTTGCTCCAAACCATCCTTTGCAATATACAAATCGTTCCTCTCTCTCTCTCTAAAGTGTCCTTAGAGTTCTTCGAGTTCCCTTTGAGATTCCCAAGTCTTTATTAGTCTAGTCCGTCGAGGAGATTCAGGGAGAAGGCTTATTTAGCTAAGCGACTTTGGGCAATAGTCTAGCTAAGTGCCGCAAGACTTAGGATTTAAAACTAAGTCCGTGACAAGTGGTATCAGAGCAAGGTTCAATGGTTGATGAGATGGCATCCACTAATGACACCCACGGAAGGACTGTCGAGAAGGAAACCAAGAAGTCACGAAAGGATAAGTTCGTTAACGCGACAGAAGTTCGGTTTGCAAAGTTGGAAACGGGGGTGGCTGATTTGTTCGACCGCATTGGGGCATGGAGGAGAATATGGAGACTTTGGAAGCTAGAACAAACCACATCGACGAAAGAATGAATGTTGTCAAACTCAAGGTACATGCTCTCCGAAGTGAGGTAGGTTCCTCGGGTTAGGACTTACAAGCCAAGCTTTTCCAACATGTCAACACCATCCTTCAATCTTGGCAAGACGAGAAGGAAGAGAATCGAGCTCGGGTGGAGACTTTGGAAACCCAAATGGATGAGTTGAAGGCTTCATTGGAGAAGGCTAACTCCGACGTGGAGAGGTTGCGAAAAACCGAAGGGGAGGAGATGTGATCCATTTTGTTCGGGAGACTCCAAGGGTCGACGTTCCAAAATCCAAAGAGTTTAAGGGATCCCGGAAGGCAGAGGATATCGACAATTTCCTTTAGCACATGGAGCGCTATTTTGAGGCCATCCAATTGGATGATGCCGCAAAGGTAAGCACCGTGTCCCTTTATTTAGCTGATATTGTGGCAACTTGGTGGCGTATGAAACATAACGAGATCCAACAATAGTTGTGCACGATAAACACGAGGGAAGCATTTATGGCAGAACTAAAAAGGTAGTTGTATCCCGCAAATGCAACTCACAAGGCCCGCAAGAAGCTTAAAGATTTGAAGCACGAGACGACGTTAAAGGAGTATGTGAAAAAGTTTACCGCATTGATGATTCAACTCCCGGATGTAAGCAAGGCCGAGTTATTCTTCAACTTCATCGACGGGTTAAAGCCGTGGGCGAGATTGGAGTTAGAAAGAAGGGACGTGACGAACTCCTCTACCGTGATGACTATTGCAGAATCATTGCCCAAGTACGAAGAAGAGAAAGGGGAGCTTACTTCAAACTACAAGGGGAAGGAGGCTAACTTCGACAATGGTGGGGGAGCGCATGAGCCAATGACAGGAAGAGAGAAGTCGTCCCAGAGGAGAGCACCTCAAGGCAAGGATCGGAGGTTGAAAAGTGACTGCTTTCTTTATGGAGGGCCCCACTGGTCAAGGGATTATCCAAAAAAGAATGCCTTTCATGCCTTGCTTGGAGAGAAGCAAGAGGAAAAGGAGCCAGCTAGGATGGGAAGCATCAAGCTCCTCGGGGCATTAAAAGCAAAGTCCACGACCCATAAGGTTGGTGGTAGAGCGCTTATGTACGTGGAAGGTGTAGTCAATGGGAAGACTATACCGACTGTGGTGGATACAAGAGCCCCCGACAAGTTCATCCAACCAAGTGAGGTGGCAAGATTAGGACTCAAGGCCAAAGAGACGAAAGGTTGGCTAAAGACGGTAAATTTCAAGGCAACCGCGTTGGACAAGGTAGCTAAGGACGTGGGGGTTTGACTCGGGACTTGGCAATGTAAAGTGAACTTCTCAATTGCGCCAATGGATTACTTTAAGTGTGTGCTAGGCATGGAGGGCATTCTTAGTAAGAGAGCAATGAGCAAAGAGCAATGTGCAAAAATAACATCTTTCTAGAAAAGTCATGTAGTAAGTAGAGCTAAAAGCAATGAACAAAAATAGCTCTTTGCTTTATATATTTTAGTAGCAAGAGAGCAAAGAGCTAAGCGCGAAAATAAAAATCTGTCTATATTTTATTTTGTAGCAATGAAAAAAAAGGCAAAAGTCAGAATCATTTTGATTATTCACATTATCGCTTCAAATTTTTTGTCCCAAAATTCTTTACTTTTTCTGATTTTTATTTTTTATTTTAAATTTCTTTATTTGAATTTAAATAGTTTTATGTCCCTCTAACGTTCATTTTATGACATTTTGTATTTTTCATTTAATTTTAAATCAACAAAAAACACATTTCCTTTCTATTTCTTAATAAATTTAAGTGGGTCCCACTTATTTCTTTTCTTTCCAACACCCTCTCCATTATTGCTCACTTATCAAGTATTGCTTTTTGCTCGTTTTTTTGCTCACCTAATGCATGAGAGCAATAAGCAATAAAGTCTTTCTATTATTGCTTATTGCTCACCTTGCTACGGATGATGTGCAAATCTAGCTAAGGCAGAACATGATACTCATCACGGAGGGAGGACCACACATGGTGCCTACCATGACCAATGCCAAGTTTGACTCGATGTATCTATCAGCGATGCAAATACATCATAACAGGAGAAAAGATACATAGTCTGGCATGCCAAAGGATATGTGATTGATGGACCAAAGTTATACGAATCAGAAACACAGTATAACCCCCTTATTTAGACATTTTGTCTATTTAACTTTTGCTTGTTAGTTCAGATATATTTTTACAGGGTAATTCAGAGCTTAGAGAGAATACATACTAAAGAGGAGCTTTTAGAGCAGAAAAGATGTTACGAGTCAATCCAAGGTCAAGATCATATGCCGACTGAAGAAATATCAAGGATCCTGACGTTGAAGCACTCGTAATAAATTAATCAGAAGAATCAGGAGAGAAATCAAGACAGCCCGGGGAAGAAACACATTGACAGTTTTGTGAAAAGACTGCACAAAACTGTACAAAACTCACATTTGGGCAAGATGACCGACCACTTGAAGAAGTGGTGGCCAAAGGAGGAGCTCCTCCCCTTCCACCACCGGCAACCGGCGGCTCTCCTCCACCACAACCGGCGGCTTTGCTCCTCCTCCACATGGCACCTCCTCCTTGCTCCTCCTCTCCTTCCTCCATGTGTGGCCATCTCCTCCCTTCATTTTCTCCTCCAATCACAATGCAACACTTGCCTCCATCTCCTCCTCCTCCCATGGCTATATAAGGAGGAGCTCCTCCCCTCATTTCAATCATCCCTCACTTGTAAAAATTCACTTCTCTCTCTAAGTTATGTATTTGTAAAGTTTGGCTTTGGAAATAAAGGATAGCTCCCTTGGCGCTTCAACGGTTGTAAGTAATTCTTAGTATTTATTCAACTGTTTTATTTCCTTAGTTATAATGTTTAGCGCGATGAATAGTAGCTAAACTAGTAATTCGGTAGAAGGGGCGCACTTGTATTATAAAATGTTTTAAGACTATTAACTTAGTGTCTAGTCTTAGTATTCAAAACTTGTTCTATGTGCCATATATCAAGTCAGAGTTTCTAAGGTTGAGTGGAAGCTGTCACAAGCAAAGCTCTTCCGTAGAAATTTGTGATCATACTCGGTAAGTGGAAGCTGTCACAAGCAAAACTTATCGAGGAGTTCGACTTATCTAAAACACCGCTTGGTCAATAACGTAACTGGGAGATCAAGTGGATGCACTTACAGCTAAGATACTTCGAAAGAAGGAATTAGTTTTGCTTAGAACAAGTGTTGCTTTAAACGATGTTGCAAGTCTTGCGCTACGAAAGGGCCTCGATTCATCTTTGAATACTTAGATAATTCACTAAATGTCAATGATAAATATGATATAATACAAGGCCCATGAAACCGAACATTTCTCTTTAATTATAAACTGTAATTTACTTTCCAGTATTAAAACCAACCAACCAACCAATCAATCAATCAATCACTTAGCTGGTAGCTTTAAAACCAACCAATCGACCTAAAACACTCTCTCTCGCTGGACAACCCCCTCAAAGAACATCTATTCCCCTGATTCCCTTGGGTTCGACCCCTACTTACCAAGTACTACCCAGTAGTATAGTTGCGAGTAGCGGACTATAAATTTATTTGCAAAAATCGCTTTAACGACGAGCGGTCTGTCAGTGATCCACCGAGTTGTTCAAGAAGCTACCTATAGATAGAAAAGAGGATCACAATAGTGGGAAAGCCGCAAGGAAACCCCCGACACCTCAAGCCCACAAAACAAGAAGCACAAAGGGGAGTTTTTCGAATTTCAAGGAGGCAAAGACTAATAGTGGAGGATCAGAGGATGTGCGGACCAAGACATCGACGAGGACGTTGACGGAATAGGTGAGGGAGGATGGCATGACCTAGTTTTTTAGACCCAAGAATGGAGGTTTTATTAGGCCTTGACATGGCTAAAGGGACTAAGTGTAGTGACCCAACATTTAGTCCAAGTGATCCAAATAGGGAGGGCTTACAACATAGCCCAAAAGAGTCTAAAAAGCAAGTCCATCACTTACCCCGAAGAATCCTAAGAAGGAGGCCTGATTAAGCCCAAGAAGAAGAGCCCAAAGATGAAGATCCAAGACCCTACATCTAGAGTCTTCTTGAAGTGTTTGGAAGGGTATAGAACCTTAGGAACATTCATGAACATGTAATTAATAGGGGTAGGGCTTAGTGTATATATATAGGGGAGGAGTCATTTGCTCCAAACAATCTTTTGCAATATATATACAAATCTTTCCTCTCTCTCTAAAGTGTCCTTAGAGTTCTTCGAGTTCTGTTTGAGATTCCCAAGTCTTTATTAGTCTAGTCGCGTTGAGGAAATTCGGGGAGAAGGCTTACTTGGCTAGGCGACTTCGGGCAAACATCTAGCTAAGTGCCGCACGACTTAGGGTTCAAAACTAAGTCCGTGACCCCCTGGACCCCCTGACACTGCCACTGCTTGAATTGCGACTAATACTAATAAAGGAAAACTACGCATTTGTGTTTCGAACTATCATAGCTTTTGTTTAAACTATTAAAATTTCAAGTTGGTGTAAAATGAAAAATAAACGGACAAATTTTCAAACGCCTAACACCAAAGTTGCAGTGTTGATTAATTTATTACTCAATTTTTTGAATCTCGTTAAAAATGACCCGACGATCATAAACTTTTAACTTAATAAATTGATATTTTTTAACACCCTTACACCATTTTATTGATTTATTATCGATAGGATCCACATGATTGACTTAACAGTTTAATTACGACACGGATAAGATGGGCGTTTGAAAATTCATCATTTTTTTTATTTAATCCCTTATTAGAAATTTTGATAAAACGTACTTTTGAAAGAAGTGACCATTCAGGTCTAGAATTTGTAGTTTTCATTAGTACTTAGTAGTGATGCACCGCACTTATTTAGCGAAAGCTGTTCCTCGTTGCACACAGGCATACACACGTGTCGAAATCAGATCCACACCCACCGGCCTTCAGTAATCCTAATCAGTACTCGTCAATTGAACATGAACCTATTATAAAGCCCCCAAGTAGTTTAATTCGTTTTTCGTTAACAAATTTTTTTTCATGATTAAATAATTAGAAAGAGAGAAGAAAACCAAGTCGTAACCTCCCAAAAAATGCTCATCCACTTAACTAGAAAATGTTAATCCAATTTAATTAATACCTCTTCAAATTTCACACTCGCATACAGTTACGTACATCGATCAGATTCACATCATCTCTTGGTTAGAACGAATAGGAGATCATATCGATCACATTTCAAAACTCTCATCAGATCGGAGATCATCACACATCTATCTCTCGACCTGCAAGATCTAAGCCGCTCATCATTGATCTGTTGGATGCATGACACTAAAGGGTGGCGCGAGCCAAGCATGTGCGGCTTGTAAGTATCAGCGAAGAAGATGCTTGCCGGAGTGTCAACTTGCGCCATACTTTCCAGCGGACCAGCCCAAGATGTTTCAGAACGCCCACCGTCTCTTCGGAGTCAGTAACATTCTGAAGATCTTGAAACTTGTAAAGCCAAATGAAAGAAGCGAGGCCATGAGATCCATCATCTACGAATCTGAGATACGCGACAAGGAACCCGTGCTTGGCTGCTTTGGCTTCATTCAACAATTACGCTACCGAGTCCAGCTTTTCGAGAATGAGTTGCAGGCAACTCGATTTCAGTTGATGCAATTCACCCACAGCAACCCTAATACAAATAATCACATGATGCACTTTGAGCCTGCGGAGCAGCAGTTCCAATTTGTTGATGACCTTGACCATCAGCAGCAGCAACAACAACAACAATTCCAAGTTCCTGAGATGGACAATATGCATAATTCATTTATTGATGATGGGCAGTCGTCATTCATTGATTCAAAGGCGACTTATGAATGCAGCAGGTAACACTATTATTATTGTATGTATGTCTCTACATATTTTATCAATTGTGAAGTTAGATTATTGTTTATATTATTGATTGCATGATGATGATGAGTGAAACAAATAATTTGTGCAGCTCGGATACAGATGAATTGTTGTCTGTGAAAGATCTGACCACGGAGCATAATCGGTTGGTGGATTCACGTCATTTGAAGCATTCACCAGCTTATTTCAGCCTCAATGGTGTCAATTATTTACTGAAATAATGAGGCACTAAATAAACAAAATTTTGAAAGGGAAAGGCATACAGAACTCAAGTAGTTCTTTTTTTCTAGTACGTAATATCTCTTAGTTTATGATCGTTTTTGAACTTCTTGAACTTCTAGTGTATGAATAAGTTTAATTTGCATCGCATTTTGGTTATGATCCGTCCCACCTCAAGTGGTCATTTTAATAAGTAATATAAATTCTTCAATTATTACGTCATTTTATACTTTGTGTAACTAAATTATAATCATTCATATATAAATACCAGCCCCACATGAGACCTCTTGAGTGACAGAGAAACTCCATTTGTTATTCAAAGTATTCTTGTGGGACAGGTACCTATGTGAAAGACCAAAGGTTGTCATATAAGTCAGCTTATGCATATAAGTCAGCTTATGCGACTACTTCTTATGCGACTACACAAAATATGTCTCATAAGGGAACCTATGCAACAACGTTCCCATGGTACCTCAAAGTGAGTCGCCTAAGAGTTTGATGCCATGTGCGCATATGAAATTCAAAAAAAAAGTTTGACCGTTACAAGTTTCACCAGTATCTGCTGGTTGCATTAGTGGTGACCGCAAGGTTGTCAAAATCGCGTTTTAAATCGTAAAATCGTTCGATTTTACATTTCTAAATGTACATTTCGTGCTAACTCGGACCTGGACTCGTTTTTGACTAAAATCGGACCTTGAAACAATTTTAACCGATTTTACACAGTGTAAAATCGGTGAACTCATGTTAAATCGTCCGATTTTGGGTAACCGTGTTCGAACTCGGCTCGTAATTTTTTTTATGTTGCTCGAGCTCGGCTCAATTAAGCCTTATTCGAGCTATAAACGAGCAGTGAAATGCTCGAATTAAAAAATTTAATGAATTCGAACTCCTCAAACCTCTAAAGATCTAAGGAGCTCAAACTCAATATAAAAAGCTCATTGTCGGGCCTTTTAATAAAGCCCAACTTGTAATTTAGCTGGCAGGCATGTTGCTTCTTTTATATGAAACAATCAATTCTTTCACTACTTTGTAAGCGATGTGGGACTGAAGACACGCAACTCTTTTTTGAGTAGATGTATTTTCGTCATTTTTTGGAATGAAGGATTGGTGTTCGAGAGACGAGTCGATGAAGGCTTGTTGTGGCGATGTTGCAGCAGAGAGCGGACAAGTAAACTTGACCTGGATTTTCGTTCATTGTAGCTATGCTTGAAGCCATTGTAGAGATGGTGGGATGGTAGTGTTTATAGAGAAGATCAAGTTCCCATAGTACTGATGTCAGTGCACCACTGAGGTTTGGATCTGAGGCAAAAAAAAGGCTGATATTTCGCAATGGACCCTGAAACTGTGATCATTCTTTAACGAATTCCGGCACTTGACATTCTTCTGAAGCAAATGCTTTAGCGTGACCAATGCTGCCATAGACTCTGCACATCCAAAACACAACGAAATTGACGAATCCCATGACCGAGTGTACTCTACATTCTACAAAGGTATATAATATTATATATAATAATTGACGAATCCCATTTTCTTGTCTCCGAATGCAACATATAATTTAAAAATACATATATATATAATATACAATATTATTTTAATAAAAGGTAAACTCGGCGATTTTACGATTCGATTTTATGTTTCGATTCTATCTAGGCAGAACGAGACAAGGTAAAAACTCGATTCTGACAACTCTGGGTGACCGGTACACCAATCCTAAACTGATGCGACTAGAATGAAACTCATCCGCGTAAGAAGATAACATCTAATGAAACAAATGAAGATCTCCACTCACCTTGTACTCACCCCCTGCTGCTCTCTTCTCCCCCACGGCTGGAACTCGACAAGGTTAGACCAACCTTGCGTAATTTACTTAATTTGAGCTTGTAAGTCATAGGTATAGTTAGTAAATGGTTCATAGTTACCGAGTTTTAATTCAATTTACTTGAAAAAATTAAGTTCAGTCTATCCATTTCTTGATCTTTTATATGTGTAATTGCATTCCAAATTGGTGTCTTCATATTGCACTCAAATAGTTCACGTGTGTATCTTGTTTGTATTAGCTAAAGTAGCTATTGATCATCACATTATAATGGTTGAATTTTTGTTGATTCTTTTGTCTTAGGATTGTATTGGTGAAGTTGAAATGGATAAAAGTTGTATGCAGTTGGAAAGGAATGATACTCATTACATCCAAGGATTGCTAATTTCATTGAATTTGAGAATCAAATGGGAAAGATATGCATGTATATGTCCCCGTAAAAATTGTGTTTGTTGTGTGGAGGAAGAATTACATTAGAGGAAATGATTGTTCATTATATTAATAATGGTATGATGAAGGGGTTACGATACATGGACATCGCACGGTGAAATCAATAAAAAAACTTCAGCTTACATGTTGAGACAATAATGGCTTACGCATAATTATGAAGGAACAAGGCGTGGTGCATCATCAACTGAACCCCACCATAGAAATTCTTCAAGCCGCATTTCCTTTTTGACATTTGCATTACGGGTATGTGCATAAGAGACGGATACGAATACAAAGGATGATCATTTAGGGAGGATGACTAATGAAAAAAATAAAAGTCTTGTGGGCGAAACTCAAAGTCCTTATAGTATTGCGACAAAATTGTACTGAAAACTATTTTGAGAGCAGTACAGGCTAAAGTTGAGAGTCGAATGTAACACAGTAGTGTTAATAATATTTTTACAAATCACGAATAAAATCCTTCCTCTTGATAACAAGTACCCGGGTTCTTATAAAGATAATTTTGAAGAATGTGGGCTTGATTTATAAGCATATACATGCATACGAGCATGATGCATATTGTACTACAAAGAGCACAAGGATCTTCGTAGTTGCCTTTATGCGACAAGGCAAGATATGTAGCGCGCGTTGTTTGATGAGTCCAATTAGTTATTTGATTCTTGTTGTTGGTAGTGTAGCAGCAACTAGGATCGATCCCACGAGGAGTTGGTCTACAAAAGTTGTTTATTAGTGAAAACGATTGAAAAGGGGTGTTGTGATTGAGTTGTTGTGAACGCAAGCAAACAAGTAAACATAAGAATTGTCTTTCCAATTAATGATGAATTCAATTCCGGAAAATAACTTGTGATGACATGTTTATATTTCATATCATCGATGCTAATAATCATATATCATTATTTAGTGGGTCTACTCCGACAAATATAGCAACCTAAAGTATTCCGATGAAGGTGATATAACCACGCACTACAAATTTGGCTCTTATATGCGGTGATATTATGCGGTGCTTTTTTTACTGCCGCATAAGTAAACTGTGATTTTGCAACAATTATGCGATGGTTTATATGTTTTGCGGCGGTTTTGCAGTAAAAAAATTGCGACGGAAAAAAACCACCGCATTTGCGTTGCATAATGCGGTGGTTTTACAGCGGTTTTGCAGTACAAAAAATTGCGACGAAAAAAAACCACCGCATTTGCGTTGCATAAAGTGCATGGGCCGGGTAGAATTTGGCCCAATAATTTGGCCCGAGTAACGATTTGGTGCAAAATATAAAAGTTTTGGGGCTCAATTGAATAGTTCAATAGTACACATGACAACCCACAATCATCTCCTCACCAATCGATTCATCGTTCTTCATCCGCCATTTCTCCCCAAACCACAATACTTGCCCTAAATCTCCCCAACCTCCAACGGCTGACCCTCATCCGCCATTCGGCCGCCGGCCGTCGTCCTCTCTTCCACAGGTCTCTCATCCGTCGCCGCCTTTCCCTACGACTGATTCAACACCGTCAATTTCATCCCAGGTATGTTCGGTTATTCCCATTTTCTGAGTTTGTAGGTTTAGGTGAATACTAATTTCGATTCTATTTTTGGAGTCAATTTTTACTTTAGGTTTAAGTTTCGATTTCGATTTAGGATGTAATGGGCATCTTCAACATGGACGATGTTTTAGGTTTAGGTTGTAATGCGCATCTTCAATTTTCGATTTAGGTTGTATGTTCGAGTTCGCTTTCGATTTGAACATCTTCAATTTGTATGAGGTGCTTTGCTTTTGTTGTTTTTTGTATGAGGTGTTATGATTTTGTTTTAAGGTTTTTTAATTAGCAGCAACTTCGATTTTCAAAGGTTTTGCCGTAAACGTTTTGGATAGAAAGTTGATCTATTAAATTGTATTAAACGTTTTGGATAGCTGCTGTTATCAGATTTTTATTGCTCTTTAGTTATTCTGAATCTGAGTACTTCAAGCAAACAATGCGTCCTAAAGGCCCATCAAAACCCATGGACCCTCACATTCCTCGCATGCCTCAATTGTAAGCATGTTTTATTTAGCTTATCATTTTTCTGTCCGATACTACTCTTAGATACTCACCAACTGCTCTTGCAGGCATGATTTCCAGTTTTTCAACACATGGAGAATAAGTGATCTGTATGAGAAGGAGGTCAAACACCTCATGGTGAGTCAGCCCCAGGATTTCTGATCAATTGTGATCTTAGAAACAAGATGCATTATGGCATTATGGCATTGTTCATTGTAATGAATTCCCTCCTTCATTCATTTTGTAGCAAGCACATCAAAAGAATTAGTTGAAAGATGATATGGATGAACCTGAAGGTATTAGTTCAATGTTGCTATATATTGGTGAATACAATCACATTGGTGAAACAATGATGTGCTACTCAGTGCCAATATTTTCTTCTAAATTCTATTTCCATACCTCGATACTTTTTTTGTCGTAGTTACTTAACAACAATATTTTGTCTTGTAAAAATACAGAATTGGGAGATGCTTTAACTGCTGAAGAGCTGGAAGAAAAGGAACAGCTTCTGCAGCAGGCTAGTTATTGGTTTATGTCATGTTTTTGTTGTTTTCTTGTGATGAATTAGTATGACTTAGTTTCTGCTACTGAAATATTTTCCAGAGATTTCAATCATGGAGCCGGAGGGATTTCAATGCCTTCATTAGGGCATGTGAGAAGTATGGCAGGAAAGATTTGAAGAGTATTGCCTCTGAAATAGAAGGGAAAACTGAGGAGGAAGTTGAAAGATATGCAAAAGTTTTCAATGAGAGATACAAAGAGCTAAATGGTAAGTGAATATTATATTGCGTCCTCTAATAGGCTCTCGTCTGTCCTTGGGCATTATTTGTCTTTCATCCCAGTTTGGGATTTCATAGTAGTGATTAATCTTTTGGCTTAGATTTCATCCCAGGTGAAGTATCTTCCTGATAGTGTTTGGATTTATATTTTGGCTAAATGGTATGTAATTTTTCAGTATGTTTTGGCTAAATGGTATGTAATTTTTCTGTATGTTTTGATAACCAGAAATTTATTAATTTTTCTGTTTGTTTCATGAGCAGTTGCTTGTATTTTCATTTCGATTTCTGATTTATATATTTCTTTCTATTGTAGTTTTAGATTCTCCTAGAGGTTGTGGAGGTGGCTCAGCGAGGTCGTGAAGGCACAGTGGTTCGACTTGGGGTACCAGTTTACCTCCACACGTGGGGAGGAAAGGGGCGAATTACCATAGGTTCTACAGAGGCACAAACTATCAATGAATTTTAACTGTTTTATTTTTCTTAAACATTTTTAAGTGTCTTATTGTAAATATTTAACATTTTGAGTTTAACTATGAATGATTTTCCATTTCATTTTTGTCTTATTTTTAAAATTTTAATTTTCAGTGTAATTATTTGAATTAATTAAATATTTGTTTAAAATTGATTAATGTATTAGAATATTGAATAAATATATTTAATTAAAATTACATAAAAATAATACCACCCCAAAACTACTGCAAAACAAAAGTTTTAAACCGCTGCAAAACCATCGTAAATTGCGGTGATTTTCCTTCGGTTTTGCGGTGATTTTGTACACCGCTGCAAAATCATCGTAAATTTTATCGCAAAACCGCTGCAAAACCACCGCAAATATTTATGCTGCGATCGAAAATACGATGGTCAAAATTACCATCGTATAACCACCGCAAGTTGCTTTTACTGGTGATTTTGCAACGGATTTGCGGTGGTATTTGACTGCCGCACATTTTGCCCAAATTTGTAGTGACGAATACACTCCAACAAAGGTAATGTATTTCTAACTTTCCAATGCGTACATAGTTCGATAAAGGTAATACTTAGCCTACGTGTTACTATCTACATTTACCACAAAGTATCCAACAGATATTAACGATAAAAATTAAGTAAGTAGAAAAAGTTTCCACTAAGTCCACCTATTTAACTTGTAGAAATAAGCACAGAGAATTAGTGAGAGAATTATAAAACGTGCATTAAGTGTAAATCTCAATACTAAATGTCACAAGATGATGTCCTATACTAGAACAATGATTTAGTTAGACATACTCATAACAAAACACATCATAAAAAGAAAGAAGAATGGAGTAGTAAAGAATTGGTCGAATTGATGCTGTGTTTGAACGGCATTGTTATTGCCACTAACAATTTATTTCAACCCCATAAATTATTCAATTAAACTCACGAACTAGTGTGTTAATTACACGAAACTACATGTTTTAATCTCACGAACTATATGTTCAATCCCAAACATTATAGTATTAAACTCGTGAACTATATAGTATTAATCCCACGAATTATATGTTTTAATCTCACGAGCAATAAAGAATACTCCCACAAAAGTTAGTATTAAAACTCACAAACGATAGTATTAAGAGCATGAACAACGGATATTGAACCCACAATAAACTCACTAACTAAGTGAATTTCACAAACCAAGTAAGTAGTAAATGACAGTAAACTGGATTGTAAAATTTTGATTTACTCATCTATATTTTTTTTAGGTAGAATGATTTGAGTTTCATAATTGGGTTTTAAAATTTGTACAAATAATTTCTTTACAAATATATGTAGAAGAGATCGTGGTTGCTCATACATATCCATGATTCAGGGAAAAAGATCAGGTGAGAAGTGGTTGTTTTTGTGAGAAATAGGAATTTATCTAGTCCATTGATTTTAAAGATCAAACAGTGGCGAATAAACATAATATTTTGAATATAATTATAAGATAAATATGGTTAAAGGGTATATTTGGAATAACAATTTAGCAGCAATCGTGCGGAATCGACTGATTCGTGCCTGTTTGTTCGCAACCGAATTCGTGCGTCTTTCAATCCTCGTACTGTCTTCGTGCCGAAAACCCTAGCAGTCCAGGTCGTCCCAAACTGATTGCGTTCCTCATTCCGTCTCCGTCGATCGATTTTTGTTGTTGATCACTTTCGGCGTTTGACGCAGTTCGAATATGGCTGACGACCTCAATGCAGGTACACCCAATGATCCATAGCCGTCCGGATAAATTTCCATTTCGTTCTCTTTTTTGTTGATCTAGCCATACGTAACGTGGGATAATTTCTGATTCATCCATACGTAAATTTCAGTCTGCAGATTGTCAAATTTGATCAAGATATGATCGTATTCGTTTCTGTAAATTTCTGATCATGACTTAGTATGTTTACGTACTGTGTTTAATTACTGAGTTAGCGCCCCATTGATGCTTTTTCCATGGTATTTAAAATTGCAATTGAATCGCTTCGTATAATACGTAGTAATCAAGTCATAATCCTTAACATCTTTAACAAAGTGCTGTTTTTTGCCGGTGATAACAATGAACAAACTCGTGCCCTTGAGGATGAAAGTTTCTCATTTGTTTCTGTCAATGGGAGAAATTGTTGGATCCCTAAGTGTCCTGATGAGCTAAAGCCACATGTTGGGATGACATTTCCAAATCTCGATAAAGCTATATTGTTTTATAAAGAATATGCTCGAATAGGTGGATTTGTCGTGCGTCTGGCTACCAGTAATAGTTCAGCTGGGATCATCACCATCAAGTATTTGGTGTGTCAAAGAGAGGGGTTCAAACGAAAGAGTAAAGTGATGGACACTATAAATACCGTCGATCACAATTGCAGGTTGAGGAGGGACACTCGATGTGGGTGTCAAGCAAGACTACAGGTTAACATAGCTGAAGGTGGTAGATATCGTGTCTATCTCTTTGAAGAATCACACAATCATTATTTAGAATCCGTCATAGGTAAGGGTTATTTCTGACAAATTGAATTGAAATTAGTAAACCCTAAACTCGACAAATTTTGAACAACATCAAACCCTAATCGAGAAATTAAATCGCACTGTTAGAAAACTCACCCGATGTTTGAATCGGCCTCTTCGGCGGAGGTGGCGAATGGTCGTCTTCGGTCGCCGTCTTCGGAATCGTTGATTACGGTCGTCCTCTTCCGATTCGGTGGCGGTGGAGTCGAATGGTCGTCCGTAGCTTCGAAGCAAAAGGGTTAGGGTTCGGTTCGAAAACAACGTGATTAGCTTTTTGGAAATTGTTTGTGTGATGAGAATGACCCTGTAACTGTGGACTAGGGTGATTTCGGTAAGTATTCCAAAATGATCGTGGCTGTTGATTAACAAATATCAATGGACAGGATAAATTCTTATTTCTCACCTTAATGTCACTTCTCACCAGATCTTAACCCATGATTAAGATCCAAATTTAATTCATTATTCATTATAAAACGTCACACGTTCATCCTTTTTCGAATTGTTTAATCGATAAAATACAAATTTAATAACTTATCCATTAATAAATTATATTTGATTATATAATAATGTAACTTCTCCATTTTATATTTGATGCATAACGAGACAAGGAAATTCGGGTTTGGTGCGGTCCACGGTCCACTGATGGACCATAATTATACAAATCAAAAACACAGTTAAATTCACTAAATTAGACCTTTTGTCTATTAAACTTTTGCTTGTTAGTTCCGATATATTTCTACAGGGCATTTTAGAGACTAGAGAGAATACACGCTAAGGAGGAGTTCTTACGCAGAAAAGATGTTACGAGTCATTCCGAGGTCAAGATCAGACGCCGACTGAAGAAATCTCAAGATCCTGACATGGAATCACTCAAAACAAATCAAACCGAAGAGCAACCGAAGTTAGTCCGGAGCTGAAATACACCGATAGTTTTGTGAAAACTTTACAAAACTCACACAAACTCACTCTTATCCCTTGTGACCGGCGGCTTTGGGTGGAATGGATGACTCATGGGTGGCATTTCTCCCCTCCCCTCCATGGTGACCGGCGGTTTTGTGGAGGAGGTGACCAAAGTCACCTCCCCTCCTCCATTTCCTCCTTGCAACCGGCGGCTCCTCCACACACCACAAGAGCTTGCCACTTGTCTCCTCCTCCACCACAACCTTCTTCCTCCCTTCTCCTCCCTTGGATGAAAGCCATCTCCACCCTCCATTCTCTCCCCATTTGGCTATAAATACCAATGCCAAACTCATTTGTAAATCATCCTCAAATCTCAAAAAACACTTATCTCTCTAGTTTTGGTACTTTGTAATCTTTGGTTTGAAATCTATATTATTCTTGTTGGTTCTTGAATATTGTAGATCGTTCTTGAGTACTCTTATCGGTTCTTGAGTACTCGAGCTTTACTTTATTATTCTTGAGTACTCTTGTCGGTTCTTGAAGTACTCACCCCCTTTCCCTTACTGTCTTTACTTTTGAAAACTTTACTTTACTGTCTTTCAAAAACCTTTTCAAGTACTTAGTTATGATGTCCTTTCCCATGGATATTCGTAGCTAAACCCTTCATTCGGTTGAAGGGGTGTACTTGTATCGTACAATGTTTTAGACCCTACACCTAGTGCCTCTCTATGTTCAAAACTTGTTCTATGTGCCATATAACAGGTTAGAACTTCCAAGATTGAGTGGAAGCTTTAATGGGCAAAGCTCTTCCGTGGGGTTCGTGAACATACTCAGGTAAGTGGATGCTTTAACGGGCAAAGCTTATCTGAGGAGTTCGACCTATTTCAAAAACCATTTGGTTGATCGTAACTGAAGATCAAATGGATTCACATAAGGCTAAGATACTTCGAAAGGAGGAATTAGTCTAAAATAGAACAAGTGTTTTAAACGATGTTGCAAGTCTTGTGCTAGAAATAGCCTCGATTCATCTTTAAACACGTAGTATGATCATTAGCGGTCAATGATAAACAACTATGATACAAGGTCCCTGAAACCGAATCTTTTCTTGACTTAAAACACCACCTGCACTTTACTTTTTTAGTATAAACTGCACTATCAACTGCTGACGTTCCGCAAGACTTGCAGATCACGCAACAACCGCTGTAAGTCTTCCTTTTATTTTCAGTATTTACTTTTCTGTTATTTACTTTTCCACACTAAAAACCAAAACCAACCAAAAAGTCACATAGTTATTCGCGCGAAAACCTCAATCAACCCTAAAATCACGTTCCCCTCCTGTACAATCCCTCAAAGAACGACTTATCCCCCTAATTCCCTTGGGTTCGACCCCTACTTACCACTTGCTACCCAGTAGTTAAGTCGTGAGTAGCGGACTTATAAATTTATTTGTACACATTGCCTCGCGACAAGGCAGTGCTGTCTAATTGGCGCCGTTGCCGGGGAATTAGCCGTCGGATAAGTTGTTCTTTCCCTCCCCTTCTCATGACGCTACCCACTACATATGCATGGACAACAAGACATCTTCCTCTGTTCGGAGGTACGGATGGAAAAGACCCAGTACTACACTGCCGAAATTTTCACCACGTTTGCTGCCACATAAAACCTGAAAATGAAATGTTAGAGGAATTTAAGCTTAAATGCTTCAAATTTTCTTTAACTGATTTTGCAACGATCTGGTATTACACATCAACCGCTAGTAGTGTAGTACATTTTGTGGACCTTTGCGTTCCATTTCTGAGGGAATTCTCTCCCCCATCCTTACGACAACAAACCCAAGAGAAGATCATGGGCCTTCAACAATCCCGGGATGAGACCTTGGACGAATACTACACGAACTATGACACCATCGTCTCACGCAGCCCGCACCATGGATTCACGAAGAAATTTCTTCTTCAAAGATTTCTTCGTGGGATGAGGGCCGATGAGCTGACAAGGATTAACGAAGCAATGAGAAGATCAGCGGGGAACTTATCCATGGCAGACATGTGGAACCTCATAGATAACCTGGACGCAACCACAAAACGAATACTCCAAGCTGACAGAGGAATGCAGATAGAAGAGGCTGGTCCAGAGACAAATGAAGAAGATACTCCCGAGCCATCTGAAGTATCAGACATAGAAAGCATCGGAAGCAACGAGGAAGAACCCTCGTGGGAACTCGAGACGGTGCCAACAAGGGAAGAAGTCCAAAACACCACTGAAAACCGTGTGAGCCATGAAGAGGCAAGAAGGGGGATGGGAAAAGGGCCTGAGCAGAACAACTCCTCGATGGAGCATGTTTTCGCCATGACTGGACAAGGCAGCCCTAAACACCAGAAAACCCAGTACAAGAGACTAGTTGTGAAGGGTCCCTCACCTTCTCAGAGACATCGGAAGGAAAAACAACCAGAACCATGGGAACTAGACCCAAGCACATCATCTCAGAAGAACTCAGGAAAAATCAAGGCAAAAATCAACACAGGAACAGTGGCGAAATACGACCTGAGCCACCCATGGGATCCAAACCAGTGATCCAGGAATGAGGTACTGTCGAGCCAACGACGTTAAACAAGTGCACTGGTCGGGAGGTAACCCGACACCTATCTTACTTTCTGTCTTTTATTTTTCAGTCATTTAGTTTTTTCCGTAAGTCGCTCTCACCCACTTGGTGCATAGAAGAAATGACTATTCAGGAATCGGACTTGGTTGCAACATTAAGCCAGCCAGGCCTACGCCAAGAGTTCAAGGCCCCAGCCGAACTCCCTCGATTATCCAGCCTCGAGCCATGTCATTCGACACAATAAAGGGAGTTCTGTTCTTCCCTCTTCCTTAATGTCATTTCCTTCTCGTACAATATCTGCTTGCATGGCTTTTGAACTAAGTTGTGCTGAAAGGCACGCCTTCGTTCAAAAGTGTGGGGTGAGAACCACCTTTGTAAATAAATAACATATTTTTCCTTTTCCCTTAATATTATCTTTTTGAAAATATGAACTTAAGAATGTGAAAAAGATAGATCATAATTCATGCATTAACCTTGTGAAAATTCAACTGTTTAAAAACTTAGAATGTAACTTCTCATTTGTCCCTTTGTGCTGAGATAAACTAGGGATGTGGAGTTGACATAAACTGCCCTAGAGAGGCTTGGCAAGCACTCGAAGGATCGAATCAAGCTATATGGTTTTCGAAGTCAGTGGAGGCTGCACTTCGGGTTTCAGTGAAGATTGAAGTCATCTCCGCCATGCAGTGTTTATGCAAAAAGAAAAAAAAGGCGAGGACGGGAATCAGACCATCCTATCTCTAGTCAAAGTAGCCGAGAAAATAGATGAGCAACCCTCATCTTGACCCGCGCGAAACGGCAAGGATGAGAGGAGCGGGGATGTATTTCCATATGCTTGCGGGCGACGATTGGACCTCCCAAAAAGGCTTGAGAAAATGGACTAGCAAGTCACAAAGAAGCAAAAAGCTCAAAGAAGCAAATCAAGAGGCCAAAGGCCCAAAATTGTGAAGGTTTTAACCGAACTAAAAGTGAAGTACTCAATGAGTCAAATCAAAGGCCAAAGGCCGATTCACTACAAAAGCTGTCCCTCGCCAAAAGAAAATCAAAGACCAAACCATTGAAACCCGAACCGAATCACGTGCTAGAGAAAGCTACAAGAAAACCATATAGTGCGAGACGGTCCCGAGAATGCAGTCCAGGAGCCTAAAAAGGGCTATCTCCCGAAACATCCAGAATAATTTGCATCTCAGCACAAAGGTACAAGTATCAAGTTTCTTCTATTTATTTACACAGTTCAATTTGGTAATAAGTAAGTAATGCATGAATTAGGATAAATCGAGTCCCACAGTCTAACTTTCATATTTTAAAAGCTTACTTAGTGCCGCCCTTTAATAGCATTGTTCGGGACGAACAACTAAAAGTGTGGGGTGATCTGATGGACCATAATTATACGAATCAAAAACACAGTTAAACCCACTAAATTAGACATTTTGTCTATTTAACTTTTGCTTGTTAGTTCCGATATATTTCTACAGGGCATTTTAGAGACTAGAGAGAATACACGCTAAGGAGGAGTTCTTACGCAGAAAAGATGTTACGAGTCATTCCGAGGTCAAGATCCTGACATGGAATCACTCAAAAAAAATCAAACCGAAGAGCAACCGAAGTCAGTCCGGAGCTGAAATACACCGATAGTTTTGTGAAAACTTCACAAAACTCACACAAACTCACTCTTATCCCTTGTGACCGGCGGCTTTGGGTGGAATGGATGACTCATGGGTGGCATTTCTCCCCTCCCCTCCATGGTGACCGGTGGTTTTGTGGAGGAGGTGACCAAAGTCACCTCCCCTCCTCCATTTCCTCCTTGCAACCGGCGGCTCCTCCACACACCACAAGAGCTTGCCACTTGTCTCCTCCTCCACCACAACCTTTTTCCTCCCTTCTCCTCCCTTGGATGAAAGCCATCTCCACCCTCCATTCTCTCCCCATTTGGCTATAAATACCAATGCCAAACTCATTTGTAAATCATCCTCAAATCTCAAAAAACACTTATCTCTCTCGTTTTGGTACTTTGTAATCTTTGGTTTGAAATCTATAATATTCTGGTTGGTTCTTGAATATTGTAGATCGTTTTTGAGTACTCTTGTCGGTTCTTGAGTACTCAAGCTTTACTTTATTATTCTTGAGTACTCTTGTCGGTTCTTGAAGTACTCACCTCCTTTCCCTTACTGTCTTTACTTTCGAAAACTTTACTTTACTGTCTTTCAAAAACCTTTTCAAGTACTTAGTTATGATGTCCTTTCCCATGGATATTCGTAGCTAAACCCTTCATTCGGTTGAAGGGGTGTACTTGTATCGTACAATGTTTTAGACCCTGCACCAAGTGCCTCTCTGTGTTCAAAACTTGTTCTATGTGCCATATAACAGGTTAGAACTTCCAAGGTTGATTGGAAGCTTTAACGGGCAAAGCTCTTCCGTGGGGTTCGTGAACATACTCGGGTACGTGGATGCTTTAACGGGCAAAGCTTATCTGAGGAGTTCGACCTATTTCAAAAACCATTTGGTTGATCGTAACTGAAGATCAAATGGATGCACATAAGGCTAAGATACTTCGAAAGGAGGAATTAGTCTAAAATAGAACAAGTGTTTTAAACGATGTTGCAAGTCTTGTGCTAGAAATAGCCTCGATTCATCTTTGAACACGTAGTATGATAATTAGCGGTCAATGATAAACAACTATGATACAAGGTCCCTGAAACTGAATCTTTTCTTGACTTAAAACACCACCTGCACTTTACTTTTTTAGTATAAACTGCACTAACAACTGCTGACGTTCCGCAAGACTTGCCGATCACGTAACAACCGCTGTAAGTCTTCCTTTTATTTTTAGTATTTACTTTTCTATCATTTACTTTTCCACACTAAAAACCAAAACCAACCAAAAAGTCGCGTAGTTATTCGCGCTAAAACCTCAATCAACCCTAAAATCACGTTCCCCGCCTGTACAATCCCTCAAAGAACGACTTATCCCCCTAATTCTCTTGGGTTCGACCCCTACTTACCACTTGCTACCCAGTAGTTAAGTCGCGAGTAGCGGACTTATAAATTTATTTGTACACATTGCCTCGCGACAAGGCAGTGCTGTCATCCACCTTTTCGGAAATTTTTAGTTCACCGGTCCGATCCGGGTTTACGATCCGGATCGTAAAATTAGAGATTATAGTGTAAAACTACGATCCGTTCCACGGTCCACCTTTTAAAAGAATTACGGTCCACCGGTCCGGACCGGACCATATAAAGTCGTGTCCGGTCCGGTGATCAGTCCACTTTTAAAAAAAATCTAATCCACTGGGTTGTACCAGACTGTAAATTTCTGGTCCGATTCGAGTCGGACGGCTGTGCATCCCACACGGAAATGAGAAATCTTGGAGAAACCCCTAACGCAAACTGTTTAGTAGAATAATCAGGCGCCCGCTTAGCTTTTAAGGTTTTGATATGAAAGAGACTATGAATAGTGAGTTAAATAGACGTAGTTTATTCAAATGGATCATGTTTAGAAAAACTACAATCTAACTGCATTTTGATCTCAAAATCATTAGATACCAAATTAGAATAAAGATTAAATCCAAAAGAAATAAACATCAATACATCCCAATTTTGTTGGACTATTTAACTCTTTTACGTCAATAAGGTGGTGGTTGAGTTGGTTAGTCACTGCCTTACAAATAACAAGGTCAAGTGTTCAAACCCCACCATGACACTTTTCCTTCCACAATTTTGTGGATTTTCCTAGTCTCACCTATGGTGTGTATCTTTCCTCCATCCTTTGCGGATGTTTTGCTCTTCCCTTTCCTTTTCCTCGTCCTTTGTGGATGTTTGTAGGTGCTATGTTCTATCCTCTTGCGGAGGCGTGCTTAAAACGCTAAAGTTCTAATATGGAGAGGTATGTCGACTCGTGGGTTTAAAGTCAGAGGTGTCAAGATGACATGTGCTACAAAGAATGATCCAAGTTCAGTTCAAGTGCAGTGTTCTATGTGTGACCTGTGCTTCAAACGATCTATAAATATATATGTGCCCGAAATATAAAATGTATGTGATGTAATTCTTGATGTGTTGCATGTAAACCCACAATAAAAAAATTTCTTTACAATTTTAGTTTGTAAAATTAAATAGTTGTCTACACTTGTTTATTTTAATGAATTTTATTTATTATTTTAAAGAATTATATAATTATATAATAATTATAATGACAACTTTTCCTCAGTTTCAACTTTTTAGATTTTCTGAATTTTTCCCTCCTACATTTTCTATCGCTACTTGTGTGAACAACAACAAAACGTTAAGAAAGTGAACACGCAGATCAAGACATCCAACTACCCCTTCAAAAAGTTCTAGAGAATTATTCTAAAACTTTTTTAAAAAGCAAGATTAATTTATTTATATTTAATGAAAATCAGTATCTTATCGTACACATCCATATTATAATATATGCTGATTAAATTTAGAGAAAAAATGAAATATAATTATCCGTTTAAGGTCGTGTTGATATTGTTGGTTCTAGGTTCTCACATAAATATAAGATTCTTATTTGGGGGAAAAAAATCATAGGAGAAGTGATAAATTTGGTGAGAAATGATAATTAATCTTAAACATTCGATTTTAATTCAACAAATCTTATTTTTTGGAATTTATTGAATTTAAGTATCTATATTATATGTTCGTACGGGCATTAATGTAACTTCGTATCCATGTAATTCCCGGTGTCACGAATATTGTTCTTTCACTACAAATTTTGGGAGAAACATGCGATAACACAAAATCATCGTTGGGTTATGGTAGAGTTATCACAAAATTGATTATGCGATAACTCTACCATAACATTTGCATGTTATGGTAAAATTGATTAACGATGGAAACGTGCGATAACTCTACGATAACTTTCTACGATAACCCTGCGATACGTACAATATTGTTATCGCTCGGTTATCGTACAAGTTGTGCGATAACAATACGACAACGTTACCATAACACTATATTTCACCTTTTAATTTAATTTAATTTATTTTGTTAATAATGAAATACAATAAAATAAAGTAAACTACATCAAAATTAATGACTGAAATATTGGCACAGAAAAAAATATTTTTCATTATACAAAATAAACTATTCCAATTTCATATAACCAAAGATATCGACAAATGTAGATCCACAAAAATAATACAAATCGATCAAATGTGAAATCATAAAACTAATTGTGGTGGATCTTCGTCTAGCTGTTTGTCATCTCGACTTCGGAGGCTTAACCCGTCTGTGACTGTGCTCCTATTCTTTTTGATGTATGTCCACCACTGCTTCAACTACTTAATATACTCAAAACTTGCGAGGCAAAGAGATTAGCCTAGTGGAAGGGCGTCCCCCTGCGCCCAAAGTGGCCAGGGTTCAAGTCCCCACCAGCTCAAAATGAGCAGATACTAACTTTAACCCACTAACCCCATCAAAAAAAAAATATACTCAAAACTTGGTATCAACTTGGTAGTCTCCACTAAAACCTGAGAAACGAACGCAGCAAGACTGTGAAATTAAAAGATAACAGACTAGCTGATCCAATAAGTTGTTGTTGGGTAGTAAATGCAGCTTCTTGGGCATTGACCAACATAGTCACTACCCAGACTAGATAATGAACTAGCTGATCATATTAACAACAAGTTATCGCAATTGGTCCATGTGATTTCCAGCAAACAATGTAGCAGCCATTTCAAGTATTTTATGGAGTAAGATAAGTTCAAAGCTGATAGACTAGCTGATATCCTTACAACAACAATTCCAACAAATAGCTTAAGTATATCATAAGAGTATATCAGAAGAGCTGCAAGTACAAGTACCCCAAACACAGCAATCATCGAGAGTAACAACAAATTGTAACAAACTACATTCGCCACACTTGGTACTATTAGTAGGAAACAAAAGTAACAAACTGAATCCTTAAGTATTAACAGCAAAGTTTATCAGCAAAGTGTAACAAGCTAGAAGATGACTAATCAGACTATTCAAATAGTAATTAGACGATTCAAACAAGAAGAACTATTGATCCTAACATTGACAATCCACCCAGCAAATAACAAAGTGAATTGTTAACTAGATTACCAAAAAGAAAAGGCATACACGAATTACAGGTTACATATAAGTTCACCTCAACAAAATCACTACAGGCAAATCCATAATGAAAACTGAAATAACGGACATTACAACTCTATTCACAAACATAAAGTAACCCACGTCATAGGTTGCTTAATTTATATAAGGCTCCACACTATATATGCATAACAACACGACTGGTGATTTAAGTCTTATATGCTTAACACCTACATTTGTTTGATCAAAAGGCCATCAAATATCAGCTGGGGCAAAAAATAAAGATGGAAAACAATGACAAATTGTCTTCTAAATTGTATTCATTTTAGACTAACTTCAACATTCATACCATATTATGAAACAACCACATTTGATAATTCCTAGATCAAACAAGCAACAAATGAACACAATCAAATTCAGAACCGTGTATTGAGATCATCCAGCAATATTTCCGAATTCGTCCACCCTAAACAGGTACTGACATCATCCATACCCTATTTCGGGAACACCAACTGCAAACACTCTATTGGACGATTCTAAGCAACAATGCATACCCACAATTGGTAAGTAAATCAAAATACAAGATGCAGCGACACATATCCAACCTGAAATCAAAAATCGGATCCCAAAAATTGGTAACCTAAACCTAAATTTCAATTAAATCGAGCGACAACTACTTACCTATTTGCGTCACCAGCGGCCAGCAGGAAGGGAGCAAGCGGCGGCGGGGATAGTCGGTAACAAGAGGTGGTGGCGGCGGGTGGGGAGAACGGTGAACAAGCGCTCATGTTAAATGAAAAGAGAAGAAGGATTTTAGTTTTAGGTTTCATTGTGTACGATAATCGTGCGTGCAACAGACACTTATCGTATCTATCAAAAAAACGAAAAGCAAGAGAGAAGGCCACGCGCGAGAGAAAAAGCACGCGCCCAGATCTAGGGCTTTTCTCGCGTTCTCAGCCTGGAATGGGCACGGTGCCGCCACCGTTAGGTCTTCCGGATGTCGGGCAAAAGGAAGTGGTGGAGGCTAGTGATGAAGTGGTGAAAGGAAAGCTCCAAAAGGAGGTCGAGGAGGGCGAAGTCGTGCGAGAGACGGCGGTCGAGGGCGTGATTAGCGAAGGAAAGCAGGATTTTGGGGAGGATCTTCTAGGGCTTTTTGGAAGGTTCAGAATGAAAAAAATCGATCGTCTTTAGCTGGAACACCTCTTCGTTTCCATGCGGTTCTGCTGGGATCGGACAAAATAACATGCTCGGAGGAGGAGTGGGTGGAATGTGCTGGAAACTGGGCGTGGGCTCTGGTGGGAATCGTCTTCGGTTTCAAGCCATCGCTGGGAAGGATGAAGAGTTTTGTTCGGACCAGATGGGGAGATGAGAGTGTTGTGATGGTGGCGCAGATGAAACCGGGGGTCTTTCTATTCAATTTTTCAAATCAGGAGGAGATGGATCGTGTTCAAGACCAGGGTCCGTGGACTCTGGATAACAAGACTATGATCTTTCGACGCTGGACTCCGGATGAGACCTTTGAGTTGGAGAGCGTGGCAGCCATTCCTATTTGGGTGCATTTTCCTGGATTGGCTCCTCACTTGAGAAAGGAACCGTTGCTTAGTAAAATTGCGAGTGCCATTGGTTGTTCGATTAGGACAGATGGGTTTACGAGTAGTGGGGATAAACTGAGTTATGCTAGGGTCTTAATTGAGGTGTATGCGTCAATGGAGTTTAAGAAATCAGTCACAATCCAAGGCCCGAGAGGAGTTAACTTCGTGCAGAAAATTCAATATGAGTGGATGCTGCCAAGATGTTCTCATTGTCAACGGTTTGGGCATTCGGTAGCTCAATGTTCTTTCCCAAGGATCAGAATTGAGGAGGACGAAGAGGAAGATGTGAGAGTGGTCATAGAACCGGAGCAAAGAGGTGTTGAGGCAAATTCTGAAGATGTGCCCCTTGCTGTCTTAATGCGAAATGCAGTCACTAATGTCGACTTCGTTTTGAAGGTGGTGACTGGATTAGACGCAAGCTCTTCTAGCACTTCCGTGGTGCCTGAGACGGCCCCGGGGAGAAGAGTGGACAGTGGGTTAGAAATGAATGTCGGGAAGGGTCCTAGTATGGAAGTGACTTCAAGCACTGAGCAAGCTGATTCTGAGAGAACCGAAGAATCAAAAAACTCAGATGAGCGGCTTGGAAACTTCATCGAAGTGATCAAAAAGAAGAAAAAGAGGAGAAATCAGGGAAAGAAAGCTGAGGGAGAGGCTATGATAGGGAGGTCGAAATGGACTCAGCGCCCCACTGCGAAAGGGGTAAACCACCAAAGGTTTAATTTACTTGTATCGCAAGCTGGAATGTGCGAGGGATAAATAACCCTGCAAAGCAAAGTGAGGTAAGATCCTTGATCAAGAAGTTCGATATTGGTTTGTTAGATATTCTTGAAGCGAAGTATAGAGTGGATGGTAGTAATGGTGTTCTTGAGCGGTGCTGTCCGAACTCGCATTGGAAGTCTTTTTGCTTAGATTCTGGGGCGGGAGTTAAGAATAGAATTCTTCTTTTCTGGAATCCCGATTGCGTTGAGGTGAATATCTAGTTTGCTAGTGATCAGGTAATTATCTGCGATGTAAAATGGAATGGAAAAAAATATGATGGTAGGATTTGTCTATGCGCACAATAGTCAGAGAGATAGAAGGGGCCTTTGGGAAGACATCTGCAATGCTATGCCCAGAGTCTCAGGCCCGTGGATGTTTAGTGGGGATTTTAACTGTATAAAAAGCCAGGAAGAGAAGCTGAATGGGGCGAGAGTCAGGGAATCTGACACTAAAGAATTATCTGAATTCTTAGAGGTTTCTGGGCTTAGAGATATCTCTTTCAGTGGTAGTCTTTTTACCTGGTCTGATAAACATCATCAAGGGAGTAGGATTTGGTGTAAACTCGACCGGATCATTTGTAATGAAGAATTCATTTCGAATTTCCCTAATGCTCATGGTGTCTTCGCTGAGCCTGGTATCTCCGATCACTCCCCAGCTATCTACAGAGTTGCTGTCAGATCCCCGATGAGGAAATGGTTTCGATTTCAAAGTTTCTGGACTGGCACCAATCAGTTTAAGGACTGTATGAATCAGAAGTGGAGAAGAGGCGCTTGGAATCTGTTTATGTTGCAGAGAAACTTGAAAAATCTTAAGAGAGATTTGATCATTGCTATGAAAGATTTTAGAGGCGACATGAGTATTAGAGTGGAGCAGAGCAGGCTATCCCTTCAAGAAACTCGGAAAATGATGCAGCTCAATCCTAACAGTGAAGAGTGGAGCAGAAAGGAAGCTCAGGATCTGCTTACTCTCAGGAAGCTTCTTCGATACCAGTTCATGTTTAACTGTCAAAAAGTGAGACTTAATTGGGCTAAAGAAGGTGATCTCAATACGAAGTATTTTCATGCAATAATAAAGGGTAGGAGGTCTTGCAATGCTATCAGATGTGTGCAAACAAAGGAGGGGGAGCTCTTGTTTGACAAAGCATCCATTAAAGAGAGATTTGATAATTTCTTTGAAAAGCATTTCAATGGGAGCTTTAGCTCGATTCCAGCAGACCCGCTTATCATTCGGGCTGGCCCAACAGTCAGTGATGCAGACTGCATAAACCTTGTAAAGGATTTCTCGTATAACGAAGTGGCTGAAGTTGTAAAGCAGCTCCCTCCGTGTAAAGCAGCCGGGCCTGACGGGTTTAATGCAGAGTTCTTCAGAGCGACCTGGAGTTATTGTGGAGCTGATGTAGTGAATAACATCAATAAATTCTTCAAAAGGGGCACTTTACCTGAAGGTATTAATTCAGCATATCTTGCTTTAATTCCGAAAGTTAAGAATGCCAGTTTGCCTTCTGACTTTAGGCCTATTAGCTGCTGCAATGTTCTCTACAAAATTATTTATACTCTAGTAGCTGATAGGCTTAGGCTTGTTCTAGAATATCTTGTGGATCAATCCCAAGCTGCTTTTGTGAAAGGTAGGAACATAGCCTACAATATCAGTTTAGTGCAAGAGTTATTATGCAAGTACAATCAGAAGCATGTGAGTAAGAGATGCATGATGAAGATTGATATTAAAAAGGCATATGATATGGTTGAATGGAAGTTTCTGAAGAATATTATGGAGATGTTTGGGTTCCCAGTGAAGTTTGTGGGCTGGATTATGTCTTGTGTGACCACCTCTAAGTTTTCAGTTCTTATTAATGGAGGGTTAGAGGGGTATTTCAGCAGCAGTAGAGGGCTTCATCAAGGGGACCCAATCTCGCCGTATCTGTTCACCCTAGTCATGGAGGTGCTTAGTAGGATTTTTGGAAAGATGAGGCAGTCGAATGTTTTTGAGTTCCATTCGAATTGTGCTAGGATTTCTTTGAGTCATCTGATGTTTGCCGATGATGTTATTATCTTTTCGAAGGCTGATTGGGGCTCCTTACTGAAGATTAAGGAAGCCCTTGCTCTATTCCATGGGTGGTCGGGCCTAGATGTCAATGTTAACAAGTCTGAGATGTATTTTAGAGGGTGTGATGATACAAGGAAATTAGTTCTTGCCCATACCGCTGGTTTTCAGATGGAAAGCTTCCTTTCTCATACTTGGGAGTTCTCATTGATGGTAGAAGTTTAAGGAGTCAAGCTTATGAGGGAATCATTTCCAAAATGACGACTAAGATCAGAGCTTTGGCTGCCCGCCACCTTTCTTACGCTGGAAGACTTGTCTTGATCAAGCATGTTCTTAGTACTATTAGCTCGTATTGGATGAGAGTCCTTCTTTTCCCAAAAATTGTCCTGAAGAAGATTTCTGCTATTTGTCGGAACTTCTTGTGGTTCGGCGCTAGTTCGGGGAAGAAAAATTTAGTTTCTTGGAAAACAGTTACTAAATCTAAAGAGCAAGGTGGCCTTGGTATTAAAAATGTTGCTGTGTTCAAAAAAGCCTTGATGTTAAAGCAGATCTGGGATTTGTGTCTAAAGAAAGACTCCATGTGGATAAGGTGGCTGCACATGTACTTTTTTAACAGCATGAACTTCTGGGAAGTAGAGGAAAAGGCTCATCATTCTTGGGTTATCAAGAACTTTCTGAGGCTGAGACAAGAAGCCCAAAGCTGCATTCAGTTTGAAGACAATATGGACTGCACTTGGGCGCATAACAATGACCCCTTTTCAGTCAAGGGTGCGTATGAGATTATTGCATAGAATGGTGCTGAAGTTCAGTGGTCCAAGATGGTGTGGAATGGTATTTTGCTTCCAAAGCATAGTTTCTGCACTTGGTTGGCAATACAAAACAGATTGTATACCAAAGATAAAATCAGAGGCATGGCGGATGATCAAAGGGCTTGTAGCTGCCGCAGTTGTGAGGTGGAAAGCTCAAATCATCTATTTTTTAATTGTAGAGGCCTTACTCTGATTTGCAAGTTCCTGGGGATGATTGGGATCAATGTGCATTGGAACAATTGGGAAGAGGTGATTCAGTGGCAGCAGGAGAGGCAGTGGAGATCAAATGCTGAAAAACTAGTAGTGTACTTCATTATTACAGTTGCAACTTATGAGACGTGGAAGGCCAGGAATCACAAGATTTTCCGTGAAGAATTGACTATCAAGGAGCAAACTTGGAACTTCGTCTTAAAGATTCTAAAAATGAAGATGGAGTTTATTAAAAAGACCAAAACAGGGTGTAGTATGTACAAGCTCCTTGTTGACAGATTTGTAATTTTTGCGGAGTAGTTCCTCTCTAATGTCTAATGTCTTTGTCTGTGTTTTTGCTGTGCGTGGGTTGTTGTTTGTTGTCCCTGTGGTTTGTTTTGTGCTTGCGTCTATAGAGGTTGTTGTGTCCGGCTGCTTTGCTGGGTGTTCCTCTTGTTTTGGTTGCCTTGTGGTGGCTGAGTGAGTTCTGTGTCTGTTTGTTTGTTGGGTCCATTGTGATTCTGTTTTTTTCTTTTCCTTATTTATACACCTTTTCTCGGAAAAAAAATAGACACTTATCGTACAGTTTTGTTATCGCAGTCTAAAGGTCGCGTTATCGTATAGATTTAAAATCTTTGAAATTATCACAATTGTTGTCTTCCGGTTATCATACAGTTTTTACGATAAACAGTTTTAGCTTTTATGGTACATTTCGCCCAAAATTTGTTGTGTTTAAATCTATGAATTTTGGTTCTTTAAGTTATACTATTTTTTACATTACGAATTTTGTTCTTTAAGTGTATGAATTTTGGTTCTTTACGTGATACTATTTTTACATTACGAACTTTGTTCTTTAAGTCTACGAATTTTGGTTCTTTAAGTTGTACTATTTTTACATTACGAATTTTGTTCTTCAAGTCTACGAATTTTGGTTCTTTAAGTTATACTATTTTTACATTAAGAATTTTGTTCTTTAAATCTACGAATTTTGATCATTTAAGCTATGAATTTTGTTCTTAAGTTTACGAATAATTATGAAATTCAGGTTCTGAACTGAGAGCATCTTGCAGTATAAAGGTGAAACTTGTAGATCCATCTTGAAAAACGCAACTCATGGTACGAAATGGCGCAAGGTCCGAAGCAATTGAATCAAAAACTTATGGCTAAAGCATTGAATTGAACTGTCAGCTTCTCATGGAGCTTTGAGCCCTTACCATGTTTCCTGTCCTCGTCGCAACACTATTGTAAAAGAGTTTCTTTTATAATCTGCTCCTTTTGAAACTCAAATATCTCAAATACACCGCTTGAAACTCAAATATTTAGAATATCCCATTTGAGTTAATACCATTTTTTGGGAAACCGGTATCATGCATTTTTTATAATCTCGATACACGAGGAACCGGTAAATTTGATTTTTTACAATTTCGATTATTCAGGAACTCATTAGAGTCAAAATTGCTTATGCGGCTCTGTTTGGACACATCTATTTTTTTATAATCCTGGTTCCTGGGAAATCGGTATTGTAAAAATTGAATTTTCCGGTACCTCTTGTACCGGGAATGTAAAAAATGCATGATACCGATTCTCGAGAAACCGATTTTAATTCAAATGGGGTATTCTAGATATTTGAATTTCAAACGGTGTATTTGACAGATTTGAATTTCAAAAGGGGCAGAATATAGAGAAACTCATTCTAAAGCAAGAACTACAATACTCTTTCCTTATCAAGACAAAATCTAAACCGACTCTAAATTTATGTATGGATGGAGGTTTTGGAAGCACAACTCATGAAAGGAATAACATGGAAATGGTGATTTGAATGGATTGGAGCAAGAGACGATGGCGATGGTTGGACGACAAAGAGGACATCGAGGATTGTGAGAAATGTCGGGATTCTAGGTGGTCGATTTGAGGTGATTTATTAGGATCAGGGTTAATCAAATATTAGATTAGACTATAATACCTTAAAACGAATTATTAGTGTTGATTAGTGTTTAATCTAAACCATACATTTTATTAGATTTACGGATCAAATTTTTTTGTATTTCTTATGAAATTTACACTTCTCACGGGATCACAACTCTTCTTATTTGATTACTTTCGTATAAAATATTATATATTTACCGTGCAAAATTTCTAATTTAGTATGACATAAAGGTATTATAGATGTAAAGTTTATATAAGTTTAATGTAAAAAAATGTATGGAAATAATAAATTATATAAAAAAATTTAATATTTGTAATTCGAAAATAATAGCTGAAATATTCTAACGGAAATTTCATAGCTAAGTATTTAAAAATAAAGTTATTGTTAAAAAAATTTAAATAAAAATACAGTATTATTTTTTGCGGCTTTGTGTAGTATTATTCATTTTCAATGATAGAAAAAGGTAGTTTCAAAAAAAATGATAGAAAAAGGCATATTATCAAGACAAATAAGAAAGATTGATTCGAAAGGAGAAAAAAATTAAAAAAAATTCAGTACACAATGAATTTATCAAGTAAACTGCCGAATTCTGTCTTTAAAAAAAAGTAAATTGCCGAATTCATTTATATAGTGACCAATTTTTGGAATTTTTGGTCAAATGCTATTAACTTAATATTTAATAAATGACCAACAGTTTTTTTTATAACTAGCCTAGGCCAACATTTTATTGAAACTGGGTTCAAAAGAGCCTGAACCTGTCACTTACAGAGGAGCTATGTAGCACGGATACGGGACACGGACACGACAGGACACGTAGACATGCGAAACTCAAAATGTATAAGAAGTGGGTACAGCAGCACACGACAAAATAAATTATATAAAAATATAATTTATAATTCATAAAAATATTTATAATTCATGTATAATCTCGACGAAACGTTCCAACTAATGTTACCCGTTTCGTAGTTCGATACAATTCGCGGAACGGGAATGAAAACGGAAGACGCTACTTATAGTGAATTGGGTACGATGAGTATAGGTTCATTTTTTATTTAATTAATAAAATATAATAATATAATTGAGTATAAATTTGTTAAAAAAATATATATCTTTTTTCTATAAAGGAAATATTTGACATTTATTGATGATTTTGGAGGAATATGAAAAATGTTATTTTAAGTGGGGTATAGGTGTAACATTACAAACATAAGGGATTTATGTAATATAACAAAACAAAAACTACTGTTCATCTTCTCCCCCCGAGAGAACCCTTAACTCCTAGATGCGGCCGAGCTCCAAATCTCGCATGAACTGGTTCGCGTTCGACGTACTCGTCATCGTCGCGTTCGACGGACTCGTCATCGTCTATGGTGTGGTCGGAGATGGCTACGGCTTTGGAGATCGGGGGAGTAGCAAATTTGCTCGGAGTCGGTCGTGAAATCCACATGTTGACTGTTTGACCGTGTCCAGCCATGTCCCTGTGTCCGAAACAGAAATTCACCAAAAATTGCCGTGTCCGTGCTTCCGAGCTGAGGAGGGGTTGACATGTGAGTCTGAACCCTAAAATAGAGGACAATTATGCATTGCGACAAGTAGAGCGGATGAGCAAGGAGAGGAGAGGCGCAGACGATCCCCACATAGCGCCAGAAAAATTGTCCTAGGAAGATCATTGGTTGTAGTTTGGGTTTGGGGTTGAGAGGGCAAGGGAGGCCACTATGGAGTTGGGTGAAGAGCAAATGCGGTGGAGAGCAGTTCCTCTTAGAGTGGCGATGAGACGAAGGGCGGTTTGAGATTTGAGACGCCTGAGTTTAAGCTCGTTGATTAACAGATGACAAGATTGTATGGCCTGAGGGAGCAGGTGTCTAGTGTCACGTACCAAGATAGCGTCAAGCAGGCTCACCAGGGGATTTGCAGGGGTGGCGGCACATTGTTGCCATTGCTATCTCGAAGAACAAAGCCAGTGCCAAGAGCCGATTCATGCTGCACCCAAGCAATATTAAGGGTGACGCGCGGTGGGGACAAGGTTACTCGGGGGTGTAAGGCCGAGGAAGACCCAGATCAGACCTCAAGGTCAGGTCATTATTAGAATTGTGCTTGTAGGGGAGCTACACCAGGGATGAGAGTAACTATAGTGAGTAATGAAGGCGACGGGGGACATCGTAGCGGTCAGAGTCATATATCACAGCATTCCGTAACTTCCTGGGTTCCCATAGAACGCAACAGGCCCATGCAACCTGACAAGCATATTTTTAACCCTTTATAGTCGTCAAGTTATGAGTTTTAGGGGTCGAATTGCAGTCAAACAAAATTTATAACCTTGGTAAGCCAAGGGTCAATACAAGGAACAGACGTGTGTGAGTACTAGTTAACAGTGACCTATTTAGCTATTCCGATTTAAAGAGGTTTTGTGAATGTGAAATAACAGAAATTAAATAGCAGAAAAATAAAGGTTTTTGACTTAATCAGAGAAAGAATTCCAGGACCATACTTCACCCGTGCTAACCCCCACTAATCATGCAATCATTGTCACGTAAATTCATCATGCTATCGAATATGTAAATAAACCAAAATATCACTAGATAAGCCGCCCATTCTCGGATCATTATCTAGATTAATCTCAATCGTTGAACGCCGCCCATCCACAGATTATCAATGATCTCGATTTATTAAACTTAGGGTTTTCATACAATTTCATACGATCCGGTTAACACCTAGGACCCATCCATCTTTTGGTAATTAACCTAAATACGTTCTAGCATGTAAACATCCCATTCAATGTAAAACTTGCAAGAATGATAAATTAAGCACGATGAAATTGAATATTCGATTTGCATTAATGAAAAACGTTCATATGATTACATGAAGAGTTGGGTACATAGCACGGGATCCGTAGGATCCCAGAATAAGAAGACTACTCACTACTCATGGTAAGTTAACCAAAAGTAGTGTAAATAAAAAGATTAAGGACGAGGAAACCGTAATGATGCAGGTGCTCGTTGGATCCTCGATCTCGTTCAAACTCTATCTTCTCTCCCAAGTTAGGGTTCTTTTCTCTCAAAATAAGCACACCTGGTTCAGTCTGGTCGAATTTCCTTTTATAGCTCGTTGAAAAAGGCCAAAATCCCAAAAATGATTTTTGGAAATAACTTGAAGATTCTGCTTACGAAGGTGCCGTGACTACCGTGACCTTTGGTGGATGTCGCGGTAGTCGCGACAGGGCTGAAATGCACTGAGCTATATGGGCGCCGTGACTACCGTGACGTTTAGACATGTCACGGCAGTTACGACCCCGCCTCGAATTGCAAGTTTCCTTCTGTGTGAAAATACTACCGTGACACTAATGAGATGTCACGGCGGTTACGGCTCATTGCTGGTGCAGAGGTCTTTTTCGGCCTTTTTCGTTGATCTTTTTCATTCTTTTGACACTCCGGGTCCAAGGAGCGATGATATGTCTTTTTAACCTGAAACACTGGAGAAAAATATCAAATAGAGACAATTTGCCGGGAGAACGAGTGTTATCCTTCATCGAATGTAGCGGATAATAAGTCAAAATATTGACTGATCAAAACACTCCACACTTAGGATTTGTTCGTCCCGAACAAATGTCAAACGAATGGCAGAATAAATATGCAGGCGATCATCATGCTCAACAACCATACGTTCCTAAGCTACCCACTCAAGTGTCATGTGATCAAATCTAACTAAACTGAAAACAAAAAGATAACTCACTGTCGTAGAGGACACGAATGCATTTAGCCTATGCATCAAGCCTTTAAAGCCCTAGGCTGCCCTAGTAGGACGAGTATAGTCTCGTTAAGGTTTTCAGGAATGGGACTACCTACAAATCCACTGTACAACTAACTAACTAACGTGTATGCATGAATGATGCTCAACGAGTCACGGTAAAGTCATGTCATACCTCCGATTCATCGTGTTACCTCAATTTCAAGTCAAACATCGTCATCGAAGTTGTCAGAGAATAATAGATTAAACGAGTTATGCATTCAAGTGGTCAGTACACACGTCTAGCAAACGCCTCATCACAAGTTCTAAATAGTTCTATAGCAATGAAATAAGAGCAAGAGTAGCTACACAAAACATGCTCTCCATTCACCTATGCTATCTAGGGATAGTCCACGGGTTCTTGGTGCAAAGTTCATTCTCAAGTGCCAAGGACTAGGCAATGACCTGTAAGAGAAGAGGAGCTTGGCTTAAGAATTTTCTGAAAAATAGTACGAAAATCACCTCAAAATTTTAGTGCAAGCACGAGGATCGTTTCTTAGTTTCTAGTACATGGTTTCTAAGAACAAATTATGATTTGCCCACAATGAAAGGGTGGAATTACACTACATCAAGTAGAAGGGGGTAGAATTTTTTTTTTCATACACAAGGGGTGACTTTTCTCACTTTGCCCTCGGTATTTTTCTGCAGAAACAAATATACTTAGGGTCAATTTTTCACCCTCTTTGGAAATTTAGAACTTCGTTCTTGAATAAAGACTTTTTCTGCTTCTTCTTTTTTTTCTAACTCCACACTTAAAATTTGACATAGTGTATGAATGACGACGGGTGCATGCAAATCGCAACGAGCGTAGAGAAACACATACTAGTACTAAGGTCACATAGAAAAAGAGATGCAATTTAAGTTTTTGACAATTTTGTACCGGTGCCTACTAATATCATGTCTCAAACATGCTTCAAGAAATACGTAGAACATGTGATAGGCAAAGGCTAGCAATGATACTGACTTAAGATAATACACACACGAATAAAACTATTTCAAGTCCTAGACCTCGAATCCAAAAGAATGACAATCAGTCTCGGAGTATCATAGAAAATGAGGATTTCAATCATAATACTTGAGCATATGCAAGAGTGAATGTGATGTGTAATGCGTGTGACTATGCGCTACCCACTCCACTCTTAAAAATGAGCTTAGTCCCTAAGCAAAGAAATATGAGAAAAGATAAAGCGTATAGGAACTTCCCTCGTGTGTGATGGCTCGATACCCATAGAGATTAAACGATGTCGGGGGGGGGGGGGGGGAGTGTGACTCATGAGCTGGTAAATGTATAAGTAAGAACACATAGCTACACAACTGATGGATTAGCATCGGTAACCGCGAAGAATCCTGGATAAGTGATGCCAAATGAATAAGATGATAAACGATGTGAGCAAAGATGGAAAACATAGATGACATAGCTCAAGCATCGAATAACATGTAAATAGTAAATAGCATCCAAAAGTCAGCGTACAATGAGAAATATCATGAATGTGCAATAGCTGACAATAACAACAAAAAGCAAGAGGAGAATGATAAGCATGAAGAACTAAACAGCGCCATCGTCCTCAGTATCATCATTAATACCAAATAAGTCTGATGTATTATCGGAGTCCACAGGGCCAAAGGGGCGAGAAGTGCCAGCCTCGGTATCATTACGAGCGGGAGGAGCAGGGGCTGAAGGGCTGAGGTTTACTACCATAGTGAAATTCGCTTCGAACGGGTCTGGGGCAAATGACATGTAGGACAGGGGGAGGAGGATAGCTAGAGTACCCCTACCCCTGAAGTAATGTCAACAAGGCATCCTGTGTCCACTGCTGTGCCCTAGTGGCCTGGTCACGAAAAGTAGAAAATTCCAATGTGTGCTGGGCATGGGCTCGGGTAAGGCGAATCTGCGCTCCCATAACCACACCGTGAGTAACCAATAGCTGGCGCTGGTATGCTAGAATCTGACTCTGGTTCTCTAGAATCTGGCGATGCAGCATCGCCAGATTCTGGACATTGTTCGAGTGCGGTCTCGGGGGCTGGGCATCAGTAAGAGGCTATGGTGGAGGGACTGGTCCGGCCGGTGGAGGGTCCTGGGCCTCGTCCATGATATCATCCTCAAGTGGAGGCTGGTCCTCCCGAACCTGTCCCAGCATCCTCTGTCTGCGCTCAACTCGGCTGCGCTTCTTCCCTCTAGGGAGCTCATCTCTGTGCTGACACTCGTGATCCCGGTTAATCATCTTGATGTCGACCATCTTCACAGTAGTCAGTTCTGATTTCTTTGGCGTTGGGAGCCTACTGAATTCCCATCCTTGCGACTTTGCGATAATGGTGACAAAAAGACCACCGCCTAAAGCGATGTTCTTGTCAATGACTGAGCCCCAAAATACCATCTGGCCGGTTAGAATTTGGAAGAAATCATCTGGTCGGTGTCAATGCATTGAGATCATAACATCTAACTCGGGGTTGCCTATAGTCATGGTGCCTTCGCCACGTGGAAATATGCTCATTCCGACAAGACGGTGGACAATATTCCATAAACGATCCTTGATGCAAGAAGAAGGTCAACTGGACATAAAATAGCAATCGAAACCTGATATAGCCTTCGAGAACTCATATCGATCCGTATCAGAATATTGACCACAGAATCATTCCAACAGAAATTCTAATAATGCACAAACCTCGGCCTTAGGCATAGTGTAATTCCGACCACCCAGTTGGAACACCCAATGCGTAGCTTGGGCAGATTCACCCAAATAATAAAATGTAACCAAGAATTCCCGTAAAACTAGATAATAAGTCGGAGCCGATCGCGAAAACCGGATATCAAGGCCAGAAGCCACAAATAATTCACGATAGCTGTCCAATAATTTGAATGAGAGCAATGTACCATGGTCAGGGACTATAGTGGGTTTTACCTTATTTGCCGAGATGATGGTGTTGTACCGGTTGGCGTGTTCGTTCTGACCGAAAAGAGGGGGTAACAGGGAAAGGTCTTTGAGGAGGGGCCTGATCGGTTGGTGGTCCAGAAGTATTCCGAGCATTCCACGAGGAGGTAGCGGCTGTGACAATTTGCTTGTCGTCAGAGCAAATTGTACAAATAAATTTATAAAGTCCGCTACTCGCGACTATTGGGTAGAAGTGGTAAGTAGGGGTCGAACCCAAGGGAATTAGGGGGATCCGTTGTTCTTTTACTAACAGGGACGTGTTTTAGGATGATTGAGATTTTAGCGCGAGTAATTAAACAACTATTTTTTGTTTTTTTGGGTTTTTTGTGCGGAAAAGTAAATACAGAAATTAAATACTGAAAGTAAAGAGATAAGGGTTAGAAGACTTACAGTGGGTGATGCGTGATTGCGATTCCTCCGGTTGTTGAGCGGTTGATGGTTGTGGTTAATCGGGACAGTTATACTAGGAAAGTATATACAGGGGGTTTTTGTGATTGAAAAAAGTATTCGGTTTCAGGTACTCTTGTATTATAACATGTATATAATAAACCGTTAGTAACTTTTCTAAGTATTCAAAGATGAATCGAGGCCCTTTCGTAGCACAAGACTTGCAACATCGTTTAAAGCAACCCTTGTTCTACTTCAGACTAATTCCTCCTTTCGAAGTATCTTAGCCTTCTGTGCATCCACCTGATCTCACAGTTACGATTGACCAAGTGGTGTTTTAGATAAGTCGAACTCCTCAGATAAGCTTTGCCCTTTCGTAGCATCCACTTACCCAAGTATGTTCACGAACCCCACGGAAGAGTTTTGCCCTTTCGTAGCATCCACTCAACCTTGGAAATTTTGACTATAAATGGCACATAGAACAAGTTTTGAATACAAAGAAATGAAACTAAAAGATATTACAACATTATATAATACAAGAAAATACCTTCCACCGAATGAAGAGTTTAGCTACGAATATCCATAGAGGTGGATACCATAGCTAAATACTCGGGGGTTTTTGAAAATAGTAAGAGGGAAAGGGGTGGAATACTCAAGAACCAACAGGAGTATTCCCAATTTCCTTCTGAATACTCAAGAACCAACAGAAGTATTCTCTATAGTATAATACTCAAGAACAAACAGGAGTATTATTTCATAAACCGAACAAACTTACAAAGTAACCAAACTTAGAGAGATAAGTGTTTTGTGTATGGATTGATTATACAAATGAGGAGGAGGGCTCTCATATTTATAGGCTAGGAGGAGGAGTATGAAGGGTGGAGATAGATCCATGTGCATTTGCATCCAAGGGTGGAGATGGAGGAGCTTGTGGAGGAGACAAGTGGCACAAGGGGAGGAGCCTCCCAAAAGCCGCCGGTTGCCGGTCCAAAGGGGAGGAAGAGGAGGTGGCTTGGCCACCCTTTGCCAAAGCCACCGGTCATCCCATGGAGGAGGAGGGGGAAGCCACCCAATGACTCATCCATTTCACCCAAGCCACCGGTCACCAATGCACATGGATGAATCTTGACGGTTTTGTACTGTCTTTACAAAACTATCAGTCCAATTTCACTCCAGGCTGTCTTTGATAATTCCTCATTTGGATTTAATTTGAGTAATTCATCGTCAGGATCTTGAGATTTCTTCGTTCAGTGCTTGATCTTGACCTTCAATTGACTCTTGATATCTTTTCAGCATAAAATCCTCTCCTTAGCGTGTTTTCACTTTTATCTCTCAATTGCCCTGTGGAAATATTTCGGGACTAACACGTAGAAGTTAGATAGACAAACAGTCTAATTTGGTGGGATTAACTGTATTTATGATGCATACAATTATGGTCCATCAGATCACCCCACACTTTTAGTTGTTCGTCCCAAACAATGCTATTAAAGGGCGACACTAAGTAAGCTTGTTGAAATATGAAAATTAGACTGTGGTACTTGATTTCTCCTAATTCATGCATTACTACTTATTGCCAAATTAAACTGCGTAAATAAATAGAAGAAACTTGATACTTGTACCTTCGTGCCGAGATGCAAATTATTTTGGATGTTTCGGGAGATAGCCCTTTTCAGGCTCCTGGACTACACCTTCGGGACCGTCTCGCACTATATGGTTTTCTTGTAGCTTTCTCTAGCACGTGATTCGATTCGGGTTTCAGTGAGTTGAGCCTTTTTTTGATTTTCTTTTTTCTTCTTTGGCGAGGGACTAGCTTTTTGTAGTGATTCTGCCTTTGGCTTTATGATCTGTCTTTTTTGAGTGCTTCACTTTTGCTCGGTTAAAACCTTCACAATTTTGGGCCTTAGGCCTCTTTTGATTTTCTTCTTTGAGTTTTTTGCTTCTTTGTGACTTGCTAGTCCATTTTCTCAGCCTTTTTGGGAGGTCCAATCATCGCCCGCAAGCCTATGGAAATACCTCCCCGCTCCTCTCGTCTTCGTTGTTTCGCGCGGGTCAAGATGAGGGTCGCTCATTTATTTTCTCGGCTATTTTGACTAGAGAGAGGCCGGTCTGATTCCCGTCCTCGCCTTTGCATAGATGCTTCTTGGCGGAGTTGACTTCAATTATTCACTAAACCCCGAAGTGCAGCCTCCACTGACTTCGAAAACCATATAGTTTGATCTGATCCTTCAAGTGCTTGCCAAGCCCCTCTAGGGCAATTTCTATCAACTCCACATCCCTAGGTTATCTCAGCACAAAGGGACAAATGAGAAGTTACATTCTAAGTTTTTAAACAGTTTGCATTTTCATAAGGTTGATGCATGAATTATGATCTATCTTTTTCACATTCTAAAGTTCATAATTCCAAAAAGATACTACTAAAAAAAACATGCAGTTGGTTCTCACCCCACACTTTTGAAAGAAGGCAAGCCTTAGTTCAAAAGTCATGCAATATATACAGGAGAAGGAAATGACATTAAGGAAAAAGAAGAACAGAACTCCCTTTAAGGTGTCGAGTGAACGACATGGCATGAGGCTGGATAATCGAGGGAGTTCAGCTGGGGCCTCGAACTCTCAGTGCATGCCCGGTAAATTCACGGAAGCTGCCTGGCTGATCCGATCTTGCTCCAAAAACTTAATTCCTACATGAAAGACATTCCTTCTAGACAAAAAGTGGGTGAGAGCGCTTATTGGAAATTTAAATAACAGAAAGTAAGATAGTGTTGGGTTACCTCCCGACCAGTGCACTTGTTTAACGTCGTTGGATCGACAGTACCTCGTTCTGGATCATTGGTTGGGATCCCATGGGTGGCTCAGGTCAAACTTCACCTCGGCTCCTGGATTGATTCTACCGGGTTCTTTGCTGGTTGATGTGCTTAGGTCAGGACTCCATTGTTCCAGAGGTTTTGCACGTTTGTTACCATAGATGTTATAATATGAAGTTCTGCCTCCGAATGCAAGTGATAACGAGCCCTTGCCCATGTTGATCTTGGCTCCTGTGGTGTAAAGGAACGGTCGTCCTAATATAATTGTTGGAGGGTCGTCCTTGTTGGATTCTTGGACTGGTATTACGTAAAAGTCTGCAGGAACGACGACATTTCCTACACGGAGTAATGAGCTTTCTAATACTCCAACTGGCTGGATGCACGACTTGTCTCCCAGCTCGAGGGAGATTATTGGTGGCTTTAATGGACCGAGCTTTAGTGAGCAATATAGGGGGTAAGGCCGAATGTTGACGGATGCCCCAAGATCTATTAAGCAATGATGAATAGGGATTTTGCCGAAAACACAGGTTACGGTGAAGGCTCCTGGGTCCTTGCTCATTTCCAGATATGTCTCCGGGCTCCAATTTAGGCGCTTTTTTGCTATCAGATCATTTTGTTCCTTTATTGGCTCCACTTTTTCTTCTGCCTCATTCCTTGGGGTCATCTGATCTTCTAGGTGGAAGCTTTGTTCTGATGTAAGTGAAAAGTTCCCCTTAGGACTGTCAAAGTCTAGATCATTGTTGACGCCCCAGCCAGATGCTGGTATGTCCAAGGGTGTGATTGGAGGCGGTGTTATACAAACGGTGAAGGCATATCGTCCGTTGTCAGCGTGCGTGACCCATGTTTTACCATCATTGGGTCAGTCTTCCTCTTGATTCCAATCAGGACGACTCCTGCGGTTGAAGTGCTTGTTTGTTAGTCTGTATGCTGGTGATCGTGCAACTTCTCCCAGTGTCGCCTTTCCGTTTGACCCTTTCATCATGCTAAGATTCGCCTTTGGATTCTGGATGGTCTGTGAAGGTAGTCTGCCAGGTTCGCTAGTGAGCGTTGACATCGCAGTGGCGAGATGGGACATTTTGTTTTGTTAATTCGGAAATTGCCCCGTCAGTTTTTGCCTGGTATTGGTGTAGCGAAGTACCCAATTGATTTATGATTCCTGCGAGCTCCTTCATTGTGTCATCAAGCGACTTCGTGGGTTCTTGCTGATTATGCTGGCCAGTCTGGTACTGATTTGGTCCTTTTTGCTGATATTGACCCACTGATGGAGTGTTCTGGTTATACTGCCGGTGTGGAGGTTGGTAGGATGACTGAGCTGATTGGGAGACAGATGGTTGAGCGTTCTTATGAGGATAGTTGTTATGCCAATTCGGGTTGGTTGCTTGGCCATATTGTCTGTTTTGTCCGGCTCTGTCATTGCTGTTGTTGTTGTACCCTTGGTATCCTCCTGCCGCATTCACTTCTGCTGGTTCCTCTTCCATTAAAGTCGGGCATGCGTCAGTTTTGTGGTCCGTCATGCCATAAAATTTGCAAGGCTTAACTGGAACTGGTTGCCTTCGTAGGATCTGAATAATCATTTCTTTTAACTGTTTCATCTCCTCAGACATAGAGTTCATTGGTGTTTCGGCCTTCGCCACACTTTTTGTTCGGGAGAATTCTTCCTGCCGAGTCGTCTCTTCTCGGAATCGAGCATTTTCAGCAACGTCATTTATCAGTTGCCTAACTCCGCTCAATGATAGATTCATTATGGATCCTCCAGCTGAGGCGTCCAGGAGCATTTTGTCTAAGGGTCTTAATCCATCAATGAGGTACTCAATTATGAGTTTCTCGGGCAGTCCTAGTGTACATGAACTTCTCTCCAGGTGGTTGAACTTTTCCAGGTAATCGTACATGGTTTCGTTGGGTCCTTGCTTGATGTCCTGCAGTTGCCTTCTTACTTGCATTGCTCTTCCTGCTGGGTAGTATTTGTCTAAGAATTTCTTCTGCATCTGAGCCCATGTTCTGATGCTTCCGGAAGGCAATGAAAGGAACCAGTCGTTTGCCGCGTCAATGAGGGAAAAGTAGAACGCTTTTAACTTGAAGTCGTCTACGTTTACGCCATTCGGTTTTAAGTTTTGGCAAATACCATGTAAGCGCTGGAGATGGGCCATTGCTGACTCTCCACGATTTCCTGCGAACTTCGGTAAGTTGTGGGCCACTGAAGTGTTGATGTTGATATTTCCAGCTCAGGGCCTTCGTAGATACACCACAGCTGAATTCTGAAATCCGGTGCATTGAGTTCTCCCAAAGTAGGTTCGCGATAATGGTCGTTATCCCCATAGTAGTTATCGAAGACGGGTTCGCGTCTCGGTACTTGTCGAGGGCGTGGGGGTGGTGGATATCTAGGGGGTTGTACTAGACCAGCTGCATTTCGGTCCTCGGGTAGTTCTTGGTTTTGTCTGTTAGCTTCCCTATCACGAGCTCTTCTGTTTCTGATGAGTTGTTCCGGATCGTCAATAAATGGAAGCGGTATCTCATCATTTTGATCGTACAGGTTTATTTCTTCGTCATCCTGGTAGTCATGGTGACTTTCTTCGCGAGACATGGTCGTTTTGAAGTGCGTATCGATTCGAACAACTTATCCGATTAATTAACTAACTCCCCGGGAACGGCGCCAATTTGACAATTTGCTTGTCGTCAGAGCAAATTGTACAATTAAATTTATAAAGTCTGCTACTCGCGACTACTGGGTAGAAGTGGTAAGTAGGGGTCGAACCCAAGGGAATTAGGGGGATACGTTGTTCTTTTACTAACAGGGACGTGTTTTAGGATGATTGAGATTTTAGCGCGAGTAATTAAACTACTGTTTTTGGTTTTTTTGGGTTTTTTGTGCGGAAAAGTAAATACAGAAATTAAATACTGAAAGTAAATACTGAAAGTAAAGAGATAAGGGTTAGAAGACTTACAGTGGGTGATGCGTGATTGTGATTCCTCCGGTTGTTGAGCGGTTGATGGTTGTGGTTGATCGGGACAGTTATACTAGGAAAGTAAATACCGGGGGTTTTTTTGATTGAAAGAAAGTATTCGGTTTCAGGTACTCTTGTATTATAACATGTATATAATAAACCGTTAGTAACTTTTCTAAGTATTCAAAGATGAATCGAGGCCCTTTCGTAGCGCAAGACTTGCAACATCGTTTAAAGCAACCCTTGTTCTACTTCAGACTAATTCCTCCTTTCGAAGTATCTTAGCCTTCTGTGCATCCACCTGATCTCACAGTTACGATTGACCAAGTGGTGTTTTAGATAAGTCGAACTCCTCAGATAAGCTTTGCCCTTTCGTAGCATCCACTTACCCGAGTATGTTCACGAACCCCACGGAAGAGTTTTGCCCTTTCGTATCATCCACTCAACCTTGGAAATTCTGACTATAAATGGCACATAGAACAAGTTTTGAATATAAAGAAATGAAACGAAAAGATATTACAACATTATATAATACAAGAAAATACCTTCCACCGAATGAAGAGTTTAGCTACGAATATCCATAGAGGTGGATACCATAGCTAAATACTCGGGGGTTTTTGAAAACAGTAAGAGGGAATGGGGTGGAATACTCAAGAACCAACAGGAGTATTCCCAACTTCCTATTGAATACTCAAGAACCAACAGGAGTATTCTCTATAGTATAATACTCAAGAACAAACAGGAGTATTATTTCATAAACCGAACAAACTTACAAAGTAACCAAACTTAGAGAGATAAGTGTTTTGTGTATGGATTGATTATACAAATGAGGAGGAGGGCTCTCATATTTATAGGCTAGGAGGAGGAGGATGAAGGGTGGAGATGGAGCCATGTGCATTTGCATCCAAGGGTGGAGATGGAGGAGCTTGTGGAGGAGACAAGTGGCACAAGGGGAGGAGCCTCCCAAAAGCCGTCGGTTGCCGGTCCAAAGGGGAGGAAGAGGAGGTGGCTTGGCCACCCTTTGCCAAAGCCACCGGTCATCCCATGGAGGAGGAGGGGGAAGCCACCCAATGACTCATCCATTTCACCCAAGCCACCGGTCACCAATGCACATGGATGAATCTTGACGGTTTTGTACTGTCTTTACAAAACTATCAGTCCAATTTCACTCCAGGCTGTCTTTGATAATTCCTCATTTGGATTTAATTTGAGTAATTCATCGTCAGGATCTTGAGATTTCTTCGTTCAGTGCTTGATCTTGACCTTCAATTGACTCTTGATATCTTTTCAGCATAAAATCCTCTCCTTAGCGTGTTTTCACTTTTATCTCTCAATTGCCCTGTGGAAATATTTCGGGACTAACACGTAGAAGTTAGATAGACAAACAGTCTAATTTGGTGGGTTTAACTGTATTTATGATGCATACAATTATGGTCCATCAGGCTGCTGCGTTGCGGGTACCGTTTCGAGCCATTACGAAATTGAATTTGAGGGGTTGAGATTTCCGAGCTAGGGTTTTGTGGAGAAGGTGGGCAGCTGGTCTAGTGGCAGGAATGAACTGGGCAGTTGGGCGGTGGAATCAGGCGGACGGCGGACGAACGAGCGGCAGAACTGGGTGGACGGATGACGATGGTCGGCTGGGATTCGGCTGCTGAGGGGGAGCGGTGGCAGGCGGGGGTTGATTTTGAGTTTTGAAAACCCAAACTGCCGTGACCTAATTCTTTTATGCAGAAACGAACCTGCCGTGACTACCATGACGTCCGAGAGTGTTACGATAGTCACGGCACCTATTGAACTCTCGGCCAAAATTTCCTACCGTGACTACCATGACATGTCCAATGGTCACGGCAGGTCACGACAACTAGGAGAACCACTGCCAATTTTTCCTGCCGTGACTACTGTAACATGTTTATTGGTCACGACACCTCTGAAAACTTCTGTTGGTTTACCTAGCCGTAACACTCGTGACATGTCCATTGGTCACAACGGGTCACGACACCCCTTGATTCCAGCATAAAACATTTATTTACGTCCCGCAACCGTTTTCTGACTAAAAATTGTGCACTCCACACTTGGATCCTGTAAGGAACACACGCAAAGTACAAAATGCAAAATGCAACTAACTAATACTTACAGCATGGGTTACTCCCCGAAGAGGTCTAGTTTAACGTCTTGGCAAGACATAGCTAGGGAGGTAGAACTAGAAGCATTCTCGGGAAGTCCCTTGCTGAGATCCCTTCCCGAGAAGAAGGTTATCGTCTATGCCTTCAGGAGGTGCAAGATGCTTTAAGACGTGGTAGTGCTTGAGGCGTTGCCCGTTCACTACCATAGATTTTCCTCCTTTAATGCTCAGCTCTACGTGTCCAGCTGGATATGCTCGTTCCACTGTGTATGGGCCACTCCACTTGGTACGCAGTTTTCCAGGAAATAATCTAAGGCAGGAGTTATAGAGGAGAACTCGCTCGCCTTCGTTGAATTTTTTGCGCACTTTTCTCTTCTCATGCCACTTCTTAATTCTCTCATTGTAAATACGAGCATTCTCATAGGAGTCTAGCCTAATTTCGTCGAGCTTGTGTAGCTGCAGTAGTCTCTTTTCCCCAGCTGCTTTCATATCCATGTTCAGCTCTCTAATAGCCCACAGAGCCTTGTACTCAGAGTTTGACTGGCAAATGACTGGTCTTTCCATAAACAAGTCTGAAAGGACTCATTCCGATAGGAGTTTTGAACGCAGTCCTATATGCCCACAGCGCGTCATCTAGCTTGGACGCCCAATCCTTCCTGTGGCTCGAGATTGTCTTCCCCAATTTGCTCTTGATCTCTCTGTTAGAGATTTCAACTTGCCCACCGGTCTGAGGATGATATGGAGTGCCAACCTTGTGATAAACACCGTATTTCTTCAGCAATGTCTCAAAATTCTTTTCTTTGAAGTGGGAGCCTCCATCACTGATAACTGTTCTGGGCACTTCAAACCGAGGGAAGATAACCTTCTGAAACATTTTAATAACCACCTTGGCGTCGCAAGTGGGAGTAGCCACTGCTTCAACCCACTTGGAAACATAGTCGACTGTTACCAAGATATACTGATTCCCATAAGAAGGTGGGAATGGTCCCATGAAATAAATCCCCCAAACATTGAACAAGTCCACTGCGAGAATGCTCTGCTGGGGCATCTCCTGCTGTTTTGAAATATTCCCAGTCCTCTGGCACTGGTCACAAGCTTTAACAAACTCGTGGGAGTCCTTGAACAGAGATGGCCAAAAGAATCCAGATTGCAAAACCTTCGTAGCTATTTTTGAACCAGCCCCGTGTCCACCGTATTGTGATGAATGGCAGCACTCTAGGATCCATACGATCTGGTCCTCATCGACACATGTCATATAGAGATCGTCAGCACATAATCTGTATAGAAAAGGGTCATCCCAGAAGTACCTCTTTACATCGGATAGAAATTTCCTCTTCTGGTTGTCGAAAGGTCAGGAGGAATGATACCGCAGGCTAAGTAGTGTAATTGGCTGCTGCACCGGCCAAGACTTTACTGGCGTTATAGACTACGTGTAGCGTCTTGTCAATGCGCTGCCCTAGGACTGCTCCCACTGCGAAATCACTAGCATCACACTTTAGTTCAAAAGGCAGCTCCCAGTCGGGAGGCTGCACAGTAAGAGCAGATTTCAGAGTATGGAAATCATTAAGACATGATTCATTGAAGTCAAATTCAGCTTCCTGGCATAGCAGATTAGTTAGTGGCTTGGCTATCTTTGAGAAATCCTTTATGTGACGCCTATAAAATCCTGCGTGTCCAAGGAAGCTCCTGATTCCTTTCACATCTCATGGTGGGGGCCACTTCTCAATTACCTCTACTTTTGCGCGATCGACCTCGATGTCTCGGTTGGAGACTAGGTGTCCCAACACTATACCTTCCTACACCATAAAGTGACACTTCTCCCCGTTTAAAACTAGGTTAGTGTCGACACAACGACGAAGAACATTAGCAAGGTTAGAAAGGCACGAGTCGAATGAAGAACCATACACCAAAAAATCATCTATAAATACTTCCATGGTGTTTTCTAGATAATTAGAAAAAATGGCCATCATACAACGCTGAAAAGTAGCTGGTGCATTGCAAAGACCGAAAGGCATGCGTCTATAAGCAAATGTGCCAAAGGGGCAAGTGAAAGTAGTCTTCTCCTGGTCCTTGGGGTGTATAGGGATCTGAAAGAACACACTATAACCGTCGAGGTAATAGAAAAACTTATGCTTCGTAGGACGCTCTAACATCTGATCAATAAAAGGCAAAGGAAAGTGATCCTTACGAGTAGCCTTATTCAACTTTCTATAGTCTATGCACATACGCCAACCAGTCACAGTACGAGTAGGAATCAAATCATTATGCTCATTGCGTACAACAGTCAAGCCCCCCTTCTTAGGGACAACATGCACATGACTCACCCACTCACTATCAGCAATAGAATAAATAATACCAGCATCCAATAATTTCGGAATTTCTTTCTTCACTACATCATTCAGCTTAGGATTCAAACGACTCAAAGCGTCCCTAGATGGCCTAGCATCGCCTTCCAAATGGATTCTATGCATGCACATGTCTGGGCTAATCCCCTTAAGATCATCGATCGAATAACCTAGGGTTGGTCTATGCTCCTCTCAGGACATCTAGCAATCGTTGGGTCTCTACATCAGTCAAGGATGCATTCACAATCACCGGGTTGGTCGAGTCAGGGCCAAGAAATTCATACCTGAGACTTGCAGGTAGAGGTTTCAGCTCTACCTTGCAAGGTTCCTTACCTGAGCCGGTGCCCTATTCAGTTTCAGCCGTGGCATTAGTGTCTACCGCGCATATATCCATCGATATCGGGCAGCCCTGTACAACTCTGTAAGACTCAACAGAGGTCAGTGTAATAGGGTCATTAGTGTCAGCAGAGTCTAGAATATCACAATTAGCTAATAGACTAGGAGTCTTGCACATATCAGGCAAATAAAATACAACTCGCTCACTGCCACTCGCAAAGCTATAGACCCTCTATCCATGTCGATGACTACCTTAGCCGTGTAAAGAAAAGGTCTACCAAGAATGATTGGGAGATCTATGTCTTCTGAAATCTCCAGCACTATCACTACTACAGGAGGGGGAATATGCATCGGCTCCGTGTTTTGGATTATGCATCGGTTCTGGCCTTATGCATTGGTTTACTTAAAACCGCTGCATAATCACACCCATTACGCATCGGTTTTAAAGAAACCGTTGCATAATATCAGTCTTATGCATCAGTTTCTTTAAAACCGATGCGTAATGGGTGTGATTATGCAGCGGTTTTAAGTAAACCGATGCATAAAGGTGAATATAACCTAATTTCGTTTTTACTTCTCCAGTTTTCATCCTGCTCCGAAATCAATTTTTACTGGATTTTCAAACGTATCCATGAGCGCCTTCCATCAACCTCGCTCCGTCTAGCCGTCATCGTTGCCGCTTCTTCGCTCGCCAGTCATCGAGCTCGCCTTCCGTTGGCAGTCATCGAGCTCGCCTTCCGTCGCCAGTCGTCGAGCTCGCCTTCCGTCGCCAGTCCTTCACATTCTGTTGCTCGCCTCCGTCGCCAGTCCTTCATTGCCGCTCTTCGCTCACCTTTTGTCATCTGCCAGTCGTCCAGCAACACTCTTCACTCACTTGGCAGTCCTCCAGCAACACTCAAAGGTATGTATTGTTGATGGATTTATTAGGGTTTACTCATTGCGTAATCGAAATGCAATTACTTGTTGTAATTTTCTTTGTTGATTTAATTATTTTGTTGGTTTAGGTCTTGAATCGTACTCTCGACTATCACATATCAGTCAAATAGCTTATTTGATTCTCCGAGCAACATCACATAAGGTATTTATATGTTTAAATCTTTGTTCATGTTTCATGATTTATGCTTGTAAATTCTTTCTTAACTTGTGTTTTTAAATCCAGTGTTCTTCCGCCTTTGCTCATTGCATTCCTCAACGCTCATTGCATTCCTCAACCTACTACTACATTTCTCCTCTCTCAATTTCACACAAGATATTCTTATGGTATTCTTTTATTTTTACTAAGTTTATTTTTTGAACATGAAAATGTTGGTTAGGTTTCTCTTTCATATAATAATATTATTTACATGCTTCATGTAGTGGATTTATGATGAGTAGAAAGTGGATGTCCGGTAATAGGTTAAGTGATGAGTATGAAAAAGGGATAATGGATTTTTGTGAATTTGCATCGGCGTATGCATTAAAAAATGCACTTGAAAGTGTCTTTTGTCCGTGTAAGGCGTGTTTCAATAAGATAAAGGTCAAGGTGGAGGAGTTGCATAAACACCTTTTTTAAAGGGAATTGATCCACTATATACGGTTTGGTACATGCATGGTGAGGCTGAACCGCAAGACGTTGAACCTCAACCCGTAGAAAGTTTGCCTGAAGATAATGATGATTGGGAGGAGGACAATTTAATTGATGTGATTAACAACGTTGCCGATGAGTTTGATTCTAGACCATAAGTGGTGGAATCATTGAGAAATGACTCTGAATTACCACTGTATGAAGGTTGCTCCAAATATACAAGGTTATCTGCAACTTTGAAGTAATTCAATTTGAAAGCTAAAAATGGATGGAGTGATAAGAGTTTCACTGAAGTGTTATCGTGGGTGAAAGATATGCTTCCCGATGGAAACACTTTACCTAACCGTACTTACGAAGCTAAAAAGGTAATGTGTCCCATGGGAATCGAGTACAAGAAGATACATGCTTGTCCCAATGATTGTATATTGTACCGTAATGCTCATAAGAATTTGACTGAATGTCCGGTGTGCAAATCTTCTCGCTACAAGTTAAACAAAGGACGGACAGATACCTCAAAATGCACTGCGGCCAAAGTATTTTGGTATCTTCCACCGATTCCCCAGTTTTAATGATTATTTGCTGACCCAAAAGATTCAGATAATATGCGATGGCATGCCGAGAAACGTGTCATTGATAGCAAAATGCGTCATATGGCCGATTCATTGCAATGGGCCAAAGTAGACAACTTATTCTCAGAATTTGGATCAGAGTGTAGGAAGTTACGCCTTGGCTTGTCTACTGATGGGGTGAATCCACATGGAAATCTCAGTAGTCAACATAGTACATTGCTTGTGATATTGGTGATATACAACCTACCTCCTAGACTAACCATGAAGCGCAGATATATGATCCTTTCTTTGTTGATATCGGGTCCTAGGCAGCCTGGAAATGACATAGATGTATACTTGGCTCCCTAGATAGATGATCTGAAGCTTTTATAGAATGAAGGAGTACGGATATTTGATGCATCTAGGCAAGAATATTTCAATATGCGTGCCATGCTGATGTGTACCATCAATGATTTCCCTGCTTATGGTAACTTGTCCGGGTACAGTATTAAAGGGTACAAAGCTTGTCCAATATGCGGGGAAGCGACACATTCACATTATCTAAAGAATTGTCGTAAAATGATTTACATGGGGCACCGGCGTTTCTTACCGAGGTATCATCCTTACCAGAAAAAGAAAGTTGCATTCAACGGTGAGACCGAACACGTAATAGAACCTCAACCATCTTCAGGTTATGAAATACTTGAGAAAATTCGAAATATTACAAATCGATTTGGAAAACCTAGTGCACGCACCGAAAGTGCTCCATGGAAGAAGCGATCTATATTTTTTAATCTCCCTTATTGGCATACACTTGACATTAGACACTGTGTTGATGTGATGCATGTGGAAAAGAATATATGTGATAGTCTGATCGGCACACTATTAACATTCGTACTAAACTAGCACCAGAAACCTGAGGGCAACGTACATATCTGCCTCCATCATGCACCACTCTTTCTAAGAGTGAGAAATGATTTTTGTGAATGTCTTAAAGGAGTCAAAGTTCCGTATGGCTTCTCTTCAAATATTGCCAGTTTGGTTTCGATGAAGGATCTGCGATTGAATGGATTAAAATCTCACGACTATCACACTTTAATTCAACATCTATTGCCTATTGAAATTAGAGGTATATTGCCTCCAAAAGTGAGAGCCGCTATACAAAGACTTTGCGTGGTTTTTAGCTCTTTATGTGCTAAGGTTGTTGATCCAATAGAGCTTGATAGATTACAAGAGCAAGTAGTGATTACATTATGCCAACTTGAGATGTTCTTCCAACCATTATTTTTTGATATAATGGTTCATCTAACTTGATGTTCCCATGAATGGCATGGCTTTGGCAAAACGGCTTTAGACAGTTCGAGCAAGAGTTCAAGGAGTGTTCAACCGACCACTGGAACTCACATACAGTAGATCTGAAGATAAGACGTTTCCTAATCTGGATGATCAAAGATCTCTTTGGTTGAAGTCGGCCAGCGATTAATTAGAAGATCACATATTCAAATAGATATTCTTATATCTATTTAGAAGAAGATTCAGAATGTCTTGGAGGGAAAGTAAGAGATCTTCTTGAAGATTGGAGGAAATATATCTAGCAAATATTTAGGAATATTTCCTAACTATTTGACAGATTTCCTAGGGCTGATTCGGATCCGCCAATGCATACAAATAGAAGGCTAGGGCATCGACATCAACTTGGATTCGAGAATATCAGATTGAAGATCAGTTTGGCTGGCTTATCGAGGAAGGAATCTCGTGATCTTCCCAAAGATTGGATTGGAAATATCCATCGAATATTTAGGAATATTTCCTAAATATTTGATGAGGATATTTGGAACAGATTTGGACATTTGCCTATGCATATAAATAGATAGCTAGGGCGTCCATAATCTGTGTCGCTTCCTGAGAGAAAATAAACACGAGAGCATTCGTGAGATTGAAGGAGGAGCGACGGCCGGCTGACTATTCAACACCAGAATATCAACGGGGAAGTAACAGTCTGTTCAGTGTGCTGTTGAGACTGTTCTTGAAGGACAACAAAGCGCACACACACACGGTGATCAAGATACGTCTTTAAGAGAAGGCGACTGGGCTTCTGGGAGGTCCAAGACTAGGCCGAGAGGGAAGTCTCGTTCTACCCATAGGGGATCGAGGGGAGCTGCGCTGAACTGAGATTGCAAATCTGAGAGACGGAGTGTTAGAGGCTAGGCTATTACAAACAAGGCGTTGTGTAAGTGTAAGTCCACGAATAGCTCTAAACTCGTAATAAGATTTGTGTCCCTTTCGGGTGTGCGAAACCCCCCAGAGTAGGCAAAGCCGAACTGGGTTATCAATCTGTGTGTGCCTCTATTTTGTTCTATTTACGGTACTATCTGCTAAGGTGTTCTAGTCTCTGTTTGAACACAACCTGAAACTGTCCAACAAGTATTCGAGATGCAGTTCGAACACCATCTGGAACTCGTCTTGACTAAGACAAGTAGATTTCAATTGGTATCAGAGCAGACACTCGACATACAAAGTGTGATCCGGCAACTGTTCAAGATGAGTTTGAAGGAAGGACAGAGCACTAACCGACCACCGTTGCTTGAAGGGCCGAATTATGCCTATTGGAAGTCCAAGATGAAAGCCTTTCTGAAATCCCTCGATGAAAGGGCTTGGAGAGCTTTAATGATAGGATGGACAGAACCCATGATGGCAAACCCTGAAGGAGCTATTATGCCAAAACTCGAAGCCATGTGGTCTGAAGCAGATGATGTAGCGGCTTTTGGGAATTCAAAGGCCCTGAATGCAATATTCTATGGAGTGGACGAGAATGTGTTCAAACTGATTGCTGAATGTGAGGTGGCCAAGGAAGCATGGGATATTCTCAGAATAGCCTATGAGGGTCTAGAAAGTGAATCTAACAATGAGGAAGAAGAACATGAGAATGTCAATCTCGTCGGACATATAGTCACTATTGAAGACGGCAGTGAGACAAGTGAAAATCCATATTCTAGTACACTATCTGAACAGCCTATTAACGACGCTTCAAGCAGTGATGACAAAGGACTTGCTCATGAGACCTCGGCCGAGACGTACAAGGAACTCTATGAGAAGTTCCTATTGGTGATTGGCCTGAACAAGAAGCTCACAGAAACAGTGGCAAGCCTGACAGAAGAAAAAGATAAAAAGTGGAAGGAGGTTGAACTTCTCGTTGCCCAGAAGGTGGAACACCAGGAGGAAATATCTGCTTTGAAGCACGAGATGATTGGAATTAATCAAGAACACTCGTCACTTCTTGCACAGAAGGTGAAACTGCTAGACACCGTATCGGTTCAGAAAGCTGAGATGGAGAAAAATAGAGAAACACATCCTGGAGGCTTGGTGGGGCTAAGGAGAAAGAATGCTGAGTTGCACATCCGCAAAGAAGTTCATCTCAATATGACAGGTAATCCTCAATATCTCATCAATGTTAAACCTATTCGCAAGTGTCAGTTTGTCACTTTTGGAGATGGTGGGAAGGGCCAGGTGATCGGCTGTGGGACATTGAAGGTTTCGGATCTACCTGAGCTCGAGGATATCCTCCTAGTGGATGGGTTAAAGGTCAACCTGATCATTATCAGTAGATTATGTGATGAAGGACAGTCTGTTACATTCACTCGTGATTCCTGTCAAGTACTGGATAGGAATGGAGACACACAGATGGAAGGAAGTAGGTCATCAAACAAAAGCTACCTTCTAGGCACAATTGGAACATTAGCTGCCACTGTCTGTCTGACAAACACGATACATAGATGGAATTGCAAGGGACAGGTATGGTGTCCTCCTCTGGATAGGTGAAAGATAAAGTTGCCCTAAACTCAGTTCCAGAAGGTGATAAAGTTATAGGTGGGACATCGTCTGAAACACCCATTCAGACCAAGTCTACAGTTGCAGAGGGAGGTCCAGCTGATGAAGCCACACCTACTCCAGCTGGGACACTTGACAATGCACCAGCGCTCCAACCCTCATGGAGAATTATCAAGCATTATCCGACCACAGAAACTATTAAAGATCCATCTGAAGTAATGAAGAGTCGAGCGAATAAGATCAAGTGTCGAGAACTGACTGCATGTTCATCCAGTCCGAAGAATGTCAACAAAGCATTTATTGATGAGATTTGGGTGGTGGCCATTCACGTGGAACTAGGAGAGTTCACCAGATCTGAAGCCTGGAAGTCATATCATCTTGCTCATAGTCACGAACTGAAGAAGACTATGTAGGGACTCACACAACCGCCCAGAGCATGGTACGAGACGTTCCTCATCGACCATGGCTATGAGCGAGGGGGAGTACAGAAGCATATGTTCGTCACGAGTACACAGAAGCTGGTTGGACAGTTCGTAAGACGGATGCAAAAGGAGCTCCAGCTGACCATGGCGGGAGAGATGAAACACCTTCCTGGAACACATGTTGACCAGATGCTGGAAGAGCAGAAGAGCATCGCTGCAGGAGAGCAAGAGAGCACCGCTGCAGGGAGTTGCTACACTCAGTGGTTATGGATGAAGCAGATGTTGTCTGAATACGGAGTTGAACAGGAAGAGATGACGCCTGACTGTGACCACATGAGTACCAGTAGCAGTTCCAAAAATTTGGTACAACAGTACAAGACAAAGCACAGTGAGCCAGTAGAGAAGATGGCCATCACAGTGAACCATGTGACAACCGACAAGCTGCTAGCTGACATTCTTACCACTCACCTAAACGCTGCTCAATTCGAAACACTTAGATCCTCTCTGGGTCTGCGTGTTATCGCCAACTAAGCGTTCCAGAAGGAGGTCAGCCAAGAGCAGAACCCCAGCAAATCAGTTGGGCTGACCTATCATGAAGAGGGCTGGAACAGATGGTACGCACTATTAAATTCAAAGTATTTATAGTCCTATGAACCATTGGAGCATATCAAGAAGGGAGAAGAGGCGGCTGTGATAGATCTGAAAGAAGTTACTTCAAAGGCATCAAAGGCTGATCCTAATCCAGCTAAAGGGAGTGTGCAGACTGTGAAGGAATATCAGGTGATGGCTGAACCACCCCTCAATAAGGTAATCCCTTGTTCTCACTCCTAAGCTACTGCACTCAATTCTGTTGATGAGGAAGTACGGGCGATTGGTAAAGATTCAGTGAGCTATAAGGGTGACAAAGTGGTTAATAAGAAGCTGAAGGGATTGAAACCTGCTGTATATTCTGTGGCCGATGCTGTAGAAGAAGGTGAAGCCAGCAGGGCTAACATTGAGTTTCTATTAAGAAGAAACTATTGAATGCTAAAGTGCATGCCACCAGTTTCGTGCTAAAGAAGACATGGATCCACAAGAAGGTCGTGCCTCAAAGGAATGACACTCCCTCGAAATATGCTGCCTGGATATGTGCTGTAAGGGGGAGGAGACTTGTTATGTCATAATCAGAGGCTGAACAGTTTGTTGAATCATCCTGCAAGAGGAGTCTGGTTCTTGAGGAAGACTCTGTGGAAGGAGAAAAGAAGTCAGATGATGAAGATGGGTTAATATTAGCCGAGAACCAGAAGCAACACCAGCTAGAAGATGATGGATCAGAAGATTCAGCCCCCTCTGAGAAAGATGACGAGCTTCGTGAAATGTTCAAGGACTTTGATGAGGTTGTCCAAGATTTGCAGAAGGAAGGGACTATCACTCAAGAAGGAGGTATGCCTGTTAAGTCGATAGAGAAGTCAGAGACCGACAAGGCTGCTGAGAAGGTGTCTGTTGAAGCAGATGTTCCGAGGGAGCTAGAACAGTAAGCTAACCCAGATGTGGAGATGCATAAAGCTGATCTAGAGAGACCATATAATGGAGAATGTGAGGACAATCGGGACTCAGTTTCATTGGCTGAGCTCAAGAAGTCTAAAAAGGAGAAACCAAAGAAGAAAGTAACATCCAAGCATGCTCGACTGAAGTAACTTCCAAGAAGGATGGTCAGAGAATAGATGCAGGGGGAGCAAGTGCGTCCAGGAAAAAGAAGAAGAGTGTTCCAGGTTCTGTTCCACCTAGTGTACCAACTGGAGTGACTAAGCATGAAGTGTGGTTTGCCAGTACAGATGCAGCAGGCAAGTGGAAGACAGTTCCATCCTAGTAGCAGATCTGACTATATTCTACTTGATGTTCTTCTTTATCACCATAGTCAACTAGAAGCCTACACCTCATAGAACCACGGTCAGTAAAGAGATGGGACAGCTGCTGTACCAGATTGGAAACAGGATACTCATTGACATGGAAAGAATTATGTTATACCAGATTGCAGAACACGCCATACCTACAAAGTCTCTGCACCAGATAATCTTCTCATCGCTTATCTATGAGCTGGTCATCAACCATTATCTCAGATGAAGACAGACAAAGACATGCACGCTGGAGACATGGAAGATCTGAAGAAAAGACATGCTGCCATGAGCCAAGAGAGATATGTCTTCTAGACAAAGTAAAGCCCTTAAAATTACAAATTGAGGTGGAGAAGGACTGGATGAGCTGAATCAGTTCAAGAAATCAATGAAGATGATAATCTCTGGATCAAAAGACCTAGATACATTTTTGAAGTCCCAGAGAATGAGTGGAGGATGTAGATGCATTGGCTACACTGATCGGAGCAGTTTAGGAAAAGATTAAGTTTGTCGAAGCTGAACAGCCGGTAATTGGAGAGATGAACAGGTACCCTCTGGCCATCATGATGAGTTCCAACAATGAATGGAGAAGAGACTCAAGAACCTGTTGGTACTGTCACAAGAAGGGGCACATCAAGCTATAGTATCACGAGTTCATGGCTGTGAGCAGAAAGTTGCAGCAGAAAAATTCTCCAAGAATGACACAAGAATGGAGAGTGAGAACGTGGGCCGAGAATCTCTGATGGAGGAAACCAGATCATCAAAATCCTATCAGTTGCTGACCTGTGGTCGAACAGCTGCTGAGACACCATGGTTTGACAGACTCACAACATGTGTCACTGTCCCAGGCTATGTTCGAGGGGGAGTTGACAAGATTCCAGTTGCCGAAGAGACCAGGTTGCTCGATTGGACCCCTTGCCAGTTTGTGGCAAAAAGGGGGAGTGGTTTGAGGTAACTATTCTGGTTCCTCAAGTTGTGTCTAAAGCGTAGATTTGGTTTTGCCAAAATGCCAAGGGGGAGATTGATGTTCCCATGAATGGCATGGCTTTGGCAAAACGGCTTTAGACAGTTCGAGCAAGAGTTCAAGGAGTGTTCAACCGACTACTGGAACTCGCATGCAGCAGATCTAAAGATAAGACGTTTCCTAATCTGGATGATCGAAGATCTGTTTGGTTGAAGTCGGCCAGCGATTAATTAGAAGATCACATATTCAAATAGATATTCTCATATCTATTTAGAAGAAGATTCAGAATGTCTTGGAGAGAAAGTAAGAGATCTTCTTGAAGATTGGAGGAAATATATCTAGCAAATATTTAGGAATATTTCCTAAATATTTGACAGATTTCCTAGGGCTGATTCGGATCCGCCAATGCATACAAATAGAAGGCTAGGGCATCGACATCAACTTGGATTCGAGAATATCAGATTGAAGATCGGTTTGGCTGGCTTATCGAGGAAGGAATCTCGTGATCTTTCCAAAGATTGGATTGGAAATATCCATCGAATATTTAGGAATATTTCCTAAATATTTGATGAGGATATTTGGAACAGATTTGGACATTCGCCTATGCATATAAATAGATAGCTAGGGCGTCCATAATCTGTGTCGCTTCCTGAGAGAAAATAAACACGAGAGCATTCGTGAGATTGGAGGAGGAGCGACGGCTGGCTGACTATTCCACACCGGAATATCAACGGGGAAGTAACAGTCTGTTCAGTCTGCTGTTCAGACTGTTCTTGAAGGACAACAAAGCGCACACACACACGGTGATTGACAGACCGCTCGTCGTCGAAGTGATTTGTACAAATAAATTTATAATAGTCCACTACTTGCGACTATACTACTGGGTAGTACTTGGTAAGTAGGGGTCGAACCCAAGGGAATCAGTGGAATAGATGTCTTTGAGGGGGTTGTTTATCAAGAGAGCGTGGGAACGTGTTTAAAGTCGGTCGGTTGGTTTTAAAGCTACCAGCTATTTTGATTGATTGATTGATTGGTTGGTTGATTTTAATACTGGAAAGTAAATTACAGATTATAATTAAAGAGAAATGTTCGGTTTCAGGGGACTTGTATTATATCCTGTTTATCATTGACCTTTAGTGACTCTCCTAAGTATTCAAACGGTGTATCAAGGCCATTCCAAGCACTCGATTTGCGTACACTGTCTAGCCTATTCCAAGGACGTAGAACACTTATTCTATTTAGACTAATACTCCATTCCCGGTTATATTAGCCTATGTGCATCCATTTGATCAATCATTCCCGATCAACCAAATGGTGTTTAAGATGAGTCAAACTTCTCAGATAAGCTTTGCCATTCCAAGCATCCACTTATCCGTATAAGTTTACGAACCCCGCTGTAGAGTTTTGCCATTCCAAGCATCCACTCTACCTTGGACGTTCTGACTTAATATATGGCACATAGAATAAGTTTTCAATACTTAGACTAGACACTAAGTTAATAGTCTTAAAACATTTATAATACAAGTGCGCCCCTTAGACCGAACTACAAGTTTAGCTACTATTCATCGCGCTAAACATTACACTAAGGAATTAAAGACAACAGTTAAATAAATACTAAAAATAATACTTACAACCGTTGAAGCGTCAAGGGAGCTATCCTTTATTTCCAAAGCAAAGATTACAACTTACAAATATTACAACTTCTAGAGAGAGAAGTGAAATATGGATTGAGGTGTGTTAAATGAGGAGGAGGAGCTCCTCCTTATATAGCCATGGGAGGAGGAGGAGATGGAGGCAAGTGTTGCATTGTGATTGGAGGAGAAAATGGACGGAGGAGATGGCCACACATGGAGGAAGGAGAGGAGGAAGGTGGTGGTGACATGTGGAGGAGGGGCAAAAGCCGCCGGTCACCACCACCCAAAGCCGCCGGTAGGCGGTGGTGGAAGGGGAGGAGCTCCTCCTTTGGCCACCTCTTCTTCAAGTGGTCGGTCATCCTTGCCCATATGTGAGTTTTGTACAGTTTTGTACAGTTTTGTGCAGTCTTTTCACAAAACTGTAAATGTGTTTCTTCCCCGGGCTGTCTTGACTCCACTCCCGATTCCTCTGATTAATTTGTTCTGGTCAATTCAACGTCAGGATCCTTGATATCTCTTCAGTCGGCATATGATCTTGACCTTGGATTGACTCTTGTTATCTTTTCAGCTTAAAATCCTCTCCTTAGCATGTTTTCACTTCAGTCTCTAAAATGCCCTGTGGAAATATATCGGGACTAACACGTAGAAGTTAGATAGACAAACAGTCTAATTTGGGGGGTTTTACTGTGTTTCTGACTCGTATAACTTTGGTCCATCAATACTCATAGCCCTCATTGAATGGTGCTCTCGTGTCTTTCCATCCTGGTTTCCATCCAATCATGCTATGTCTCAGTCGCTTCCTCGTGTATGGACGGTCATCATCCTCATAAGTATAAAAATCTGATCTCTTGCCACCAAACGCAAGTGACAACCAGCGTGTATCCATGTCAATCTTGGTTTTAGTGGCAAGGAGGAGTGGTCGTCCCGAAATAGGTGTCGGAGGGTCATTATCTCTAGCATCTCCCATCTGCAAAATGTAAGAGTCAATATCACGGGTGATTGTGAGAGTACCTGAGTCCTTACACTTTTCGAGCGGCGCTTGTTGACTCGTGGCGAGTGGGTGCTCTATCATTGGCTCTTCCGGCTCATGCTTCACCTCCAACTCATCTTCCAGCTCATCTTTATCAATCGTGTGGTCCTTAAGAGCTATCACCTGCATTGGGAATAGTAGAGGGGTGTTAGAATTTGGAATTTCGTTACCTGAAAATGGGAAGCCCGCGCACGTCTCTTGAATTACACCCGCGGACGGCTCTTGATTTTCTGGTAATTCTTCAGGCGTCCGCGCCTTAATTGTTGAGACGTCCGCCGTAGCCACTGAGGTAGAATCTTCATTCAGCTCTTCTTCTCGCATTTCGTAAACGGCGCTGGAAAGCTGACATACTCGCTTCTTTAGCTCTTTAACGTCTTCAGCTTGTTGGCCCATCTGTCGATCGAGCTCTTTGAACATGGCTCTCATTTCTTCTCTAAATTCCTTGATCGGGTCCTTCATCTCATGTTTATCTTCCTCGTTGTCTTCGTCATCACGAATTGCCTCATCCATCCTATTGCACCAAGGTGTCTCATCAATATACGACGCAAAAAATCCTCTCATAGTGCGTCTCGGATCCCGACGCCTAGGTAACTGTCCATATCGGTTTCCTCCACCGAGGTATTCTCGATCCAACTCATCCTCGTAATCCTCGTATCTAGCTGCACAAGGTCTAGCATACTCATTCACGAATTTCTGATTTCTGGGGGATGGTAGTCTTCGATTAACATCATCGTCATATACTGGTTCACTATAATAGGAATACATAGTAACCCATAAAACCAAACAAAAACAAAAAAAGACAATAAAATAAAACTAAAAGAAATAAATACTTAGTGAGATTCTTCGTTACCAATCCCCGGCAACGGCGCCATTTTGACAGGTGTCGTTGTACATGTGCAAAAACATTTATAATTCCGACTAGCAAGTGGTAAGTCGGGTCGAATCCACAGAGATCGGTTGAGAATCTGTTCACTAAGTATTAGAGTAACAATTGGGGGGGGGGGGTTTGAACAAGTAAAAATAAACACAATTAAGCAACAATGATCACTTGTCAAGATGAGCAATTGTCACACAAATTCAAGTAATAAGTATCAAATGTCAAAGAACAGTGCAAACTAGAACTCTCGACTGTGATGCAAGACTAAATCATTAACCCAACCGTTTCGATTTCTTATGTTTTACAACTTAGAGCTCCCCGCTAGGTTGCACTACAAGTTGTCCTAGGGTGTCAATCCTAGTGGTATATTACTCGAGTCCTAGTTTGCTATCCCCGCTGAGTTGCTAGTAAACTGTGACAATCGGAATCAATAAACTAACAGAAACTCCCCCGCTAGGGTTCCACTTATGCTAGCACATCAATTCCATAAACATTGCATAATAATATAACGCAAAACATAGAAATCAATATAGGTCTCAAGTCAAAACATCACAATGTCGAGTTCTAGCCTACACATATGAGTTTAGCTACTCATCGCGATGGAATACATCATGAAGTTATATGAATAAAATAGAACAAAATTACTAATGGTGAATTCTCCACCGCGCTGCAGCTTTCTTCTCCAAAATTAGGTCAAACCCTAATTCTCTAAATCTCCCGAATGTGTATGTTGTTTCTTCCCGAAACGTGTCTATTTTCTCTGCTGAAATTCAAGGTCTGGTCGCCTCTGGTCGCTTAGGGTTTCGCTCATCTTCTTTTGCTTTTATACTTCCCGATATTTCAAATTAGAAATAACAAAATTCGACTGCCAGCTGTCATCCACGGACGTCTATTACTTTATAATCCGCGGACGTCTCTTGAATTACTGTAATTGTTCACACGTCAGCGCCATGAATTCTTCAGCCCTCCGCGGTTTGCACTGACGAAAATTCCAAAGTGCTTTGGACTTCATTTCTTTCCGCGCCAAACATCTTCAATTAGGCTCCTTTTAGCCGGTATTCCTTCCATGGTCTCCGAGTGTACCTGAGAACGAAAACTACACACAGGTAGTGAAATAATATACATGTAACACTAAGAGACGGGGTTTTAACATATAAAATAGTCGTACAACTATGACTCATCACTGAGCTATCTGATTTTCCAACATTCTACCATGAATAGTAATCTGCTCTATGGACTGCTCAATTCCTACAAACCTCCTATCATTGTCGGCTGATGTCATTCGTTGTTCGTTTATGAAGCTAGCTAGCATGGCTATTATGTTTGATATTGCTGCCAAATTCTGATCTTACTGTGGTTAAGGTTGGTTGTTGTACTGATTTCTCGGCTGATAATTGTTCTGTGGTGGCTGAGCTTGATTGTTGTATTGGCCTCGTGGCTGGTACGGTGCACTCCCCTGTTGTTGTTTCTAGGGGGAAGCTAGGAGGCGCTTGATTCTATAGCTTGTAAGAGAGGTTAGGACTATTCCAGTTCGGGTTATCCCACCTGTTAGGGGCGGATCCAGAGGTGAATCCAGTCCCTTGATTATTTTGCCCAACATAATTTGCATCCTCCAGGCCACCTTCATTACCTTTTTGTCCCATCACCGGACAGCCATCAGCGAAGTGGGACGAAGAGCCACAAATTTGACAGTAGACACCCACATGAGCAACAACCGAAGGTTTCATAGCGGATTCTGTCTTCAGATATTTTATTTCGGTTGTGAGCATCTTCACTGTATTGGTCAACTTAGCGATGTCATTGGTTCCATCGACATGATAGAGATCTAGCACTCCCTTCTTGTCTTTAGGATTACCTCGATCACTTGTCCAGAGGTGGAAGTCCTGGGCTGCTTTTTCCACAATAGCATATGTATCTTCTAGAGGACCTCCAGTAAGTCCTCCACCAGTGGTTTGATTTATCAAGGTGCGCATCCCCTGGTCGATTCCCTGATAGAAAGTGTCCATGATCTGCTACAGCTCTAGATTGTGGTGGGGGCACATCCTCATCAGCTCCTTATACCTCTCCCAAGCGTCATACATAGTCTCACCATCTATAGAACGAAACGAGATGATCTTATTCCTGAAATGAGCTGTCTTTGATGGTGGGAAGTACTGTTGGAGGAAAGCTTCATCAAACTTATCCCAGATAGTAAAAGTACTCTCCGCATGGCTGTCTAGCCATCTACTGGCCTTGTCAGATAATGAGAATGGAAATAGCCATAGGTAGTAGAATTCTGGAGGAACGCCATTAGTCTTCACTGTGTTGCACATCTGGATAAAACGCTTGAGATATTGGTGAGGGTCCTCATTAATTCTTCCTGAAAACTGATTATTCTGCACCATTTGAATGAGTCATGTTTTGAGCTCCTAGGTGTTGTTGGCTATCCCAGGTGGTGCAATGGCAGACTGGAATCCCGAGACACGTGGAGCAGTGTAATCTCCAAGGGTCCTGCGCACTGGTGGCTGCACTTGGCGCTGGTGGTCGTCCTCGACCACCTCATTCAAAGCTCGATTTTGATTCATGGCTATTGCTGCGAAGTTGCGATTCAGTGCTCGAAGTTGTCGAGCTTCGTTTTTGACCCTGCGAAAAGTTATTCGTTAGTCCGGTGAGTCCTCGTCTGAAATTTGAATTTGTTTCCTCTGTCGGGGTGCTTTCCTTGGCATGAACTAGCTGGTACCTACAAGAGCCAAATATCACCGTGAGTGAAGAAATTAAGGTAGAAAAATCAGATAACAAACAAGGTGGAATAGTCTAAACTACACACGTTAAATCTAATATCACACTAAGCGCTGCTCCCCGGTAACGACGCCATTTTGACAAGCGTATTTTTAACCCTTTATAGTCGTCAAGTTATGAGTTTTAGGGGTCGAATTGCAGTCAAATAAAATTTATAACCTTGGTAAGCCAAGGGTCGATCCAAGGAACAGACGTGTGTGAGTACTAGTTAACAGTGACCTATTTATCTATTCCGATTTAAAGAGGTTTTGTGAATGTGAAATAACAGAAATCAAATAGCAGAAAAATAAAGGTCTTTGACTTAACCAGAGAAAAAATTCCAGGACCATACTTCACTCGTGCTAACCCCCACTAATCATGCAATCATTGTCACGTAAATTCATCATGCTATCGAATATGGAAATAAACCAAAATATCACTAGATAAGCCGCCCATCCACGGATCATTATCTAGATTAATCTCAATCGTTGAACGCCGCCCATCCACGGATTATCAACGATCTCGATTTATTAAACTTAGGGTTTTCATACAATTTCATACGATCCGATTAACACCTAGGACCCATCTATCTTTCGGTAATTAAACTAAATACGTTCTAACATGTAAACATCCCATTCAATGTAAAATTTGCAAGAACGATAAATTAAGCACGATGAAATTGAATATTCAATTTGCATTAATGAAAAACGTTCATATAATCACATGAAGAGTTGGGTACATAGCACGGGATCCGTAGGATCCCAGAATAAGAAGACTACTCACTACTCATGGTAAGTTAACCAAAAGTAGTGTAAATAGAAAGATTAAGGACGAGGAAACCGTAATGACGCGGGTGCTCGTTGGATCCTCGATCTCGTTCGAACTCTATCTTCTCTCCCAAGTTAGGGTTCTTTTATCTCAAAATAAGCACACCTAGTTCAGTCTGGTCGAATTTTCTTTTATAGCTCGTTGAAAAAGGCCAAAAGCCCAAAAATGATTTTTGGAAATAACTTGAAGATTCTGCTTACGAAGGTGCCGTGACTACCGTGACCTTTGGTGGATGTCACGGCAGGGCTGAAATGCACTGAGCTATATGGGCGCCGTGACTACCGTGACGTTTAGACATGTCACGGTAGTTACGGCCCCGCCTCGAATTGCAAGTTTCCTTCTGTGTGAAAATACTGCTGTGACTACCGTGACACTAATGAGATGTCACGGCGGTCACGGCCCATTGCTGGTGCAGAGGTCTTTTTCGTTGATCTTTTTCGTTCTTTCGACACTCCGGGTCCAAGGAGCGATGATATGTCTTTTTAACCTTAAACACTGGAGAAAAACATGAAATAGAGACAATTTGCCGGGAGAACGAGTGTTATCCTTCATCGAATGTAGCTTATAATAAGTCAAAATATTGACTGATCACAACCGCCAGGCCATCGATAAAGGACGAGATGTCAATGTTAGCACAGATCTCTTACACTTTCGGATGTAGAAAGGAACAAAGAATAAAATTGAACACGGGGACTTTTTCCGAGCTGTAAAACTGCTTACCTCTTTTGTGTTTTTCATTCACTACTTATTTGCTTACATATAACTGTAGCATCACTCCACTAAACACTAAACCTGACTCAGGTAACAATCGAAATTCAAATACCACGTCCATAAAGATGACACATGCTAACAGCCAGGGACGGATCCAGGAATTTTGGTAGGGGGTGACAACCAAAAAAATATTTTGTATTATGAGAAAACATACCATTGTTTAAAAAGAATTACTACATTAAAATGAAGATCGTCTTGTTTCCAAATCACAGAAATCATGCTAAATATTTTTTCTATTTCTTTTTCAATGTTGACAACCAAGCAATCCGATAAGAAATTTTTATAGTTTTTCTTTTAAAGAACAAATCAATAGTTGGTTGTTTTCATCTATAAAATCAAAAAAATCAATGATCAGAATCATAATGTAACACAATTTATTTCAATGTCAAAACAGCACAAATCGACAAACCCTAATTCATGCCGTCTAAACTAGCGAAAATCAAAACAATACAAATCATAATATCAAAATCATCGCAGGTGACTTCAATGTACATCTATTTGTCGAATTCTTATAAATCAAAAAAGGAAGAAAAAAACCTAGAAGACTAGAGAAGCCGAAGACTCACGACCGGCGTACTCAAACTTTCTGTGCGGCCGTATCTGTTTGATATTGATAACTGATATTTGATAAGTTTGTAAAAAGTAATACCTAAATTTGAATAATATATATTATATTAATTCTATTATATTATTTATATTATAATAAATTTTTTTTGGAAAAATCTGGGGGTGACAAGTGTCCCCCGGCTCGCTGTAGTTCTGTCCCTGCTAACAGCCTAACAAACAACCTAAAGAAATGGTCAAGCAACTATGAAATCTTCCCGTGTATGTTGAGACGTTGTTCTAGTCGAGTCAATATCTAGAAAAACTTGTGCAAAATTAAGTGCATAATAAACGACACGCAAAGTTGTTACCCAGTTCATTGTTAACGAGCCTACGTCTGGGAGATGTCTCCTTAGCCCGGTAGAAAGTAATTCACTAATATTGAGTTTAGAGTACATGAGCTTACGTTTATAGAATCCCTCTTAAACTGCCGGAGCATCTAACAATCTAGTAATTGCTAACTAGGTCAACCCCTAGATCAGAGCCTCGCCTCCGATTCCACCAGATGACCCTTCACAAAGATTAGCGCTTCTCGCAGAATGCGCAGTAGCAGTAACAGTGCGTGTACTAGAACTAGAACGGACTAATTCCGAGCGCTGTGATCTTATCAGAATGATAATATCGCCGGCCGTTTACCTCCACCTCCCTTCAGTGAATATGCGTGAGTAATATCTCCGTGAGTGCTGAGAAGTTCGAATGCCTCAGCCCTCATTATATAGGGGTGGACGATTCCAAATCTGACTTGTTCAGCAAGTCCAACCGCCTATGATCTTTAGGAAATCTTTCCTAAATCCTTGCGCATCTCTCATGTAGATAATCTTCAATATATCTTCAACTTCATTTAAGAAACTTCTTTGATTATCTTCTTCGCTAAGTAATCTTCAAGCGCAAGTATTCTCTAAAATCTCTCAACCAAATTTTAGATACGCATTCAAATATTTGCGTCAACCGGCTCCAAGATCTGCATCATATCTTTGTTAAGCAGCAACACCTTTGGTGCTAAACGTGCCATCTGAACTACCCTTTTGGTGCTAAATGTGCCATCTGAACTACCCAACCAAGTCAGCTCATCCGGCATGTTAGAAATTGCAATGCTTTATAAAGCTTCCTTGCCTGAATCTGGCAACATGGAACGCATCTCCGCACGGTCATCTTGGTTACCAATGATGTCCTTGATCAATATCCACTTCAAGTGCACTGGCGGGACAATATTGAACACCCAACAGACGTCGAAAGTGGAGACAATACCTTGCCAAATTTTCCACTCAGCCTGTCTACGGAGGACGGGAATATGCTTGCAAATGGTGTTCCACATGTGTGTCCCTGGCTGGCAATCTTTGTAGTTTGATCTCATGTATCACCCCAAAGGGTGGGCACGCCTATGCAGCGCCATGCAAGCTTGAACTGCAGCGCCGTTTAAATAGTATTTATGTGCGTGATGCCTAGGCCACTTGCATTTTTAGGCGTACAGACTTCCTGCCATGCAATCCAATGACGCCGGTTTGCATCATTTTGACCCCCACAGGAAGCTGACGCGAAGGCCAGAGATGCGAGATCCAGGACTGTAACTGGCGTGGGGAGAGCTGCTAGAACCTGAATCATCAACGCGTTCAGAACGACCTCTATAATAGTGGCTCTACCTCCCATAAAGAGTAGGTTTCTGATCCACCTCTCAGTGGGTTTGCGAACTTTGGCTTCAAGGGCACTAAAATGCTCAATTTCACTCTGCCAGGAAATAAAGGGGCGCCTAAGTATTATCTTGTATGGAACGTGCCTTCGGCGGAATGAGTTAATTCTAACAGAACTGTTGAGACCCAAAAGGTAAGCTACTGAAATATGTATCTCGTCCTGACATTGAACTTATGTCTGGCCTCTCACATTCCAATTATATTTTCTAGTGGTTGAATTCTTTCCTTGCATAAAAAAAAAATCAAAGGTTCAACCTCCACCCACCACACTTTTTTTCCACAATCTGTGTGGGCTTTTTCACCTATCGTATGCACTTCTTCCTCGTCGTTTGTGGATGCTTTCTTAGATGTTTTCATCTTTCTCTTTCTCTTCCTTTGAGGACGTTTGCAGGATCGTTAAGATCTATATCACTTCACGGGGTGCGGCGTAGGTGTTGCTAAGGTCCTTACTCCTTTCTTATGCGGAGACGTTACTTCATGGGTTCAAGTTAAAAGATGTCAGATGGTCTGTGATTCAACGAATTATTCAAATTTAAATATTTCCTTGAAGTGCTCATGTAGTATTTATGAAATGTATTTGTGAAGTACTTGATATATTTGATGTAAATCCACGATAAAAATGAAATGTCAAATGGAAGTCTCCCTTTTACAAATTAAGTTTCATCATTTTATTGTTTAGCTTGATAATTTACTTTTGTATTCCAAAATTGTAAAAGATTCGTTTTGGGAATTATGAGATGGGATGAGATTATTTGAATACTATAATTATAATAGGAAGTTTCAAATTTCAAAACGTATATAAATAGCACAATCATGACCAATTTAAAATAGTGGTCTAGTGATGGACCATAATTGTATGAATCATAAACACAGTTAAACCCACCAAATTAGACTCTTTGTCTATTTAACTTTTGCTTGTTAGTTCCGAAATTTATCTACAGGGTATTTTGAAGTCTAGAGAGAATACAGGCTAAGGAGGAGTTTTAAAGCTGAAAATGAATTACGAGTCATTCCAGGTCACGACCAATTTCTGACTTTCAAGAACAGGACGTGGAATCACTCAAAACAAGTCCAACCGAAGGGCAACCAGAGTCAGTCCGAAGCTGAAAGGACCGATGGCTTTTTGGGATGAGACTCACAAAACTCTAACTCACTCTCCTTCCTCCATGTGGCCGGCGGCTAAAGCCACAAGCCACTCCTTCTCCTCCATGTGGCCGGCGGCTAAAGCCACAAGCCACTCCTTCTCCTCCATGTGGCCGGCGGCTAAGGGAGAGGTGACATCACCCGATGGCTTTGAGCTTCTCCTCCCATCTTGTGACATGTTGTGGCTTCTCCTCCACATCCATCTCCTCTTCATGGCCTATAAATAGAGCCCTCTATTGCCTTTGTAAATCATCCCACAATCTCATCTCATTCCAACATCACAAGTCCTCAAGTGACTTATCTCTCTAGCTTTTGTGGGCACAATCATGTAAACACTTTCCTTTGGAATCGAAGTTGGATCTTGAGCACTCTTATCAGTTTTTGTAAGTACTCTTTTCTTTACTTTACTGTCTTTCAAAGTACTTTACTTTCCTGTCTTTACTTTCGAAAACTTTACTTTCTGTCTTTCAAAACCTTTACTTTTCCAAGTACTTAGCTATGGTATCCACCTCTATGGATATTCGTAGCTAAACCCTTCATTCGGTTGAAGGGGTGTACTTGTACCATACAATGTTTTAGACCCTACTCTTAGTGCCTCTATGTGTTCAAAACTTGTTCTATGTGCCACATATTAGGTTAGAACTTCCAAGGTTGAGTGGATGCTTGAAATGGTAAAACTCTTCCGTGGGGTTCCTGAACATACTCGGGTAAGTGGATGCTTGAAATGACAAAACTTATCTGAGGAGTTCGACCTCTTTAAAACACCATTTGGATTGATCGGAAATGATTGATCAAATGGATGCACATAGGCTAGTATACCTTGAAATGGGGTGCTAGTCTAAATAGAACAAAGTGCTCTATGACCTTGAAATGGGCTAGACAGTGTGGCAAGTCGAGTGCTTGAATGGCCTTGATAAACTTTTGAACACATAGTATGATCATTAGAGGTCAATGATAAACAGACTATGATACAAGGCCCCTAAAACCAAATACTTTCCTTTAATTGTAATATCAACTGTTACTTTACTTTCAGTACCATATCAACTGTTTATTTTCTGTCAAGACTCGCACTTTACTTTTTAGTACTAAAACCAAAACCAACCCCCAACTGCTTAATTTAATTCCCCCCTTTTTCGAAAGAACAACTATTCACCTGACTCCCTTGGGTTCGACCCGTACTTACCATTGACTACCCAAAAATAGTTAAGTCGCGAGTATCGGAGATATAAATTTGTTTTTGCACAGAGAACATCGCACCTTAACGACAGTGCGGTGGGCTCCGTCATCTAGCTGTCACACTCTTGGTCGAATGACCAAGAGGTCGACGGTTCGAACTCCCTCGGATGCACCGGCATGAGTTTGGGACTTGTTCATTCCTTGCTTATAATAGTGAAATTAATTTTTTTTTAAATGACCAATTTAAAATATCATAACTTTTATTTTATTATAATGATTATTTGTAATCAACAAACACTCAATGTTGTATCAAATATTTGAAACTGGTCAGTTTTTTGGATCCATCCAATTTGACCCAAACAACAGCCTCACATTTCTCAAGCTTATTTATACGGTCATGATGCGCACTGAAAAGCAACTTGTAATTGGTTCCCGACACAATTTGGTAATACGCCTTGAACACCTTCGAGAACGGCAGTTGAAACTTGAAAGCACCAGTTGATGCAAGTTGGGGAAGGTGAGAGTAGGATTAGGGAAAATGAACGGGAAGGGAAGGGAAGTAGAAGATGAGAGAAGAAGAGAGTTTGGCAAATTCAACTTGTTTATTACTGATTGCATTCTTGCAATATATATGTGCATTCTTGGCTTTTGGACAGTGTATTCTGAACGAAAAAGTCATTCTAAGATGATCTTAAGAAGGATGCTAAGCCATATTCTGCCCGGAACATGGTCGAAATCCCAAAACGGCCGGTAATGCCCTAGTTTGGCCTTGAGCGGGCTTGAGTTCTCGGTATTGCGTTCTCAGCTTTTTGGCGATGGTTCTAGCATTTTGAAGTGATTTTAAGATGAATGCTCGAGCTAGATTAGCAAGGGCCCGACCGGAATTATGATTGGCCCTAGAATGGCCTAGAACTCAGTTGGTTGGCCTCGGACGGACCCGGATTTTGGACCATGCGTTCTTGGCCTTTTGATTGCGGTTTTGGAACGACAATGAAATTTGAAGTCGAGTGCCCGAAGTGGTTAGAAATAATGTCCCCTGTTCAAGCTTGTGTCCAGGGTACTGTTGCGACAGACCTGAGACTCTTTGCACAACAGTTCAGCGTACAAAGATTGAACTCTTATCACAACAGTTTTAGCAAACAGATAAAAACAGTAGAGACTCACAGACTGATAACCCAGTTCGGCTCCGCCTACTCTGAGGGGTTTCCCACACCCGAAAAAGGGACAGCAAATCTTTATTACGAGTATAGGAATTCCACAGGGACTTACACTTACACCTTGTAATAGCATATCCTTAATACTCCGTCTCTCAGATTTGCAACCGAGGTTCACCACAATTCCCCTCGATCCCCTTCGTTCAGAACCTCCAGTCTGAACGTTCTCGTCCTTCTCCACAAGCTCGGATGCTTTCTCTCGAAAGCTTGTTCACCTTTGCTGTGTGCGGCAGTTGATACGCTTCAGGCAGTCTATGTTGCACTTGAACAGACTGCACTTGCACCGGTGTATTCTCAATGAGAAAACACAGCCGGTCGTCACTTTCTTCTTCTCCAATCAGCAGGATATGCTCGTGTGTAATTGATCTTTGGAAGCGATAAGAATTAGGGTTGCTCTTGCAATGTATTTATATGCTTTGAGCGAAACCCTAATTCGCCCAAGATAATCCCATCAAATATTTAGGAAATATTCCTAGATATTTGACGAATATCTTTTGAATCGGTTGGAAGATAATCCGAAGTCTTCTTGCCCAAGTAAGATTTGCCGCCTTGATGTAAATATTCATTCGAATATCTATTGCTCGAATAAGTCGCTGGCCGTCATTATATTGACGAGATCTTCGTAGTCCAATATCTTCCGGGAACTATCCTTGCGTTTTATCCACGCTGTGTACGAGTGTTAGGATATGTTCGAACTCCCCCTGAACACCTCCTCGAACTGTCTAAGCTACATTTTGCCAAACACATGCCCACTTACGGGAACATCAATCTCACCCTTGGCATTTTGGCAAAACCAAATCATCTAGATAACTACTACTAGCTAACTATCTAGACTTAGACATCTTGAGGGAGCATAAAATTTGTCCTCTCAAAATTACTCCCCCTTTTTGCCATAAACTGGCAAGGGGTCCAACTAGTTCGAACAGTCAAGTAAAATAAATTGTGGCAGAACAAGCACATATGAGCAGAATGTTTGAAAAAGTTCAGAGAGTTTAGTGTTTCAATGGACCTTTAATCGGAAGCTTCTTCAATGGAGTCTTCTTCAGAGGCGGTAGCTTCTGATTCATCATCACTGGGATAGCTGAGTGCTCGAGCAAGCCTGTTGATCCGGCGGCGCTGTTCCTTGTCCGCATCAATGATAGCCTGTAGATCCCTCAGAAGTTTGCTCCTTTCATCCATGCCCATTCTAGCTCCCCCTCGACTGGATTCCCCAAATTCTTTACCTGGTTTGCTCCCCCCTTTAAAATCATTCACATGCCGCCCTTTGTATAACTTGTGGTCCACTGTGAATTTGCTGGGAGCTTTAGTAAGGAGATCAGACGGGGTTTTCAAATCAGGGGCTTGATGAATAATCAGCTCATAAATCAGGGATGGAAAGCAGATCTGGTGCAGAGTTCTCATCGATGTGGCGTGTTCAGCAATCTGTTTGAACATTATTCTGCCCAGGTTGAACTTCCGCTTGCTGCCTATCTGATAAATCAGCCGGGCCATGTCCTTGTTGACAGTAGAGCGATGAGTAGATGGCCTCCAGTTGAACACCACAATGAAGAACAGCATTGAATAGAAAGTAGACAGATCTGCTGTATGCACAACTGACTCAGGCCTCCGCTGAACAGAGCCCGCAGTGATGGTGCTCACTATCTTCTCAAAGCTGGATTCTTCTTCATCAACTGTTGGGTCGTCCATGGAGAAATATACATTGATCAGTTCTGGATCAATCTTGATCCTTCTTCCTCTCACATAGAAGACCCCATACTCAGCCTCTCCAATGACCCCAAACTTGGGAGGCAAGTTTGCCATGGCCTCACGCACCAGCTGTTCGTTGAACGGTTTGCATCTGTCCAACGTCCAGAATAGATCCGACTCTTTAAGAACCTTAATCACTTCTTCCCCTTTGTAACTCGTTGCATCCAGCAGCCTCTCCGGTATGATTTTCCTTTTCAGCACACAGTCCCATTTCAACGCAGATTCTTTATTCACGAACCACACTCCCTTCTTTACCTTACTGACAACACTGCCTTGTCGCGAGGCAATGTGCACAAATAAATTTATATTCCGCTACTCGTGACCTTACTACTGGGTAGCAAGTGGTAAGTAGGGGTCGAATCCAAGGGAATTAGGGGGATAAGTTATTCTTTGAGGGAATCGTACAGCGAGGGAGCGTGTTTTAAGGTTGATTGGGGTTTTAGCGGTTATAACTAACTGACCTTTTTTTGGTTGTTTTGGTTTTTAGTGCGGAAAGTAAATTACAGAAAAATAAATACTGAAAAATAAAAAGAAAGACTTACAGTGGGTGATGCGTGATTTGCGAGTCCTCCGGATGGTGAGTGCAGTTGATTAAGGCAGTTATACTAGGAAAGTAAATACAAGGGGGTTTTGTAATTTAAGGAAAGCATTCGGTTTCGGGGGCCTTGTATCATAACCTGTTTATCATTGACCTTTAGTGATCCTTCTAAGTATTCAAACGTGTATCAAGGCCATTCCAAGCACTCGATTTGCACACACTGTCTAGCCCATTCCAAGGTCGTAGAGCACTTGTTCTACTTAGACTAATACCCCATTCCAAGGTATATTAGCCTGTGTGCATCCATTTGACCAGTCATTCCCGACCAACCAAATGGTGTTTTAGAAAGGTCAAACTCCTCAGATAAGCTTTGCCATTCCAAGCATCCACTTATCCGAGTATGTTTACGAACCCCACGGAAGAGCTTTGCCATTCCAAGCATCCACTCAACCTTGGAAGTTCTAACTTAATATATGACACATAGAACAAGTTTTGAATACAAAGAAGAGGCACTAAAATATGGCCTAAAACATTTTATAATACAAGTACACCCCTTCAACCGAATGAAGAGTTTAGCTACGAATATCCATTGAGGTGGATACCATAGCTAAGTACTTACAGTTTTTGAAAGACAGTAAGTAAGGGAAAGGGGTGAGTACTTCAAGAACCGACAAGAGTACTCGAGAATAAAGAAAAGCTTGAGTACTCAAGAACCGACAGGAGTACTCAAGACCGAACTATAATACTCAAGAACCAACAGGAGTATTTGATGAGCCGTATTTATACGACTCATCGAGTCATCAAATCCCACCAATTCCAGCACTTTATTATGCGAACAGTTACTTTTTAGAGTTGTTTTGCATTTCAGGTGATTTGGAAGCTCTAGGAGGAATCGCGCTTAAAAGACGGCATTTCATGCCCAAAACATCGCAATTGAAGATCAAGGCCAGAGGAGCGTCGTCAACAGTGTTTTTCGGCTCGCGAACAGTAACTCCGGCGGTGAACAGTAATTCCGGCGGTGAACAGCAACTCCGCGATGAACAGTAACTCCGGCAGTGAACAGTGATTTCGGGAAATTTCCCAATTTCATCCTAGGCGGTTTAGAAGCTCCTGGAAGGTTCTGGAAGTCCCTGGAAGGTTCTGGAAGTCACTGGAAGAGTCTGGAAGACTTGCACAAGAAGTTAACTTAGAGATCAAGCAAAGTCGGATTTGGAAACTTTTCCTAATTTGTCTTTTGGGCCACCAATTTGACCTAGTCCAAGAGGGAATTTCGTGCCCTACTCCACCCTATAAATAGAGGAGCTCATAAGCCTTTCAAATCATCCCACAACGTGGAGAGCTCCTCTCTCCACAAATTTCCTCCCTCTCGGCCGAAACCCTAACTTTGCTCCACCTCTTCCTCCACCGTTGCTCAGCCCTAGCGCCACCGTGCACTGCCCTTGCTCAGCCATTACTCAGACCTCACGGCCCGATCTTCAGTCTTCCTCGGTTTTAGTGAAGTTCCTTCGTTCTTTTAATTATTGCATTATTTCCCATGACAATGTGTAACTAAACCGATTATTCGGGTTAGGGTTGAATAATTGTGACGATGTTTTGAGATTCTGTTCTTCATTATTGCATTCTATTTAGTTCTTGTGCAAATTATCAGTTTGAATTATTAGGTTAATGGGAGATCCGAGAGGGTACAACTTAACCTAGTAATACTTACTATCTATTCACTGCTTATTTGATACCGACCCAGTTAGAATAAGTAGTTGCACTAAACATAATATAACCAGACCAGGAGTATTAGGTTTGCTAGAATTAAACGGTTATAACCAGACTAGGAGTAACCCTAAGAAAGCAAGAATAAATCTTTAGAAATCAAGGATAAACAAAGTCACAATTGAATAAAACCCTAACCTGAATATCTTCTCTGATTGATAAAACCCCAGCAATTTTCGTGCTTTACTTTTGGTTTACTAACCTTTACTCTCATTCCAGTTTCTTTTTTTTTCTCTCCATTACAGAACAAAGTAGTAGCTATCTAGCTCCCTTGGGTTCGACCCTTGCTTACCGCTGTTCTAATCCACAGTTCGAAGTGAGGAAAATATAAATTGTTTTTGCACAGGTACGACGACACCCTGTTCAAAATGGCGCCGTTGCCGGGGAGCTAAGCACGGTGAAATCTTGTTCTTCTCTCAAATTTTCGTTCACTTTCTGTTTGCTTATTTCGAAAGCTGCTTATTTCGGTGATTCCCCATTCAACTGTTCGATCTTTCTTTTCAATTCTTTTCGATTTCCAATTTCTAGCTCTCAGAGGGTTTTGTCACCAAGACTTACGAGTCTAAGGATTTTGGGTTTTAAGTGGGACCGCTGTGACCCCTCCAATCTCCTGGGGACCCTTTGTTGCTAGTCTGTCTTTGCTATTTCGGTGTTTGCTATTTCGGTGCTTGCTATTCTTGCGCCATGTCTCACGCAGGTAGTGGAGTTGCTGAAAACGTCCCATATGAAGATGACAACTTCAGTGACCAAGAAGAAGGCCAGTTCGAACTACCCCTTGGAAACCCCCCAGCAGTCAACAACAACAACAATAAAGTCGTAGAACAAGTAATCTATGATAATCCGGAGCAGCTATTCCGTGATCAGAGAAGGGCACAAAGAGATGCAGCTAGACAAAATCAGAACCAAGGGGCAGCTGCAGTACTACAAGGAGGACCGATCCAAGGACAGGCCCGAGCCCGACAGCAACAAAACCAACAACAGCCCCCAGCACGACAACAGGTTGCAGCTAGACAACCAGCCCGACAGCAGGTTCCGGGCAAACAAGTAGTCCAGCAGAGAGTTCAGGCCAGACCTCAGATTCAAGGCCGACAGCAGAACCCGATGCAACCTCACGATCAGCCGCCCCCCGGGAGACTGAGACAGCCGGTATACGAAGAGGAAGCCTACTATCACAATGAGGAGCCATCTATGGGAGAGCTCTCGGTCCCAGACTTCAAAGATCAGACATGGCCAATCTATGAAGGACCAGAACTCGAAGAAATCGCAATCAGCACCTCAATCGTCCATCACCTTCCCAAATTCGCAGGATCGAAGGGAGAATCAGCTACAGGGCATCTGAAGCGTTACCATGGCAGTTGCCATAATTATAGGCCCTACAGAGCTTCAGTGGATGACTTCAAACTCAAAGCATTCTACTTCTCACTCACTGACTCCGCCACAGACTGGTTCCTATCCTTACCCACAGACAGCATTTATACATGGGAAGAGATGCAGCGCCAGTTCCTCTCAAAATACTACCCAGCTGGACGAGCCATGAAGGTCCGTAGACATTTGCAAGAGCTCAAGCAAGGACCCAATGAGACCCTATCCGAGTACGTAGAGAAGTTCCTTGCCTTGGAGAAAAGCTGTTGCAACCTTGAGCTTCCAGAGAAGTTACTGGTGGAATACTTGCTAGATGGAATTTGCAGACTAGACAGAAAGCTCCTAGATGCCTCAGCTGGAGGCAACCTGATGAACCTCAGCCCTGCCAAAGTCAAACAGATGATCATATCAGTGGCAGAAAGTGAGCGGTTCCAGGATGAAGCTACAAAGGAGGATGACTATGCCCGAACTCGGAATGTATCACGAGTTGAGCCCTCAATCATTGCTATGGCCGCAGAAATGAAGGAGATGAGGGAGCTAATGAAGCATGTCGTCCGAAGGCAACCAATCCAGATCAGACCATGCGAGCTCTGTGCAGCTACAGACCATAAGACAGACGAGTGCCCTAATATAGTGGAAGATGACCAAGCTGAGATCAATGCAGTGGGCAACTATCAAAATTATGGCAATCAGCCAGGGCCAGTCAGACAGTTTAATGCAGCAGCGCCCAACCAAGGAGCCACTGGACAGTCCTGGAGGAACAACAACCAGCAGAATCAGGCCCAGCCAGCACGTCAATATGCACCTCAGCAGACTCAGCAGCCCTACAGACATCCTAATCACCAGTATCAGCAGAATGCACCAGGCCAGTATCAGCAGAGAGGGCCGAACAACAATCAGTCAGGCCCGAGCAACCACGGCAAACCCATAGAAAAAGTAGTAGAAGAGCTGGCAGCCTCGACCAAGAGTGACATTGAAGACATAAAGAAACAGATATCCCAGCTCACTGCAACAGTCACAGGCCTCGCAGCCACTCTGAATGCAGGACGACTTCCCTCACAGACAGTTGAGAACCCGAGAGGAAACGTCAGCCTGGTAGAGGTGATAAATGTGGATGCAGCATTCGAGGAGACCACCAAACCAACAAAGGAAGAACCGGCCCTTACAACCTAGGACGCCGACATTCACGGTTTCTCTTATGCTATGCAGGTAGTTGCTCCAGAAAGCCAGATGACTGAGAAAGCTGAACCAGAGCTGAGAATGGTGGTCAGGCCTACACAAAACGACCAAATGACGATGCACTCGCCCACTGCGAGCCAGGAGACACCTTCTGGAAAGAGTAAGGACCCAGGGGCCTTCACGGTTACCTGTGGTATCGGTAAGACCCAAATACCTCACTGTTTAATTGATTTGGGTGCCGCTATCAATGTTATGCCTTATTCTTTGTATTGCTCGCTTGGTCTTGGCCCACTGAAACCGCCTAGGCTATCTATAGAATTAGGGGATAAGTCTTGTGTACGCCCTACTGGATTGCTTGAAGATCTAACCCTCCGAGTAGGAGATATTACTGTGCCTGCAGATTTCTATGTCTTGCAGATGGAAAAATCCAGGAAAGGCGAACCACCAGGGCTGATTTTGGGACGACCATTCCTCCACACCACCCAGACCAGGATTGACATGGGCATAGGCTTACTGTCATTATCATTCGGTGGTAAGGAAGCTGATTTTTATGTCTATGAGGATGCAAACCGTCCATGCGCAAGGAAACCGCCAGACATTGTGCACACATTAGAGTATGACACCCTAGTTCCAGACCCACCAGAGCAGGCTATACAGACTACCAGGCCAGCAGCTATGGCCAAGACACACTCACCTTCTCGGGGATATGTGAAGAAGAAACCTCCTGATTATTGGAGAGCAGAACCGAGTGAACAGCTAGAGGAGCATGTTGGACGGACCAAAGGAGTTGCTGAGCAGAAGTATGACCTCACACGCCCATGGGACCCTAACTTGTGATCCCTACAGAGGGACAGAGGCGAACGTATCAGAGATGTTAGCAACAGACTGTATCTAGCATGAGTAGTTCACACCTCGAATAAGTTGCGTCGAGAAACATGAGCGTTTAAAGATTCTGTCACAAAGACTTACGAGTCTAAGGAGGTTGGGTTTTAAGCGAGACCGCTGTGACTCCTCCAACCTCCTGGGAATCTTTTATTCGTCTTAATGTCATTGACACAGACCTTTCGGTGTGCAACAAACTCACGCTGCGATACAAGCTCCAATGGTGCTCTTCGAGGACTCACAGGAGAATTATCAGCCATCTCTCATTGTCACGCACGCACGAGGGAAGTGCTTGTCCTTACTCTATTCTTATTTCCCTTTGTTTTATTGCATGCATTGTGTATCTTGACTTGAGTCGTGCCGTGAGGACACGGCTCATTTCAAAAGTGTGGGGTGGGAGAGTCAGTCCTTGAGTCAGCACGTTTATTTACTGCACCCTGCACAGAGTCAGCACGTTTTGAGTCATTTTTAAAATTTTTGTACATGATTACTCCACTATTTCATAGACTTGCAGTATTGGATAATGATTTGGCGAAATAGATAGAGCCGATTACATGCATGTCTTTGGTGAAACTTGATTTGTGCGACTAACATGTCATCTTAAAATCCTTGCGTGCCTTTGTTAGTTGAGATAAACAGGGATGTGGAGTTGATAGCAATGCCCTAGAGAGACTTGACAGATCATTCAAAGACCGGATTCAGGGTATATGGTTATGTGGAGCTTGTGGAGGCTAGCACTTCGAGACGACATAGTACGAGTCTGCTCCGCCACTGCGGTACTTTTGCGGTTAGGCGGGATGGTGGCACACATCGTCCAATCTCTAGTCCAAGTAGCCGAGAAAATAGGCAAGCGACCCTTGCCTTGACCCGTGTCAAAAGGACGATGATGAGTGAGAGCAGGAAGGTCTCTAATTCGAGTAACCGGGAAAATAGACGAGCGACCCTTGGCTTGACTCGCGTCAAAAGGAGAAGGAACCACGGTTCGAGCAAGTCACAATCCGCACTTCAAGGCAACAAATCCACCACCATTGTGATAGTCCACACGTTTCTCATGTGAAAGCATCATTGAAATCCCAAATCAGATGACACTTTAGCTGGCCGAAAAGCACTCAACACTTTGAAGCTCGAATCAATCACGTGCAAGAAAAAGCGGCAAAGCATAACCATATAGCAGCGAGTTCGAGTCCGAGGATGAGGGTTTATGGGTCTAAAAAGGGCTATCTCCAGATACATCCAAATTAATTTGCATCTCGACCCAAAGGTAACACGTATCTTTAACCCATGTTTTCGCATAAAGATATTAGTAGCAAGCATGCATAACAGGCGAGATCTAGAGTAATCGATTCATGTCCATGTAGCACGTCTAGGATGACCGAAGCATTGTGGTGTTTACATTATTCGTTCCTCTTATGACCTAGTTCTTGTTCGGGACGAACAAGTTTAAGTGTGGGGTGGTTTGATGAGCCGTATTTATACGACTCATCGAGTCATCAAATCCCACCAATTCCAGCACTTTATTATGCGAACAGTTACTTTCTAGAGTTGTTTTGCATTTCAGGTGATTTGGAAGCTCTAGGAGGAATCGCGCTTAAAAGACGGCATTTCATGCCCAAAACATCGCAATTGAAGATCAAGGCCAGAGGAGCATCGTCAACAGTGTTTTTCGGCTCGCGAACAGTAACTCCGGCGGTGAACAGTAATTCCGGCGGTGAACAGTACTCCGCGATGAACAGTAACTCCGGCAGTGAACAGTGATTTTCGGGAAATTTCCCAATTTCATCCTAGGCGGTTTAGAAGCTCCTGGAAGGTTCTGGACGTCCCTGGAAGGTTCTGGAAGTCACTGGAAGAGTCTGGAAGACTTGCACAAGAAGTTAACTTAGAGATCAAGCAAAGTCGGATTTGGAAACTTTTCCTAATTTGTCTTTTGGGCCACCAATTTGACCTAGTCCAAGAGGGAATTTCGTGCCCTACTCCACCCTATAAATAGAGGAGCTCATAAGCCTTTCAAATCATCCCACAACGTGGAGAGCTCCTCTCTCCACAAATTTCCTCCCTATCGGCCGAAACCCTAGCTTTGCTCCACCTCTTCCTCCACCGTTGCTCAGCCCTAGCGCCACCGTGCACTGCCCTTGCTCAGCCATTACTCAGCCCTCACGGCCCGATCTTCAGTCTTCCTCGGTTTTAGTGAAGTTCCTTCGTTCTTTTAATTATTGCATTATTTCCCATGACTATGTGTAACTAAACCGATTATTCGGGTTAGGGTAATTGTGACGATGTTTTGAGATTCTGTTCTTCATTATTGCATTCTATTTAGTTCTTGTGCAAATTATCAGTTTGAATTATTAGGTTAATGGGAGATCCGAGAGGGTACAACTTAACCTAGTAATACTTACTATCTATTCACTGCTTATTTGATACTGACCCAGTTAGAATAAGTAGTTGCACTAAACCTAATATAACCAGACCAGGAGTATTAGGTTTGCTAGAATTAAACGGTTATAAACAGACCAGGAGTAACCCTAAGAAAGCAAGAATAAATCTTTAGAAATCAAGGATAAACAAAGTCACAATTGAATAAAACCCTAACCTGAATATCTTCTCTGATTGATAAAACCCCAGCAATTTTCGTGCTTTACTTTTGGTTTACTAACCTTTACTCTCATTCCAGTTTCTTTTTTTTCTCTCCATTACAGAACAAAGTAGTAGCTATCTAGCTCCCTTGGGTTCGACCCTTGCTTACCGCTGTTCTAATCCACAGTTCGAAGTGAGGAAAATATAAATTGTTTTTGCACAGGTACGACGACACCCTGTTCAGTATTATATATTGAAAACCAAACTTACAAATGCCAAACTTTCTAGAGAGAGAAGTGTATGTTTTTTGGGATTGGATTACAAATGAGTTTGGCATTGGTATTTATAGCCAAATGGGGAGAGAATGGAGGGTGGAGATGGCTTTCATCCAAGGGAGGAGAAGGGAGGAAGAAGGTTGTGGTGGAGGAGGAGACAAGTGGCAAGCTCTCATGGTGGGAGGAGAAGCCGCCGGTTGCCGGTTGGAGGAGGGGAGGAGAGGTGGCTTTGACCACCTCTTGCCAAGAGCCGCCGGTCACCATGGAGGAGAAGGGGGAAATGCCACCCATGAGTCATCTTCTTCCCCAAAGCCGCCGGTCATCAATGGATAAGAGTGAGTTTTTGTGAGTTTTGTGATGTTTTTACAAAACTATCAGTCCAATTTTGCTTCGGTCTGACTTTGTTGCTTCTCGGTTGGATTTGTTTTGAGTGATTCCATGTCAGGATCTTGAGATTTCTTCAGTCGGTGTCTGATCTTGACCTCGGAATGACTCGTAATATCTTTTCAGCGTAAAATCCTCTCCTTAGCGTGTTTTCTCTCTAGAGTCCAAAATACCCTGTAGAAATATATCGGAACTAACAAGCAAAAGTTAAATAGACAAAAGGTCTAATTTAGTGGGTTTAACTGTGTTTATGATTCGTATAATTATGGTCCATCACTTACCAACTGGGACAGTCTCAGATTCGGGGGCTGGGACTTCACATCTCCCAGCATCTTCAGAGATGGGAATTGCAGCAACGCGCTTTCTTTTCTTGGAAGAGCCAGCTCCCCCTGCACCACTGCTGACTTTTCCTTCCCCTTCGTTGTCCTCTTGAGGTTGACAAGGGGAACACTGTCTTGGTCATCTTCTGAAAGGGTAACACCTTCTGCTGCTGATATAGGGGCATCCTTACGAATGGATGGTTCATCTTCCTCCAAATGATCCCTACGACGATCACCTTGAACTGTCATTGTTTCTTCACTCATTACCTTCTCTGGAACTACTCCAGTCTTGATGTTAGTCGGAGCACTCTGTTCCTCTGTTGGAGCACTTGAGATCTTTTCAGTACCAGACTCTTCTGCTTCAACAGCCAAGTTACGCAGACCTTCCTCTGGAGCTGGTGCTGTTTGAGCGTCAGTCTGAACAGAGGGTTCCACTGTTGAACCGCTTACAGCTTTCTCTGCAGTTCTTCCAGTCTCAACACCAGACTAAACACTTGGTTCCATGGGTGGAACACTTGAAGCTTTGTCTGCCTCAGATTCTTTTGCCCCTACAGCCTGATCATCCTGAGCTTCTTCCTGACTCTTTTCCTTTTCCAGGTCTTCCATGACATCATCAATGTCCTTGTACAAATTCTCTAACTCCTCATCACTTTCTGCTGGGTTTGATTCTTTCAACACATCAGTCTTCCCTGATGGATTAATTTCTTCTGTCATAGCCTCGGCATCCAAACTGGACCCTTCTACAGTTATTACTCCTTGGTTCTCAGAAGGATCAACATCACTCATCACCACATTCCTCTTCCCCGAGGACTCGATGAACTTCTCTGTTTCTTCATCGGACATTGCAATCTTCCTTCCTCGAGTGGCATAGATCTGGGCTAGATATTTACTGGGAGAGTCACTGGCCCGCTTCACCTTATTCCTGCGACCAGCCTTCGGAGGAATGTATCCTGTGGCGAAGATCTTTTCTCTCCACGTTCCTGAGCCTCCAGCCCCCTTGCTGGGTTCCTCTTCCACAGTCTGGATGGACTTCTTTTTAACAACTGCACTAACGACTTTGTCAACCGCCATAGCCCTACCACTCTCAAAATTTCTATCATCTTCACCACCAAGCATCGCCCTACTTGTTTGAACACCAACAGCTTTAACACCACTAACATCCTTACCACCATTACCTCCAATTACAGCCCTACTGGCTTCATCACCGTCAATCCATTGAACACCCTTCTCAACCTCCACTCTTACTTCTTCATTCAGCACAGATTTTTCAATAATGAGGGTATTCGCAGAATCAGAAGGAATAGTGGGGTTTACCTTAGATTGCAGACGAACTTGTGGAGCTGAATCCACAGTGGCCGGCTGACAAATTTCAGCGGTAACTCGTTCAGCAGGCTTCTCTTTGGCCAAAGATTCGGTAACGGAGTGTAAAGCCGACGCCTTTTTCATCTTCGCAGCTTTTGATTTCGGAATCTTTGATTTCGCCGCCAACGCCTTTGAGGTCTGCATGCTCTCTTTGCTTTTCTCCGCAGATTTAGCACTGGATTTTGCTGACTTCCTTGTGTTCACCATTGTCGGTTGAGGAAGGAGCAGTTGAGAGGAGAGTTCCGTTCTAGGGTTTTCGAGAGAGAGAAGACGATACTCAGGGAATGAATTTGATTTCAAAAATCAAACTTTTCTATATGACTCTTCAGCTTTCAAAAACCGTCAACCAAAAAAAAATCTTCAAGGATATTTAAAAAAAATATTTTCCAAGTTGTCGAGACTTCTGTTCCAGCTCTCTTTATTAGGTGGTCAGTCCAACTGTTCAGCTGGAGATTCGACTATGACTGACCACCGTCGGATGCTTTCAGTGGTTGACACCACATAGACCCCCTGGGGATCTGGGTGTTCCACTCCGTGACCTGCCATATGGTTTGACAAAGGTATGCTGCCTCAGAGTTACCATCTTTCGTGAGCATTCATATTTTCTTGTACGGCTCCAGGCACATTTCTGTGGGCAGTGTACGAACTCTTGTCGCAACTGTACCACTGTCTGATTCAACAGCTTCCTGGGACACCCGGCAACATTGATTTGTGCACATCGACAATCAGATCTTGTGAGCAAGGTCTTATCCACTCCCCCTCACAGAAAACTAGGTTGAACGTTTGCACATGGGAGAGCAACCGGTTGCTGGCCATGGTTCTCATTGTTCATTGACTCCGTCAGACCCATCCTAATAGTATAGCAGTTGTTGGCATCCCTTTTTCCTTTCATCAGTGTATCGCCATTCTGGTCTAGTACAAGACACGAGTAGCTGGAGAATGACACATAGTGTCCATCGTCGCATAGTTGACTGATGCTGATAAGATTCCTTGTCAGTCCCTTAACAAGGAGGGTGTTCTTGTGTGCAGGGAGATCCGGAACCATCAATGTCCCACAGCCGATCACCTGACCCTTTTCACCATCCCCGAAGGTGACAAACCACATATGCTCAACAGGTCTAATATGGGTAAGATATTGAGAGTTACCTGTCATGTGTGCGGAGCATCCGCTGTCGAAGTGCCAACTATCTTGCGATGAGTAGTTTGAGGTGTAACAGGCCACTATGCAGACGGTTCGGTCTTCCTTTTGAACCCAGACTTGTTTCTGTTGCGGAATGGTTTGTTGATGGAAAGCACGTCTTTCGGCTAGAAACAGACGACACTTTAGTTTGATGTGACCCATCTGATTGCAATACCAGCAAGTGTGCCATTCTTTCCTTTGTGCTGAATGAGAGCCGAAGTGCACTGTACCAGTCCTTCTTTGACCGCTATTGGGTTGTTCTGGGTGCAAGTCTATTTTCTGTCTGGGGTGCTGTCTCACCTTCAGTTCTGACTTCTGTTCCGACACCGGTCTTGTTTTAACAAACCTCGTACCTTTTGAGTTGCCTTCTCCTGTGAACCCCAATCCTCTATGTCCGGACTCCATTCTCTGAGATCTAAGAATATCATTTAAGTTTTTAGTGCCAGAGTTAAGCATTCTTACCGACTGTTTGAGGTGATTGAGTTCCTCCTTAGTGTCAGAGTGTTCCATCTTCTCAGATTCTAGCTGAAGTTCCAGCTGTTCTACCTTCCTTAGTTGGAACATTTCTTTGCGCTGTAGATCAATGATGGTTTTTCTCAGGCCCGCCATGCCTACAGGATGAGTGTCCCGATCCTTCTCTATTTTGACTTTTAGAGAGGAGACAGTGCCCAGGAGTTCCGTTTTCTGAACAAGAAGATCCAGCCTTTCCTGTTTTATCTCAGCTAGTTGAGAAGTCAGTGAGTTAATTGTACCTTCCAGTTCTGCCTTTAGTGTCAGCAGTATCTCGACCTCCTGCCATACCTTGTCCTTTTCCATAGTGACGCTTGCCACTGTGTCATTTAGCTTCTTGTTTATCTTGATCAAAAGCAGCCACTTCTCATATAGATCTTTATATGTCTGAGCCAGAGAGTCCTGCGTGAGTTCTTCATTGTCACTGTCCGAGGGGTCTTCACCTGGGAGTTCCAGCTGAGGTGGTACAGTTTCACTTGTGCTGCTGCATTCATCCAGAGTTGTGACAAAGGCCACAAAGTTTGTGGTTTCACCTTTTTCTTCGTCTGACTCACTGTCGCTGAAGCTCGCCACCATCGCCTTCTTCTTCATGAGAGTGTTTGCACACTGTGAAGCAATGTGGCCGAAACCCTTGCATTCATGACACTGAATCTCTTCTTTTCCTTTGTCAGACAAGTCGTGCCTCGAATCAGTAGACCTTGGCCTGCTGGATTTCTAGTTTCGGTAACCAGTTGACGAAGACTGACCTTGTTCTGGGCCACGTCTGTTGATTTTCTGCACCATTCTTCCAAAGTTCTGTGCCGTCATGGCCAGTTGCTCAGTGGTGCACCCAGAATCCAGTTTGTCTTCCGTTATATCTGCTTTAAGAGCGATTCCCTTCTCTTCTCCGGTTTGGAAGTCATGATTGATCTCGTAAGTTCTGAGAGAACCCATTAGCTCGTCTAGCTTCAGTGTGGTGATATCATGCATTTCCTCAATGGCCGTGACTTTCATGGCAAATCTCGGAGGAAGAGACCTTAGGACCTTACTGGCCAATCTTTCTTCATCGATGAGTTTCCCTAGTGCAGATGCCTCGTTGGACAGTTCCAGGACTCTGGTGTTGTACTCAGTGATGGTTTCACTCTCCTTCATCTTCATCTCTTCGAACCTGGTTGTGACAGCTTTCATGCGGGAGTTGCGAACTTTGTCTGTTCCTTCAAAAGCTGTTTGGATGATATCCCATGCTTCCTTGGCCACTTCACAGTTGATGATTAGCTTCATGACGTTTTCATCTACTGCCGAGAAAATTGCGTTCATTTCCTTTGAGTTGCCCATGGAAGCTTTGTCCTCCTCTTCTGTCCACAGAGCTTATGGTTTGGCGATCGGTTCTCCAGTGAGATTGTTCATTATGGGTTCCGTCCACCCTTTCAGAACAGCCTTCCATGCCTTTTCGTCTAGCGATTTCAGAAAAGATCTCATCATAGGCTTCCATGTGGCATAGTTCGATCCTTCGAGCAGCGGGGGTCTGGTTATGCTTTGTCCTTCCTTCAGAGTCATCTTGAACAGTTCAGGATCCCACTCAGTGTGTCGAGTGTTCGGCTCTGATACCAATTGAAATTATGTCCCCTGTTCAAGCTTGTGTCCAGGGTACTGTTGCGACAGACCTCGGACTCTTTGCACAACAGTTCAGCGTACAGAGATTGAACTCTTATCACAACAGTTTTAGCAAATAGATAAAAATAGTAGAGACTCATAGACTGATAACCCAGTTCGGCTCCGCCTACTCTGGGGGGTTTCTCACACCCGAAAAAGGGACAGCAAATCTTTATTACGAGTATAGGAATTCCACAGGGACTTACACTTACACCTTGTAATAGCCTATCCTTAATACTCCGTCTCTCAGATTTGCAATCGAGGTTCAACGCAATTCCCCTCGATCCCCTTCGTTCAGAACCTCCAGTCTGAACGTTCTCGACCTTCTCCAGAAGCTCGGATGCTTTCTCTCAAAAGCTTGTTGACCTTTGTTGTGTGCGGCAGTTGATACGCTTCAGGCAGTCTTTGTTGCACTTGAACAGACTGCACTTGCACCGGTGTATTCTCAATGAGAAAACACAGCCGGTCGTCGCTTTCTTCTTCTCCAATCAGCAGGATATGCTCGTGTGTAATTGATCTTTGGAAGCGATAAGAATTAGGGTTGCTCTTGGAATGTATTTATATGCTTCGAGCGAAACCCTAATTCGCCCAAGATAATCCCATCAAATATTTAGGAAATATTCCTAGATATTTGATGAATATCTTTTGAATCGGTTGGAAGATAATCCAAAGTCTTCTTGCCCAAGTAAGCTTTGCCGCCTTGATGTAAATATTCATTCGAATATCTATTGCTCGAATAAGTCACTGGCCGTCATTATATTGACGAGATCTTCGTAGTCCAATATCTTCCGGGAACTATCCTTGCGTTTTATCCACGCTGTGTACGAGTGTTAGGATATGTTCGAACTCCCCCTGAACACCTCCTCGAACTGTCTAAGCTACGTTTTGCCAAACACATGCCACTTACGGGAACATCAGTTTTGCTGAAACCTGGCCGGAATCATAAAATGCCCCATGTTCTCTTTGTCGGGCATGGGCTCCTTAGGCGCGGCCTGGGCAATGGCCTGCGCGTTCTCGGGCGCAGCCTGGCTTTTCTCTGGCCTCCTCGGTCCCCGGCTGGCTTTTCTCGGTCCCAGGTTGAGTTCCTCGGGCCTAGGCTGGCTTTTTGGCACAAATCTTCCCTTTTTAAGCGTGTTTCCTCTTTAGACTCCAAAATGCCTATATACACAAAACGGCATGAACAAGCACATGTTCGTATCACCAAATGTCTAATGTGGTGGGTTTAACTGTCTTGATAAGTCGTATAAATACGCGCCTTCAATGTCTGATGAGACTTGCGCTTCAGTGGTGGATATATGATGCCAAGAGACTTGGATGGGTGGAGGTGTCTCACGAGACCGCGCTTCAATTTCTAGAAAATTGTACTAGATGATCGCTATGAGCTTAGATAATCTTGTACTGAATCAATTGTACCCACCAATAAAAAAATTGAAAAATTGAGAAAATACTATTTTCATCCCAAACATATAGTAACCGTAATAAGTTTACCGAAGCTGATCATCGCCACACTTTCATTGATCATCGTCGATTATCGCTTATTTCCTTTGATTAAAAAGATTCAGACGACGTTTTGAAATCTACTTGTCTTAGTCAAGACGAGTTCTAGATGGTGTTCGAACTGCGTCTCGAACACTTGTTGAACAGTTTCAGGTTGTGTTTAAACAGAGACTGGAACACCTTAGCAGACAGTACCGAAAATAGAACAAACAGGAGCACACACGATATGATAACCCAGTTCGGCCTCGCCTACTCTGGGGGGGTTTCCCACACCCTAAAAGGGACACAAATCTTATTACGAGTTTAGAGCTATTCGTGGACTTACACTTACACAACGCCTTGTTTGTAATAGCCTAGCCTCTAACACTCCGTCTCTCGGATTTGCAATCTCGGTTCACCGCAGCTCCCCTCGATCCCCTATGGGTAGGACGAGACTTCCCTCTCGGCCTAGTCTTGGACTTCTCGGAAGTCCAGTCGCCTTCTCTCAAAGACGTAGCTTGATTACCGTGTGTGTGTGCGATTTGTTGTTCTTCAGGAACAGTCTGAACAGCACACTGAACAGACTGTTACTTCCCCGTTGATATTCCGGTGTGGAATAGTCAGCCGGCGGCCGCTTCTCTTCTAATCTCACGAACTCTCGTGTTTTTCTTTTCTCTCAGGAAGCGACACAGATCTGGTTGCCCTAGCCATGTATTTATATGTAAAGGCGAATGTCCAAATCTGTTGCAGATCACATCATCAAATATTTTAGGAAATATTCCTAAATATTCGATGGATATTTCCAATCCAGTCTTTGGGAAGATCTTGATAATTCTTCCACGACAAGTCAGCCAATCCAATCTTTGAATATCTGAATCTTTGAATTCCTCACTGGCCGACTTCAGATTGAAATATTCTTGTCAAATATTTCGGAGATACTCCTAAATATTTGATAGATATTCAATCTTTTCCATATCCAATCTTTGGAGATTACTTCCGTGCCAAGCCATCCAATATTCTCGAATCCAAGCTGAAGATATTCATTTGAATATCTGATCTTTAATGATGACTCGTCAATTGATCCCAATCAAATAATCTCGTCGATCTTCTGGATACGGAAATCTTCCCGCGTCTGCTGTACGCTGTACTGCAGTTCAAGACAGCGATTGAACTCCTCTTGAACACCTGCTTGAACTGTCTAAAGCCGTTTTGCAAACATCATGCCATTCATGGGAACATCAATCTCCCCCTTGGCATTTTTGGCAAAACCCAATCTATGCTTTAGACACAACTTGAGGAACCAGAATAGTTACCTCAAAACACTCCCCCATTTTGCCACAAACTGGCAAGGGGTCCAATCGAGCAACCTGGTCTCTTCGGCATCTGGAATCTTGTCAACTCCCCCTCGACCATATCATGGGACAGTGACACATACTGTGAGTCTGTTGGACCTTGGTGTCTCAACAGCTGTTCGACCACGGGTCAGCAAATGATAGGTTTTTGATTATATGGTTTCTTGAACTGATTTAGCTCATCCAGAGCTGCCGCATGGTAGTCCTTCTCCGCCTCACTTCGTAATTTCAAGGGCTTGACTTCGTCTAGAAGACATATCTCTCTTTGTCTCATGGCAGCATGTCTTTTCTTCAGATCATCCATGTCTCTAGCGTGCATGTCTTTATCTTTCTTCATCTGTATTTTCAATGACTAGATAAATCAAGGAGTTCTGCCTTTTCTTCAATCAGGACATCAACTCTCTCCGTCTTCTTCATCATCACTGGGATACTTGAGAGCGCGCACCAATTGATTGATTCTTTTCCTCTGCTTCTGTTCGACCTCCAGTATGATCTCTACCTCCTTCAGTAGCTGTCCACGTTCAGCACGAGACATCTTCTCACAGAAAATTCTCCTCATAGATAACTCAGGAACATTCTTCCTCTTTTAGCTCGGGGTCTTTTAGATCGTTCTTATGTCGACCCTTTACAGCTTGTGATCAACCACCAACTTCAACGGGGCACTTGACAGTCTGTCCTGGTCAGTCTTCAAATCTGGATGCCACTTTGAAGATATGGCATGTTCAGCAATCTGGTCAAACATAATTCTTCCCATGTCAATGAGCATCCTGTTTCCAATCTGGTACAGCAGCTGTCCCATCTCCTTACTGAGAGTAGAATATAGTCGAATCTGCAACTCGGATGGAGCTATCTTCCAACTTGGTTGCTGCTTCTAAACTGGCACACCATTTTTTTTACAATCCCAGTTGGAACATGGGCATGAACAGGATCTGGACAATACATTTTCCTCTTTTTTGACGCATTTGCTCCCTCTGCGTCTGTGTTCCCATTCATCTTGATAGTTGCCTTAGATGAGCATGCTTGGAAGGTCACTATCTTCTTGGGTTTCTTCCTTTCTGACAGGTGTCGTGTACCTGTGCAAAAATAATATTTCTTTTTCCGACTAAAAAGTGGTAAGTCGGGTCGTATCCACAGAGATCGGTTGAGAATCTGTTTCACTAAGTAAAAACGTAACAATGGGGGGGGGGGTTTGAATGCAAACAATTAAATAACGCAAGTAAGCAAGAATGATCGCTAGAGCAATCGTCACACGAATTCAAGTATCAACTATTAAAGAACAGTGCAAGCTAGAACTCTCGACTATGATGTAAGACTAAATCATTAACCTAACCATTTTGATTTCTAATGTTTTACAACTTATAGCTCCCCGCTAGGTTGCACTACAAGTTGTCTTAGGGTGTCAATCCTCGTGGTATATTAATTGTATCCTAGTTTGCTATCCCCGCTAGGTTGCTAGTAAACTGTGATAATCGGAATCAACAAACTAACAGAAGCTCCCCCGCTAGGGTTCCACTCGTGCTAGCACATCAAATCCATAAACAATGCATAGTTATATAACGCAAAACATAAAGATAAATATAGGTCTCAAGTCAAAACATCACAATGTCGAGTTCTAGCATACACGTATGAGTTTAGCTACTCATCGTAATGGAATACATCATGAAATTTTATGTGAATAAAATAGAACAAAATTACTAATGGTGAACTCTTCACCAAGCTGCAGCTCAACTCTGACACTTTAATCCGTGTCTCTTTTCTCCTCTGAAATTCGAGGTCTGGTCGCCTCTGGTCGCTTAGGGTTTCGTGCTTATAATTATCCTTTTATAATTCCCGAGATGCCAAAACAAAATTAGGAAATTTTGACTTGCCAGCTGTCCCCGCGGACGTCTCCTGCATTTGCTGTCCGCGGACGTCTCTTACATTACGGTAATTGTTCAGACGTAAGTGCATTAATTCTTCAGACGTAGGCGGAGGAAATTTGACTGCCAGCTGAATTCCACTTACGTCTCTTGATTTAACGTCCGTGGACGTCTTAACAATTACTGTAATTCTTAAGACGTAAGTGCCCATAATTCTTCAGACGTAAGTGGTCTGCACTGACGAAAATTCCAAAGTGCTTCGAACTTCATTTCTTTCCGTGCCAAACATCTTCAAATAGGCTCCTTTTAGCCAGTATTCCTTCCATGGTCTCCGAGTGTACCTGAGAACGAAAACTACACACAGGTAGTGAAATAATATACAGGTAACACTAAGAGACGGGGTTTTAACATATAAAATAGTCGTACAACTATGACTCATCAAACTACCCCACACTTGAACTTGTTCGTCCCGAACAAGAACAAAGCCATAGAATGAATTACAATGTACTAGTCATCCTAATCTTTACATCTCAATCTCAAATACAGCAATTAATCTTATCATGCTTAAGATTCTAACAATGCGAGTAAAGATAGATTATTTGATACTTGTTACCTCGCGAGTTGCAATTCAAACGACCTTGGATGTTTGGGAGATAGTCCTTTATATGTACCACGGACATTGCATTCTTTTCTGAGTTCTGGTCTTTAGAATTGAGTCAGCGGCTTTCTCTGACACATGATTTATTCACTGCTTTCATACCGTTGAGTCTTGAATTCTTTAACTTGTATGGACTTTGATAAACGACACATCTTTGCTTGAATCAATCAGATTTCTGATTTTTTTCTTTCTGTTTTCTACTTGATGGTTTGCCTTCGGCTTTTGAATTTGTTTCTTGTCCACGTAATCATTTGCGCCCTTGAACCACTCCAATCATAGCCTCCGAATAACAGCATAGGAGTGCGTCCCGCTCTTTTCTCATCCTCGTCGTTTCTGGCATGAGGCAAGGTAGGGGTTACCCACCCATTCCTAGCTACTTCGACTAGAGATGGACAGTTCATTTTCTCTGTCCCGCCACCACTTCAAACGCATGAATAAACTTGTATACTTGGTGACGGAGCTACTCTCAGGACTAGGCTAGTGAAGCGTCAACCTCCACCGCTTTTCTCAATCATCAAAACCAAAAACTCAGAACTTCCGGCAATTTGCCGTACCCTTCTAGGACATTTCTCTCAACTCCACATCCCTGCATATCACAACTCACAAGAACAAAGCATCGAAATGTTTTTTTAATTTCGCATTTTAGTCAAATGAGCACAATAGTCATAAAAAAACTGGAAATGAGATTTTTGACATATGAGAAAAACATAGCAGTGCATCATCAGTTCATCACGACACACAACATGCGACATAAAAAAAATTAAAAACAGGCACGACACACGACACACAACTGACTCTATAACATCCCACCCCACACTTAGATGGATCCGTGTCCTCACGGTATAATTCACGAGATGAGATGTGTACAAACAGACTCAAAAAAACAATAAATAAAAAGAAGTGAACTGGTACTCCCCTAGTATCCTGGTGGTGGTGTTGGGCTTTGCAATTTTACCCCTTTAAAAAGCACCGCGGACGTCTTCATGATTTGCTGCCGCGGACGTCTGAAGAAAATGCAATAATTGCTGAGGCGTCCGCTCACGTAACTGTCAAGACGTGCGCGTTCTGCACTGATATAGATTTCTTTTCTTCGTTTAATCGCCTGAAAACACCAGAAATAAAAAGAAATGCACTCGAGGTGCATTATCAGCTTCCCAATTCCACTATAACATGTGTAAAATAGAACTAAAACACCGGGTTGCCTCCCGGTAAGCGCCTTTGTTTTACGTCCTTGGCTGGACATTACCTCTTGCTAGGTAGAATATACTGGCTCCGCCAGTTCAACGTCCTCAGTGGTTGCCTCGAATCCATCATAGTATGGCTTGACTCTTTGCCCGTTCAATTTGAAACTCTCTCCTCCTTCGGGTCCTCACAATTCCAACGCCCCATGATTGTACACCCTTACAATGACGTATGGACCTGTCCAACGAGAACGCAACTTCCCAGGCATAAGTCTTAATCTTAAGGAAAATAAGAGTACCTTTTGCCCCACTTCATAGCTGCGCCTCAATATGTGCTTGTCATGGTACATTTTCACTCTCGCTTTGTAGTCTGACTGGATCTCATAAGCCTCTAAGCGGAGCTCCTCCAACTCACTCAACTGTAGCTTCCTTTCAATCCCTGCATTGGTTAGATCAAAGTTGCATGTTTTAATTGCCCAAAAAGCCTTATGTTGTACCTCAACCGGGAGATGACAAGCCTTCCCATAAACCAGTCTAAAAGGGGACATTCCAATTGGCGTTTCATAGGCGGTCCTGTAAGCCCACAATGCCTCTTCAAGTCTTATTGGCCAATCCTTTCTCGACGGCTTCACCATCTTCTCTAGTATAGACTTGATCTCTCGGTTCGACACCTCAGCTTGCCCATTGGTTTGAGGGTGGTAGGCGGTGGATACTCGATGAATAACACCAAAATGTTTGAACTCCGACGCGACGGAACGATTGCAAAAGTGTGACCCTTGGTCACTGATCACCGCCTTTGGTACTCCATACCTACAAAAGATATTAGTACGCAAGAAATCCACCACCGTCTTACCATCATCATGTTTGGTGGCCTTAGCTTCGACCCACTTAGATACATAATCAACAGCAACCAATATATATTGTAAACCATATGCAGAGGGAAACGGTCCCATAAAATCAATACCCCATATATCAAATATCTCATCAACAACAATGGGCATTTGAGGCATTTCATTTCTAGCAGAAATATTTCCTACGCGTTGACACCTATCACATGCCTTGCAATGATTGTATGCATCCCTAAACAAATGTGGCCAATAGAAGCCACTATCAAGTATTTTTCTAGATGTTCTCTTTGGTCCAAAATGACCACCACACACATGTTCGTGACAAAAAGCAAGCACAGAAGAAATCTCAGAATCGGACACACACTTTCTAACGACTTGATCTGAACCAATTTTCCACAAATAGGGGTCATCCCAAATATAATATCTCGAATCATGTTTAAGTCTCAAACGTTGAGAAGTAGTGAATGACGAAGGAAACTTACCTCCCACCAGGTAGTTAACTATGTTAGCATACCATGGTGCTTTTTCTTGGACAGCAAATAAATACTCGTCCGGGAATGTTTCGGTTATAGCTCCGGTTTCCTCCTCTCTCACTATTCGGCTCAAGTGATCGGCCACGGTGTTCTCAATGCCTTTCTTGTCTTTTATTTCCACATCGAACTCTTGTAACAAGAGGATCCACCTAATCAGCCGCGGCTTTGACTCTTTCTTCGTCATTAAATAGCGAATGGCTGCATGATCAGAAAAGACAACAATTTTAGAACCAAGTAAATAAGGGAAAAATTTTTCCAAAGCAAATATAACAGCTAAAAGCTCTTTTTCGGTCGTGGAATAATTTCACTGAGCCGCGTCAAGCGTCCTAGACGCATAATGGATCACCACAGGCTTCTTTTCCTTCCTTTGCCCTAGCACCACTCCAACTGCGTAGTCGCTAGCATCACACATTATTTCGAAGGGTTGCGTCCAATCCGGTGCTTGAATGATGGGTGCACTAGTTAGTGCAGCCTTAAGATCATCGAACGCTGCCTTGCATTCCTCTGTAAACTCAAATGGCACATCCTTTTGCAGCAATCTAGAGAGAGGAAACGCCCTCTTCGAGAACTCCTTTAAAAATCTGCGATAAAATCCTGCATGTCCCACAAAGGACCTCACACCACGCTGATCAGTAGGATAAGGCAAGCTAAGCATCAAATCAATTTTAGCCTTATCTACTTGTATTCCTTCACTAGAAACGACATGTCCCAATACTATTCCGTGAGTGACCATAAAATGACATTTTTCATAATTCAAGACCAAGTTCGTCTCCTCACAACGTGCAAGCACTCTACCAACATTAAGCAAGCATTCATCAAAAGTATTTCCATACACAGTAAAATCATCCATGAATACTTCAACACAGTCCCTAATCAATTCTGAAAAAATACTCATTACCACACGCTGGAAGGTACCAGGCGCGTTGCACAGACCAAAAGACATGCGTCGAAACGCGAATGTACCAAATGGGCACGTGAAAGTAGTCTTCTCCTGGTCTTCGGCTGCAATCGGAATTTGATTATACCCAGAAAATCCATCTAAAAAGCAAAAGTAAGGCTTACCTGCGAGCCTGTCCAACATTTGGTCAATGAACGGCAAAGGAAAGTGATCCTTGCGTGTCACGGCATTTAGCTTTCTGTAGTCGATGCACACGCGCCATCCGTTCTGGATTCTCTTTGTCACCAACTCACCTCGAGCATTAAGCTCCACTGTAATTCCTATCTTCTTCGGTACTACATGTACGGGGCTTACCCATTGACTATCTGAGATGGGATAAATCACGTTAGCATCTAAAAGTTTTTGTACCTCTTTTTGAACCACCTCCATCATCAGTGGGTTCAATCTACGCTGCGGCTGTCTCACAGGTTTGGCTCCATCCTCAAGTAGAATCCGGTGCATGCACACCGTAGGGCTCACTCCCTTGATGTCCGCAGGTGTCCATCCAATTGCGGCCTTATGCTTCTTTAGTACCGCTGCCAATCTCTCCTCCTGATTAGGCTCCAAGCATTTCTTGATTATTACCGGCAATGTCTCATCATCTCCCAAATAGATATACTTTAAATGCTCGGGTAAGGGCTTAAGCTGCAACTCAGGTGCCTGTACAACAGATGGTACAAGTGTAGATTTATTAGTTAAAGTAACTTGATTAGCCTCGTACCTGGGGGTTAATGGTGGTGAAACTCTAAGCTCCTGTACCATGTCACTAGTATCACAAAGCATCCCTATTGATGCGCCACGTGACTCAATAGCCTTCCTCAAAATTATTTCAAGCACATCATCCCTATAGGGAATATCTGAAGACTCCACTAGCTCATCGATCGCATCCAAAGCGTGTACTCCTGCATCATCAGGTGGATATTGCATAGCTTGATATATATTAAAGTTAATTACCTCATCTTCCACCTCCATGGAAAGTGTGCCGCTATCCACATCGATCTTAGTTCTCGCCGTCTTCAAAAATGGCCTACCAAATAGAATTAGTGGCTGATCTTGTGCTCCCTCGTCTTCCATTTTCAGCACGTAGAAATCTGCAGGAAAAATAAGATTTTCTACCTGCACCAAAACATCCTCGATCACACCCAAAGGTTGGGTGCATGATCGGTCAGCCAATTGTATGGTCAAACCCGCGGGTTTAAGTGGACCAATACGCAAAGATAAATATAAAGAGTAAGGAAGAACATTTATGGAAGCACCAAGATCTAGCATGCAATTTTTGATCTTCCTGTTACCAATAATACATGGAATAGTAAAAGTTCCGGGATCCTTACACTTTTTGGGCACCTTCCTTTGTATCGCAGCTGACACACTTTCTCCTAGCATGACCTGCTCATTCCTAGTTGTACGCCTACGGTTAGTACATAATTCTTTAAGAAATTGTGCGTACCTTGGAATTTGCCGAATAGCCTCAATGAGTGGAATGTTAATTTCCACCTTGCTGAACAACTCCCAAACCTCCTTGTCTGTGATAGACTTCTTGTTCGTCTTAGAAACCTGCATTGGAAATGGTAAAGGAGTGTTAGAATTTGGAAATTCAATACCTGAATTATTACAGCCCACGGACGTCTCCTGAATAATTCCCGCGGACGTCTCCGTATTTTGTTGTAATTCTTCAGACGTTCGTGCCTTAATTGGTGAGGCGTCCGCGTGCTGCAATGAGGTAGAATCTTCATGCAGCTCTTCCATTCCATTCTTCACTTGTTTTCCATTTCTAAGCATTATAGCGCTGATATTGGACTTCGGGTTGGGAATTGTTTGCGACGGTAGCTTCCCTTTGTCTTCTCGCCGTTCGTACACTACGCTGGCCATTTGAGACATTTACTTCTTTAATTCGTCAACGTCTCCAGCTTGGGTGTCAATCTTTTTAGTGAGTTCCTTGAACATTCCTCTCATCTCATCTCTAAATTCCTTCATTGGATCCTCATCTCCTTGTCTGATTTGTGGTGGTTTGTACGGCTGCTTTTGTGGATACGAGGATTGCCCCGCATCGTAATTGTTGTTCCTTTGCCAACCACCCTCATTCTGTCTCGACTGCCATTTGTTGTGGCCTTGGTATCCATCAGTCCTTCTTGGTGGCAAATCTCCCTTGTTTATGTATCCCACAATATTCACGTCTTCTGTTCTTTCCTGAAAAACAGCGTTGTCATCATTTACCGAATTATAAGTGGACTTGTTTACCTTACACTCCACTTGTTGATTTCGTTGTGGTTGTTGCGTCACTAATTTAGCCACCATATCCTTCAGTTCCTGCAACTCAGAATGTACATTTATGTTAGAAACAGGTGCAGGTTTATAGGTTTCTTCTAGATACCTTGTGCCCTCCGCAACTTTCTCGATCAACTCCCATATCTCCTCGGGATACATGTCAAGGATCGACCCTTGGGCTGAGGCATCTAGCATTCTTCTTTCCATGAGAATCATCCCGTCCATAAAATATTCGAGTAGCATCCTTTGTGGGATTCCATGATTTGGACAGTTCTCTTCCAATTGCCGAAACCTTGCCAGATAATCAAACAATGTCTCTCCCCGTCCTTGTCGAAGCATAGAGAGCTCCTTCCTCATTTGAGCCGCCTTTGAATGAGAGTAGTACTTGTCCATAAACTTCCTTTGCAATTGATCCCATGATGTAATAGAACCCGAAGGCAAAGACATTAACCAAGATTTAGCTTGACTTTCTAACGAAAAAGGAAATGTCTTTAGTTTAAAAATATTCTCTGCAACCGATGCTGATTTCATGGACATGCAAACTCCATGAAATTCCTTCAAGTGCCTTAGGGGGTTCTCGTCGGGCATTCCTCCAAACTTGGGCAAGTGATGAATCACCCCACTCTTTATCTCTATGTCATCTGCGTCCTCATCCAACCTAATGCACCAAGGTGCCTCATCAATATATGGGGCGCAGACTCCTCTCATGGTGCGTCCCAAATCCCGACGCCTCGCTAGCTGTCCATGTTGGTTTCCTCCACCGAGGTATTGTCGATCCAACTCAGCCTCGTAATCATCATAATTATCGTGTCTAGCTGCACGATGTCTAGCAAATTCATTCACATATTGCTGATTTCTGGGGGTGGTACTCTTTGATTACCAGCGGGCAATCCCTGCCTCCGTTCTCAAACGTTATCCCCTTGCACACTACTTTTCTCTTCATTATCACCATCAACACTTCTCTACGACATTGTTACTTAAACAGAGAGTAATCAAGTGACAAAATGAAAGACGGTAAAATAAACTAAAAGAAATAGAATACTTAGAAGATTCTTCGTTACCGATCCCCGGCAACGGCGCCAAAATTTGACGGGTGTCGTTGTACCTGTGCAAAAATAATATTTCTTTTTCCGACTAGCAAGTGGTAAGTCGGGTCGTATCCACAGAGATCGGTTGAGAATCTGTTTCACTAAGTAAAAACGTAACAATGGGCGGGGGGTTTTGAATGCAAACAATTAAATAACGCAAGTAAGTAAGAATGATCGCTAGAGCAATCATCACACGAATTCAAGTATCAAATATTAAAGAACAGTGCAAGCTAGAACTCTCGACTATGATGTCAGACTAAATCATTAACCTAACCGTTTTGATTTCTAATGTTTTACAACTTATAGCTCCCCGCTAGGTTGCACTACAAGTTGTCCTAGGGTATCAATCCTCGTGGTATATTACTCGTATCCTAGTTTGCTATCCCCGCTAGGTTGCTAGTAAACTGTGATAATCGGAATCAACAAACTAACAGAAGCTCCCCCGCTAGGGTTCCACTCGTGCTAGCACATCAAATCCATAAACAATGCATAGTAATATAACGCAAAACATAAAGATAAATATAGGTCTCAAGTCAAAACATCACAATGTCGAGTTCTAGCCTACACGTATGAGTTTAGCTACTAATGGTGAACTCTTCACCAAGCTGGTGCCCGTCAAGCATATACAGGTAGTGAAATAATATACAGATAACTACACACAGGTAGTGAAATAATATACAGATAACTACACACAGGTACTGAGAATGAAAACTACACACAGGTAGTGAAATAATATACAGATAACACTAAGAGACGGGGTTTAAACATACAAAATAGTCGTACAACTACGACTCATCACTTTCAGCTTTCTAGAGCTCAGACAATGAAACTGTGTCCTGATCCTTGAACAGGCTGTCGTCGTACCTGTGCAAAAACAATTTATATTTTTCCTCGCTCTTGGCTGTGGGTTAGTACAGTGATGAGTAAGGGTCGAACCCAAGGGAGCTAGATGGTTACTACTTCGTTCTGAAATAGAGAAAAAAACAAGAAACTAGTGTGAAAGTAAAGGTTAATGTAATGATCGAAAATTGCTAAGGGATTTATCAATCAGAGAAGATATTCAGGTTAGGGTATTATTCAATTGTGACTTCGTTTATCCTTGATTTCTAAGTATTTATTCTAGCTTTCTTAGGGTTACTCCTGGTCTGGTTATAACCGTTTAATTCTAGCAAACCTAATACTCCTGGTCTGGTTATATTAGGTTTCGTGCAACTACTTATTCTAACTGGGTCGGTATCAAATAAGCAGTGAAAAGATAGCAAGGATTACTATGTTAAGTTGTACCCTTTCGGATCTCCCCTTAACCTAATAAATTCAAACTAATAATGTGCACAAGAACTAAATAGAAAGCATGAATAATGTTGAAGAACAGAATCTCAAAACAATCGTCACAATTATTTAACCCTAACCCGAATAGTTGGATTAGTTACACATCGACATAAGTAAACAATGCAAATAATAAAAGGAAGAAACTTCACTAATTGACCGAGATGAAGAACAGGAGGAGCAAGGCACGGCTGAAGCAAGGAATGAGGTCTGGCTGTGTATGACTGAGATCGATGGATTTCTCTGTGATTTTCGGATGGTTTGAAGACTGCAGGATCTCCTGTATTTATAGGGTTTGAGAAACCCTAACTTGGTGAATAAGCTACGAAACCCTAGCATTGCATGCACATTGGGCCGGCTGCTGGACTTTGATTGGATGGGATAAGGCTGGAATGCTCGAATGGCCGGACGCATGGAGCTCGGAGGCTCGCTCGGAGGAATGCGCCAAAGAGCTCGGATGGCCGGTCGGAGGTGCGGGCTGGAGGTCGGATGCTCGATCGGCTGGACGGGCTGGAGCTCGCATGCCCGCTCGGAGGCACGCTCGCATGCCCGCTCGGATGGAGCTCGGATGGCCGAGTGGATGGCCGGCTGGAGCTCGGATGGCCGCTCGGCTGGACGGGCTGGAGCTCGCATGCCCGCTCGGAGGCACGCTCGCATGCCCGCTCGGATGGAGCTCGGATGGCCGAGTGGATGGCCGGCTGGAGCTCGGATGGCCGCTCGGACGTGGCCTGCTTCTTCCCGGACGCGACCTGGTTTTCTTCGGCCATCTTTTGATTTCCTCGGGCCATTCTTCATTTTTCTCGGCCATTCTTCATTTCAAGTGCCTATGGACCGGTCAAAAACTCCTTGTGATGTTTTAGGCTCCAAAAGCCGTCTTTTGAATGTGATTCCTCTTAGAGCTTCCATTTCACCTGTAACACGAGACAATACTAAAAAGTAACTGTTCGTATATAAAAGTACTGGAATTGGTGGGATTTGATGACTCGATGAGTCGTATAAATACGGCTCATCAAACCACCCCACACTTAAACTTGTTCATCCCGAACAAGGGCTAGGTCATAAGAGGAAATAAATGAAGTACGAACATCACAAAGCTTCGGCCATCCTAGACGTGCTACATGGACATGAATTGATTACTCTAGATCTCGCCTGTTATGCATGCTTGCTACTAATGTCTTTGTGCGAAAAACATGGGGTTAATGATACGTGTTACCTTTGAAGCCGAGATGCAAACCAATTCGGATGTCTCGGGAGATAGCCCTTTTCAGACCCATGAACCCTCAATCTCGGACTCGAACTCGCTGCTATATGGTTATGCTTTGCCGCTTTTTCTTGCACGTGATTGATTCGAGCTTCAAAGTGTTGAGTGTTTTTCGGTCAGCTATAGTGTCTGATTTTGATGTATCAGTGGTACTCTTCACTTGTTTCGGTGTAAACCTTCACAATGATGATGGATTTGAACTTTTGTAGTGCGGATTGTGACTTGCTCGAACCGTGATTTCTTCTCCTTTTGACGCGAGTCAAGCCGAGGGTCGCTCGTCTATTTTCCCGGTTACTCGGATTAGAAACCTTCCTGCTCTCACTCATCATCGTCCTTTTGACACGGGTCAAGTCAAGGGTCGCTTGCCTATTTTCTCGGCTACTTGGACTAGAGCTTGGACGGTGTGAAGTTTTCCCGTCCCGACCAACCGCAAGGGTGCCGCAGTGGCGGAGCAGACTCGTACTATGTCGTCTCGAAGTGCTAGCCTCCACGAGCTCTACATAACCATACATCCTGAGTTCGGTCTTTGAATGATCTGTCAAGTCTCTCTAGGGCGTTTCTATCAACTCCACATCCCTGTTTATCTCAACTAACAAAGGCACGTAAAGATTTTAAGATCACATGTTAGTCGCACAAATCAAGTTTCATCAAAGACATGCATGTAAAATCGGCTATATCTATTTCACCAAATCATTATCCACTACTGCAAGTCTAGGAAATAGTGAAGTATCATGTACAAAAAATTTTAAAATTGACCCAAAACGTGCTGACTCTGTGCAGGGTGCAGGAAATAAACGTGCTGACTCAATACTGACTCTCCCACCCCATACTTTTGAAATAAGCCGTGTCCTCACGGCACGACTCAAATCTAGACACACAAATGCATGCAATAAATAGATAAGGAAAGGAAAAGGGTAGAACGAGACTCCCCTGGGGTGTAGACGGTGGTCGGCTGAACTCGGATCAAGTCCGGGGCTAAAATGCGTAGCTCCAAGGGAATTATCCGGCCGACTAAGTCCAATCCCTGCAAAATGAAACAAAATCCTTTCCAAGGTACAATGTGACAATGAAAGACTCATAAATAAACATAGTAAATCAACAAACTGAAATGTAAAGACGTGCAAACCATGCAGGACTGCCTCCCTGCGAGCGCCTTTGTTTAACGTCGTTGGCTCTACAGGACCTCATGTAAGGGTCACAAGTTAGGATCCCATGGGCGTGTGAGGTCATACTTCTGCTCAGCAACTCCCTCGGTTCGTCCAGTGTGCGCATCTAGCTGTGCGCTCGGCTCTGCTCTCCTACTTTCGGACGGTTTCTTCCCCTTATAGCCTCGAGAAGATGTAGCCATCTTGGCCATAGCTGCTGGCCTGGTAGCCTGTATACTCTGCTCTGGTGGGTCTGGAACTAAGGTCTCGTAGTCTGTGGTGTGCACAATATCTGGTGGTTTCTTTGTGCATGGCCGGCTAGCATCCTCATAGACATAGAAATCGACCTCCTTACCGCCATATGATAATGATAGTAGGCCTAAGTCCATGTTGATCTGAGTCTTCGTGTCGTAGAGGAATGGCCGTCCCAAAATCAGTCCTGGTGGCTCGCCCTTTCTAGAATTCTCCATCTGCATGACATAGAAATCTGCAGGCACAGCAAGATCTCCTACCCGAAGGGTCAGATTTTCGAGAAGTCCAGTGGGGCGAACACACGACCTGTCTCCCAACTCTATAGATAGCTTAGGGGGCTTCAACGGACCGAGGTTCAGCGAGTAGTACAAAGAGTAAGGCATCACATTGATGGCAGCACCTAAGTCAATCAAGAAGTGGGGTATCTGGGTCTTGCCGATGCCACAGGTGACTGTGAAGGCTCCTGGGTCCTTATTCTTTCCTGGAGGTGTCTCATGGCTCGCTGAAGGTGACGGCCTCATCATCTGATCGGTTTGTGTTGGCCTGACCACCATCCTTGTTTCTGACTCAGCTTTCTCACATATCTGATCTCCACGAGTAACTACAGCATAAGAGGAACCGTGAGTTGTAGTGTCTTTGATGACAAGGGCCGGTGCTTCCTCAGGTATAAGCTGGCCGAATTCCTCTGTTGGTTTGACGGTCTCTTCAACTGCTGCATCCACCTTAATCACCTCAATTAGGCTGACGTTTCCTCTCGGGTTTTCAACTGTCTGTGAGGGAAGTCGTCCTGCGTGCACACTGGCTGAGAGACCTGAGACTGTAGTAGTGAGCTGGGACATTTGCTTCTTCAAATCTTCTATGTCTCCTTTGGTCGTGGCCCGATCCTGAATCACAGCTGATGCCAGATCTTTTATCATGTCCTCGAGAGCCTTGTTGGATGAGCCTTGATTGCTCAGACCTGGCTGATTACTGTTCTGTCCTCTCTGCTGGTACTGATTTGGTGCATTCTGTTGGTACTGTCCAGGCGTATTTTGCCGAAACTGATGATGAGGATGCTGGTAAGGCTGCTGGGTCTGCTGAGGTGCATTCTGACGTGCTGTCTGCTGTTGCTGGTTGTTGTTCCTCCAGGTTCCCTGATTGGGTGCTGCTGCGCCATATTGCTTGACTGGGCCTGGTTGGTTGTCAAAATTCTGATAGTTGCCCACTGCATTCATGTCGGCCTAAACGTCAGTCTGTAAGGTAGGGCACTCGTCTGTCTTGTGTTCTGTGGATGTACAAAACTCACATGGCTTGACCTGAACTGGCGTCCTTCGGACCACATGCTTCATCAGCTCTCTCATCTCCTTGAGCTCGGCGAATACAGCACTGATAGCGGGCTCAACCGTTGACACGTTCCTTGTTCGGGCATATTCATCCTCCCTTGTAGATTCATCCTGGAACCGCTCACTTTCTGCTACTTCCATGATTTTTTGTCGGACTCTGGCTGGGGTCAAGTTCATGAGGTTGCCTCCAGCTGAGGCCTCTAGTAATTTCCTATCCAATCTGCGGAGTCCATCCAGCATATACTCAACGACTAATTTCTCTGGGAGCTCAAGATTGCAGCAGCTCTTCTCTAAGGCTAGGAATTTCTCCACATACTCGTACATGTTCTCGTTTGGGCCTTGTTTGAGCTCTTGCAACTGTCTCCGGACTTGCATTGCGCGGGCTGCTGTATAGTATTTGCTAATGAATTTCCTCTGCATTTGCTCCCATGTGTAGATACTACTAGAGGGCAAGGATAAGAACCAGTCTGTAGCAGTGTCTGTAAGTGAGAAGTAAAATGCCTTCAGTTTGAAGTCATCCACCTCGGCTCCGTATGGCTTTAGGTTCAAACATATCCCGTGAAAACGTGTCAGGTGAGATGTGGCTGATTCTCCCTTGGTTCTAGAGAACTTGGGTAGATGATGGATGACTGAGGTGCTGACTGTTATGGCTGCGAGGTCTGGTCCTTCATAGATAGGCCACGTTTGGTCTCTGAAATTGGGAACCGAGAGCTCGCCCATAGTAGGTCCTTCATCTTCGTCTTCCACATCGTCTCTGACTACTGGCTGGCGTGGGGGTCTCTGAGGTGGATGTTGTGGATGGTATGGCAGTGGTGGATATGGTTGTGGATATTGAGGGTATGGCGGTTGTGGGTACTGTGGATATGGTGGTGGTGGATATTGCTGATATGGTGGGTACTGAGGGTACTGTGGGTACTGTGGTTGGGGTTGGTTCTGTTGTTGGTTCTGAGGTTGTTGTTGTTGGAACTGTTGAAACGGTTGAAACTGTTCAGGGATAGCCCCCCTGATTTCGCCATTCTGTACTCCTTGTACATTCTGGTTGACTTCTACGTTAATGTGACTGTTGTGACTGTTGCCACCAACGCTGCTTCCTGCATGAGACATGTTACAAGAAATAGCAAGCACCGGTCTAGCAAACACCGTAATAGCACAGACAGACTAGCAACAAAGGGTTCCCAGGAGATTGGAGGGGTCACAGCGGTCCCACTTAAAACCCAAAATCCTTAGACTCGTCAGTCTTGGTGACAGAACCCTCTGAGAGCTAGAAATTGGAAATCGAAAAGAATGAAAATCAAAAATCGAACAGTTGAAATTGAAATATCACCGAGATAAACAAATTTCGAAATAATGCAAAGAGAAAAATAAACGAAAAAGTAAAGAAGAACAAATTTCACCGTGCTTAGCTCCCCGGCAACGGCGCCATTTTGAACAGGCTGTCGTCGTACCTGTGCAAAAACAATTTATATTTTTCCTCGCTCTTGGCTGTGGGTTAGTACAGTGATGAGTAAGGGTCGAACCCAAGGGAGCTAGATGGTTACTACTTCGTTCTGAAATAGAGAAAAAAACAAGAAACTAGTGTGAAAGTAAAGGTTAATGTAATGATCGAAAATTGCTAAGGGATTTATCAATCAGAGAAGATATTCAGGTTAGGGTATTATTCAATTGTGACTTCGTTTATCCTTGATTTCTAAGTATTTATTCTAGCTTTCTTAGGGTTACTCCTGGTCTGGTTATAACCGTTTAATTCTAGCAAACCTAATACTCCTGGTCTGGTTATATTAGGTTTCGTGCAACTACTTATTCTAACTGGGTCGGTATCAAATAAGCAGTGAAAAGATAGCAAGGATTACTATGTTAAGTTGTACCCTTTCGGATCTCCCCTTAACCTAATAAATTCAAACTAATAATGTGCACAAGAACTAAATAGAAAGCATGAATAATGTTGAAGAACAGAATCTCAAAACAATCGTCACAATTATTTAACCCTAACCCGAATAGTTGGATTAGTTACACATCGACATAAGTAAACAATGCAAATAATAAAAGGAAGAAACTTCACTAATTGACCGAGATGAAGAACAGGAGGAGCAAGGCACGGCTGAAGCAAGGAATGAGGTCTGGCTGTGTATGACTGAGATCGATGGATTTCTCTGTGATTTTCGGATGGTTTGAAGACTGCAGGATCTCCTGTATTTATAGGGTTTGAGAAACCCTAACTTGGTGAATAAGCTACGAAACCCTAGCATTGCATGCACATTGGGCCGGCTGCTGGACTTTGATTGGATGGGATAAGGCTGGAATGCTCGAATGGCCGGACGCATGGAGCTCGGAGGCTCGCTCGGAGGAATGCGCCAAAGAGCTCGGATGGCCGGTCGGAGGTGCGGGCTGGAGGTCGGATGCTCGATCGGCTGGACGGGCTGGAGCTCGCATGCCCGCTCGGAGGCACGCTCGCATGCCCGCTCGGATGGAGCTCGGATGGCCGAGTGGATGGCCGGCTGGAGCTCGGATGGCCGCTTGGCTGGACGGGCTGGAGCTCGCATGCCCGCTCGGAGGCACGCTCGCATGCCCGCTCGGATGGAGCTCGGATGGCCGAGTGGATGGCCGGCTGGAGCTCGGATGGCCGCTCGGACGTGGCCTGCTTCTTCCCGGACGCGACCTGGTTTTCTTCGGCCATCTTTTGATTTCCTCGGGCCATTCTTCATTTTTCTCGGCCATTCTTCATTTCAAGTGCCTATGGACCGGTCAAAAACTCCTTGTGTTGTTTTAGGCTCCAAAAGCCGTCTTTTGAATGTGATTCCTCTTAGAGCTTCCAATTCACCTGTAACACAAGACAATACTAAAAAGTAACTGTTCGTATATAAAAGTACTGGAATTGGTGGGATTTGATGACTCGATGAGTCGTATAAATACGGCTCATCAATCCTCCTTCTGAGTGTTCTCATTCCCAGCCTTTTCTTTATCAGATAATCGCATCTTGACAGCACTGCCTTGTCGCGAGGCAATGTGTACAAAAATAATTTATAAGTCCGCTACTCGTGACTTCACTATTAGGTAGTAAAGCGGTAAGTAGGGGTCGAGCCCAAGGGAGTCAGTGTGGAATGGTTGTTCTTTAAAAAGAAAGAAAAAGAAAGTAAATACAGATTGGGTTTTATGGTTTTTTAGACAGAAAGTAAATTGCGTAAAAGTAAAGTGACAAGTGATATTTTGATTAATGGAAGGATTCGGTTTAGGGGCCTTGTATCACAACTCGTTCATCATTGACCTCTAATGATCGTTCTAAGCGTTCAAAGATGTATCAAGGCCATTTCTAGCACTCGACTTGCCACACCGTCTAGTCCTTTTCAAGAGATAGAACACTTGTTCTAGATAGGCTAATTCCTCCTTTTGAAGTATCTTAGTCCATGTGCATCCACTTGATCAATCATTTCCGATCAACCAAGTGGTGTTTTAAAGAGGTTTAACTCCATGGAAAAGCTTTGCTCTTTCGAGCCTCCACTTAACCATGTATGCACACGAACCCCATGGAAGAGCTTTGCTCTTTCGAGCCTCCACTCAACCTTGAATGTCCTAACCTAATATATGGCACATAGAACAAGTTTGAACACAAAGAAGCACTAAGAAAAGGGTCTAAAACGGTTTTATGATACAAGCACACCCCTTCAACCGAATGAAGGGTTTAGCTACGAGTATCCATGGAAGAGGATATCATAGCTAAGTGCACACAAAAAGTAAAGGTTTTCAGTTTTGAAAGACAAAGAAAGTAAAGTAAGGTTTTGGAAAAGAATACTCAAGAACAAACAAGAGTAAAGAGAGTAAGAGAGCTTCAGTTTTGGACAAGATCAAGAATATTCAAGAACCAACAAGAGTAAACTCAAGAACACTCAAGAACAAGAGAGAAGTTGGAGCTTTTGGTATTGAAATGGTGAAGAAGAGAGATAAGCTCTCAACTTCCTAATGTGTATTACATGAGGCAAGCCCTCTATTTATAGGCAAGGGAGACTTGGAGACTAAGTTTGGCAATGTAAATATCTCAAGAACAAAGGCATTTGATTGGTTGACCCATGTGCCACCCACATGGGTTGTGAAGAGGATAAGAACCTCCTCACTTATCTTTGCCTCCTCCAACCACAAGCCTCCACAAGCCAACCCACATGCACTCCACCCCCTTGCACATGGCTGCGCCACCTGCAGCTGGCTGAGTGGTGCCACGTGGCCACCACTTGCTCCACTTGAAGAGGTGTCTCCTCCAAAGGACAACCGAAGTGAATAGTATGGCCAACCGGACTAGAAGTAGTTTGGAATTGGTTGGACTTCGCCGGAGTGCGGCCGGAGCAACAAATGACCGGAGCATGGTGGTGGTTGGATGAGCTTGATCGGAGCATCACCGGAGGTTCACCGGAATATGGCCGGAATCTGACCGGAGCTTTGGCCGGAGCTTCTTGGATTTTGGAGAGTGTATTCTGAATGAAAAAGTCATTCTAAGATGATCTCAAGAAGGATGCTAAGCCAAATTCTGCCCGGAACATGGTTGAAATCCCAAAACGGCCGAAATTGCCCTTGTTTGGCCTTGACCGGGCTTGAGTCCTCAGCATTGCGTTCTCAGCTTTTTGGTGATGGTTCTAGCATTTTGAAGTGATTTTAAGATGAATGCTCAAGCTAGATTTTCCGGAACGCATCCGGAGAGTGGTCGTGGCCAGATTTGAAGTTCTGCTCGGGCGCATGCCTTGGTCGGGACCGGGCGCTTGTCTCGGGCGTGCTCGGGCGTTGTCTCGGGCGGGGACCTGGTTTCTCGGTCGCGGGCCTTGGTCAGGGACCTATCTTTCTCGGTCGCGGGCCCCGGGCGCGCTCCTCATTCTTCGGTACTGGCTCTCGGCACGCCCGTCACTGGTTCTCAGGCGCGCCCCACGGCGATGCCCGGGCGCGACCTAGTTTTCTCGGTCCCCGACTGGGTCTTCTCGGGTCTTGGTCGAATTTCCTCGGGCCTTGGCTGGCCAGAAGTGACATGGCATGCTTTTTGGCAGAAATCTCCCTTTTAAGGCGTGTTTCCTCTTTAGACCCCAAAATAGCCTATATACACAAAAAGGCATTAACAAGCACTTGTTCGTATGACCAAATGTCTAATTGGTGGGTTTAGTAGTACTTAATGAATCATATAAATATGGTCCATTAAACACCCCCACACTTAATCTTGTTCGTCCCGAACAAGTGTAGTCAAAAAGAGGAACAAAAATACCCCAAGTCCTAGATATGGATGTTAGATGTGAATCTAGACTTCACCTTAGCATGCATAACTTACTTGTTTCCAAACGAAATCATGCTCACATATGAAAGTAACTAGGTACTTGTACCTTTGAGCCGAGATGCAAATCAATTTGGATGATTGGGAGATAGCCACTTTTTAGGCCCTTGAACTGCACTCTCGGATCCGATCTTACTATATGGTTATGTTACTTGCTTCTTCTAGCACGTGATTGATTCGGGCAACTTGGGCTGAGCTTTTTTTCTTTGTTTGTGTGGTTGGACAGCTTTTGTAGTGAGGTTTGGCCTTCGGCCTTTGATTTGACTCTTTGAGTACTTCACTTTTGCTTCGGTTTTGTTTTCACCATATTGGCTGATTTCTTTTTTTCTTCTTTGAGCTTTGCTCCTTTGATGATTGCTCGTCCATTTCTTCACTTTTGGGAGGTCCAATCATCACCCGAGAGCATATGGAAATACCTCCCCGCTCTTTCTCATCCTTGCTTGTTTCGCGCGGGTCAAGATGAGGGTCGCTCATCTATTTTCCCGGCTACTTTGGACTAGAGAATGGACGGTTTGATTCCCGTCCCACCTCTTGCATAGACGCTGCATGGCGGAGTCCACTCTTCACCAAGAGACCCGAAGTGCAGCCTTGACAGATGCTTGTCGTCAGAGCAAATGTGCAAATAAATTTATAAGTCCGCTACTCGCGACTTTACTACTGGGTAGCAAGTGGTAAGTAGGGGTCGAACCCAAGGGAGTCAGTGTGGATTAATTGTTCTTTAATGAAGCTTATGCAGAAATTAAATGCAATTGGGGTTGGGTTTGAGTGTGATTTGAGAACTGAAAGTAAATTACAATAATTGATAATGGACCGTGAGGAAAATATTCGGTTTTAGGGGCCTTGTATCATATTTGTTTATCATTGACCGCTAATGACCATACCAAGCATTCAAAATCAAGGCTATTCCTAGCACAAGACTTGCAACATCGTGTAGAACACTTGAAATGATCATGCTAAATGTTCAAAGATGAATCGAGGCTATTCCTAGCACAAGACTTGCAACATCATTTAAAACACTTGTTCTAAGCAAAACTAATTCCTCCTTTCGAAGTATCTTCGCCGTAAGTGCATCCATTTGGTCCCTTTGGTCCAGTTTCCAATTGATTTTTAAGATAAGCCGAACTCCTCGATAAGTTTTGCTTGTTACAGCTTCCACTTACCGAGTATGTTCACGAATTCCCACGGAAGAGCTTATTGCTTGTCAGGCACTCAACCTTGGAAACTCTGACTTGAAATATGGCACATAGAACAAGTATCGAACATAAAGGTATACTAAGAGTAAGGTCTAAAACATTTATAATACAAGTACACACCCTTAAACCGAATAATTAATTTAGCTACTAATCATGGCAGTGGTTATCATAACTATGAACTTGGAAATAAACACGAGTTTATAAATACAATTTAAATAAATAAAAAGAGTTACAACCGTTGAAGCGCCAAGGATCATGCTTTGATTCCAAAGTAAAATTACATGATTAGTGCCCAAACTCTAGAGAGATTTTGTAGAGAGAGAAGCTCTCCATATTTTGGTGTGTATTACAAGTGAAGGGGAGGTTTGTATTTATAGCCATGGGAGGAGGAGATGGGTGGTGGAGATGGAAGCACATGGCATCATCCAAGGAGGAGGAAGGAGGAGCCACCACATGGCAATCATCCATGGAGGAGGAGTGGAGAGCAAGTTTTGGAGATGTGTGGCTTGGATGGAAACACATGGAGGAGGAGGAGGAGCCGCCGGTCATGGTGGCCAAAAGCCGCCGGTGGTGGGTGGTGGAAAGGGGAGGAGCTCCTCCCTTGGCAACCTTCTCATCAAGTGGCCGGTCACTTTGCCCATATGTGAGTATTGTACAGTTTTGTGCAGTCTTTTCACAAAACTGTCAATGTATTTCTTCCCCGGGCTGTCTTGATTCCTCCCCTGATTCTTCTGATTAATTTGTTATGAGTGATTCAACGTCAGGATCCTTGATATTTCTTCAGTCGGCATATGATCTTGACCTTGGATTGACTCGTAACATCTTTTCTGCTTTAAAAGCTCCTCTTTAGCATGTATTCTCTCTAAGCTCTAAAATACACTGTAGAAATATATCGGAACTAACAAGCAAAAGTTAAATAGACAAACAGTCTAACTTAGTGGGTTTTACTGTGTTTATGATTCGTATAATTATGGTCCATCAAGCCTCCACAATTTGCACATAACCGTATAGTAAGGATCCGGTCCCTTGAGTGCTTGTCAAGCCTCTCTAGGGCGTTTCTTTCAACTCCACATCCTATGTTTATCTCAGCACACAAGGACAAGTAGGAAGTTAAATACACATGTTTTTACACAATTAAGTTTTCACAAGGAAATGCATGAATCGGATCTATCTATTTTCACATCATGAAAGTGTATATTTTCAAAAAGTGTTGACTATTATGTGCAATAACTACTATGTGCAAATATTACTCCAATACCCCCACACTTTTGAACGAAGTCGTGCCTCACAGCACGACTTAGTTCAAAACACAAAATATAAGTAAAACGAAAGGAGGTGAGTATGAAAAAATGACATATAAAAATAAAACATAAAAAAATTGAATATGCCGGGTTACCTCCCGGCAAGTGCCTTTGTTTAACGTCGTTGGCTCGACGGTACCTCTCCTAGGGATCATAAGTTCGGATCCCATGGGTGTTTGAGGTCGAACTTCCCCACGGCTGCCCTTTTGATTTGTCCAAAGAACACATATGGCAGCGGGCTCAGTTCTGCTCTCCCTTGATCCGGAGGCTTCTTCTTCACATATCCCCGAGAAGGAGAGGACTCCTTGACCATAGCTGCTGGTCCATCAAGTCGAGCTCTCTTGTTCCTCCTTCGCGGCTTCCATTCCTTTGGCCCATGTCTTGGCCGTTTCTTCATGTTTGAATGGGTGGCACTTTTGCAAGTTTGGAAGTTCAGCATTGTGCCATCAACCATGGGTGACATCAAGCATGTTCCCATGTGAAGCCTCTTCTTTGAGGCAGCTATGAATGGTCGTCTTGGAACGAGTGAGTTTTCAGCTGGCTTTTCTTGGCTCATGACGAGTGAGTGCTCCATCGGCTCTTCTGGCCCTTGATTTGCCTCCAACTAACCTTGCACCTCATCATCATTGATTCCATGATCTTTGGTGGTTATGATCTAGATAAAACATGAAGGGTTAAGTTGGGGCTTCTCGGCCATGAGGTCTGGGTCTTTCTCGACCAGCCCGACCGTGAGGACCGGGTCTGTCTCGGGTAGCTCGGGCGCTTCTGTCATGAGGACTGGACTCGTCTCGGGTGCTTCAGTAATGAGGAACGGGACTGCATCGGGTAGCTCGGGCGTGTCCTGATCTGTCTCGGCCAGCCCGTCAGTGATCACCATGACTGTCTCGGGCAACTCGGCAATGAGGTCCGGGACTTCCTTGGGTGCTCCGAGCACAAGGACCGAGCCTGGATTGATTTGTTTGGCCACTTCGGTAGTGAGGTCCGGGACTTCCTCGGCTGGCTTGGCAATGAGGAACGGGCTCGGGTGCTGGTCGGCCGGCTCGGTGATGAGGACCAGGCTTGATTTGGGCAGTTCGGCATTGAGGACCGGGCCTAGCTTGGCCGGTTCTTCTTCGGTCATTTGTGAGTCCTCATCCTCTGTCAGCTCCATGGGCTCTTCCTTGATGACCCTTGGCTTGCGCATCTCATTGATCAGATATTCAGTTTCTCTCATAGACGCCTCTATTTCTGCCCATGCTTCCTCGGATCTGGCTTGATTTTGGTCCGTCATGTTGGCCAGTTGCTGGTTGCTAGATGCTAGCTCCGTTGTAATGTCCTCGAGTGGCTCGGCCTGATCTTGTCTTGGTCTTGACCTCGCGGCCAAATCATCTATTAAGTTCCAAAGATCATCTATGTCTAAGTTGTTCACCGAGCATCCTGCTGCATCATTTAGCCAATTCCACTCTTGTGGCATCATCCCATTGAGAAACCTTTGAAGAAGATCGTGGTTGGTGAATCCATGGTGCGGGCAGCTCGTCACAATGGAGCCAAAGTACGCCAAGTACTCGTCCAAAGTTTCGTCCCGGGATTACTCTATGTTGTTGATCTTCTTGCGGACTTCAAGTTCGAAAGGTGGTGGGGAAAACTCCTCATTGTTCCAAGGCTCGCATCCATAGTAGAAAGACTTTGTGAACTGCATGACAAAACAAAAACAAAAGAAAAAATAGAACAACAATTCCGAAACACAACTCCCCGGCAACGGCACCAATTTTTATAGCACTGCCTTGTCGCGAGGCAATGTGTACAAAAATAATTTATAAGTCTGCTACTCGTGACTTCACTATTGGGTAGTAAAGAGGTAAGTAGGAGTCGAACCCAAGGGAGTCAGTGTGGAATGGTTGTTCTTTAAAAAGAAAGAAAAAGAAAGTAAATACAGATTGGTTTTTATGGTTTTTTTAGACAGAAAGTAAATTGCGTAAAAGTAAAGGTACTGAAAGTAAAGTGCGAGAAATTAAAGTGCTGAAAGTAAAGACATAAAGTAAATTGCGTAAAGTAAGTGCTGAAATGTAAAGGGTACTGAAAAGTAAGCAGTTGATATTGAGACTGAAAGTAAAGTGACAAGTGATATTTTGATTAATGGAAGGATTCGGTTTAGGGGCCTTGTATCACAACTCGTTCATCATTGACCTCTAATGATCGTTCTAAGCGTTCAAAGATGTATCAAGGCCATTTCTAGCACTCGACTTGCCACACCGTCTAGTCCTTTTCAAGACATAGAACAATTGTTCTAGATAGGCTAATTCCTCCTTTCGAAGTATCTTAGCCCATGTGCATCCACTTGATCAATCATTTCCGATCAACCAAGTGGTGTTTTAAAGAGGTTGAACTCCATGGAAAAGCTTTGCTCTTTCGAGCCTCCACTTAACCATGTATGCTCACGAACCCCATGGAAGAGCTTTGCTCTTTCGAGCCTCCACTCAACCATGAATGTCCTAACCTAATATATGGCACATAGAACAAGTTTGAACACAAAGAAGCACTAAGAAAAGGGTCTAAAACGGTTTTATGATACAAGCACACCCCTTCAACCGAATGAAGGGTTTAGCTACGAGTATCCATGGAAGAGGATATCATAGCTAAGTGCACAAAAAAAAGTAAAGGTTTTCGGTTTTGAAAGACAAAGAAAGTAAAGTAAGGTTTTGGAAAAGAATACTCAAGAACAAACAAGAGTAAAGAGAGTAAGTGACGGAGCCCACCGCAGTGTCGTTAAGGTGCGATGTTCTCTGTGCAAAAATAAATTTATATCTCCGCTACTCACGACTTCAGTACTGGGTAGCAAGTGGTAAGTAGGGGTCGAACCCAAGGGAATTGGTGGATTAATTGTTCTTTAATGAAGCTTATGCATAAATTAAATGCGATTGGGGTGGGGTTTGAGTGTGCTTTGAGAACTGAAAGTAAATTACAACAGTGGGTAATGGACTGTAAGGAAAGGATTCGGTTTAGGGGTTTCAAATCATATCATCGTTCATCATTGACCTCTAACGATCATACTAAGTGTTCAAAGATGAATCGAGGCTATTTCTAGCACAAGACTTGCCACATCATTTAGAACACTTGTTCCATTTAGACTAATTCCTCCTTTCGAAGTATCTTAGCCTTATGTTCATCATTTTGATCTTCAGTTACGATCAACCAAATGGTTTTTAAAAGAGGTTGAACTCCTCAGATAAGTTTTGCCCGTTAAAGCATCCACTTACCCGAGTATGTTCACGAACCCCACAGAAGAGCTTTGCCCGTTAAAGCATCCACTCAACCTTGGAAGTTCTAACCTAATATGTGGCACATAGAACAAGTTTTGAAACACTAAGTAGCATTAAGCATAGAGTCTAGAACGGTTTATGATATAAATACTCCATCTACCGAATACAAGCTTTAGCTACTTGTATTCATGTCAAGGAATACAAGCAAACAATTGCTTTGAACAAGGATACCGAAAAGGAGAATAACTTTAAAGTAAGAACAATATATACGGAAAGTAAAGGACAAGTCAGGGAAAAGAAAGCCGTGGCTTTTGTACCTACAATAAGTGGAGGAGAGGAGCTCCTAAGCAAGATCCAACCAAGGAAAAGTAGCTCCCAAATGAAGAACAAAGTGTGTATTGAAAGTGAAGAGAAAAGGGTTAAGCCCTCTATCTCTCTAAAGACTTGTGGATTGTGGGATGGATTTACAAGGAGAAGGAGGGTTCTATTTATAGGCATGGAGAGGAGATGGATGCGGAGGAGAAGCCACCACATATCACAAGATGGGAGGAGGAGCTCAAAGCCATCGGGTGATGTCATCTCTCCCTTAGCCGCCGGCCACATGGAGGAGAAGGAGTGGCTTGTGGTTTTAGCCGCCGACCACATGGAGGAAGGAGAGTGAGTTTGAGTTTTGTGACTCTCATCCCAAAAAGCCATCGGTCCTTTCAGCTCCGGACTGACTCTGGTTGCTCTTCGGTTGGACTTGTTTTGAGTGATTCCACGTCAGGTTCTTGAAAGTCAGAAATTGGTCGTGACCTGGAATGACTCGTAATTCATTTTCAGCTTTAAAACTCCTCCTTAGCCTGTATTCTCTCTAGACCTCAAAATACCCTGTAGATAAATATCGGAACTAACAAGCAAAAGTTGAATAGACAAAGAGTCTAATTTGGTGGGTTTAACTGTGTTTATGATTCATACAATTATGGCCCATCAGTAAGAGAGCTTCGGTTTTGGACAAGATCAAGAACACTAAGAATACTCAAGAACCAACAAGAGTAAACTAAAGAACACTAAGGAACACTCAAGAACAAGAGAGAAGTTGGAGCTTTTGGTATTGAAATGGTGAAGAAGAGAGATAAGCTCTCAACTTCCTAATGTGTATTACATGAGGCAAGCCCTCTATTTATAGGCAAGGGAGACTTGGAGACTAAGTTTGGCAATGTAAATATCTCAAGAACAAAGGCATTTGATTCGTTGACCCATGTGCCACCCACATGGGTTGTGAAGAGGATAAGAACCTCCTCACTTATCTTTGCCTCCTCCAACCACAAGCCTCCACAAGCCAATCCCTTGCACATGGCTGCGCCACCTGCAGCTGGCTGAGTGGTGCCACGTGGCCACCACTTGCTCCACTTGAAGAGGCGTCTCCTCCAAAGGACAACCGAAGTGAATAGTATGGCCAACCGGACAAGAAGTAGTTTGGAATTGGTTGGACTTCGCCGGAGTGTGGCCGAAGCAACAAATGACCGGAGCATGGTGGTGGTTGGATGAGCTTGATCGGAGCATCACCGAAGTTCGCCGGAATATGGCCGGAATCTGACCGGAGCTTTGGCCGGAGCTTCTTGGATTTTGAAGAGTGTATTCTGAATGAAAAGGTCATTCTAAGATGATCTCAAGAAGGATGTTAAGCCAAATTCTGCCCAGAACATGGTCGAAATCCCAAAACGGCCGAAATTACCCTTGTTTGGCCTTGATCGGGCTTGAGTCCTCGGCATTGCGTTCTCAGCTTTTTGGCAATGGTTCTAGCATTTTGAAGTGATTTTAAGATGAATGCTTGAGCTAGATTTGCCGGAATGCATCCGGAGAGTGGTCGAGGCCAGATTTGAAGTTCTGCTCGGGCGCAGGCCTTGGTCGGGACCGGGCGCTTGTCTCAGGCGTGCTCGGGCGTTGTCTCGGGAGGGGACCTGGTTTCTCGGTCGCGGGCCTCGGTCAGGGACCTGTCTTTCTCAGTCGCGGGCCCCGGGCGCGCTCCTCATTCTTCGGTACTGGCTCTCGGCACGCCCGACACTGGTTCTCGGGCGCGCCCCAGGGTGATGCCCGGGCGCGACCTGGTTTTCTCGGTCCCCGACTGGGTCTTCTCGGGCCTTGGTTGAATTTCCTCGGGCCTTGGCTGGCCAGAAGTGACATGGCATGCTTTTTGGCAGAAATCTCCCTTTTAAGGCGTGTTTCCTCTTTAGACCCCAAAATAGCCTATATACACAAAAAGGCATTAACAAGCACTTGTTCGTATGACCAAATGTCTAATTGGTGGGTTTAGTAGTACTTAATGAATCATATAAATATGCTCCATCACATCTCTACATCTAAAAATCAGGATTATAACCCTCCTTGCACAACGTCCGGTGCTTCAACTGACTCACCCTTTGGGACTGCATCAGAACTATAGGACTCTTGGGGCAAAACTGTCTCACCACCTTGCTGCATATCTGAGATAGCATCATCTGGCACACTTGCCTCCTTCTCAACCCCAACAGCCTGGACTCCTGAGGACTGATCAGCTCTTGTATCAACAGGTGTTGTAACCTCCTCTTTTTGCAACTCATCAACAACATCATCAATGTTCTTGAACAACCAATCCAGTTCTTCATCATTGTCGGATGCATGAGATTCTCCCATGACATTGCTAGATTACTTAGCTTGCTGTTCTCCACGTGCATCCTCATTCTTCTGCTTATCAAAACCACAATCTTAGCCCTACTGGCTTCACCTTCTTCTGCAGCATCGGCCACGGAATATACAGTAGGTTTTAATCCCTTCGGCTTCTCATTACCCACTTTGTCACCCTTATAGATCACTGAATCTTTACCAATTGCCCATACTTCCTCATCAATAGAATTGAGTGCAGTAGCTTGGGAGTGAGAACAGGGGATTACCTTATTGAGGGGTGGTTCAGCCATCGCCTGATATTCCTTCGCAGTCTGCACACTCCCTTTAGTTGGATTAGGATCAACCTTTGACGCCTTTGAAGTAACTTCTTTAAGTTCTGTCACAGCCGCCTCTTCTCCCTTCTTTTTCCCTTCTCCGATCTTAGGGTTTGCTGATATTGTATCCTCATCCAACTTTGATTCAACTGCCTTTTTGATTTCTCAAATATTTGGACTCCTCCACTTGCCAAAAACAGTCATGTGTATATCTCTTGAGATATTTGACCAATCACCTCTCTCCTCCATCTGTTCCAGCCCTCTTCTTTGGTAGGTCAACCCATCTGATTTGCTGGGGTTCTGCTCTTGGCTGACCTCCTTCTGGAACACTTGGTTGGTGATAACATGCATACCTAGATAGGATCTAAGTGTTTCGAACTGAGCGGCGTCTAGTGACATGGTGAGTATGACAGTTACGGTTGTCATGTGTTTCGATGTGATGACCTTTTTCTCCACTAGCTCTCTGATGAAGTGATATCGGCTCATGGAGTGTTGTACTGGGTTCTTGGGCAGAACCTTCTTCACCCATTCCATTCCGTGTTCAGACAGATTCTGCTTCATACATAGGAACTGAGTGCGGTAGCTCCCTGTAGCGATGCTCTCCCGCTCGCCCAGCACCTGGTCAACATGTGTTCCAGGAAGGTGTTTCATCTCTCCCACCATGGTCAGCTGGAGCTCCTTTTGCATCTGTCTCACGAACTGGCCAATCAGCTTTTGTGAACTCGTGACGAACATATGCTTCTCTACTCCCCCTCGCTGATAGCCATGGTCGATGAGGAACGTCTCTTACCATGCTCTGGGCGCTTGTGTGAGTCCGTATATAGTCTTCTTCAGTTTGTGACTGTGCACAAGATGATATAACTTCCATGCTTCATATCTGATGAGCTCTTCCAGTTCCACGTGAATGGCCACCACCCAAATCTCATCAAAAAATGATTTGAAGACATTCTTTGGACTGGATGAACAGGCTGCCAGCTCTCGACACTTGATCTCATTCGCTCGACTCTTCATTACTTCAGATGGATCTTCAACAGTTTTAATGATTTGGCATTCTCCACATAGAACCGCTGTATCACCTGCCACATTGGTGATTCCTCGGATGAGTCCAGTTGAGGAGAGCTTCTTTGAGGTCTTGAGAGTTAGATGACCCACGCGTCTGTGAGACAGTGCCATCTTATTCCCTTGTCTTGATAAACAGCCTGATGCAGTAACTGTTCCAGCAGAACCTATGAGGTAACAATTATTGGCTGCCCTGTTGCCTCTCATCAGTGTGTCTCCTTCCTTATCCCACACGTGACAGGAGTCGTGAGTGAAGCTGACATGAAGTCCATCATCACATAGTTGACTAATGCTGATAAGATTCACCTTCAATCCTTCAACTAGGAGAATGTCCTTGAGTACAGGGAGATCCGGAACCTTCAATGTCCCACAGCCGATCACCTGACCCTTTCCTCCATCTCCAAAAGTGGCAAACTGCTTCTTCCTAACAGGTCGAATATGTGTAAGAAACTTTGAGTTACCTGTCATATGGGCAGAGCATCCACTGTCGAAGTACCAACAATCTTTCTCCATGTGACTGGATGGGCTAAAAGCAACCATACACATGGTCTTGCTCGTCATTGGTACCCAGACCTGTCGCATTGTGGGTTTCTTCTTGTGTCCCATGGCTCTTCGTTCAGCAAGAAACAGACGACACCTAGGTCTGATGTGTCCAATCTGGTAGCAGTACCAACATGTGCAAGAATCTCTCTTTTGTGTTGAGTAGGGGCTGATGTGATCATTGCGAGTCCTTCTTTGGCCTGCGGGGGTTTTTCCTTAGAACTGATTCACTTTCTGTCTCGGGTGCTGAGTCACCTTCTGTCCCGGGTTCTGTTCAACCACTGGTTTTGTTTTAACAAACGTTGTACCTTTTGAGCTTCCTTCTTTTGTGAAACCCAGTCCTCGATGTCCGGACTCCATCCTTTGAGACATGAGAATCTCGTTAAAATTCTTAGACCCAGAATTCAACATCTTCACCGACTGTTTGAGCTGGTTGAGCTCCTTCATGGTGGCTGAATGATCCATTCTTTTAGATTCAACTTGGAGTTCCAGCGACTCTACTTGCCTCAAGAGGTACACCTCCTTGCGATTCAGATCTGTAATCATTTTCCTTAGTCCTGCCATGCCTACTGGATGAGTGTCACGGTCTTTCTCCATATCAACTTTCAAAGAAGAAATAGTACCCAGGAGTTCCATTTTCTGTGCAAGCAGGCATGACCTTTCCTGTTTAATTTCAGTCAGTTGAGTGTTCAGCAAATCAACCTTACCTTGGAGTTCCACCTTCTGTGAAATTGGTATCTCAACCTCTCGCCACATCTTGTCTTTTTCAGCAGTCATACTGACTACAGAATCGGTAAGCTTCTTATTGAGGTTGATCACTAGCATCCATTTCTTTTATAGGTCTTTGTAGGTTTCAGCCAGAGTCTCCTGTGTAAGTTCTTCAACATCACTGCTTGATGCGTCGTCAACAGGCTGTTCAGACAGTGCACTAGAGTATGGATTTTCACTTGTCTCACTGCAGTCTTCAATAGTGACTACAAGTCCGACGAGATTGACATTCTCATTTTCTTCTTCTTCATCGGTAGATTCACTGTCTGGACCCGCATAGGCTATTCTGAGAATATCCCATGCTTCCTTGGCAACCTCACATTCAGCAATTAGTTTGAACACGTTCTTGTCCACTCCATAGAATATTGCATTCAGGGCCTTTCAATTCCCAACATCCGCTACTTCATCTGCTTCAGACCACAGAGCTTCAGGTTTTGGCATAACAACTCCTTCAGGGTTTGCCATCATGGGTACTGTCCATCCCATCATTACAGCTCTCCAAGCCCTTTCATCGAGGGATTTCAGAAAGGCTTTCATCTTGGATTTCCAATAGGCATAATTCGGCCCTTCAAGCAACGGTGGTCGGTTAGTGCTCTGTCCTTCCTTCAAACTCATCTTGAACAGTCGCTGGATCACACTCTGTATGTCGAGTGTCTGCTCTGATACCAATTGAAATCTACTTGTCTTAGTCAAGACGAGTTCTAGATGGTGTTCGAACAGCGTCTCGAACACTTGTTGAACTGTTTCAGGTTGTGTTTAAACAGAGACTGGAACACCTTAGCAGACAGTACCGAAAACTGAACAAAAAGGAGCACACACGATATGATAACCCAGTTCGGCCTCGCCTACTCTGGGGGGTTTCCCACACCCTAAAAAAGACACAAATCTTATTACGAGTTTAGAGCTATTCGTGGACAGACAGAGCCCACCGCACTGTCGTTAAGGTACGATGTTCTCTGTGCAAAAATAAATTTATATCTCCGCTACTCGCGACTTCACTACTGGGTAGCAAGTGGTAAGTAGGGGTCGAACCCAAGGGAATTGGTGGATTAGTTGTTCTTTAATGAAGCTTATCCATAAATTAAATGCAATTGGGGTAGGGTTTGGGTGTGCTTTGAGAACTGAAAGTAAATTACAACAGTTGATAATGGACTGTAAGGAAAGAATTCGGTTTAGGGGTTTCATATCATATCATCGTTCATCATTGACCTCTAATGATCATACTAAGTGTTCAAAAGTGTATCAAGGCCATTTCAAGAACTTGACTTGCCACACTGTCTAGCCCATTTCAAGGCATAGCGCACTTGTTCTATTTAGACTAATACCCCATTTCAAGGTATATTAGCCTATGTGCATCCATTTGATCAATCATTTCCGATCAACCAAATGGTGTTTTAAAGAGGTCGAACTCCTCAGATAAGCTTTTCCATTTCAAGCATCCACTTACACGAGTATGTTCACGAACCCTACGGAAGAGTTTTTCCATTTCAAGCATCCACTCAACCTTGGAAGTTTTGACCTAATATGTGGCATATAGAACAAGTTTTGAAGCACTAAGTAGCATTAAGCATAGAGTCTAGAATGGTTTATGATATAAATACTCCCTCTACCGAATACAAGCTTTAGCTACTTGTATTCATGTCAAGGAATACAAGCAAACCATGGCTTTGAACAAGGATACCGAAAAGGAGAGTAACTTTAAAGTAAGAACAATATATACGGAAAGTAAAGGACAAGTCAGGGAAGAGAAAGATGTGGCTTTTGTACCTACAATAAGTGGAGGAGAGGAGCTCCTAAGCAAGATCCAAGCAAGGAAAAGTAGCTCCAAAATGAAGAACAAAATGTGTATTGAAAGTGAAGAGAAGAGGGTTAAGCCCTCTATCTCTCTAAAGAACTGGTGGATTGTGGGATGATATTACAAGGGCAAGGGAGGGTTCTATTTATAGGCTAAGGGAGACAAGGAGATGAAGACACATGGCTCGAGATGGGAGGAGAAGCAAAAGCTATCGGGCTAGGTGTCATCTTCATAGCCAAAGCCGCCGGGCTTGTGAGGAGAAGAGAGGAGAGCCGCCGGGACACATGGCTTCTCCTCCTTGAAGACGCCGGTTGTGAGTGGAGGGGAGTGGTTGGAGTGTGTGTTTTGTGATCTTTCACAAAATCCATCGGTCCTTTCAGCTCCGGACAGACTCTGGTTGCCCTTCGGTTGGACTTGTTATTAGTGATTCCATGTCAGGTTTGTGAAAGTTGTACAGTCGGAATCTGATCGTGGCCTGGAGTGTCTTGTAATTCATTTTCAGCTTTAAAACTCCTCCTTAGCCTGTATTCTCTCTAGACTTCAAAATACCATGTAGATAAATATCGGAACTAACAAGCAAAAGTTAAATAGACAAAGAGTCTAATTTGGTGGGTTTAACTGTGTTTATGATTCATACAAATATGGTCCATCAGATCACCCCACACTATTAGTTGTTCGTCCCGAACAATGCTATTTAAAGGGCGGAACACAATCTAAGTAAAAACTTTTAAATATGAAAGTCAGACTATGGGACTAGATTTATCTTAATTCATGCATTACTTACTTATTACCAAACTAAACCGTGTAAATACGCTGCATGGCGGAGATGACTCTGACTCAACTGAAACCCAAAGTGCAGCCTCCACTGACTTCGAAAACCGTATAGTTAGATTCGATCCTTTTAGTGCTTGCCAAGCCTCTCTAGGGCATTTTCTATCAACTCCATATCCTCTGTATATCTCAGCACAAAGGGACAAATGAGAAGTTACATCCTAAGTTTTTATATAGTTGAATTTTCATAAGGTAAATGCATGAATTTAGATCTATCTTTTTCACATTCTCAAGTTCATATTTTCAAAAAGATAATATTAAGGGAAAAGGAAAAAGAAAAACATGTTAACTATGTACACAGGCGGTTCTCACCCCACACTTTTGAACGAAGGCGTGCCTCACAGCACAACTTAGTTCAAAAGTCATGCAAGCAAATATTTACAGGCAAGGTGAGAATGACTTAAGGCAAAAAACTAAATGACAGAAATTAAATGCCTGAAAATAAGATAGATGTCGGGTTACCTCCCGACCAGTGCATTTGTTTAACGTCGTTAGCTCGACAGTACCTCATTCCTGGATCATAAGGTTGGGTACCATGGGCGTGTGAGGTCGAATTTCTTCTCGGCTGCCCTTTTGCTCCAAGAGGGTAAGGCTTCATTGACCATAGCTGCTGGTCCAATGAGTCGTGCTCGCTTGTTACTCCTTCCGGGTTTCCATTCTTTCGGCCCATGTCTTTGCCGCTTCTTCATGTTTGAGTAGTTGGCACCTTTGCGAGTTTGGAAGTTTGGTTTTGTTCCATTAAATGTAGGCGACATTAAGCATGCGCCTCTGCCAATCCTCTTCATTGTGGCAGTGATGGATGGTTGTCTTGGAACGAGTGAGTTTTCAGGCAGCTTTCCTTGGCTTGTGACGAGTGAGAGTTCCTTTGTCGGCTTTTTTGGCTCATGCTCCTCCTCTAACTCCCCTTGCACCTCATCATTATTGATTATATGATCTTCGGTGGCTATGGTCGGCATAAAACACGAAGGGTTAAGTTGGGGCACTTCGACCATGAGGACTGGGTCTGTTTCAGGTGCTCCGACAGTGAGGACCGGGTCTTTCTCGAACAGTTCGGCAATGAGGTCCGGGACTTCCTCAGGTGCTCCGAGCGCAAGGACCGGGCCTGGCTTGATTTCTTCGACCGCTTTGGCAGTGAGGACTGTGATTTCCTCCGATGGATTGGTGATAAGGACCGGGCCTGATTTGGGCAGTTCTTCTTCTAACTCCCAGGGATAATCTGAATGGAGCTCTTCTTCAGGCAACCATGGGTCCTCATCCTCGTCATTTATATGGTTTCCGGGGGCAATCATACTAAGGTCCGGGTCTGTTTTGGGCAGTTCGGCACTGAGGTCTGGGTATGTCTCGGGCAACTCTTCAGTTAGGACCAAAATTGATTTGGGTAGTTTGGCAATGTGGTCCCAGATCAGTTGTGTAGCCGCCCAGAATTCCTCATTTTCGACCTCGTCTTGGTGTATCGGGGCACTCATTTGCTGGATGCTAGCTGTTAATTCTTCCTCCTTGTCCTTGAGTGGCTCGGCAATGTGGACCTGGGCTTCCTCGGGCATTTCGGAAATGTGTACCGGTACTGATTTAGGCAGCTTGTTAATGAGGTCCCAGAACTGGTTTGATGCTTCTTTTTGAGCCACCCATGATTCGTCGCTTTCGACCTGGATTTGGTGTACGTTGTTGGCCAACTGCTGGTTGCTAGATGCCAGCTCCGTTGTAACGTCCTCGAGTGGCTCGGCCTGATCTTATCTTGGTCTTGACCTCGCGGCCAAATCGTTTATCAATTTCCAAAGATCATCCATGTTTAAGTTATTTACCGAGCCTCCTGCCGCTTCATTAAGCCAATTCCACTCATATGGCATCATTCCATCGAGAAACATTTGAAGAAGATCTGAGTTGCTGAATCCATGGTGCGGGCAGCTCGTTACAATGGAATCGAAGTACCATAAGTACTCGTCTAATGTTTCATCCCGGGATTGCTCAAGGTGGTTGATCTTCTCGCGGATTTCAAATTCGAAGGATGGTGGGAAAAACTCCTCATCGTTCCAAGGCTCGTTTTGATAGTACATCGACATGGTGGTTTGTAAAAAATAAAAAGAACAACTACTCCGATTTATAAATCCAATTCCCCGGCAACGACGCCAATTTTGACGGAGCCCACCGCACTGTCGTTAAGGTGCGATGTTCTCTGTGCAAAAATAAATTTATATCTCCGCTACTCGCGACTTCACTACTGGGTAGCAAGTGGTAAGTAGGGGTCGAACCCAAGGGAATTGGTGGATGAGTTGTTCTTTAATGAAGCTTATGCATAAATTAAATGCGATTGGGGTTGGATTTAGGTGTGCTTTGAGAACTGAAAGTAAATTACAACAGTTGATAATGGACTGTAAGGAAAGAATTCGGTTTAGGGGTTTCATATCATATCATCGTTCATCATTGACCTCTAATGATCATACTAAGTGTTCAAAAGTGTATCAAGGCCATTTCAAGCACTTGACTTGCCACAGTGTCTGGCCCATTTCAAGGCATAGCGCACTTGTTCTATTTAGACTAATACCCCATTTCAAGGTATATTAGCCTATGTGCATCCATTTGATCAATCATTTCCGATCAACCAAATGGTGTTTTAAAGAGGTCGAACTCCTCAGATAAGCTTTGCCATTTCAAGCATCCACTTACCCGAGTATGTTCACGAACCCTACGGAAGAGTTTTGCCATTTCAAGCATCCACTCAACCTTGGAAGTTTTGACCTAATATGTGGCACATAGAACAAGTTTTGAAGCACTAAGTAGCATTAAGCATAGAGTCTAGAATGGTTTATGAAATAAATACTCCCTCTACCGAATACAAGCTTTAGCTACTTGTATTTATGTCAAGGAATACAAGCAAACCATGGCTTTGAACAAGGATACCGAAAAGGAGAGTAACTTTAAAGTAAGAACAATATATACGGAAAGTAAAGGACAAGTCAGGGAAGAGAAAGATGTGGATTTTGTACCTACAATAATTGGAGGAGAGGAGCTCCTAAGCAAGATCCAAGCAAGGAAAAGTAGCTCCAAAATGAAGAACAAAATGTGTATTGAAAGTGAAGAGAAGAGGGTTAAGCCCTCTATCTCTCTAAAGAACTTGTGGATTGTGGGATGATATTACAAGGGCAAGGAAGGGTTCTATTTATAGGCTAAGGGAGGCAAGGAGATGAAGACACATGGCTCAAGATGGGAGGAGAAGCAAAAGCCATCGGGCTAGGTGTCATCTTCATAGCCAAAGCCGCCGGGCTTGTGAGGAGAAGAGAGGAGAGCCGCCGGGACACATGGCTTCTCCTCCTTGAAGCCGCCGGTTGTGAGTGGAGGGGAGTGGTTGGAGTGTGTGTTTGTGATCTTTCACAAAAGCCATCGGTCCTTTCAGCTCCGGACAGACTCTGGTTGCCCTTCGGTTGGACTTATTTTGAGTGATTCCATGTCAGGTTTATGAAAGTTGTACTGTCGGAATTTTATCATGGCCTGGAGTGTCTTGTAATTCATTTTCAGCTTTAAAACTCCTCCTTAGCCTGTATTCTCTCTAGACTTCAAAATACCCTGTAGATAAATATCGAAACTAACAAGCAAAAGTTAAATAGACAAAGAGTCTAATTTGGTGGGTTTAACTGTGTTTATGATTCATACAATTATGGTCCATCATGGACTTACACTTACATAACGCCTTGTTTGTAATAGCCTAGCCTCTAACACCTCGTCTCTTGGATTTGCAATCTCGGTTCACCGCAGCTCTCCTCGATCCCCTATGGGTAGGACGAGACTTCCCTCTCGGCCTAGTCTTGGACTTCTCGAAAGTCCAGTCGCCTTCTCTCAAAGACGTAGCTTGATTACCGTGTGTGTGTGCGCTTTAATGTTCTTCAGGAACAGTCTAAACAGCACACTGAACAGACTGTTACTTTGATGGATGCACAGTCGTCGTGTGCAAACGTCAAGAATAAATTTATAAGTCCGCTACTCGTGACTTTACTACTGGGTAGCAAGTGGTAAGTAGGGGTCGAACCCAAGAGAGTCAGTGTGGATTAGTTGTTCTTTAATGAAGCTTATGCAGAATTTAAATGCGATTGGGGTTGGGTTTAAGTGTGCTTTGAGAACTGAAAGTAAATTACAATAGATGATAATAGACTGTAAGGAAAGGATTCGGTTTAGGGGTTTCATATCATATCATCGTTCATCATTGACCCTTAATGATCCTACTAAGTGTTCAAAAGTGTATCAAGGCCATTTCAAGCGCTCGATTTGCCACACTGTCTAGCCCATTTCAAGGTCATAGAGCACTTGTTTTATTTAGACTAGCACCCCATTTCAAGGTATACTAGCCTATGTGCATCCATTTGAACAATCATTTCCGATCAATCCAAATGGTGTTTTAGAGAGGTCGAACTCCTCAGATAAGCTTTGCCATTTCAAGCATCCACTTACCCGAGTATGTTCACGAACCCCACGGAAGAGTTTTGCCATTTCAAGCATCCACTCAACCTTGGAAGTTCTGACCTAATATGTGGCACATAGAACAAGTTTTGAAACACTAAGTAGCATTAAGCATAGAGTCTAGAATAGTTTATGATATAAATACTCCCTCTACCGAATACAAGCTTTAGCTACTTGTATTCATGTCAAGGAATACAAGCAAACTATGGCTTTGAACAAGGATACCGAAAAGGAGAATAACTTTTAAAGTAAGAACAAAATATACGGAATGTAATTTTGTACCTACAATAAGTGGAGGAGAGGAGCTCCTAAGCAAGATCCAAGCAAGGGAAAGTAGCTCCAAAATGAAGAACAAAGTGTTTATTGAAGGTGAAGAGAAGAGGGTTAAGCCCTCTATCTCTCTAAAGACTTGTGAAATTATGGGATGATTCTACAAATGGGAGGAAGTAGTCTATTTATAGGCTAAGGGAGAGGAGAAGTGTGGATGAGATGCCAACACATGGCACAAGATGAAGGGAGGAAGCAAAAGCCATCGGAGGTGAGGTGTCCTCTCTTCTAGCCGCCCCCCATGTGGAGGAAGGGGAGAGGCTTGTGGCTTAGCCGCCCATGTGAGGAGGAGGAGAGGACATGTGTGAGTTTGTGATCTTTTTACAAAAGCCATCGGCTCCTTTCAGCTCCGGTCTGAGTCTGGTTGCTCTTCGGTTGGACTTGTTTTGAGTGATTCCACGTCAGGTTCATGATATTTGTACAGTCGGCATCTGGTCGTGACCTTGGAATGACTCGCAATATATTTTCAGCTTAAAAACTCCTCCTTAGCCTGTATTCTCTCTAGACTGCAAAATACCCTGTAGATAAATATCGGAACTAACAAGCAAAAGTTAAATATACAAACTGTCTAATTTGGTGGGTTTAACTGTGTTTATGATTCATATAATTATGGTCCATCAGATCACCCCACACTTTTAGTTGTTCGTCCCGAACAATGCTATTAAAGGGCGGCACACTATCTAAGTAAACTTTTAAAATATGAAAGTGAGACTGTGGGACTAGATTTATCCTAATTCATGCATTACTACTTATTACCAAATTAAACCGTGTAAATAAATAGAAGAAACTTGATACTTGTACCTCCGTGCCGAGATGCAAATTAATTCGGATGTTTCGGGAGATAGCCCTTTTCAGGCTCCTCGACTGCAACCTCGGGACTGTCTCTCACTATATGGTTTCCTTGTAGCTTTCTCTAGCACGTGATTCGGTTCGGGTTTCACCGATGAGTTGAGCCTTTTTGATTTTCTTTTTTGGCAAGGGACAGCTTTTTTGTAGTGAATCGGCCTTTGGCCTTTGATTTGACTCTTTGAGTACTTCACTTTTGTTCGGTTAGAATTTTCACAACTTTGGCCTTTGGCCTTTGATTAGCTCTTTGAGCTTTTGCCTTTTTGTGGCTTGCTAGTCCATTTTCTCAAGCCTTTTTTGGGAGGTCCAATCATCGCCCGCGAGCATATGGAAATACCTCCCCGCTCTCTCTCATCCTTGCCGTTTCGCGCGGGTCAAAATGAGGGTCGCTCATTTATTTTCCCGGCTACTCTGACTAGAGATAGGACGGTTTGATTCCCGTCCCGCCTTTTTTCTGCATAAACGCTGCATGGCGGAGATGACTCTGACTCAACTGAAAACCCGAAGTGCAGCCTCCACTCACTTCGTAAACCATATAGCAAAATTCAGTCCTTCGATTGCTTGCCAAGCTTCTCTAGGGCATTTTCTATCAACTCCACATCCCCTGTTTATCTCAGCACAAAGGGACAAATGAGAAGTTACATTCTAAGTTTTTAAACAGTTGAATTTTCACAAGGTTATTGCATGAATTATGATCTATCTTTTTCACATTCTCAAGTTCATATTTTCAAAAAGATAATATTAAGGGAAAAGGAAAAAGAAAAACATGTTTACTATGTACACAGGTGGTTCTCACCCCACACTTTTGAACGAAGGCGTGCCTTTCAGCAAGACTTAGTTCAAAAGTCATGCAAGCAAATATATACAGGAAAGGTGAGAATGAAAAAACTAAATGACAGAAATTAAATGACTGAAAGTAAGATAGGTGTCGGGTTACCTCCCGACCAGTGCCTTTGTTTAACGTCGTTGGCTCGACGATACCTCATTCCTGGATCATAAGTAGGGATCCCATGGGTGCTTGAGGTCGAACTTCTTCTCGGTAGCTCTTTTGATTTGAGAGGGTGAGGCTTTATTGACCATAGCTGCTGGTCCAATGAGTCGTGCTTGCTTGTTACTCCTTCCGGGTTTCCATTCTTTTGGCCCATGTCTTTGCCGCTTCATCATGTTTGAATAGTTGGCATCTTTGCGAGTTTGGAAGTTTGGTGTTGTGCCATTAAATGTAGGCGACATTAAACATGCGCCTCTGCCAATCCTCTTCATTGTGGCAGTGATGGATGGTTGTCTTGGAACGAGTGAGTTTTCAGGCGGTTTTCATTGGCTTGTGACGAGTGAGAGTTCCTTTGTCGGCTTTTTTGGCTCATGCTCCTCCTCTAACTCCCCTTGCACCTCATCATTATTGATTATATGATCTTCGGTGGCTATGATCGGCATAAAACACGAAGGGTTAAGTTGAGGCACTTCGACCATGAGGACTGGGTCTGTTTCAGGTGCTCCGACAGTGAGGACCAGGTCTTTCTCTGATAGTTCGGCAATGAGGTCCCTGACTTCTGTAGGCTCGGCAGTTAGGCTCACCCCACACTTTTGAACGAAGGCGTTCCTCACAGCACAACTTAGTTCAAAAGTCATGCAAGCAAATATTTACAGGCAAGGTGAGAATGACTTAAGGCAAAAAACTAAATGACAGAAATTAAATGACTGAAAATAAGATAGATGTCGGGTTACCACCCGACCAGTGCATTTGTTTAACGTCGTTAGCTCGACAGTACCTCATTCCTGGATCATAAGGTTGGGTCCCATGGGCGTGTGAGGTCAAATTTATTCTCGACTGCCCTTTTGCTCCGAGAGGGTGAGGCTTCATTGACCATAGCTGCTGGTCCAATGAGTCGTGCTCGCTTGTTACTCCTTCCGGGTTTCCATTCTTTCGGCCCATGTCTTTGCCGCTTCTTCATGTTTGAATAGTTGGCACCTTTGCGAGTTTGGAAGTTTGGTTTTGTGCCATTAAATGTAGGCGACATTAAGCATGCGCCTCTGCCAATCCTCTTCATTGTGGCAGTGATGGATGGTTGTCTTGGAACGAGTGAGTTTTCAGGCGGTTTTCCTTGGCTTGTGACGAGTGAGAGTTCCTTTGTCGGCTTTTTTGGCTCATGCTCCTCCTCTAACTCCCCTTGCACCTCATCATTATTGATTATATGATCTTCGGTGGCTATGATCGGCATAAAACACGAAGGGTTAAGTTGGGGCACTTCGACCATGAGGACTGGGTCTGTTTCAGGTGCTCCGACAGTGAGGACCGGGTCTTTCTCGGACAGTTCGGCAATGAGGTCCGGGACTTCCTCAGGTGCTCCGAGCGCAAGGACCGGGCCTGGCTTGATTTCTTCGACCGCTTTGGAAGTGAGGACTGTGATTTCCTCCGATGGATTGGTGATAAGGACCGGGCCTGATTTGGGCAGTTCTTCTTCTAACTCCCAGGGATAGCAACCATGGGTCCTCATCCTCGTCATTTATATGGTTTCCGGGGGCAATCATACTGAGGTCCGGGTCTGTTTTGGGCAGTTCGGCACTGAGGTCTGGGTATGTCTCGGGCAACTCTTCAGTTAGGACCAAAATTGATTTGGGCAGTTTGGCAATGCGGTCCCAGATCATTTGTGTAGCCGCCTAGAATTCCTCATTTTCGACCTCGTCTTGGTTTATCGGGGCACTCATTTGCTGGATGCTAGCTGCCAATTCTTCCTCTTTGTCCTTGAGTGGCTCGGCAATGTGGACCTGGGCTTCCTCGGGCATTTCGGAAATGTGTACCGGTACTGATTTAGGCAGCTTGTTAATGAGGTCCCAGAACTGGTTTGATGCTTCTTTTTGAGCCACCCATGATTCGTCGCTTTCGACCTGGATTTGGTGTACCTTGTTGGCCAACTGCTGGTTGCTAGATGCCAGCTCCGTTGTAACGTCCTCGAGTGGCTCGGCCTGATCTTCTCATGGTCTTGACCTCGCGGCCAAATCGTTTATCAATTTCCAAAGATCATCCATGTTTAAGTTATTTACCGAGCCTCCTGCCGCGTCATTAAGCCAATTCCACTCATATGGCATCATCCCATCGAGAAACATTTGAAGAAGATCTGAGTTGCTGAATCCATGGTGCGGGCAGCTCGTTACAATGGAATCGAAGTACCATAAGTACTCGTCTAATGTTTCGTCCCGGGATTGCTCAAGAAGGTTGATCTTCTCGCGGATTTCAAATTCGAAGGATGGTGGGAAAAACTCCTCATCGTTCCAAGGCTCGTTTTGATAGTACATCGACATGGTGGTTTGTAAAAAATAAAAAGAACAACTACTCCGATTTATAAATCCAATTCCCCGGCAACGGCGCCAATTTTGACAAAGCCCACCGCACTGTCGTTAAGGTGCAATGTTCTCTGTGCAAAAATAAATTTATATCTTCGCTACTCGCGACTTCACTACTGGGTAGCAAGTGGTAAGTAGGGGTCGAACCCAAGGGAATTGGTGGATTAGTTGTTCTTTAATGACGCTTATGCATAAATTAAATGCGATTGGGGTTGGGTTTGGGTGTGCTTTGAGAACTGAAAGTAAATTACAACAGTTGATAATGGACTGTAAGGAAAGAATTCGGTTTAGGGGTTTCATATCATATCATCGTTCATCATTGACCTCTAATGATCATACTAAGTGTTCAAAAGTGTATCAAGGCCATTTCAAGCACTTGACTTGCCACACTGTCTAGCCCATTTATAGGCATAGCGCACTTGTTCTATTTAGACTAATACCCCATTTCAAGGTATATTAGCCTATGTGCATCCATTTGATCAATCATTTCCGATCAACCAAATGGTGTTTTAAAGAGGTCGAACTCCTCAGATAAGCTTTGCCTTTTCAAGCATCCACTTACCCGAGTATGTTCACGAACCCTACGGAAGAGTTTTGCCATTTCAAGCATCCACTCAACCTTGGAAGTTTTGACCTAATATGTGGCACATAGAACAAGTTTTGAAGCACTAAGTAGCATTAAGCATAGAGTCTAGAATGGTTTATGATATAAATACTCCCTCTACCGAATACAAGCTTTAGCCACTTGTATTCATGTCAAGGAATACAAGCAAACCATGGCTTTGAACAAGGATACCGAAAAGGAGAGAAACTTTAAAGTAAGAACAATATATACGGAAAGTAAAGGACAAGTTAGGGAAGAGAAAGATGTGGCTTTTGTACCTACAATAAGTGGAGGAGAGGAGCTCCTAAGCAAGATCCAAGCAAGGAAAAGTAGCTCCAAAATGAAGAACAAAATGTGTATTGGAAGTGAAGAGAATAGGGTTAAACCCTCTATCTCTCTAAAGAACTTGTGGATTGTGGGATGATATTACAAGGGCAAGGGAGGGTTCTATTTATAGGCTAAGGGAGGCAAGGAGATGAAGACACATGGCTCAAGATGGGAGGAGAAGCAAAAGCCATCGGGCTAGGTGTCATCTTCATAGCCAAAGCCGCCGGGCTTGTGAGGAGAAGAGAGGAGAGCCGCCGGGACACATGGCTTCTCCTCCTTGAAGCCGCCGGTTGTGAGTGGAGGGGAGTGGTTGGAGTGTGTGTTTGTGATCTTTCACAAAAGCCATCGGTCCTTTCAGCTCCAGACAGACTCTGGTTGCCCTTCGGTTGGACTTGTTTTGAGTGATTCCATGACAGGTTTATGAAAGTTGTACAGTCGGAATCTGATCGTGGCCTGGAGTGTCTTGTAATTCATTTTCAGCTTTAAAACTCCTCCTTAGCCAGTATTCTCTCTAGACTTCAAAATACCCTGTAGATAAATATCGGAACTAACAAGCAAAAGTTAAATAGACAAAGAGTCTAATTTGGTGGGTTTAACTGTGTTTATGATTCATACAATTATGGTCCATCATGGACTTACACTTACATAATGCCTTGTTTGTAATAGCCTAGCCTCTAACACTCCGTCTCTCAGATTTGCAATCTCGGTTCACCGCAGCTCCCCTCGATCCCCTCTGGGTAGGACGAGACTTCCCTCTCGGCCTAGTCTTGGACTTCTCGGAAGTCCAGTCGTATTCTCTCAAAGACGTAGCTTGATTACCGTGTGTGTGTGCGCTTTAATGTTCTTCAGGAACAGTCTGAACATCACACTGAACAGACTGTTACTTTGATGGATGCACAGTCGTCGTGTGCAAACGTCAAGGATAAATTTATAAGTCCGCTACTCGTGACTTTACTACTTGGTAGCAAGTGGTAAGTAGGGGTCAAACCCAAGAGAGTCAGTGTGGATTAGTTGTTCTTTAATGAAGCTTATGCAGAATTTAAATGCGATTGGGATTGGGTTTAAGTGTGCTTTGAGAACTGAAAGTAAATTACAATAGTTGATAATAGACTGTAAGGAAAGGATTCGGTTTAGGGGTTTCATATCATATCATCGTTCATCATTAACCCTTAATGATCCTACTAAGTGTTCAAAAGTGTATCAAAGCCATTTCAAGCGCTCGATTTGCCACACTGTCTAGCCCATTTCAAGGTCATAGAGCACTTGTTCTATTTAGACTAGCACCCCATTTCAAGGTATACTAGCCTATGTGCATCCATTTGAACAATCATTTCCGATCAATCCAAATGGTGTTTTAGAGAAGTCGAACTCCTCAGATAAGCTTTGTCATTTCAAGCATCCACTTACCCGAGTATGTTCACGAACCCCACGGAAGAGTTTTGCCATTTCAAGCATCCACTCAACCTTCGAAGTTCTGACCTAATATGTGGCGCATAGAACAAGTTTTGAAACACTAAGTAGCATTAAGCATAGAGTCTAGAACAGTTTATGATATAAATACTCCCTCTACCGAATACAAGCTTTAGCTACTTGTATTCATGTCAAGGAATACAAGCAAACTATGGCTTTGAACAAGGCTACCGAAAAGGAGAATAACTTTTAAAGTAAGAACAAAATATACGGAATGTAATTTTGTACCTACAATAAGTGGAGGAGAGGAGCTCCTAAGCAAGATCCAAGCAAGGGAAAGTAGCTCCAAAATGAAGAACAAAGTGTTTATTGAAGGTGAAGAGAAGAGGGTTAAGCCCTCTATCTCTCTAAAGACTTGTGAAATTATGGGATGATTCTACAAATGGGAGGAAGTAGTCTATTTATAGGCTAAGGGAGAGGAGAAGTGTGGATAAGATGCCAACACATGGCACAAGATGAAGGGAGGAAGCAAAAGCCATCGGAGGTGAGGTGTCCTCTCTTCTAGCCGCCCCCATGTGGAGGAAGGGGAGAGGCTTGTGTCTTAGCCGCCCATGTGAGGAGGAGAGGACATGTGTGAGTTTGTGATCTTTTCACAAAAGCCATCGGCTCCTTTCAGCTCCGGTCTGACTCTGGTTGCTCTTCAGTTGGACTTGTTTTGAGTGATTCCACGTCAGGTTCATGATATTTGTACAGTCGGCATCTGGTCGTGACCTTGGAATGACTCGTAATATATTTTCAACTTAAAAACTCCTCCTTAGCCTGTATTCTCTCTAGACTGCAAAATACCCTGTTGATAAATATCGGAACTAACAAGCAAAAGTTAAATAGACAAATAGTCTAATTTGGTGGGTTTAACTGTGTTTATGATTCATATAATTATGGTCCATCAGATCACCCCACACTTTTGGTTGTTCGTCCCGAACAATGCTATTAAAGGGCGGCACACTATCTAAGTAAACTTTTAAAATATGAAAGTGAGACTGTGGGACTAGATTTATCCTAATTCATGCATTACTACTTATTACCAAATTAAACCGTGTAAATAAATAGAAGAAACTTGATACTTGTACCTCCGTGCCGAGATGCAAATTAATTCGGATGTTTCGGGAGATAGCCTTTTTCAGGCTCCTCGACTGCAACCTCGGGACTGTCTCTCACTATATGGTTTCCTTGTAGCTTTCTCTAGCACGTGATTCGGTTCGGGTTTCACCGATGAGTTGAGCCTTTTTGATTTTCTTTTTTGGCAAGGGACAGCTTTTTTGTAGTGAATCGGCCTTTGGCCTTTGATTTGACTCTTTGAGTACTTCACTTTTGTTCGGTTAGAATTTTCACAACTTTGGCCTTTGGCCTTTGATTAGCTCTTTGAGCTTTTGCCTTTTTGTGGCTTGCTAGTCCATTTTCTCAAGCCTTTTTTGGGAGGTCCAATCATCGCCCGCGAGCATATGGAAATACCTCCCCGCTCTCTCTCATCCTTGCCGTTTCGTGCGGGTCAAAATGAGGGTCGCTCATTTATTTTCCCGGCTACTCTGACTAGAGATAGGACGGTTTGATTCCCGTCCCGCCTTTTTTCTGCATAAACGCTGCATGGCGGAGATGACTCTGACTCAACTGAAAACCCGAAGTGCAGCCTCCACTGACTTCGTAAACCATATAGCGAAATTCAGTCCTTCGATTGCTTGCCAAGCTTCTCTAGGGCATTGGCAGGCTGTCGTTGTGACCTGCAAATTTATATTTATATTTTCCACTACTCTAGTGGTTCACTACAGGTAGCAAACGGTAAGTAGGGGTCGAACCCAAGGGAGTTAAGGTAGTAAACAGTTGTTCTTATGAAAGCAAAAAATAAAGTAAAGACAATTGGAGTTTTTGGTTGTTTTTAGTGCTGAAATGAAAGTACTGAAAGTAAATGACTGAAAAGTAAAGGTGCTTGAAGGACCAAGACTTGACTGAAAGTAAATGTGCTGGAAAGTAAAGTGCTGGAAAGTAAAGTACTGAAAAGTAAAGTACTGAAAAGTAAAGTACTGAAAATAAAGGTGCTTGAAGGACAAGTCTTACGGAAAGTAAAGCAGTTGATATAAGACTGAAAGTAAATGTGCAAGAAAAGTAAAGGGAAAGTAACTTTGTGCGAGAGATATTCAGTCTAGGGTCTCAAACTTGTGATACTTCCATCATAGACTTCAAATGATCTCTTTTACAATTCCATGTGTGATTATCCCGACAAAGGTGATAATCCAAATACCCCGACAAAGGTGGTAACCACACCCTTAACTTGTCAAGAGTGTTATGTGGTTGTCCCGACAAAGGTGACAACCCAAGTACCCCGACAAAGGTGATAACCATAACAAGCTTGACATGTTAAGAGCTTCTAGTCCTCCTAGATCGAACAACCCGACAAAGGTGTTGCCCAAACTAGGTTGTCACTATCTACCTTTGCCGCAAAGCATCCAGTAAATATTGACTATAGGAATCATTCAGCTCGGCTAAGCTTTGTGACAAAACATCCACTTAGCCTTGCCGAACGACCCTTGAAATGGACTCAAAGACTAGGGAATGTAAAAGGCAATTAAAACATAGTCTCAAGAAGTCGGCACAAGGATGAAAACCCTATACCGAATATGAGCTTTAGCCGCTTGTATTCATGTCAAGGAATACAAGCAACCTTTGCTTTTGAAAAGTAAAATGAACAAGTGAACAAATGGAACCTCTTTTGATATTGAATCCAAAGTGAACAAGACCACAAGTGCTCCTACTAGCTACACAAGACTACTCCTACTTCTCTCTTGAAAATGGCGTGTGAAGATGATTGTGAGATGTGAGAAGATGTGAGATGAGCTTGTGTGATTTGACATGTGTGATTTGAGATGTGTGATGTCTCCATTTGAAGATGAGTAACTCTTATTTATAGGCATGGAATGGGCGGCAGCTTTGTGAGAAGAGGAGCTCCTTATTGGCTTGCCGAAATGAAGCTAGCTTGTGCCAAGGAGTGGACTTCACAAGGGTTGCTTCATCCTTAGGCTAGCCGCCATTCAAGCTAGGAGGTGCAAGGTGGAGTCCATATGGAGCTTCCTTCATCCATTAGACTAGCCGCCTATAAGCATGGTGGTGCAATGTGTTGAGTTTTGAGAGCTTTCTTCATTCATTAGACTAGCCGCAATCCAAGCATGGTGCTCTCAAGGAGCTTGCATCAAAAGGCTAGGTGCTCATTGAGCAAGTTGATTTTGAGGAAGTCCGGACGTGAAGTGTGTTTCCCGGGCGCTTGGCGCAAGTCCGGTCCCTTTTTGGTCCCGACTTCACTTGTAATCCATTTTTGTGTTAAGGACTCCTCTTTTAAGCTGGATTCCGTTCTGAACCTCAAAATAGCCTGTAGATCAAAATGGAACTAACAAGTACAAGTTGTTAAGATAAAACAGACAATTTTGTGGGTTTAACTGATTCAATGAGTCATACAAGTATGCCCCATCAGGCATTTTCTATCAACTCCACATCCCCTGTTTATCTCAGCACAAAGGGACAAATGAGAAGTTACATTCTAAGTTTTTAAACAGTTGAATTTTCACAAGGTTATTGCATGAATTATGATCTATCTTTTTCACATTCTCAAGTTCATATTTTCAAAAAGATAATATTAAGGGAAAAGGAAAAAGAAAAACATGTTTACTATGTACACAGGTGGTTCTCACCCCACACTTTTGAACGAAGGCGTGCCTTTCAGCAAGACTTAGTTCAAAAGTCATGCAAGCAAATATATACAGGAAAGGTGAGAATGAAAAAACTAAATGACAGAAATTAAATGACTGAAAGTAAGATAGGTGTCAGGTTACCTCCCGACCAGTGCCTTTGTTTAACGTCGTTGGCTCGACGATACCTCATTCCTGGATCATAAGTAGGGATCCCATGGGTGCTTGAGGTCGAACTTCTTCTCGGTAGCTCTTTTGATTTGAGAGGGTGAGGCTTTATTGACCATAGCTGCTGGTCCAATGAGTCGTGCTTGCTTGTTACTCCTTCCGGGTTTCCATTCTTTCGGCCCATGTCTTTGCCGCTTCTTCATGTTTGAATAGTTGGCATCTTTGCTAGTTTGGAAGTTTGGTTTTGTGCCATTAAATGTAGGCGACATTAAACATGCGCCTCTGCCAATCCTCTTCATTGTGGCAGTGATGGATGGTTGTCTTGGAACGAGTGAGTTTTCAGGCGTTTTTCCTTGGCTTGTGACGAGTGAGAGTTCCTTTGTCGGCTTTTTTGGCTCATGCTCCTCCTCTAACTCCCCTTGCACCTCATCATTATTGATTATATGATCTTCGGCGGCTATGATCGGCATAAAACACGAAGGGTTAAGTTGGGGCACTTCGACCATGAGGACTGGGTCTATTTCAGGTGCTCCGACAGTGAGGACCAGGTCTTTCTCGGACAGTTCGGCAATGAGGTCCCTGACTTCTGTAGGCTCGGCAGTTAGGACTGTGATTTCCTCGGATGGATTGGTGATAAGGACCGGGCCTGATTTGGGCAGTTCTTCTTCTAACTCCTAGGGATAATCTGAATGGAGCTCTTCTTCAGGCAACCATGAGTCCTCATCCTCGTCATTCATATTGTCTCCGGGGGCAATCATACTGTGGTATGGGTATGATATGGGCAACTCGTCATTGAGGTCCGGGTATGTCTCGGGTGGTTCTTCTTCGGTCATCCGCTGGTCCTCATTCTCTTCCGGCTCCTCGGGTTCAGCCGTCATTTTTATTGGCCATGATTCGGTTTCGGCCGTGAATTGGTGCATCAAGGCACTCAATTGCTGTATGTCTGCGGCTAATTGTTGGGTGCTAGCTGCCAGCTCGTTTTCTGCTACCCATAACTCAGTTTTGGCCCAGATTTGGTGCATCGTGTTGTCCAATTCTCCGCGCCGCATGGCCTGATCTTTTCTTTGTCTTGACCTCGCAGCCAAATTATCTATTAAGTTCCAAAGATCATCTATGTCTAAGTTGTTCACCGAGCCTCCTGCTGCATCATTTAGCCAATTCCACTCTTGTGGTATCATCCCATTGAGAAACCTTTGAAGAAGATCGTGGTTGGTGAATCCATGGTGCGGGCAGCTCGTTACAATGGAGTCAAAGTACGCCAAGTACTCGTCCAAAGTTTCGTCCCGGGATTGCTCTATGTTGTTGATCTTCTCGCGGATTTCAAGTTCGAAGGGTGGTGGGGAAAACTCCTCATTGTTCCAAGGCTCCATTCCGTAGTAGTAAGACTTAGTGAATTGCATGATAAAAAAGAAAGAACAAAATAGAACAACATTTCCGATTCACAACTCCCCGGCAACGGCGCCAATTTTGATGGATGCACAGTCGTCGTGTGCAAACGTCAAGAAAATTTTTTTTAAGTCCGCTACTCGTGACTTTACTACTGGGTAGAAAGTGGTAAGTTGGGGTCGAACCCAAGAGAGTCAGTGTGGATTAGTTGTTCTTTAATGAAGCTTATGCAGAATTTAAATGCGATTGGGGTTGGGTTTAAGTGTGCATTGAGAACTGAAAGTAAATTACAATAGTTGATAATAGACTGTAAGGAAAGGATTCGGTTTAGGGGTTTCATATCATATCATCGTTCATCATTGACCCTTAATGATCCTACTAAGTGTTCAAAAGTGTATCAAAGCCATTTCAAGCGCTCGATTTGCCACACTGTTTAGCCCATTTCAAGGTATACTAGCCTATGTGCATCCATTTGAACAATCATTTCCGATCAATCCAAATGGTGTTTTAGAGAGGTCGAACTCTTCAGATAAGGTTTGCCATTTCAAGCATCCACTTACCCGAGTATGTTCACGAACCCCACAGAAGAGTTTTGCCATTTCAAGCATCCACTCAACCTTGGAAGTTCTGACCTAATATGTGGCACATAGAACAAATTTTGAAACACTAAGTAGCATTAAGCATAGAGTCTAGAACAGTTTATGATATAAATACTCCCTCTACCGAATACAAGCTTTAGCTACTTGTATTCATGTCAAGGAATACAAGCAAACTATGGCTTTGAACAAGGATACCGAAAAGGAGAATAACTTTTAAAGTAAGAACTAAATATACGGAAAGTAATTTTGTACCTACAATAAGTGGAGGAGAGGAGCTCCTAAGCAAGATCCAAGCAAGGGAAAGTAGCTCCAAAATGAAGAACAAAGTGTTTATTGAAGGTGAAGAGAAGAGGGTTAAGCCCTCTATCTCTCTAAAGACTTGTGAAATTATGGGATGATTTTACAAATGGGAGGAAGTAGTCTATTTATAGGCTAAGGGAGAGGAGAAGTGTGGATGAGATGCCAACACATGGCACAAGATGAAGGGAGGAAGCAAAAGCCATCGGAGGTGAGGTGTCCTCTCTTCTAGCCGCCCCCATGTGGAGGAAGGGGAGAGGCTTGTGGCTTAGCCGCCCATGTGAGGAGGAGGAGGAGAGGATATGTGTGAGTTTGTGATCTTTTCACAAAAGCCATCCGCTCCTTTCAGCTCCGGTCTGACTCTGGTTGCTCTTCGGTTGGACTTGTTTTGAGTGATTCCACGACATGTTCATGATATTTGTACAGTCGGCATCTGGTCGTGACCTTGGAATGACTCGTAATATATTTTCAGCTTAAAAACTCCTCCTTAGCCTGTATTCTCTCTAGACTGCAAAATACCCTGTAGATAAATATCGGAACTAACAAGCAAAAGTTAAATAGACAAACAGTCTAATTTGGTGGGTTTAACTGTGTTTATGATTCATATAATTATGGTCCATCATACTTCCCCGTTGATATTCCGGTGTGGAATAGTCAGCCGGCGGCCGCTTCTCCTCCAATCTCACGAACTCTCATGTTTTTCTTTTCTCTCAGGAAGCGACACAGATCTGGTTGCCCTTGCCATGTATTTATATGTAAAGGCGAATGTCCAAATCTGTTGCAGATCACATCATCAAATATTTTAGGAAATATTCCTAAATATTCAATGGATATTTCCAATCCAATCTTTGGGAAGATCTTGATAATTCTTCCACGACAAGTCAGCCAATCCAATCTTTGAATATCCGAATCTTTGAATTCCTCACTGGCCGACTTCAGATTGAAATATTCTTGTCAAATATTTCGGAGATATTCCTAAATATTTGATAGATATGCAATCCTTTCCATATCCAATCTTTGGAGATTACTTCTGTGCCAAGCCATCTAATATTCTCGAATCCAAGCTGAATATATTCATTTGAATATCTGATCTTTAATGATGACTCATCAATTGATCCCAATCAAATAATCGTCGATCTTCTGGATACGGAAATCTTCCTGCGTCTGCTGTACGCTGTACTGCAGTTCAAGACAGCGATTGAACTCCTCTTGAACACCTGCTTGAACTATCTAAAGCCGTTTTGCCAACATCATGCCATTCATGGGAACATCACGTTTTAGTGTATTAATTCAATCACCGATCAATCAAGAAAAAATGAACAATGAATATTATTCAGATGAGCCTTAAATATGTAATGATAAACAATAAAAGTATTTTGAGAAGCAATAATTGGACAAAAGTACTTCTTTCTACAAAATATTAAAAATAAATATTATTCATCCATATAATTGCACTGTTCATCATATTTTATTGTTACAGGTAGACTCATATCTGACAATATTCTGGCAGCACATGAGTTAATTCACTTTATTAATACTAGAGGGAGGCAACGAGTAAGATTTTTTGCTGTTGAAGCCTGATATGACTAAAGCGTATGACAGAGTAGAATGAGATTATTTAGAAGCAATGCATAAGAGAATGGGCTTTCCGGATAGATGGGTAGAGATGGTAATGGCATGTGTGAAGTCAGTCTCGTACACAATCAGAATAAATGATAAAGTTTCAGAGGATTTCTTGCCTGAGAGGGGTCTGAGACAGGGAGATCCGCTATCGCCCTATCTGTTTTTGATATGCACTGAGTGGTTTGCGGAGAAGGTGAGGCAGGGGCAAGATGAGAACAAACTGACAGGGATAAAAAATTGTCGAGATGCTCCGGATGTCACACATTTGTTATTTGCAGATGACAGTGTTATTTTTCTGAGAGCGAGTATGGGTAATGTTGCTAATCGAAGAGGATACTGATGCCGTATGAAGATATTTCAGATCAGAAAGTAAATCTAGCCAAATCTAAAATTTGCTTGAGTAAAAATGTGTCATCCGAGCTAAAAGAAAGGATTTGTGAGATGGTGGGAGTGAGGCAGATGGACAGATTTTCTAAATATTTGGGACTTTCGGTGGCATTTAGCTATAATAAGACAGAAATCTTTAAGTTTATTGTGGATCGTATATGGCAGAAGGTACAAGGATGTAAGGAGCAAACGTCATCGATGGCGGGAAAGGAGATTCTGATCAAATCAATTCTCCAAGCAATCCCGACGTATGCAATGATGTGTTTCAAGCTCCCTGTTTCATTATGCAAGAAAATAGTTGGAATAATTAGCAAGTACTGGTGGAATAACAAAGGAGGAGGCAGATGTATTCACTGGGGCAGTTATAAGCTACTCTGCAAAACAAAGGAGGTGGGAGGACTAGGCCTTAGGGATTTTGAGAGCTTTAGTGAAGCTTTGTTAGCCAAGCAAATATGGAGACTACAGTCAAATCAGGAAGCGATGGCTAGTAGGCTGATTAAGGCCAAGTATTTCAAAGATACAGATGTGTTGCAAAGCCAGCTGGGACACAGGCCATCCTTTATGTGGAGAAGCCTATGGAATGTCAAAAATAAAATTAGTCAGTGGATAACTCTTGAAGGTATGCCTCAGAAACCGTTCTGGACAGGGCAGGACAATGGTGAGTTCTCAGTAAGGTCAGCCAATGATATGTTGAAGAAATTGTCAGAGCTGCCACAAATCAACATAAAGGGAGAACAGGCTTGCCTTGACAGAATTCAATCATTCTGGAGGAAGGTTTGAAGACTCAAAGTTCAATCGAAGGTCAAGATATTCGCATGGAGGGTCTTCCATAACTTTCTTCCCTCAGATGATAATCTAGTAAGAAGGTAGTGTATTGTAGGGATGGAATGTCAGATTTGCGGATGGAGAAGAGAAACTACGACTCACACCTTGTTACAGTGTAAGTGGGCTAAAGTATACTGGGATTCGAGCATAATTGATTGTAGCTTCCTGGATTTTGAATTCAGCGACCCAGGGGACTAGCTGTGGTTCTGTGCGTCAAAGTACTCAGATCAGGAGTTCTCAATTATTCTGCATGGAGCAAGGCAAATTTGGTTCAATAGGAACCTAGTAGTGAATGGAAAAAGTGGCCTGAACCCGTATGCAGATGTTGTAACAATGTTGGAAATGGTCCAGTGGAGTTTGAAGCTGGAATATAGGTTTGTTGTTACTACTATGTATGACGATGGCAGCTGGAAACCTCCAGAGGATGATTACGTAAAGATTAATGTGGATGGAGCTTGGGATCGTGAAACAAGAAAAGCCGGCTTTAGGTTATGTTGCAGGGATAGTGCAGGGGCGATTTTATTTGTTGAGGCCTGCCCGATCTTGCATTTGTCTTCAAGTTTCGAAGTGGAGTTATGGAGTCTACAGAGGAGTTTTTAAACAGTGGAGAGAATGAACTTAAAAAGAGTATTTTTTTTGAGCTAGATAGCGCTGAAGTGTTCAATGTGTTACAGAGCAGATCTAGCATTGTCGAGCAAGTTGTAGGGTGGATTACAAGAGCAGACACTTTTTAAGTAGGAATTCTTGTTGGTTTCTCAGTCTCGTTCCGAGGGAGGCCAACTCTTGGGCAGTTGACAGCACATCGTTGTGCGCTACAAAATTTACATTTATAGTTCCACTACTCGTGGCTCACTATTGGATTAGCAAGCGGTAAGTAGGGGTCAAACCCAAGAGAGTCAGTGTGGAATAGTTGTTCTTTAAAAAGAAAGAAAATTAAAGTAAAGACAGATTGGGTTTTTGTTGGTTTTTTTATACAGAAAGTAAATGACTGAATTTAAATTGCTGAAAGTAAAGATGGAAAGTAAAGTGCAAAAAGTAAAGTGCTGAAATGTAAATGACAGAAAAGTAAAGTACTGAAAGGTAAAGTGCGTATAGTAAATACTGAAAGGTAAAGTGCTGAAAGTAAAAGTGCAGATAAGTAAGGACGAAAGATATTCAGTCTAGGGTCTCTACTTGTGAGACAACCATCATGGACGTCAAATGATCTTACTTTGTGTTCATAAGTGTGGGTTTATTCCTTTTCAAGACTTAAACCCTAAAGTAAGGCTATTTCTAGCACTTACACCACAATCTACTCCAAAATCAAGACATAGACTTCTAATTCTAAGTGCAGCCACTTGATCTCTCAGTTACGATCAATCAAGCGACTTAAGGAAGATTAAACTACTCGGCTAAGCTTTCCTCTTTCGAGCATCCACTTAGCCTTGTTTTCTAATCAAGATTGAACTACTCGGCTAAGCTTTCCTCTTTCGAGCATCCACTTAGCCTTGTTGTTCAACCGAATAATGGCACCGAACTAGTTGACACAAAATAGCATTAAGTTCTAGTCTCAAGATGCATACACAAGTATGAACACCCTTTGACCGAATATGCTTAGCTACTTGTATTCATGGCAAGGAATACAAGCACCATACTTACAAAAGTAAAAGAAAAACAAGAAAAAAGTAAAGACAAGTAACCAAGAGCAATTGTAACCGTGAGCAACAAGAAAGTAAAAGAAGCCTTAGCTACTTGTATTCATGTCAAGGAATACAAGTAGCGGTGAGCTTTGACAAAGAAATGAAAAGGAAAGCTTTCGCTACTTGTATTCATGTCAAAGAATACAAGTAACCGTGGCTTTATCAAGACAAGAAAGTAAGGGAGAGGAGCTCCAAATCAAGAACTTGACAACAAAGTGAAGAGTGCTTGCTGGAAAGTAAAGAGCTTGGAGCTCAAGAACAAGTGAAGAACAAAGTAAAATGTAGACAGTGTTTGTATTGACAATGAAGAGAAGAGAGTTAAGCTCTCTTCTCTCTAAGGACTTGGGATTTCAAAGGCTACACATTAAATGAGGCAAGCCCTCTATTTATAGGCTAGGGAAGTCGGTTTAGGGGAGGATAAGATAAGCTTTGGCCTTGAAATATCCCAACAGCACTTCATTTTGATTGGTTTAGCCAAAAGTCACCCCACTTGCCTTGTCACTTGCCTCCAACCGACTTGAGCTTGGCTTCATCCAAAGGGAAACTAGCTTGGACTAGATGAGGCCAACCGGACTTGGATAGTTGAGGCAAACCGGATTCCAAAACCAAACCGAAATGAATAGTAGAAGTTAACCAGAATATAGGGAATTTGGTTTTTGGTTGGAACTTCTTGGCCGGAACTTGGTTGGACTTGGTTGTGCTTGGCCTAAGCTTGATCGGAGCTTGATCGGAGGTTGGCTGGAGTTGGCCGAAATCTGGCCGGAATCTTGGCCGGCGGTCCTTGGCTTTTGGACCACTGATTCTGAACGACAAAGTGATTCTAAGACTGGTCCAAGAAGGATGTTAAGCCAGATTCTGCCCGGAGCATGGTCGAAATCCCAAAACGGCCGAAATTGCCCTAGATTGGCCTTGACCGGGCTTGAGTCCTCGGCAATGCGTTCTCAGCTTTTGGGCGATGGTTCTAGCATTAGAAAGCCATTTGAAGTTGAATGCTCGAGCTGGTTTTGCAAGGGCCCGACCGAAATTATGATCGGCCCTAGAATGGCCTAGAACTCGGTTGTATGGCCTTGGACAGACCCAGAAATTGGACCATGCATTCTTGGCCTTTTGATTATGGTTTTGGAACGACAATGAGATTTGAAGTCGAGTGCCCGAAGTGATTTTGTAGGAACGCCGCCGGAAAGTGGTCATGGCCTGGTGTGAAGTTCAGTTTGGGCGCAAGCCTCGGACGGGCTCAGACGCGGGCCTGGTTTTCTCGGCGCTGGCTCTCGAACGCGTCCGGCATTTCTCGGACGCGGCCTGGTTGTGGTTCCTTAGTCGCGGCTTGGTTTTCCTCGGTCCTTGTTGGGCCAATAATCACTTGGCATGCTTTTGGGGGCAAATCTCCCATTTTTAAGTGTGATTCCTCTTTAGACTCCAAAATGCCTATAAACACAAAACGACATTATCAAGCATATGTTCGTATCACCAAATGTCGTTTTTGGTGGGTTTAGTGTACTTGATAAGTCGTATAAATACGTCCCATCAGCAGTCTGGCGAAGAAGGCTAAAGAAGAAAAGTGGAATTGGATGAACCTCGATGCTATCCCATTTTGTGTCAAATAGCTTGTTTTGTTTCCTGTCTTTGTTTCCTGAGCTTGTAGGTTGTGTGTGCTCAGTATTTGTTTGTCTTGTATTAGGCTTCCCTTAACAAAAATCATATTTTATTGTTCATCCTATTGTTATTTTGGTTATTTTGGATGAATATTAAGTTGAGCTCTATGAACAATGTATTGGAAATTTACATTGCACATTTGGGTGAAAAAATTCAACAATTATTGTTTTCCTTTACATGCCCAAATTTTTTTTGTTCTTGTATTGAGAGTGTGTCAATTCCTTCACATGGTAATGATGATATCAGTGTTAGACACATGAATGTTGGTTAAATCTTTAGCTAGTTTTTGTCAGCACATTGTCTGGTTTAATGAAGCCATCTACGTATGTGCAGAGACCCTATTTTGTTTTCTTTTTTATCCCTTGGCTATGATGGCATTGCTCTGCTCGGAGCAGGGACGGAGGCACGATTACAAACTACCCAGGGCAAAACAAGTTTTGAATTTACTTGGGCCATTTAAGAAATTTGTATATCATTTTTAAAAATTACACTACAAATAAAGAAAAATATAAAATCAACCAAACATATTGTGCTAAAGCCCACAATATACCTTGTGAGTGGCTCCGTCACTGGCTCGGAGCCTGTTAAACAATATTGGTGGCAGGCTAGCAGGTATTATAGACTACATAGTCTTTTGTCCTGTATTTATATTCTTTTTTTTATGAATACAAAATCTAGTTAATAAATCTAGACAAAGCGATCTTTTTTGTAGAGCCTGTAGTCTACTTAGAAATTCATTTCTTAGTTTCGTTTTGTTTTGCTCAGTTTCATAAACCCATGTATTTTCTAGTTCATCAGAGATTGAATCTATCGATTCTACCGATCTGAAAAAATGCATCTTTCTTTCTAGCATTTCAAAAAAAGTTTTAAAAGTGGGTGGGTAGGTAAAAGAAAATTTTTTTCATTATCTTGACATGAAAAAAATAGTTTTAAGGAGCTAACTTTTATAACTAGTCCCTGAAGCTTGAGGAATTCTTCCTATAAAATTCACGATCCACACTTTTTGGATCATGTTATCAAATTAAGGTGCTGGCTCGGCAAATTTTTTTTTAAGAAAAAGAATTTTTTTGAGTAAATTTAATTACATGAACAATGGAACAAAAAATTAAATTATTTTTTCTTTGTTCTTGACAAATTATTTAAATTCTTACGGCAAAATGCTCTCACGTGATGTTACCCAAATTGCCAATCAAGTTAGTAAATTTTAGAATTAGCAGATTTGCTCTTTTAGTTTTATTTATCCATATCATTATATGAATGACTAAAGTTGGTTCTTAGTTCTAATTTTAAAATGTGGTTTCCATTTCATTCACTCCATATTATACTTCAACTTCATATATGAAATGTCCAACTTATATATTTCGAAAAAATTCTCCTTCTAAAAAGGTTTTATAATTTATTCACACATTTGAAAAACTATAGCAATTTGCAAGAATGGGTAATTAGTTCAACAAGACATGAATCAAACAAGAATCGTGTTATAAAATGACAAATGCGAACCAATGAACAATATATATATTTGGATGATTAATAAAATATTGTGATGGAAAATGAATGAACAACCAATTAATAAAACAATTATGGGTGTTATGAATATTGTCATAATGTATTGGTGACCTTTACTTTTAATTACCCAATGACTAGCTTTTCACGTACTCATTTTACTCCCCTATAATTATTTATAGTTCGTTCATGTATTCTTGTACTCACTATATAATGGGATAATTTGTAAATGATTATTAACATCAATGAGAATAAAAAATACTATTCCTCTCTTCACATATTCATATTCTTATCACTTTGAATTTTTCTATCTTATTCACAACATACAAATTGATCCCATCCTCTCTCCATACGTCTCTTACCATCCATATATTCATCATTTTCACAACACGTTATCATCACAATTTCTCTACAAAATCCATGGTAGGAATTCATCATATTCTCTTCTTCCTCCATTTTCTCATTGTGATGCGGTGATACACTACGCCATGTTGCCTCTTAGACGACATAGTTTGTGGCAGTCATATAAGTACCAGTCACATAAGTGACTTTACATGACAGAGAATAGACGGTCAGTCGTCTATGGACACTTATGTAACTGATACTTATATGACTGACCGAAGTTAGTCACCCAAGTTTCCTTAAGTGACAGGGACTTATGTAGCTGACATAACTCAGTGATGTAAGCGTACTTATGTGACTGCATCTTATATGACTGTATGAAGTTAGTGACTTAAGTGTTCTTATATGACTTGTCTTATTTGCATCATCAAGGTGTCACATACGTAAATAGTAGAAATGCCACGTCAGATTTGACATTTGAAAATGTTGACTTTTTTAATGGTTCACCAACTTTTATTTAATTTGAAAGCGTTAGGTTTACTTAAGCAACTAAGATACTCAAATTTAGTCGCGATAGAACGCAACATTAAATGAAAATCAATAAACACACCACCGACCTGGTCATTCGTCCTTCTTCTCCTTCCTTCAACCCACGACTGAAAATACATTCCGGCATGGTTCTCCTCCGTCGAACACGCCCAGGTATTGTTGTTTGTTGCTTATTGATCATGTTTGTTGCTTATCTTTGTTAATTTGTGTCCATTGTTACATTAGAAAGTTGAAGATTCACAATGGATAAAAGTTGGATGGGGTTGGAAAGGAGTGACACACGGTACATTCGAGGCATTGATGATTTTGTTGAATTTGTAAAGCAAAATGGAGGAAATTCACATATATGTCCTTGTAGAAGGTGTTTGATGATTAGAGGAAGAATTACAACAAATGAAATTTTGATCCATTTGATCAACAATGGTATGATGAATGGGTATCATACATGGACATCCCATGGTTATACATGTTGAGACAACAATGGCTTGCAGAGAGTTATGAAGAAACAAGTAGTGGTGTGAAGAATCATCAATCAAACCCGACTGAAGATATTATTCGAGATGCATTTCCCTTTCAATATATGCAGGATAAGGATCTTTAGATGAACATGGATAGAGAGAGTGGTGATTTAGATAGTAGGGTGGTTTTTGAAAGGTATAAAAGCCTCATAGGTGAAGCTCAGACACCTTTATACACCGGTTGTAACAGAACCATTCTTGAAACTATTCTGACGGCAATGCAAGTGAAAGTAGAAAGTCGAGTGTCGGATAAGGGTTTCAATAAAATTCTACAGATCAATAAAGAAATTCTACTTCTCGATAACAACTACCCTAGTTGTTATAAAGATGCGAAAAAGGTTTTAAAGAATATGGGGTTGGGTTATGAGACCATACACGCTAGTGAGCATGGTTGTATACTGTACTACAAGGAGCACAAAGATCGTATTACATTGCCCGTGTGCGGTGAGGGAAGGTACATAGAAAATGAAAGTAAAAGTAAGGTTCCGAAGAAGACACTTAAGTACTTCCCTTTGACTCCAAGATTGCAGCGTCTCTTTATGCCATCGGATATTGCAGCCCATATGAGGTGGCACGCTTTAAGAAATGTTGATGATCCAGAATACATTCGACATCTGGCTGATGGTGAATTGTGGCAATTATTTGACAACGAATATCCAGAGTTCTCAAGTGAGACAAGGAATGTCCGACTTGGCTTACCAACTGACGGTTTTAATCCATTTGGGGCTTCGGGACTCTCACACAGCACCTGGCCTGTCATTGTTATACGTTACAATCTGCCACCCCATATGTACGGTGATACCGTTAACTTTAGAATGAGAGTAACTTGGGACAAACTTAGATTAACTTGGGACAAACTAGAGAAAAACTTAGAAAAACATTAGAATGAGACTAAAGTTTGTCTAAGTTCGTCCCAAGTTAGACTCATTCTAATGTTTGTCTAAATTCATCCCAAGTTAGTCTCTTTTTAACTTTAGAATGAGAGTAAATTGGGACAAACTTAGACTAACTTGGGACAAACTTAAACTAACTTGGGACGAACTTAGACAAACATTAGACTAACTTGGGAAGAACAAAGACAAACATTAGAATGTGACTAAAGTTTTTCTAAGTCGTCCCAAGTTAGTCTAAGTTTGTCCCAAGTTACTCTCATTCTAAAGTTAGAAGGAGACTAACTAGGGACAAACTTAAAACATTTGTTTGAGACTAACTTGTGACGAACTTAGACAAACTTTTGTTACATTCTAATGTTTGTCTAAGTTCGTCCCAAGTTAGTTTAACTTTGTCCCTAGTAACTCTCATTCTAAAGTTAGAAAGAGACTAACTTGGGACGATTTTAGACAAACTTTAGTCTCATTCTAATGTTTGTCTAAGTTCATCCAAATTAGTCTAAGTTCTTCCCAAGTTAGTCTAAGTTTGTCCCAAGTTACTCTCTTTCTAAAGTTACAAAGAAACTAAAGTTTTTCTAAGTTCATCCCAAGTTAGTCCCATTCTAATGTTTGTCTAAGTTCGTCCCAAGTTAGTCTCTTTGCAACTTTAGAATGAGAGTAACTTGGGAAAAACTTAGACTACCTTTGGACGAACTTAGACATACTTTAGTCTCATTCTAATGTATTTCTATGTTCGTCCCAAGTTAGTCTAAAATTTGTCTAAGTTTGTCCTAAGTTACTCTCATTCTAAAGTAAAACTTAGACTAACTTGGGACAAACTTTAGTCTCATTCTAATGTATTTCTAAGTTCGTCCCAAGTTAGTCTAAAATTTGTCTAAGTTTGTCCCAAGTTACTCTCATTCTAAAGTTAGAATGAGACTAACTTGGGACGAACTTAGACAAATATTAGAATGAGACTAAAGTTTGTCTAAGTTTATTAGACAAATTTTAGACTGACTTGGGATGAACTTAGACAAGCATTTGAATGAGACTAAAGTTTGTCTAAGTTCGTCCCAAGTAAGTCTCATTCTAATGTTTGTCTAAGTTCATTCCAATTTAGTCTCTTTCTAACTTTAGAATCAGAGTAACTTGGAACAAACTTAGACTAACATGGGACAAACTTAGAAAAACTTTAGACTAATTTGGGATAAACATAGACAAATATTAGAATTAGACTAAAGTTTGTCTAAGTTCGTCCCAAGTTAGTCTCATTCTAATGTTTGTCTAAGTTTTTCCCAAGTTAGTCTCTTTCTAACTTTAGAAAGAGAGTAACTTGGGACAAACTTAGATAAACTTTAGACTAACTTGGGATGAACTTAGACAAATATTAGAATGAGACTAAAGTTTCTCTAAGTTTGTCTCATTCTAATATTTGTCTAAGTTCGTCACAAGTTACTCTCTTTCTAATATTAGAATGAGAGTAACTTGGGACAAAGTTAGATTAACTTGGGACGGACTTAGACAAACATTAGAATGAGGCTAAAGTTTATCTAAGTTTGTCCCAAGTTAGTCTCATTCTAATGTTTGTCTAAGTTATTCCCAAGTTAGTCTCTTCCTAACTTTATAATGAGAGTAACTTGGGACAAACTTAGACAAACTTGGGACGAACTTAGACTAACTTTAGACTAACTTGGGACGAACTTAGAAAAATATTAGAATGAGACTTAAGTTTGTCCCAAGTTAAGCTAAAGTTTGGCTAAGTGCGTCCCAAGTTAGTCTAAGTTTTTCCCAAGTTATTCTCATCCTAAAGTTAGAAAGAGACTAACTTGAGACGAACTTAGACAAATATTAGAATGAGTGTAACTTGGGACGAACTTAGACAAAATTTAGTCTCATTCTAATGCTTGTCTAAGTTCGTCCCAAGTTAGTCTAAAGTAAGTTTAAGTTTGTAACAAGTTAGTCTAAATTTGTCCCAAATTACTCTCATTCTAAAGTTAAAAAGAGACTAACTTGGAAAGAACTTAGACAAATATTAGAATGAGTCTAACTTGCGACGAACTTAGACAAACTTTAGTTTCATTCTAATGTTTGTCTAAGTTTGTCTTATGTTAGTCTGCAGTTAGTCTAAGTTCATCCCAAGTTAGTCTAAGTTTTTCTAGGATCGTCCCAAGTTAGTCTAAGTTTGTTCCAAGTTACTCTCATTCTAAAGTTAGAAAGAGACTACCTTGGGACAAACTTATTAGAATGAGACCTACTTGGGATGGACTTAGACAAACTTTAGTCTAATTGTAATATTTGTCTAAGTTCATCCCAAGTTAGTCTAAAGTTTGTCTAAGTTCATCCCAAGTTAGTCTAAGTTTGTTGAACAGGCTGTCGTCGTACCTGTGCAAAAACAATTTATAATTTCCTCGCGATGAACTGTGGGTTAGCACAATGGCAAGCAAGGGTCGAACCCAAGGGAGCTAGATAGCTACTACTTTGTTCTGTAATGGAGAAAGACAAGAAACTAATGTGAGAGTAAAGGTTAGTGAACAAAAGCAAGGCACGAAAATAAGAGGGGGTTTTATCAATCAGAGAAGATATTCAGGTTAGGGTTTTATTCAATTGTGACTACGTTTATCCTTGATTTCTAAATGTTTATTCTTGCTTCTTAGGGTTACTCCTGGTCTGGTTATAACCGTTTTAATTCTAGCAAACCTAATACTCCTGGTCTGGTTATATTAGGTTTCGTGCAACTACTTATTCTAACTGGGTCGGTATCAAATAAGAAGTGAATGGATAGTAAGAATCACTAGGTTAAGTTGTACCCTTTCGGATCTCCCCTTAACCTAATAATTCAAACTGATAATTTGCACAAGAACTAAATAGAATGCAATAATAATAAGTAAGATCAGAATCTCAAAACAATAGTCACAATTATTTAACCCTAACCCGAATAATCGGATTAGTTACACATAGCCATGGAATAACAATACAATAAACAAAAGGAAACAAGGATTCTCACTAAAACCGAATGAAGAACAAGCTGGCCGTGCAAGGCTGAGAAGTGGCGGAAGCAAGGAGGAGTAAGGAATGAAGACCGGCTGTGCAAGGAGGAGCTCACGGCGGTTGATGGAGGAGATGGGCGGCGGACCAAGTTAGGTCTAGGGCACACGGCTAAGTGATGAATGGGATGGATTATGCCTTGCATTGCACCTCCTTATATAGGGATTTGAAAACCTTAAATCTTTGCTTGATGAGCAAGCTACTTGATCTTCTTGAAAACCCTAATATCACATGTAAATTGGGCCGGCTGCTGGCTTAGGGCTTGGACTTTCTTTTTCCGAAGTACTGTTCACGGCCCGAAATCACTATTCATGCAGGAATCACTGTTCACGCCGGAATCACTGTTCATGTCGGAGTTACTGTTCACGAGCAGAAAAACACTGTTCACGACGCTCCTCTGGCCTTGATCTTCAATTGCGATGTTTTGGGCATGAAATGCCGTCTTTTAAGCGCGATTCCTCCTAGAGCTTCCAAATCACCTGAAATGCAAAACAACACTAAAAAGTAACTGTTCGCATAATAAAGTGCTGGAATTGGTGGGATTTGATGACTCGATGAGTCGTATAAATACGGCTCATCAAACCACCCCACACTTAAACTTGTTCGTCCCGAACAAGAACTATGTCATAAGAGGAATGAATAATGTAAACACCACAATGCTTCGGTCATCCTAGACGTGCTACATGGACATGAATCGATTACTCTAGATCTCGCCTGTTATGCATGCTTGCTACTAATATCTTTGTGCGAAAACATGGGTTAAAGATACGTGTTACCTTTGGGTCGAGATGCAAATCAATTCGGATGTATCTGGAGATAGCCCTGTTTAGACCCATGAACCCTCATTCTCGGACTCGAACTCGCTGCTATATGGTTATGTCTCGCTGCTTTTTCTTGCACGTGATAGATTCGGGCTCAAGTACTGGAGTGCTTTTCGGCCAGCTATAGCGTCATCTGATTTGGCATTCTCGATGACGCTTTTCACATGTGGGACGTGTGGACTATCACAATGGTGGTGGAATTTTTCTTTGTGGTGCGGATTGTGACTTGCTCAAACCTACTTGCTCTCACTCATCATCGTCCTTTTGACTCGGGTCAAGCCAAGGGTCGCTTGTCTATTTTCACGGCTACTTGGACTAGAGTTTGGACGGTGTGAAGTATTCCCGTCCCAACCAACCGCAAAGGTGCCGCAGTGGCTGAGCAGACTCGTACTATGTTGCCTCGAAGTGCTAGCCTCCACAAGCTCCACATAACCATATATCCTGAGTCCGGTCTTTGAATGATCTGTCAAGTCTCTCTAGGGCATTGCTATCAACTCCACATCCCTGTTTATCTCAACTAACAAAGGCTTGCAAAATTTTAAGATCACATGTTAGTCGCACAAATCAATTTTCACCAAAGACATGCATGTAATCGGCTCTATCTATTTCACCTAATCATTATCCAATACTGCAAGTCTAGGAAATAGTGAAGTATCATGTACAAAATTTTTAAAATTTACCCGAAACGTGCTGACTCTGTGCAGGGTGCAGTAAATAAACGTGCTGACTTACTGACTGACTCTCCCACCCCACACTTTTGAAATGAGCCGTGTCCTCACGGCACGACTCAAGTCAAGACACACAATGCGTGCAATAAAACAAAGGGAAATAAGAATAGAGTAAGGACAGGCACTTCCCTCGTGCGTGCGTGACAATGAGAGATGGCTGATAATTCTCATGTGAGTCCTCGAAGAGCACCATTGGAGCTTGTATCGCGGCGTGAGTTTGTTGCACACCGAAAGGTCTGCGTCAATGACATTGAGACGAATAAAAGATTCCCAGGAGGTTGGAGGAGTCACAGCGGTCTCGCTTAAAACCCAACCTCCTTAGACTCGTAAGTCTTTGTGACAGAATCTTTAAACGCTCATGTTTCTCGACGCAACTTATTCGAGGTGTGAACTACTCATGCTAGATACAGTCTGTTGCTAACATCTCTGATACGTTCGCCTCTGTCCCTGCATGAAGATCATTTTCTTTCCTAGGTACAATGTGACAATAATGACTCAAAACACAGATACACATAATAAGTAAATAAACTGAAAAGTAAAAAGTGCAGGGCTGCCTCCCTGCGAGCGCCTTTGTTTTATGTCGTTGGCTCGACGGTACCTCTGTAGGGATCACAAGGTAGGATCCCATGGGCGTGTGAGGTCATACTTCTGCTCAGCAACTCCTTCGGTCCGTCCAACATGCTCCTCTAACTGTTCACTCGGCTCTGCCTTCCAATAATCAGGCGGATTTGCCTTTACATCCTTCCGAGCTGTCGAGGCTACTTTTATCATGGTTACTGGTCTATCGAGTCGTGCTCTAGTGTTTCTCCATCCTGGTCTCCACTCAAACGTGCCATGTCTCGGTCGTTTCTTCATGTACGAGCGGTCGGCATCCTTGTGAACATGGTAGTTTGATTTCTTTTCAGCAACTGTAGATGACAACCTTTTTGCTCCCATGTTATTCTTGATCCTAATGTCCGAGATGGCCGATTGCCCTAGAATGAGTGCAAGAGGGCTGTGAGCACTGGCATCTCCCGTCTGCAAAATATAAGAATCAATATCGCGGGTGAGAATGCCTGGGTCCTTACCTGAGTCAATGCTTCCCGCGGACGTCTCCTGTTTATCCATCGCGAACGTCTCTTGATTAATTGGTAATTCTTCATACGTCCGCGCATAAATTGTAGAGGCATCCGCGCCCTTTACTGAGGTAGAACCTTCGATGGATGTGACCTTGATTTCCTCGGTTGCCATGATAGTGATGACCGGTTCTGCCTCGGGTAGATCTGCAATGAGGTCTGATTCGAGTGGCTCAGTCGGTTCTTCTTTAGGTGCAAGCGGGCTGTTTTCTTCCAGATACCCGGGGTAGTCTGACTTGAGCTCTTCTTCAGTCAACCATGGGTCCTCATCTTCTGCCGGTTTTATGGACTCCGAGACAGGCTCTATTAAAGCCTCTACCATGTCCTCCTCTGTTTTTGTACTGACGTCTTCTTCCTGTTTTCTTATCAACTCGGACACGAGCTGGTCCAACTCTCCCAGTCTTCTTGATATCTCGGCCGAGGATTCTTTATTTTCGGCATGGTTTTGGCGTATCATGTTGGATAGTTCTTTGATCCTGGCCCGAGATTGTCTTGAGCCTTCTGCCATATCTTCTATCAAGTCCCACAGCTCGTTCATGTCTAAGTTATCTACCGAGCCTCCTGCTGCATCATTAAGCCTATCCCATTCATATGGCAACATTCCTTCGATAAACCTTTGAAGAAGATATAAGTTCGTAAATCCATGGTGCGGGCAGCTCGTCAAAATGGAATCGAAGTACGTTAAGTACTCGTCCAAGTCTTCGTCCCGGGATTGCTCAAGGGTGATGATCTTCTCGCGGATTTCAAGTCGGAAGGATGGTGGGTAGTACTCTTCTTCGTCCCAAGGTTCCATACTATAATAAGGGGGGTTTTTGTCAAGGTTTTAGAGCTCGTACTGTTCTTCATCATAAACTCTACTACCTGCACGAGACATGGTGCAAGAGTAGCAAGGCACAACTAGCAAACACCGACTAGCAAACACATACTAGCAACAAAGGGTCCCCATGAAATTGGAGGAGTCACAATGGTCTCACTTAAAACCCAATTTCCTTAGACTCGTAAGTCTTGGTGACAGAACCCTCTGAGAGCTAGAAATTGGAAATCGAATAACCGGAAAACAAGAAATCGAGAATAAAAATAAAACAGAGTTTGAATATAGCAATCACCGAATAAGGAAATAACCGAAATTAAAACAGAATAAACGAAAAAGGAAAGAGAGAACAAATTTCACCGTGCGTAGCTCCCCGGCAACGGCGCCATTTTGAACAGGCTGTCGTCGTACCTGTGCAAAAACAATTTATAATTTCCTCGCGATGAACTGTGGGTTAGCACAATGGCAAGCAAGGGTCGAACCCAAGGGAGCTAGATAGCTACTACTTTGTTCTGTAATAGATAAAGACAAGAAACTAATGTGAGAGTAAAGGTTAGTGAACAAAAGCAAGGCACGAAAATAAGAGGGGGTTTTATCAATCAGAGAAGATATTCAGGTTAGGGTTTTATTCAATTGTGACTACGTTTATCCTTGATTTCTAAATGTTTATTCTTGCTTCTTAGGGTTACTCCTGGTCTGGTTATAACCGTTTTAATTCTAGCAAACCTAATACTCCTAGTCTGGTTATATTAGGTTTCGTGCAACTACTTATTCTAACTGGGTCGGTACCAAATAAGCAGTGAATGGATAGTAAGAATCACTAGGTTAAGTTGTACCCTTTCGGATCTCCCCTTAACCTAATAATTCAAACTGATAATTTGCACAAGAACTAAATAGAATGCAATAATAATAAGTAAGATCAGAATCTCAAAACAATAGTCACAATTATTTAACTAACCCGAATAATCGGATTAGTTACACATAGCCATGGAATAACAATACAATAAATAAAAGGAAACAAGGATTCTCACTAAAACCGAATGAAGAACAAGCTGGCCGTGCAAGGCTGAGAAGTGGCGGAAGCAAGGAGGAGTAAGGAATGAAGACCGGCTGTGCAAGGAGGAGCTCACGGCGGCTGATGGAGGAGATGGGCGGCGGACCAAGTTAGGTCTAGGGCACACGGCTAAGTGATGAATGGGATGGATTATGCCTTGCATTGCACCTCCTTATATAGGGATTTGAAAACCTTAAATCTTTGCTTGATGAGCAAGCTACTTGATCTTCTTGAAAACCCTAATATCACATGTAAATTGGGCCGGCTGCTGGATTTAGGGCTTGGACTTTCTTTTTCCGAAGTACTGTTCACGGCCCGAAATCACTATTCACGCAGGAATCACTGTTCACGCCGGAATCACTGTTCATGTCGGAGTTACTGTTCACGAGCAGAAAAACACTGTTCACGACGCTCCTCTGGCCTTGATCTTCAATTGCGATGTTTTGGGCATGAAATGCCGTCTTTTAAGCGCGATTCCTCCTAGAGCTTCCAAATCACCTGAAATGCAAAACAACACTAAAAAGTAACTGTTCGCATAATAAAGTGCTGGAATTGGTGGGATTTGATGACTCGATGAGTCGTATAAATACGGCTCATCATTTGTCCAAAGTTACTCTCATTCTAAAGTCAAAAAGAGACTAACTTTTGACGAACTTAGGCAAACATGAATGAGACTAACTTGGGACGAACTTAGACAAACATTAGAATGAGTCTAACTTAGGATGAACTTAGACAAACTTTAGTCTCATTCTAATATTTGTCTAAGTTTGTCCCAAGTTAGTCTAAAGTTTGTCTAAGTTCGTCCTAGGTTAGTCTAAGTTTGTCCCAAGTTACTCTCATTCTGAAGTTAGAAATAGACTAACTTGGGACAAACTTAGACAAACATTAGAATGAAACTAACTTGGGATGAACTTAGATAAACTTTAGTCTCAGTCTAATGTTTGTCTAAGTTTGTCCCAAGTTAGTCTAAAGATTGTCTAAGTTCATCCCAAGTTAGTCTAAGTTTATCCAGAGTTACTCTCATTCCAAACTTAGAAAGAGACTAACTTGGGACGAACATAGACAAACATTAGAATGAGACTTGGGACAAACTTAGACAAATGAGACTAAAGTTCATCCCAAGTTAGTCTCTTTCTTACTTTAGAATGAGAGTAACTTGGGACAAACTTAGACTAACTTGGGAAGAACTTAGACAAACATTAGACTAATTTGGGATGAACTTAGACAATCATTAGAATGAGAATAACTTGGGATAAACTTAGACTAACTTTGGACGAACTTACACAAACTTTAGAATGAGAGTAACTTGGGACAAACTTAGATTAACTTGGGAAGAACTTAGAGAAACTTTAGACTAACTTGGGATGAACTTAGACAAACATTAGAATGAGACTAAAGTTTGTCTAAGTTCGTCCAAAGTTCATCTAAAGTTTTTCTAAGTTCTTCCCAAGTTAGTCTAAGTTTGTCCCAAGTTACTCTCATTCTAAAGTTAGAAAGAGGCTCACTTGGGACGAACTTAGACAAACATTAGAATGAGACTAACTTGGGACAAACTTAGACAAACTTTAGTTTCATTCTAATGTTTGTCTAAGTTCATCCCAAGGTAGTCTAAAGTTAGTCTAAGTTAGACCCAAGTTACTCTCATTCTAAAGTTAGAAAGAGGCTAACTTGGGACGAACTTAGACAAATATTAGAATGAGTCTAAATTGGGACGAACTTAGACAAACTTTAGTCTCATTCTAATGTTTGTCTAAGTTCTTCCCAAGTTTGTCTAAAGTTTGTCTATGTTCGTCCCAAGTTTGTCTAAGTTTGTTCCAAGTTAGTCTCATTCTAATATTTGTCTAAGTTCGTCCCAAGTTAGCCTCATTCTAACTTTAGAATGAGACTAACTTAGGACGAACTTAGACAAACATTAGAATGAGACTAAGTTGAGACAAACTTAGACAATCTTTAGTCTCATTCTAATGTTTGTTTAAGTTTGTCCCATGTTTGTCTAAATTCATCTCAAGTTAGTCTAACTTTGTCCCAAGTTACTCTCATTCTAAAGTTAGAAAGAGACTAACTTGGGACGAACTTATGCGGAGCGATCTACTAAACAGACCCTTACAGACACTTCTTCTAATCATGCGGAAATATTAGCACTTCATGAAGCAAATCGTGAATGTGTGTGGCTGTGGTCTTTTATCCATCATATTAGAGGCTCATGTGATCTTTGAGGCGATATAGAAAGCCCTACTATATTATATGAGGATAATGGTGCTTGTATAGCTCAAATTAAAAATGGTTATATAAAGGGAGAAAGAACGAAGCACATCTCTCCAAAGTTCTTCTTTACACATGAACTTCATAAGAATGGAGAGATTGATATTTTTCAAATTCGTTCTTGTGACAGCTTAGCCGATTTGTTTACGAAGGCACTTCCCACAACTCCCTTTGAGAAATTGATCTATAAAATTGGCATGCGTAAGCTTAAAGATTTATGTTAAAGGCCACATTGAAGGAGAGAATACGCATTACACTCTTTTTCTTATTTTAGGTTTTATCCCTTTGGGATTTCCTTAATAAGGTTTTTAATGTGGTAACATTTATGCGTACTATGCAATTTATTTACTCTTTTTCCTTCACTAGGTTTTTCCCATACGGTTTTCCAAATAAGTTTTTTATGAGGCATAATATTTGTATGAATCATCCAAATGGGGAGTGTTATGAATAGTGTCATGATGTATTGGATGACCTTTAGCTTTTCATTACCCAATGACTCTTAGCTTTTCATGTACTCAATTTATTCACCTATATTTATATCTAGTCCTTTCATGAATTCTTGTAATTCCTATATAAAAGGGTCATTTGTAAATGATTATTAACATCAATGAGAATAAGAAGTATTATTCCTCTCTTCACAAATTCATGTTCTTATCACTTTGAATTTTTCCACCATATTCACAACATATAAATCTCATCCTCTCTCCCTACATCTCTAACCATCAATGGTTCCAAAAAATGCTAGGCGGGCATCGGGCGGAAAGGGTCTTCAAGGATTAATCGGGGCCTAGGCGGGGATTAATCGGTTTTGAATTTTTAATATTTTTAAATATATAATTACATATACATTATTTAATATACAAATTTCTTCCTCCATATTCTCCAAAATATAGACTTTTAATCAATTCATGGGTTCAAACACATTGCAAAGAAATATGAACATTTAATCAAATCCAAATTATGAAAAATAAGAAACATGCAGCAGAACCGTATCAGACTTAGTGAATTACAAACCGTATGGAAAACCGTATCAGACTTAGTGAATTCCCATACGGTTTTCCATACGGTTTTTCCCATACGGTATCAGACTTACTCTTTTTCCCATACGGTTTTTCCCTTTGAGTGTCGTTTTTTAGGGTAAATTACAAAAACATTGTCTGGACTATCACCTGATTTCAAATTAGGTATCAGACTTTTTTAATTTCCAATTTAGTGATTTTTGTACCACTTCGCACATGTTTCAATCCTATTGATCATATCTCCAACTATGATAACAATAAAGTTGACCAAATTTATTAACCATAAAACCAAATTCATAAGTTTTCGACCTTAATTCCTCGAAAACACATCGAATTCGTATACAAAATGTATGCAAGTTGATGCAAAAATTACTAAATTAAAAATTAAAAAAGGCTGGTACCCAATTTAAAATCAGCCGATAGTCCAGGCTATGTTTTTGCAATTAACCCTTTTTTATATTATAAAAGTTGTGTCTCATTTGATTGCTCTTTTATATGTATATATTGTTATGTTTTGGTGTAAATGACATATTTTTGTAAGAAAATACAAACTAATGATACCCCTTGATTTATTTATTTGGAGGGATGAGATTAAATCTCGCCATATGTTAATTTCTGGATAATTTTCCGGTGACAAATTATAAAATATTCTTGACGAACTAGGTCGTACTTTCAATTTTTCGGCGACGAATTATAATCCAATTTTGACGAACTTTACATTTCGCACAAAAAATGCGCTTTGTACCTAATCTTTACTCATTGATATACAACTGTTGATTAAAATTTTAAAACAGGGCAACAAAAGAAGAACATCCAAACACAGCCTAAAGTCTTCATCGGCAGCAGAATTGAATCCCATGCCAAAGCTTTCATCTTAGCGGACTGCCGATATTTTCAGTTCAATAGGTAAAAAATGAGTCATTTACACTACGCCGATTTGCACCTTAAACGACAGAGTTTGTGTCAGTCATATAAGTACCAGTCACATAAGGGCCTTTAAATGACAGAGAATAGACGGTCAGTCGTATAAGGACTCTTATGTGACTGGTACTTATATGACTGACCAAAGTTAGTCACCCAAGTTTCCTTATGTGACAGGGACTTATATCACAGACATAACTCAGTGATATAAGAGTACTTATGTGACTTCATCTTATATGATTGTATAAAGTTAGTGACTTAAGGGTTCTTATATGACTGGTCTTATTTGCGTAATCAAGGTGAGTCACATAAGTAAATAGTAAAAATGCCACGTCAGATCCGACATTTGAAAATGTTGACTTTTTTTATTGTTCACCAACTTTTATTTAATTTGAATGTGGTAGGTGTACTTAAGCGACTGAGAAACGCAAAGTTAGTCGCGATAGAACGCAGCATTAAATGAAAATAACTAAACACTCCACCAACCTTAGACATTCGTTATTCATCTTCTTCCTTCAACCTACGGCCGAAAAGAATTTCTGGCGCCCTGGTTCTCCTCCGTCGAACACTCCCAGGTATATATAGTTTGTGTATGTTGCTTTAGTGATGTTAATTTGTTGCTTGTTGATCATGTTTGTTGCTTATCTTTTGTTAATTTGTGTCCATTATATTTTTACATTATGAAGTCGTCGAAGATTCACAAAGTCAAAGATTCACAATGGATAAAATTTGGACGGAGTTGGAAAGGAGTGACACACGGTACATTCGAGGCATTGTTCACTTTGTTGATTTCACAAAGCAAAATGGAGGAGATTCACATATATGTCCTTGTAGAAGGTGTTTGATGATTAGAGGAAGAATTGCAACAAAGGAAATGTTTATCCATTTGATCAACAATGGTATGATGAATGGGTACAACACATGGACATCCCACGGTGAAGATAGTGTTGAACCTTCCCCATACATGTTGAGACAACAATGGCTTGCGAAGAGGTATGGAGAAACAAGTAGTGGTGTGAAGAATCATCAATCAAACACGACTGAAGATATTATTCGAGATGCATTTCCCTTTCAATATATGCAGCATGAGGATCTTCAGATGAACATGGATACAGAGAGTGGTGATTTAGATAGTAGGGTGGTTTTTGAAAGGTATAAAAGTCTCGTGGGTGAAGCTCAGACACCTTTATACACTGGTTGTAACAGAACCGTTCTTGAAACTATTCTGAGAGCAATGCAAGTGAAAGTAGAGAGCGGAGTGTCGGATAAGGGCTTCAATAAAATTCTACAGACCACAAAAGAAATTCTGCCTCTCGATAACAACTACCCTAGTTGTTATAATGATGTGAAAAAGGTTTTAAAGAATATGGGGTTGGGTTATGAGACCATACATGCTTGTGAGCATGGTTCTATACTATACTACAAAGAGCACAAAGATTGTATTACTTTCCCCGTGTGCGGTGAGGGAACGTACAGAGGAAATGAAAGGAAAATCAAGGTTCCAAAAAAGACACTTAAGTACTTCCCTTTGACTCCAAGATTGCAGCGTCTCTTTATGTCACCGGATATTGCAGGGCAAATGAGATGGCACGCTTTAAGAAATGTTGATGATCCAGAATACATTCGACATCCGGCTGATTGTGAATCATGGCAATTATTTGACAAGGAATATCCAGAGTTCTCAAGTGAGATAAGGAATGTACGACTTGGCTTAGCAACTGACGGTTTTAATCCATTTGGGTCTTCGGGACTCTCACACAGCACATGGCCTGTCGTTGTTATACCTTACAATCTGTCACCCCATATGTGTATGAGAAAAGAGTTGAATATATTATGTATGTTGATATCTGGACCCAAATCTCCTGGAAAGTGCCTAAATGTTTTTATGAGGCCTCTTATCGACGAGTTGAAAGTACTATGGAATGAGGGAGTTCATACTTTTGATAGACATGATCGGTCATCTTTCATTATGAAAGCAGCGGTTATATCGACAATTAGTGACTTTCCTGGTCTTGGTATGTTAGGATGCCTTAAGACAAAAGGGTACGAAGCTTGTCCCTTATGTCTAGATGACATTGACGCTACCCATTTGACTGGAAGGATGTCGTATCAAGGGCATCGAAGATGGCTCCCAAAAGACCATGACTGGAGGTTTGCATCCAATAGATTTAATGGGAAGATTGAGTCTAGAGACCCTCCACCACCACTTATCGGTCATGACATATTCAATGTCATTATGTCACACGAGTATCCTACTCTTAGTCTACATCCTCAATTGAAAGCGAGAGGCAACAATGAGAGGCTTTGTTGGACACACGTGTCTATATTTTATGAGTTACCATATTGGAAGTCATTCTCCCATCCATATTCACTCGATGTTATTCATATTGAGAAGAATGTTTTTGATAACATCATTGGGACCATACTTGGGATTGAAGGTATGAAAACTATTTGTACACATTATACATTAACATATATTTGAAGTACTTATTCACGTTTGTTTTAAATTTCCAGGTAAGACTAAAGATGATATCAAGGCTAGAAAGGGTTTGGAAGAGCAGGGGGTACATAGAAAATTATGGTTCAAACCATCCGGGTCAAACTCAAGGAATAAGGACAAAGTGACTAAAGCACCCTATACATTGACTTCAAATGAGAAGCTTGAGATACTTGAGTACATAAAGGATGCTAAGTATCCACCTGGGTACGCCGGAAGCTTGAAGAATAAGATTAATCTTGAAGACAAAAAGTTTATTGGATTGAAGACACATGATTGTCATATAATGCTACAGAGACTGCTGCCGGTTTACATTAGACCATACTTGCCTAGAAATGTGGTTCACCCTCTCATATCACTATCTCATTGGTTTCGCAGAATCTGTTGCAGAGAGATCAAGAAGGATGAGGTGCATCACATGAAGCTATAGATAGTTCAGATTCTGTGTCAGTTAGAGAGGATTTTTCCACCGGCATTCTTCACTATAATGGTACATCTCATGGTTCACCTTCCAGATCAAATTTTATTTAAGGGGCCGGTACACTACAGTTGGATGTATCCTATGGAAAGGTATGGAAAAACTCGATTAGTACATTATATTGTAATTATATTTATTGTGCGCAAATTATAATGTTATATATATGTTATATGTAGGCAACTTGGAAAGTACAAGAAGTTTGTGAGAAACACAAGGTACCTTGAAGGTTGCATTGCCGAGGATTATATTGCCCACGAGTGTGTAATGTACTGTAAGTTGTACATGGGTGAGATTGAAGGTAAATCTCAGATTAATGATGAAGATGAGGAAGATCACTTTGACATATCAGTGGTCTCGAATGTCATAAAGCCGACGGGCTGCCGTGATAGGAGGTTTAGGCTCAACAATAATGACATAGATGTGATACATTGGTGTGTCATGGAAAATTGCGATGAGGCAAGGGAGTATATTCAGGAACATGCAGAAGACTTTTACAGTGACAATCCCTACGGTGACAATGATTCCCGTATTGAACATTTCCATCCTCATTTACTTAATAAGGTAACACTTTATTTAACACATAGATTCATTTGTAGTATATATAAACTTTGTGTCATTGATTTAGTATACATTGATGTGTAGATGATACAGTTACGCGAAGAAGGATCTGATGCGTACTCTATCGAGCTTCACATTTTGGCATGTAAACCACAGTTTCACTCATGTTACACTCACTGTGTTGTAAATGGGTTGAAATTTATTGTATGGGATAAGGACCAACATTTGACGACACAAAATAGTGGAGTCATGGTACACGCTGGTTAGTAATTTTGCTTCATTTTGTTTATCATCTCATATTGCAATCTGCATCATGGTTTTTATGATATCATCTACATCCAACTTTGTGCATCATTTCATTTTTGGTTAGCAAATCTGCATCATTGTTATCAATCTGCCACATCATTTGGTTCATCAGCCCTTGTTATATGTTTCTTCATCTTCTTGTTAATTCATTGTTTTATGATTTCCAGGAGAAAAAAACTATTATGGTGTTCTACAAAATGTTATCGAACTCAAGTATGCCGAGGGAATGCCGGTAGTCATATTCCAATGCAAGTGGTTTAATACTGATGAATTTGAGGGTGGAAACATAAAAATGGATCATGGAATTCTTTCGATTGACACATCTAACACGTGGTATGAAGATGCTCCTTATTGTCTTGCAAAACATGCACAACAAGTGTTTTACTTGGAAGATCCTAAGTTTGGAGATTATTAGAAAGTTGTTAATGTCGTCACTCAAAGAGGCACTTATAGTCACTCATGTGTTGGTACATCAGAAAATGCATATCAAGAAGACAGAACACTAAATATTCCCCCTTACAATAATTGCAATGTAATTGATGAAGAAGTTCCCTTGTCATATAATGATTTTTTCAAAGTAGATGAAGAGCAGGAAGATGACGAAAGTGAAGATGACGAAGGGGAAGATGAATTTGATGAAACAGATGATGAAGAGGAAGATGTTGATGAACTCTACTATTATTGCAGTGATCATGAAGTAAGTGAGGAAGATCATGAAGATGAGGAAGGGTTTGATGATATTGACGAGGAGGAGTGAAGATTATCATGTGATTCAACATCATGTGTTTTCCAACCTTTGATGTTGTGAAATATTTTGTTCATTTTGGAATATGCAGAGTATGTGAACAAAGTAATGTATGTTAGTTTCATTTTCAGGTTGACTTTCACTTATGTGACTGCACATATGTTTATGAGTTACGTAAGTGCTATTTACTGAAGGTGGGGGAAATTCCAAAACCATTGGCGGGAAACCAAAATCTGAAGGGGAAATTGTAATTCTATCCCCTGTTCAAGCTAGTGTTCAAGGTACAGTTGAGACAGACCTTGAACTCCTTTTATGATGATACAGCAATCAGAGAAGATATCTGAGACACACACAGTTGACCAGTACCGAACTCTACCAGGTAGTGTTCCAACAGTTGTTTAAACAGTTTATCAAGCAGTACCGGAAAATAAAGGAAAATGGGAGCACACACGATATGTTACCCAGTTCGGCCTCGCTTACTCTAGGGGGTTTCCCACGCCCTAAAAGGGACTCAAATCGTATTACGAGAATAGAGCTACAAGTGGTCTTACTCTTACACAACACCTTGTTTGTAATCGCCTAGCCTCTGATTCTCCGTCTCTCGGATTTGCGATCTCGGTTCACCGCAGCTCCCCTCGATCCCCTACGGGTAGGACGAGACTTCCCTCTCGGCCTAGTCTTGGACCTCTCGGAAGTCCAGTCACCTTCTCTCAAAGGCGTAGCTTGATAGATGTGTGTGTGTACTACGTTGTTCCTCAAGCACAGCCTGAACACCACACCGATCAGACTGTTGCTTTGGCACTGATATTCCGATGTGGAATGGCCAACCGTCGCTTCTCCCCCAATCTCACAAACTCTCGTGTTTATCTTTTCTCTCAGGAAGCGACAAATAATCTGGACGCCCTAGCCTTCTCTTTATAGGCGTTGGTGAAGCCCAGATCCGATCTGAACATCCTGTCAAATATTTCGGAGACAATATTTGTAGAATATTCAATCTTCATCCAATCTTCAAAGATGACTTCCACCCCAAGTCATCCGATACTCTCTCAGCCAATCTGCATAGATTTGATCGACTATCTGATCTTCGGTGATGATTTATCGATTGGCTCTAATCAATTAATCTCGTCGACATCTTCGGGACTCCAATCAAAAACCAATCTTGTTTACATCTTCATGAGATATCTTCTTTGAAAAATTCGCCAGTCGGTCTTTAATTCTGGTAAGGAAATATTCGAATGACATCTCGAATATTTGTTTCTTCACTGACCGACTCCAACCGAAAAGATCTTCAGAATCTTCAAAAGAAACCGAATCTAGATCATGCAACAGAATCCGGGTCATGCGTCTTCTGTACGCCGTACTTCTCTTCCAGTTATGTGTTTGAACTGCTGCTTGAACTGTCTAAAGCCGTTTTGCCACAGACATGCCAATCATGGGAACATCAATCTCCCCCTTGGCATTTTGGCAAAACCAAATCTATCTTTAGACAGGAACTACTCCCCCGTTTTGTCACAAGCTGGCAAGGGGTCCAACCGAGTTCAACCAGCCAATCAATAAGAGTAGGCAATCAGAAGGAGCACTTTAGCCTGGGACAGTGACACATCCTATGAGTCTGTCAGACCATGGTGTCTCAGCAGCTGTTCGACCACGGCTCAGCAAATGACAGGGTTTTGGTGATCTGGTTTCTTGAACTGACTCAGCTTGTCCAGTACTGCCGCGTGGTAGTCCTTCTCCAGACATACCTCCCTTTGGCTCATGGCACCATGTCTTTTCTTCAAGCAGGACAACAACTCTCTCCGTCTTCTGTATCATCACTGGGATATCATAGAGCGCACGCCAATTTATTGATTCTTGTCCTCTGCGCTTATTCAACCTTCAGTATAGTCTTCACCTCCTCTAGTAGCTGTCCGCGTTTAGCTCGGAACAACTTCTCACCAGCAGCTCTCGTTATGGAAGACTCAAGTGCGTCCTTCCTCTTCAACCCGGGGTCCTTTAGATCATTCTTATGTCGACCCTTGAACAGCTTGTGGTCAATTACCAACGTCAATGGAGCACTTGACAGTCTGTCCTAGTCTGTCTTCAAATCTGGATGCTGGTTGATGTTTATTTTATAGAAGTGATGGAAAGATTATCTGGTGCAGAGACTTTGTAGATATGGCGTGTTCTGTAATCTGGTCGAACATAATTCTTCCCATGTCAATGAGAATCCTGTTTCCAATCTCGTAGAGAAGCTGTCCCATCTCCCTGATGTCCATGGTTCTATGAGATGTAGGCTTCCAGTTGACTATGGCGATGAAGAACAACATCGAGTGGAATGTGGTCAAATCTGCAACTGGGATGGAGGTGTCTTCCCACCGAGGGTATGCTCCAGCCGTTAAACATCTTGCAATCTTATCATAGCTCTCCTCTTCCACCACCTCGTAAAAATCATCCATTGCGAAGTACACATTGATGATCTCAGGATCAATCTTGACCTTCTTTCCTCTGACAAAGACTATGCCGTAGTCTTTATCATGAGCAATAGCTTCTCTCACCAACTATTTATTAAACGGTTTGCAACTTTGGACGGTCCAAAATCAGATCAGTCTCCTTCAACAGCTCAATAATCTCCTCTCCTTTGTACTTCTTCTCAGCAAGCATCCTCTTAGATCTTTCTTTTCTGCACTGCTTTCCACTTGGCTGCTGCGACTGTACTACCAAACCGCACTATATGCTTAGTCACTCTAGTTGGTACACTAGGCGGAACAGAACCTCGAACACTCCTCTTCTTTTTCTTGGATGCACTTGCTCCCCCTGCATCTGTTCTCTAACCATCCTTCTCGAGTGATAGTCCTTTCCTTCTGCAAATCTTGGACAACCTTATCAAGGTCCTAAACTCGTCATCTTTCTCAGAGGGGTCTGAATCTTCTGACCCACACCAATATTGAAGCATCGTCATTAACAGACTTTCTTTATCACAAAATCAGAAGTAGTTGGGGGATCCACCATCACATGAGCATCCTCCACGAAATCATCATGAGTCCTTCCACTGCTTCAATCGACACACTCTCTGGGACCGCACAAGAACTAGAGGACTCTTGAGGTAACACTGTCTCACCACCTTACTACATATCTGAGACAGCATCATCAATATCCTTGTCTTCATCCTTGCCGGATGCATAGGACTCTTCCATCATATTGCCAGATTGCTTAGCTTGCAGTTCTCCACTTGTATCCTTCTTCTTCTGCTTATTAGAGCCACGCTCTTAGCCCTGCTGACTTTACTTCCTTCTTAACAGTATTGGTTGCAGTAGCGTGGGATGAGCAGAGGGGATTGCCTCATTTAGGGTTGAGTGATCGTCTGATTTTCCATCGCAGACTGCACACTTTCTTCAGTTGGATTGCGATCAACATTTAGTGCCTTTGGGAATGGTTCTTTTCAGATCTGACAATGCCTCTTCTTTACCTTCGTTTTATAATGACATAGGTCTGAATTCTGAATACATAAGAATGTAAATCTCTAGGTATGTACCTTCTGTTCCAGCTTCCTGTTGATAAGTGGTCAGCCCACCCGTCGAGCTGGTGTTCTGCCTGTGACTGACCACTATCTGGAACACTTAGTTCTTGATAACACACAGACCCAGGGAGGATCTGAGTGTCTCAAACTGAGCTGCATCAAGAAGTTTGGTGAAGATGTCCTCCAATTGCTTGTCTGTTGTAACATGCGTGAGAGTAACCACCTTTTGTTCAACCAGCTCTCGGATGAAATGATGTCTGATGTCTATGTACTTCGTCCTGGAGTGTTGCACTGGGTTCTTCGAGATACTAATAGCGCTCATATTGTCACAGTACAGGGTCATCTCTTCTTATTTAACTCCGTATTCAGACAACATCTGCTTCATCCATAGTAGTTGAGTGCAGCTGCTTCCTACTGCGATGTATTCTGCTTCAGCCGTAGATAGTGAGATGCTGTGTTGCTTTTTGCTGAACCAGGAAACCAAGTTATTTCCTAAGAAAAAACATCCTTCAGATGTGCTCTTTTGATCTTCAGCGTTTCCTACCCAGTCAGCATCGCAGTAACCAACCAAATGAGGGTTGGTGTCCTTGGTATACCAGATTCCAAAATCAGCTGTCCCGCATACATACTTTATGATTCTCTTGACTTGTAGGAGATGGCTTTCCTTTGGATCCGCCTGGTATCTTGCACAAACACCAACGGCATATGCTATATCTGGTCTACTGGCTGTCAAGTACAGGAGGCTTCCAATCATGCTCCTGTACAGCTTCTGATCGACCTTTGTTCCAGCCTCGTCTTTGGTTATCTTTATGTGAGTAGCGGCTAGAGTTCATTTGTGACTTGCTTTCTCAAGATCAAATTTCTTTATCAGATTCTTGGCATACTTGCTTTGTGAGATGAAAATGCCGTCGTCCTTCTGAGTCACCTGGAGTCTTAGAAAGTAGTTCATCTCCCCAACCATGCTCATCTTGAACTCCTTCTGCATCTGTTCTACAAACTGATCCACCAGTTTCTGGGTATTGGACCCAAACACAATATCGTCAACATAGATTTGTGCGATAATAAAATCTGACCTCGTGTGTTTAACGAACAGGGTCTTGTCCACTCCCCCTCGCACATATCCATGATCGACGAGGAACACAGTGAGGCGCTCATACCAAACTCTGGGTGCTTGTTTAAGACCGTACAAGGCTTTCTTCAGGTGGTACACAGATGCTGGGTGATGCGGGTCCTCAAATCCCTTCGGCTGAGCAACGTAAACTTCCTCATTCAGAAATCCGTTGAGGAAGGCACTTTTGACATCCATCTGGAACAGTCGAAATTTCAAGTGACATGCTAGAGCAAGTAGTAGGCGAATGGCTTCAAGTCGTGCGACCGGAGCAAAGGTTTCCTCAAAGTCTATCCCTTCTATCTGAGTGTATCCTTGTGCAACAAGGTGAGCTTTGTTTCTTGTGATGTTCCCTGATGCATCAGACTTTTTTTTGAAAATCCATTTTGTGCCAATGACGTTAACCGCATCAGGTCGTGGAACTAAATCCCATACATCATTTCGAGCAAATTCTTCCAGTTCCTCCTGCATGGCAAGGACCCAATACTCATCAAGTAATGCTTCCTTTACGTTTTTCGGCTCAATTGAGGAAAGAAAGCACGAGCTGGCAGACAATTCTCTGGGGTTGCTCAGATTTCTGCGAGTTTGGACTCCGTCACTTGGTGATCCAATAACTTCAGATATTGGGTGATCCCTGGCAATTCGTCGGGAGGGTTGTAGCGTAGTGACATTCTCCTGAGAGTTGACAATATCGGTTTCGTCAGATGAGGGATTTTCAGGGAAGTTGTCAGAGTTGCTTTCAGTCAGGTCATGCTCAGTCTGCTGGGATGATGGTAGTGTCTCACGTACAGTGCTATTACTGTAGTCAGTGTCGTCCGAGACAGCCTGTACGAACACTTCATCCTTGACTTTGACATTTATAGATTCCATGACTGATCCTCTGCGCTTGTTGAACACCCGGTACGCTCGACTGTTTGAAGAATACCCAAGAAAGAACCCCTCATCACTCTTTGGATCCAGCTTCTGTCGGTACTCCCGGTCGTTCAGAATGTAGCACTCACTTCCAAAAATGTGGAAATATTTGACAGTGGGCTTCTTTCCTTTCCAGAGTTCATAGCATGTTTTCTCCGTTCCAGTGCGTATATTAACTCGATTTATGATGTGACATGCTGTATTCATAGCTTCGGACCAGAACTTCAGAGGAATCTTTTTGGCATGGATCATCACCCGGGCCATCTCTTGAATGGTACGATTCTTCCGTTCCACCACTCCATTCTGCTGAGGGGTGATTGCTGATGCGAACTGATGAGCAATCCCATGTTTCGTACAGTAGGTACCCATAGTAACATTCTTGAATTCTGTGCCATTATCACTCCTGATGGACACCAGTTTTTCACCTTTGTCTTTCCTTTCTCGTTGGATCAGGGTAGCAAGTTCGATGAATTGTTGAGCAGCTTCAGTCTTGTCACGAAGGAACCTTGTCCAGGTGAATCTGGTGAAGTCGTCAACACAGACTAGAACATACTTCTTTCCACCATAGCTCTCAGTTTGCATTGGTCCCATCAAGTCCATATGGATCAGTTCCAGAGGTCGGTTGGTGCTGATTTGAGAGATCTCGGGGTGTGATGCCTTGGTCTGTTTCCCGATCTGACATTCTCCACACATCACATCCTGACTTCCTTTGACATTTGGCATTCCTCTGATGAGTCCAGATGAGCAGAGTTTCTTTAATGTCTTGAGATTCAGATGCCCTAACCGTCTGTGCCAAAGGGACATCTCATCTGTTTGACTAGACAAGCAGGTTGTTCCAGCACCAGCACCTGTACCAGAACCTGTTCCAACAGAGCCGATGAGATAACAATTGTTGGCTGCTCTGCTTCCTTTCATCAATATTCCTCCATCTTTGTCGAGGGCTTGGCACGAGTTGTGAGTGAATTTAACATGATATCCTCCGTCGCATAGTTGACTTATGCTGATCAGGTTCACTTTCAGTCCTTTAACTAGGAGAGTGTCTTTGAGGACAGGTAGATCCGGAACCTTCAATGTCCCACAGCCGATCACCTGTCCCTTTCCTCCGTCTTCGAAGGTGACGATCTGCTTCTTAATAACAGGTCGAATCTGCGTAAGAAATCTGGAGTCTCCTGTCATATGGGCAGAACATCCGCTATCGAAGTACCAGCGATCTTTCTCCATGTGACTTGAAGAGCTGAACGCAACCATGCAAACATCTTTACTTATGTAAGTTTCCATGTCTATCTTCCAATCATGAACCGTGCTCGAGGGTAGCTGTCCTTACTGTGTAGTCATCTTGAACATGTCCAGGATCCCACTCAGTGCGTTGAGTGTTTGCTCTGATACCATTTGTAATTCTATCCCCTGTTCAAGCTAGTGTTCAAGGTACAGTTGAGACAGACCTTGAACTCCTTTTATGATGATACAACAATCAGAGAAGATATCTGAGACACACACAGTTGACCAGTACCGAACTCTACCAGGTAGTGTTCCAACAGTTGTTTAAACAGTTTATCAAGCAGTACCAGAAAATAAAGGAGAACGGGAGCACACACGATAGGTTACCCAGTTCGGCCTCGTCTACTCTAGGGGGTTTCCCACACTCTAAAAGGGACACAAATCGTATTACGAGAATAGAGCTACAAGTGGTCTTACTCTTACACAACACCTTGTTTGTAATCGCCTAGCCTCTGATTCTCCGTCTCTCAGATTTGCGATCTCGGTTCACCGCAGCTCCCCTCAATCCCCTACGGGTAGGACGAGACTCCCTCTCAGCCTAGTCTTGGACCTCTCGGAAGTCAAGTCACCTTCTCTCAAAGGCGTAGCTTGATAGCTGTGTGTGTGTACTACGTTGTTCCTCAAGCACAGCCTGAACACCACACCGATCAGACTGTTGCTTTGGCACTAATATTCCGATGTGGAATGGCCAACCGTCGCTTCTCCCCCAATCTCACGAACTCTCGTGTTTATCTTTTCTCTCAGGAAGCGACAACTAATCTGAACGCCCTAGCCTTCTCTTTATAGGCGTTGGTGAAGCCTAGATCCGATCTGAACATCCTGTCAAATATTTCGGAGACAATATTTGCAGAATATTCAATCTTCATCCAATCTTGAAAGATGACTTCCACCCCAAGTCATCCGATACTCTCTCAGCCAATCTGCATAGATTTGATCGCCTATCTGATCTTCGGTGATGATTTATCGATTGGCTCTAATCAATTAATCTCGTCGACATCTTCGGGACTACAATCAAAAACCAATCTCGTTTACATCTTCATGAGATATCTTCTTCGAAAAATTCACCAGTCGGTCTTTAATTCTGGTAAGGAAATATTTGAATGACATCTCGAATATTTGTTTCTTCACTGACCGACTCCAACCGAAAAGATCTTCAGAATCTTCAGAAGAAACCGAATCTAGATCATGCAACAGAATCCGGGTCATGCGTCTTCTGTACGCCGTACTTCTCTTCCAGTTATGTGTTTGAACAGCTGCTTGAACTGTCTAAAGCCGTTTTGCCACAGACATGCCAATCATGGGAACATCAGAAATCTAATTTTAATGAGCGCGCTTCTGTAATACACTTATGCGACTGACTTTATTTTGTATGTCATTTAAGGGAAAACGCGATCGGTGGCGAACACGTGTCCAAAAACGCGATCGGTGCCGACCACGTGTCCGAAAAACCAACACTTGTATGTTTTGAACCAAAACATTCATCCACTTCACTTCACTTCTTCTTCACTTCCTCTCTCACTGGAAACGTTAAGGGTTTCCTGATTCGTTCCATACGACACTCCGATTTCAACCTTCCATCATGCCGGCAAAGAAGAAAACTTTGAGCGACGTTGTAGCCGCAACCAGCGATGGTCGTAACATGAAGCTGCGCTCTCCAATTACTCGGCGTCCGACCAAAATACATACGCCGGAGCCTGCGGTGAGGAAGAAGGACCAACCGGCCAAACCTCCAAAGAAGGATCAACCGGCCAAACCTCCAAAGAATAAAGCCAGCACCTTGATTGAGGGGAAGAAGAAAAAAGTCCGTGTTGAAGGTAATATTACTGACCTCAATATCCCTAATATGGACGATGTTGTTCCAGATCCGGTTAGTACACCTAAGAGAAGGACTATTTCAGTGCAAACAATATTGCGTAGAAGCCCTGGATGTTCCACAAAACTGAGAGTAGAGAAACCCTCCAAAAATGATCCCAAAAAAGCCCTAACATACTCTGTTACTGAGTCTGAGACCAAAACTGATGTACCCATGCTAGTTGATCCCCATGCTACTTCTAAATACCCAACAAGAACTGTCTCATCCTCCCACCAAACCATCAATCGCTACCCCTCACTTACACCATCACCTGCAGTTTCTGAAAACCCTCCTATTCAAACTCATACTAATCCCTCAAATGAAGAACCTCCTGCGAATCCCCCTAATGAAGTACTCAATGATTCACCAAATGAAGAACAGCCTACTAATCCCTCAAATGAAGATCTTCCAGCTAATCCCTCTCAAGTGCCAAATGATCCTGAATATACTGATGACAACACCCAAGAGATGGAGGAACAGCCTCTGAGTATCCGCGTGAATACGAAGGATCATTCTTCCGGTATGACATTAATATTGTTTATTTACTAATTTTCTGTTATCAATACATCTTCTCATACTAATATGAATTGTTTGTTACTTGATGCTAGATGACGAGGATGGCAATGTAAGTAAAGCTGAAACCTCAAAAAGGAGAAAGCGCCGGGGAGTTGTGTGTGGCACTAAGATTGCGACTTTGGTGAACTCATTGGGGACTAAGATCAAGGTTGAATGTTCTGAAGAGGCAAATGGCCCAGTAATAAGGCAAATAAGGAGTATGATGTGCCACAAAATCGGGGCGTGTGTGAGACAAAAGGTGCTGATGTTAGCACCGACATACAGTGAGCTAGAACGTAAGCATTGGGATGTCGTGGTGAACTATCTCAGTGTAAGTTGTATATGTATCTAATTACGATTTTTTTTGTTTATCTCACTGCAACTTTTACACACGCTGATTTTTTATTTATTGCAGCCTCATTTCTTTTTGCCAAAGAAAGATGCTCTACTTTGGGAGTACATTACACGAATAGCAAATAACCGCTATAAGAATTGGAAGTCGTCTTGCCACAAACATTATCTAAAGAACGGGAAGAAAGTACCTTTGGAGTTTGTCCATCGCAAGGAGGAATGGGCATGGCTGGTTAATCACTTTCAAGAACCTACATATGAGGTGAAGTGTGGTGACCAAACTCAACTGTCAGTTACATTTTTATTATAATTATTCATCAGTTTCATGGACATTTATTTTTTTGAAGGCTAAATCAAAAAGGATGAAGGAGGCCCGAGAAAAGAAGAAGAATCACCGTGAGGAAAGACTTAGATGGCCATCAGAGCAATAGACCACCTCCAAAAAGGGCACAAAACAAACCTAGTTGCAACATATGCTGATGTCTATTCCCAGGAACCTGAATGTGCTGAGATAGTGGTATTTCTTTACTTTGTTTCTTTTTAATTATGTCTAGCTAAATATATGTTCCAATAGTGTCAATCTATTGTTGAATATATGTCACTCATGTGTTTGAATGTGTAGATTAATTGTTGGAATGTGTATGGACAAGTATTGAAGTATGCGTGTCGATTAAATGTTGTATTGTGTAATCAATTTGATCTGATGAATTTATTGTGGACTTGTGCATGTTGGTATGTGTAAGAACAATTATTGAAGTATGAATGTGGATTAAATGTTGGATTGTGAACAAGTATGACTGTTGATGAATGTGTGGATTAAATTTTGGATTTTCTGAATATGTGTAAACAATGTGATGTTTTAATTTATTTTGTACTTGGGCAAAGGAACACATGAATGCCGAGGTGCAGAGACTTCTTGATGAGCAGCAGTCCGATGACCCCAATAGCATTGCTGACCCTATCCCGACGAGCACTCAGTTGGAGATAATTTCTAAAGCTGTTGGACAGAAGAAAGGAACTCAGGTATCTGGAGTTGGGGGAAATATAAGGAGGCCTCCTCGCCCTAGAGGCGGGGCTTCAAACCATGTCCTAAAGGAAGAGATCATTAGGGCAAAGGAGGAGGCTGCTATGAAGGATGCTGAGTTCGAAGACGGGCTGAGGGCGCTCGAAGAAATGCTGAAAGGGGGTGGAGGTAGTGGAGATGGTGGCACAGGTATTGGTTGCAACTTCTCTGATGGGGCGAGTTTCGGTCTCAGTACTCTTTGAATTCTCTATCACTTCAAACTTTAGTTGGTGAACATGTTTTGCTACGTTGTGCTGTTGGAAACTTTTGTTGGAATTGTTGTAATGCTTCTTACTGTTGCATTCCTTGTACTGCTGGAAACTTTTGTACAAATCCTGAAATGTTTCAGGTACTTTTGTGTTGGTCATGAATTTCAAATTAACCAGGGTTGTTTGGTTGTACTCTTATGTGACACAAAAAACAATTATTAAATTATATGTTCCAACTTACGTGACTGGATTTCCAACTTACGTGACCGGATTTCAAACTTACGTGACTGGATTTCAAACTTACGTGACTGGATTTCTAACTTACGTGATTGTATTGCTGATGGACCATAATTGTATGAATCATAAACACAGTTAAACCCACCAAATTAGACTCTTTGTCTATTTAACTTTTGCTTGTTAGTTCCGATATTTATCTACAGGGTATTTTGAAGTCTAGAGAGAATACAGGCTAAGGAGGACTTTTTAAGCTGAATATGAATTACGAGTCATTCCAGGTCACGACCAAATTCTGACTTTCAAGAACCGGACGTGGAATCACTCAAAACAAGTCCAACCGAAGAGCAACCAGAGATAGTCCGGAGCTGAAAGGAGCCGATGGCTTTTGTGAAAAGCTCACAAAAGCCACAAACCACTCCTCTCTTGCCACATGGCCGGCGGCTTTCTTCCCCCTTCTCCTCCCTTCTCCTCTCTTCCACAAGCTTCTCCTCCTCTCCTCCATGGACAAGTGGTCGGCGGCTAGAAGGGAGATGACATCACCGATGGCTTTTGCTTCCTCCTCTTCCCTTGTGACAAGTGGCTTCTTCTCATCCACATCCATGCTCTCCCTTAGCCTATAAATAAGACATCTCCTTCCCTTTGTAATCCCATCCTCATTCCAACACAATCCAAAAAATCAAAAACACTTATCTCTCTAGATTTGGGCACTACTCTTGTAAACACTTGTTTTAAATCTATAATACTCCTGTTGGTTCTTGAGTATTCTAGTAGTTCTTGAGTTTACTCTTGTTGGTTCTTGAGTATTCTCCTTTACTTACTGTCTTTCAAAAACCCTTGAGTACTTAGCTATGGTATCAACCTCTATGGATATTCGTAGCTAAACCTTTCATTCGGTTGAAGGGGTGTACTTGTATCATAAAATGTTTTAGACCATATTCTTAGTGCCTCTTGTGTTCAAAACTTGTTCTCTGTGCCATATATTAGGTTAGAACTTCCAAGGTTGAGTGGATGCTTGGAATGGCAAAACTCTTCCGTGGGGTTTGTAAACATACTCGGATAAGTGGATGCTTGGAATGGCAAAGCTTATCAGAGAAGTTTGACCTCTTTTAAACACCATTTGGTTGATCGGGAATGATTGATTAATTAGATGCACACAGGCTAATATACCTTGGAATGGGGTATTAGTCTAAATAGAACAAGTGCTCTATGTCTTGGAATGGACTAGACAGTGTGGCAAATCGAGTGCTTGGAATGGCCTTGATACACTTTTGAATACTTAGTAGGATCATTAAAGGTCAATGATAAACAGACTATGATACAAGGCCCCTGAAGCCGAATACTTTCCTTAACACTTACTTCCTCAATATCAACTGCAATATCAACCGCTTATTATCCGCAAGACTTGTCCTTCACGCAACCACTCACTGTAAGTCTTTCCTTTAATCAATTACTTTCTGTACTTTACTTTTCTGTCATTTACTTTTCCGCACTAAAATCCCAACCAACCCACTTACTTTTCTGTACTGAGACTAAAATCAACAACCAACCACTCACTTTTCATCGCTAAAACCTCAATCCACCAAAAATCACGCTCCCTTTCAGTACACTCCTCAAAGAGCAACTATCCCCCTAATTCCCTTGGGTTCGACCCCTACTTACCACTTGCTACCCAGTAGTGAAGTCGCGAGTAGCGGACTTATAAATTTTATTCTTAACGTTTGCACACGACGACTACGCGTCCGTTTCTTGGCGCCGTTGCCGGGGAGTTAGCAAATGGATAGTTGTTCTTTTGTCTGTTGTACATAATTCGCCATGTCTTCATACTACGACATAGAACCTTGGAAAAATGGGGGCAGCAACCTTATGTTTAAAATGCTTAGATGCCTCCCCCAATTCGAAGGTACCATTGAAGAAGACCCTGTGATACATTGCCAACATTTTCACCACTTCTGCCGCCACATGAAACCTGAGAACGAGACGTTAGAGGAATTTAAGCAAACATGCTTCAAATTTTCTTTAACTGACTCGGCAATAGAGTGGTATTACTCATGTGCGGCTTATGAAGGTGATTATGGGGATCTACAAACCCTCCTAGAGGAGTTTTGTCCGCCATCTCTCCGACCTGAAACCCGCGAAAAGATTCTCAACCTTGAGCAATCCCAGGACGAAACTGTGGACGAGTACTTGGCGTACTTTGACTCCATTGTGACGCGCTGCCCGCACCATGGATTCACACCCTACAATCTTATTCAAAGGTTTCTTGTTGGAATGACGCCCCTTGAGTGGAAAAGACTTAACAATGCAGCGGGAGGCTCAATCATGAAGTTAACCATGTCTCAAACCTGGCACCTCATAGACGATTTGGCAGAAAGCACAAAACAAGGACCGATGTACCAAACTGATGATGAAGCACCGACGATGGAAGTGGACTCAGTGCAGAACGAGCCCAGCATCGCGCCCATTGCAAGCCTTCCCGCAGCAAACCCGGAAAGAGACATCAGTACAAGGGCAGTAATGGACGTGGAGGCGGCACTAGAGGAGCCTACGTGGGATCTCACTCCCGAGCCACTCCAGGACAAGGAGGAAGAATTGGCAGCTAGCATCCAGCAAATGAGTGCCCCGATACACCAAGACGAGGCTAAAAATGAGGAATTCTGGGCGGCTACACAGCTGATCTGGGACTGCATTGCCAAACTGCCCAAATCAATTTCGATCCTAACTGAAGAGTTGCCCAAAACAGACCCGAACCTCAGTATGATTGCCCCCGGAGACCATATGAATGACGAGGATGAGGACCCATGGTTGCCTGAAGAAGAACTCCATTCAGATTATCCCTGGGAGTTAGAAGAAGAACTGCCCAAATCAGGCCCGGTCCTTATCACCAATCCATCCGGGGAAATCACAGTCCTAACTGCCGAGCCAACAGAAGTCCCGAACCTCACTGCCGAAGCGGCCGAAGAAATCAAGCCAGGCCCGGTCCTTGCGCTCGGAGCACCCGAGGAAGTCCCGGACCTCATTGCCGAACTGTCTGAGAAAGACCTGGTCCTCACTGTCGAAGCATCTGAAACAGACCCAGTCCTCATGGTCGAAGTGCCCCAACTTAACCCTTCGTGTTTTATGCCGATCATAGCCACCGAAGATCATTTATTCAATGATGATGAGGTGCAAGGGGAGTTGGAGGCAAAACATGAGCCAGAAGAGCCAAGGATGGAGCACTCACTCGTCATGAGCCAAGAAAAGCCGGCTGAAAACTCACTCGTTCTAGGATGGCCAATCATCTCTGCCACAAAGAAAAGGCTTGGCATGGGAACAAGCTCAAGGTCGCTCGTGTTCAATAGCACAATACTAAACTTCCAGAATTGCAAAGGTGCCACCCATTCAAACATGAAGAAACGGCCAAGACATGGGCCAAAGGAATGGAAACCCGGAAGGAGAAGCAAGAGAGCTCGACTTGATGGACCAGCAGCTATGGTCAAGGAGTCCTCGCCTTCTCGGGGATATGTGAAAAAGAAGCCTCCGGATCAAGGGAGAGCAGAACTGAGCCCGCTGCCATATGTGTTCTTTGGGCAAATCAAAAGAGCTACCGAGAAGAAGTTCGACCTCAAGCACCCATGGGATCCCTACTTAGGATCCAGGAGTGAGGTAGCGTCGAGCCAATGACGTTAAACAAAGGCACTGGTCGGGAGGTAACCCGACACCTATCTTACTTTCAGTAATTTTCTTTTCTGTCATTTAGTTTTTACCATAAGTCGCTCTCACCCACTTTTTGTATCGAAGGAATGTCTAACATGTAGGAATCGGTTTTTGGAGCATGATCAGATCAGCCAGGCAGCTTCCGAGAATTACCGGGCCTGTGCTGAGAGTTCAAGGCCCCAGCCAAACTCCCTCGATTATCCAGCTCTGAGGCATGTCGTTCCACGACACGACACAGTAAAAGGGAGTTCAGTTCTTCTCTTTTCCTTAATGTCATTTCCTTCTCTTGTATATATTTACATGACTTTTGAACTACGTCGTGCTGAAAGGCACGCCTTCGTTCAAAAGTGTGGGGTGAGAACCGCCTGTGTACATAACATGTTTTTCTTTTTCCTTTTCCCTTAATATTATCTTTTTGAAAATATGAACTTGAGAATGTGAAAAAGATAGATCTAAATTCATGCATTTACCTTGTGAAAATTCAACTGTTTAAAAACTTAGAATGTAACTTCTCATTTGTCCCTTTGTGCTGAGATAAACAGGGGATGTGGAGTTGATATAAACTGCCCTAGAGAGGCTTGGCAAGCAATCGAAGGATCGAATCTAACTATATGGTTTTCGAAGTCAGTGGAGGCTGCACATCGGGTTTCAGTGAAGATTGAAGTCATCTCCGCCGTGCACCGTTTATGCAAGAGGCGGGACGGGAATCAAACCGTCCTATCTCTAGTCCTAGTGGCCGGGAAAACAAATGAGCGACCCTCATTTTGACCCGCGCGAAACGGCGAGGATGAGAAAGAGCTGGGAGGTATTTCCATATGCTTGCGGGCGACGATTGGACCTCCCAAAAAGGCTGAGAAAATGGACTAGCAACTCACAAAGAAGCAAAAGCTCAAAGAAGCTAATCAAAGGCCAAAGGCCAAAATTGTGAAGGTTTTAACCGAATAAAAGTGAAGAAACTCCAATTCAACATCAAAGGCCAAAGGCCGATTCACTACAAAAGCTGTCCCTCGCCAAAAAGAAATCAAAGTGCTCAACTCAGTGAAACCCGAACCGAATCACGTGCTAGAAAAAGCTACAAGGAAACCATATAGTGTGAGTCAATCCTGAGAATGCAGTCTTGGAGCCTGAAAAGGGCTATCTCCCGAAACATCCGAATTAATTTGCATCTCGGCACGAAGGTACAAGTATCAAGTTTCTTCTAAGTATTTACACGGTTTAGTTTGGTAATAAGTAAGTAATGCATGAATTAGGATAAATCTAGTTCAATATTCTCACTTTCATATTTAAAAAGTTTACTTGGATTGTGTGTGCCGCCCTTTAAAAAGCATTGTTCGGGACGAACAACTAAAAGTGTGGGGTGATCTGATGGACCATAATTGTATGAATCATAAACACAGTTAAACCCACCAAATTAGACTCTTTGTCTATTTAACTTTTGCTTGTTAGTTCCGATATTTATCTACAGGGTATTTTGAAGTCTATAGAGAATACATGCTAAGGATGACTTTTTAAGCTGAATATGAATTACGAGTCATTCCAGGTCACGACCAAATTCTGACTTTCAAGAACCGGACGTGGAATCACTCAACAAGTCCAACCGAAGAGCAACCAGAGACAGTCCGGAGCTGAAAGGAGCCGATGGCTTTTGTGAAAAGCTCACAAAAGCCACAAACCACTCCTCTCTTGCCACATGGCCGGCGGCTTTCTTCCCCCTTCTCCTCCCTTCTCCTCTCTTCCACAAGCTTCTCCTCCTCTCCTCCATGGACAAGTGGCCGGCGGTTAGAAGGGAGATGACATCACCGATGGCTTTTGCTTCCTCCTCTTCCCTTGTGACAAGTGGCTTCTTCTCATCCACATCCATGCTCTCCCTTAGCCTATAAATAAGACATCTCCTTCCCTTTGTAATCCCACATCCTCATTCCAACACAATCCAAAAAATCAAAAACACTTATCTCTCTAGATTTGGGCACTACTCTTGTAAACACTTGTTTTAAATCTATAATACTCCTGTTGGTTCTTGAGTATTCTAGTAGTTCTTGAGTTTACTCCTGTTGGTTCTTGAGTATTCTCCTTTACTTACTGTCTTTCAAAAACCCTCGAGTACTTAGCTATAGTATCCACCTCTATGGATATTCGTAGCTAAACCCTTCATTCGGTTGAAGGGGTGTACTTGTATCATAAAATGTTTTAGACCATATTCTTAGTGCCTCTTGTGTTCAACACTTGTTCTATGTGCCATATATTAGGTTAGAACTTCCAAGGTTGAGTGGATGCTTGGAATGGCAAAACTCTTCCGTGGGGTTCGTAAACATACTCGGATAAGTGGATGCTTGGAATGGTAAAGCTAATCTGAGAAGTTTGACCTCTTTTAAACACCATTTGGTTGATCGGGAATGATTGATCAATTGGATGCACACAGGCTAATATACCTTGGAATGGGGTATTAGTCTAAATAGAACAAGTGCTCTATGTCTTGGAATGGACTAGACAGTGTGGCAAATCGAGTGCTTGGAATGGCCTTGATACACTTTTGAATACTTAGTGGGATCATTAAAGGTCAATGATAAACAGACTATGATACAAGGCCCCTGAAGCCGAATACTTTCCTTAACACTTACTTCCTCAATATCAACTGCAATATCAACCGCTTACTATCCGCAAGACTTGTCCTTCACGCAACCACTCACTGTAAGTCTTTCCTTTAATCAATTACTTTCTGTACTTTACTTTTCTGTCATTTACTTCCGCACTAAAATCCCAACCAACACACTTACTTTTCTGTACTAAGACTAAAATCAACAACCAACCACTCACCTTTCATCGCTAAAACCTCAATCCACCAAAAATCACGCTCCCTTTCAGTACACTCCTCAAAGAGCAACTATCCCCCTAATTCCCTTGGGTTCGACCCCTACTTACCACTTGCTACCCAGTAGTGAAGTCGCGAGTAGCGGACTTATAAATTTTATTCTTGACGTTTGCACACGACGACTGTGCGTCCGTCAATTGCCAACTTATGTGACTGGATTTCCTTATCACCAGATCTCTTACATACTCTTACGTGACTGATATTCGTACCACACGTCATCGTCTAATCTAACTTATGCGACTGGTTTTCATGCCCGCTCATGACTTCTTACATGACAAAGATTGTACACTATAGTTTATGTGACTAACCGAACTGCACCGTTGACTTTTTTCCTGGCACCTCAATTTAAACCTATACGACTGACCGGTGCCCTTATGTGACTAGTTTGTCCCCTGTCGCGTAAGGTTTTATGTGACTGGTGTGATTTAGATCAGTCACCCCAGACTTGATGCCACGCAACTTATGTCACTGGTCCTTATGTGACTGAGTGTAGTCACATAAACCCTTATGTGACAGAAAACGAACTTATGTGACTAATTTGGGTCAGTTACCTAAGATGCAAAATGGCGTAGTGTTATTTGACTCGCCTACTCCCTTATTCCCTTTCTTCATTGCAGAATATTTCTGTGTAGGTCATGTGGTAGGATTTTAATGATAAGTTGGTCAGACTTTTATCTTTTCAAGGAACTTTGTAATTCTTTATGCATATATTATATGTCTGAACACAATTATTTGTTTATAGGTAGATGCCGCCAAATCTGCTGCTGCCCTTGATTTTTTTTATTGTAATAGTTCCTTTCAAGATTTGAAAACGCAATTATATGATTGCATATGGATTTAGTAATTAAATTAAGAAGAAGAAGACCAATGCAGCTGGAAAGAATTGAAAAACCCGACCCAATCAAGACCTGTTCTAGATTGGCTTTCTGTATGAACAAACAAATTATTGCTGTCAACTGGAGGATTGGGTTCAGATTTTGGATTTTTTTCATGTACTTCAAGCTTTGTGTCAAGCCCTGTTCCTTGCTGCTTTCATAGCTATATTTAATGATGGTTGTGATTTCAATGGGTTAATCCTGGGATTCGACATGGGTATTGGCATCGTCATTCTACTTTTGTGCTCCTTGATGCTCATTCCAGATGCTACCTTTTCCCTTCCACTGTGTATGAACTCGAGTGAGTGATTCAGAATAATGCTTCTGCTGATTGATTGTCGATTTTGCAAGTGTTTTATGTATTCTTATGCACTTATTTTCGTTATGTGCTTGTAGCGTTTGTTTTGTTGCTAATTGTACTTTGTAACTCATTCAGATGCACCTTACACCCTGAGGACTCCACTGAAATTCTGTCCTTACAACGAAAGTTCATGCTGTGACTCCACTGAAGATTTGCAATTGCAGAAGCGATATGCTTCTATGAATATTTCCAACCCGAAGTGCAGTTCATTATTGAAAATGATAGTCTGTGCGGTATGAATTATAGTGATCTTATTATTAATTATCTATGATGTCCCCTACTTTTTAATGAGCTCTTGATTCTTTGATAGGAGATTTGTACAACTTTATGAGCATTGTTTTGTTAACGTTAAATTGATTTTTTGACTTTTTGTTCCATAGAGATGTGACGGTTTTTCATCAGAGCTTTTAAGAGCTCATCCTTCAGTTCCAGTTCTCTGCAACTCAAATGTCTCAGCAGACTCCTCTCAATCAGACCAGGCTGCTAACAATTTTTGTGGTCGAGTATGGGACACTTGTGGGAATGTATCTGTTTCCCATTCTCCCTTTGCGTCAAACAATTCCCGCTCCTCCAAGCTAACTGATTTCTGGAGATCAAAGTCTGATTTTTGCAATGCTTATGGTGGTCCTTCAGCTGAAGACGCAGTTTGTTTTGCGGGAGAGCCTGTCAAGCTAAATGACACCAGTACTCCAAGCCCTGCTAGTGGTTTGTGCCTTGAAAAGATAGGGAATGGTTCATTCCTCAATATGGTAGCTCATCCTGACAGGTCCAACCGTGCTTTCTTCTTAAATCAAGCTGGAATGATTTGGTTGGCCACTGTCCCTAAAGTGGGGTCAGGCGAAACATTGGAGTTTGACGAATCAAGTCCATTTCTCGATCTGACTGATGAAGTACATTTTGATGGTGAATTTGGAATGATGGGCATGGCATTTCATCCAGACTTTACAGACAATGGTCGTCTCTTCGCCTCATTCAACTGTGATAAGGTCAAGTGGCCAGGATGTGATGGTAGATGTTCGTGCAATTCGGACGTGAATTGTGATCCATCAAAGTTAGTGAGTGATAGTGGTGGTCAACCTTGTCAATTTCAGGCTGTTATTGCAGAATTCACAGCAAATGGTACCACATCTCCTTCCCTGGTACACTTCTAGTTGCACTAAAAGATATAAATGTTCATCATTTTATCGCAGATGTCCTTATTCATTCCATTTGCTTTAACAGGCAAAAAGTGCTCGTCCATTTGAAGTGAGAAGAATATTCACGATGGGTCTTCCATTTACATCTCACCATGGCGGACAGATTCTTTTTGGACCAACAGATGGGTATTTATATTTCATGATGGGGGATGGTGGAGGTAATGGCGATCCTTATAATTTTTCCCAGAACAAAAAGTCGCTGCTTGGAAAAATAATGAGGTTTGATGTTGATAATTTTCCTGGTAAGTGGCAGGAGCTAATCTTTTATACAGGCATTATCATCAGCATATGGTCCATAAATTAACTGGTGTTTTCTCTCTTGTAAGTGTCGTCTATAACTGGAACTTTCATTTCCAGATGCAGAGGAAATGACTGAACTGGGACTCTGGGGAAATTACTCCATTCCAAAAGACAATCCATTTGTAGATGAGCCAGATTCGGCTCCAGAAATATGGGCTTTGGGTTTTAGAAACCCTTGGCGATGCAGCTATGATTCAGAAAGGCCAGCCTACTTTATGTGTGGAGATGTTGGCCATGTAGGGTTGATTTGTTGGATTCAATTCATATTTTTCCATTCCTTATTTCTAAGTTTTTGGTTTTCATCTAAAAAATTTCAAGAGTGCCTATTGTGTGACTATGATCACTACACATGTTCACTTTTGCAGGACTCCTATGAAGAAGTGAATATCATCACAAAAGCCGGAAACTATGGCTGGCGTGTCTATGAAGGTATCAATCTGTATACACCTCCGACTTCTCCGGGAGGGAATACGTCCATAAGCTCGATAAACCCAATTTTCCCTGTCATGGGATACAACCATTTTGATGTCAACACTGAAGGATCCGCATCCATCACGGGGGGTTACTTTTATCGATCAACCACGGATCGGTACATGTATGGGAGGTTAGTGAAACTTTCACCCTGATGTTCTTGTTGTGTGACGTTTTTCAGTAAAGGAGACTTTTACTTAATCCTAACACCTAAAAATATAAGAGAAGAGAAATGTTTAGCAGGGAATTTCAACATTCTATTTCTAAAATTCGCTGTGATTGCATATCAGTGGCTCGGTGGCTGATTAATGAAATTTCAGGTACTTATATGCAGACCTATATGGAAATGGTTTTTGGGCAGGCGTTGAATCTCCAGATAACAGTGGAAACTTCACTTCCGAGCAGATTCCTTTTAGTTGTGCCAGTGACTCTCCTTTGAATTGCAACCTCATGTCAGGAAATTCTCGTCCCAACATGGGCTACATATTCTCATTTGGTGAAGATAACAACAAAGATATATTCACTCTAACAAGTAGCGGTGTGTATAGAGTTGTGAGCCCAAGCAAGTGTAAGTACACATGCTCTAGGGAAAATACCACAAATGACGCAGTGCCTGCCCCTGGCACTGGCACTTCCAGTCCTCCATCACATGCAATCCAGTTGGCTTCCCCGTACTTATGCGTGCTCATCTCGTGCTATTTTATTATCTATTTGCTGACGCATTTTTCTTAGTCCGTAGAGGTGAATATATATCTCGTGCTCTCTTTAATGATTTGATGTACCACTCACCTGTAGAAAAATGAATATTCTTGTTTTCAATTTGGTATCTGAATTCCAATATAAAAAAATGGTATCTGAATTTTGGTGCTAACATTTTTTTCTTTTCTCTAAAACTAGTACTTATACTTTTGCAGGTTATATACTATTTGCAAAGTGAAAAAAAAAAACCAATCCAAGCCTGTGATGAGTCCTGCCTTGGAGAGGTTAGGGATACAACAGATTTGTCATTAATTTCTGATTAATAAGTTTAGCATTCATGTTATTTGATGGACACAATTTGTTGGGTTGAACACCATAATTTGCTATATTAGATGGCATTCATTATGGCAGACTTGTTTTGTAAGATTAAGTTATTTTATCCTTTTGAGAGAGTAGCTGATATAGATGTCAGACGCCAACCTGAGTTCTGATGTCATATTTAATTTCGCTAATTCAGATAGACTCTATTACCATCATGATTCTGATGTCTGGAATTATATATAACTCATGATTATCTCTTCATAATCGTCTTTCATGAGCTGTTATGAGAAGGAAGTGTGGGTAAGAAATGAATGCATGTAGGGAGAAAGGCTTTGTAACTGATTCTTAAGAAACTCCGACAGAAGATTGAAGGGAATTAGACACATCAATCTATCAAGTCCTTCTACAATAAACAACTTTAGCTGCCACACTATTTTTGGAATTAGGACTCTGGGAACATTTTTAAGGATGTTACATGAATAAGCTTCATCAGTCGATGCTTGGGGCTCACCCTAGGCGAAGTGGGCATGGGATTCTCAGAAACCTCAGCAGGTGTGATTTTAGTATCTTTAAGTAGCCCTTCGATGTGGTCAATAGTTCAGTGCGTGTCAATGTTCAAGTAATTCTTTGCCAAGACCTTAAACCCCTCAAAACTGTAGTAGGACAGTTCAAGGCGTGCCATGTCCCATCAAGCTTATCGACGAAATTAGTAGTGAACACAATCAGCCTCTCCCCACCTGATGCAGACCATATCCCATCAATGAAGTTGAGCACTCCAGAAAGAGTCACTCTGCTGCTGCTGCTGCTGCTGCTGCAGTGACTCTCATCCAATCGGTCCCAATCACAATCATTCTCAACAACCTTGCCCCTTTACTTGGTAAAAAAGGCATGCTGTTAGGAGAGCGAAAAAAAAACTCTCTAGGTCCAATACCTAAAAGAGGAATTATTCAGTGTTTTCATTGAGACGGACCTAGAATTGTTGAGAACTCTATAGGGAGGGCAAGGATATTGGTGGAGACAAGCCCGATAGGGAGGATCTCAGAGAAGTTAGAGGCAGAAATAGAAGGAAAGGTGTATGGACTAGGAGTGTGCCAAGAATGCTTTCACAATGAGTTTGAGACAGTGTCCTTAGGAAGACTTAAAAGAAGGGATGGAGGAAAATCGGAGTACTTCACACTAATGGAAAAGCAGAAGTGTAGTGAAAGAATTTCAGAAGGAGACAACCAGGCAGTGGGCATAGAGGAGCAGGGCGGAGCTCTGACATTGGGATAATATATAACCTGATCTTAACGTTTGTTCATTTCAATTTCAGCTCAACTCAAATTAACATACCCTAAGGATGATACGTTTTATCAATGTGCGAGATTCATGATGTTGAACTGATCCCATTTTAGTAAACAGTCCAAGGAACTTTCTAATTGTGACTTAATTTTACATGCCCAATTCGTATGTACGTTTTCTATTAATGATCTTGAAGGATATAAATCAATCATTTGCTGCAACTTCCAGAAGTCGTCGCTAAAGGTGTTTAAGGTTGTCGCTATAGTTATCTCGTGCTCGTTTTGTTTCCCGGAGATATCGAGTGCCATTGCTAAAGCTCGGAGATCATCCCTATTACCTGAAACGTCGTAGCAACAGGAAAATAAAGTCAACAGTTCGAGGCATGCCATGTCAAGGCGGGAATCTGAGTAAATTGGCCGCTAGGAATGTATGGCTGAGATTAGAAGCCTTGCTGGCGCATCGGACGGACGAGTTTGAATCTGGAGATTGGGCGGGCATACTTAAGCTGGACAACTCGAGCTCTAGGGTTCATTTGCTGCTCTGGGTTTTCTCTCTCGTTCGAAGCGCAAACGTGATCGATTGGTAGAATTGGGAGAGGACTTTCGTTTATGGGAGTTTTGTGCATCATTTGGCGTTCAATCGAGCGAGTCAAAGTCAGTTTGAGGATTAACCGACTGAGTGAGAGCGACGTGAGCTTGTAACATATCCGGGCAAGTTTGGGTGCGATTTAGGCCACCATCATAGTGCAGTCCGGGCTCCAACAATGAGCCGAGTGGAGTAGCCTCTCATCCAAAGGTGAACCACTATAAAATTGTTGTGCATTGTTTACTTTTTGAGTTCTCAAAGCATAGTCAATTTATGGCTCATTGAATTAGGATTCTCGAGCTAGAAATCACACAATTTGATCATCGGTTAAGTCTAGACTAATCACTACAGCGGTATCAGAGTCTTTTCTTGATTTCTTGTTGTGTGATAGTCCCTAATTTCTGTATGATCTTTGGACGACATACTCACAACTGTGTTTGATAATTTATGAGGTTAAATGGGAGCTGGCAAGATTGATCTTGTCCCTTATGATGGTAAGACAAACTTCAAGGTGTGGAGCCTCAAGATAAAGGCATTGTTGTCACATACGAAGGTTAGTATAGCCTTGGGAGAAGAAGCTACAAAATGGAGTGATAAGGCAAAGAAGAGGAAGCAAGATGAAATTCTGTTATCTGTTCAAGATCAGATCCAGGTTGTGTTCTACCGGATACTTGAACACCTTATCAGACAGTAACAATAATAGAACAATGTATGCACACACAATGTAATTCCCAGTTCGACAACCAGCCTACTCTAGGGGGCTTCCCACGCCCTAAAGGGTAGCAAATCTTATTAAAAAGCTTAGAGTTACAGATGGTCTTACTCTTACAATCTCTCGAATGTAATCGCCTAGTCTGTAACACTTCTTCTTGTAGATTTGCGATCTCAGCTCCCCCTCGATCCCCTAAGTTCGAGACTCCCCCGAAGTTTCGTGCGTTCTCCTGAAGATGGACGCGTTCTCCCGAATACGTAGCAACAATGGTGGTGTGTGCAACAGTGTGTTCAGCAGGAATAGTCTGATCAGCACACTGAACATACTGCTTCTTCACTGTTGGTTTTTTGGTGTAGAGAACTATCCGGCCGTCGTCTCCTCCTCCTCCTCGGCTTGAAGGTATGAACGCGTATGATTTCTCCAATTGACGAGCTACTGATCTGAAAACCCTAGATGTGCTTGTATAGTCTTCGGTGGCTTCCAAGACAGCCCGAGATATCCTAGAAAAATATTTAGGAAATTGACGGAGCCCACTGCACTGTCGTTAAGGTGCAATGTTCTCTGTACAAAATAAATTTATAATTTCTGTTACTCGCAACTACACTACTGGGTAGTAAGTGGTAAGTAGGGGTCGAACCCAAGGGAATTAGGGGGATACGTTGTTCTCTAAGGGATTTGTACAGGATGGGAGCGTCTTTTAGGTTTGATTGAGATTTTAGCGGTTATGACTAAGTGACTTTTTTTTGGTTGTTTTTGGTTTTGAGTGCGGAAAAGTAAATTACAGAAAATAAATACTGAAAAGTAAAAAGAAAGACTTACAGTGGGTGATGCGTGATTTGCAAGTCCTCCGGTAGATAAGCGGTTGGTGATTGCAGATGATCGAGCAATTCGTAAAAGTAAATACAGGGGGGTTTTGTAAGTCAAGGAAAACATTCGGTTTCAGGGGCCTTGTATCATAGCCTTTTTATTATTTTAGTAACCCTTCTAAGTATTCAAACGTGAATCAAGGCCATTCCAAGCACTCGACTTGCAACACTGTCTAGCCTTTTGCAAAAGTGTTCGAAAGTGAATCGAGGCCATTCCAAGCACTCAACTTGCAACACCGTCTAGTCTTTTGCAAAAGTCGTAGAGCACTTGTTCTACTTAGACTAATACCCCATTTCAAGGTATATTAGCCTGTGTGCATCCATTTGGTCTTTCATTCCCGAGCAACCAAATGGTGTTTTAGAAAGGTCAAACTCCTCAGATAAGCTTTGCCATTCCAAGCATCCACTTATCCTTGGAAGTTCTAACCTAATATATGGCACATAGAACAAGTTTTGAATACAGAGAAAAGAAACTAAAAGAATTAAAACATTTTATAATACAAGTACGCCCCTTTAACCGAATAAAGAGTTTAGCTACGAATATCCATTGAGGTGGATACTATAGCTAAATACTCGGGGGTTTTTGAAAACAGTAAGAGGAGAAGGGGTGGAATACTCAAGAACCAACAGGAGTATTCCTAATTCCTACTGAATACTGAAGAACCAACAGGAGTATTCTCTAAAGTATAATACTCAAGAACCAACAGGAGTATTATTTCAAATCGTTATAATACTCAAGAACCAACAGGAGTATTATTTCATAAACCAAACTTACAAAGTAACAAACTTAGAGAGAGAAGTGAATTGTTGATTTGTGGATGTTACAAATGAGGAGGAGGATGGCTCCTTTTATAACCACAAGGGGATGAGAATGGAGGGTGGAGATGGTGGCATGTGGTGGTGCATCCAAGGGTGGAGGAGGAAGAGATGAAGATGAGGTGGAGGAGTCACCACATGGCAAATTCTTGTGGTGGCTCATCTAGCCGCCGGTTGCAAGTCATATGGAGGGGAGGTTTTGTGGCTTTGGCCACCTCTTGCCAAAGCCACCGGTCACCCATGGAGGAGGAGGGGAGGAAGCCACCCAATGACTCATCTTCTTCACCAAAGCCGCCGGTCACTTGGTCCATGGATGAGTTTTGACAGTTTTGTGCAGTCTTTTCACAAAACTATCAATCCAATTTTGCTCCGGTCTGACTTTGGTTGTTCCTCGGTTGAATTTAAATTGAGTAATTCAATGTCAGGATCTTGAGATTTCTTCGTTCAGCGTCTGATCTTGACCTTGGATTGACTCGTAATATCTTTTCAGCGTAAAATCCTCTCCTTAGCGTGTTTTCTCTCTAAGCGCCAAAATACCCTGTAGAAATATATCGGGACTAACAAGTAGAAGTTAGATAGACAAACAGTCTAATTTGGTGGGTTTTACTGTGTTTTTGATTCGTATAATTATGGTCCATCAGATCACCCCACACTTTTAGTTGTTCATCCCGAACAATGCTATTAAAGGGCGGCACACTAAGTAAGTTTGTTAAAAATATGAAAATTAGACTGTGGGACTCGATTTATCCTAATTCATGCATTACTTACTTATTACCAAATTGAACTGTGTAAATAAATAGAAGAAACTTGATACTTGTACCTCCGTGCTGAGATGCAAATTATTCTGGATGTTTCGGGAGATAGCCCTTTTTAGGCTCCTGGACTGCAACCTCGGGACCGTCTCGCACTATATGGTTTCCTAGCAGCTTTCTCTAGCACGTGATTTGGTTCGGGTTTCACTGGTTTGAGTACTTTGATTTTCTTTTGGCGAGGGACTGCTTTTGTAGTGAATCGGCCTTTGGCCTTTGATTTGACTCTTTGAGTACTTCACTTTTTGTTTGGTTAAAACCTTCACAATTTTGGGCCTTTGGCCTCTTGATTTGCTTCTTTGAGCTTTTGCCTTTTTGTGGCTTGCTAGTCCATTTTCTCAAGCCTTTTTGGGAGGTCCAATCATCGCCCGCAAGCCTATGGAAATACCTCCCCGCTCCTCTCATCGTTGTTGTTTCGCGCGGGTCAAGATGAGGGTCGCTCATCTATTTTCTCGGCTACTTTGACTAGAGAGAGGACGGTCTGATTCCCGTCCTTGCCTTTTTTCTTTTTTGCATAAACACTGCATGGCGGAGATGACTTCAATCTTCACTGAAACCCGAAGTGCAGCCTCCACTGACTTCGAAAACCATATAGTTTGATTCGATCCTTCGATTGCTTGCCAAGCCTCTCTAGGGCATTTCTATCAACTCCACATCCCTAGTTTATCTCAGCACAAAGGGACAAATGAGAAGTTACGTTCTAAGTTTTTAGACAGTTGAATTTTCACAAGGTAAATGCACGAATTTTAGATCTATCTTTTTCACATTCTTAAGTTCATATTTTCAAAAAGATAATATTTAAAAAAGAAAAACATGTTATTTATTTATGTACACATGCGGTTCTCACCCCACACTTTTGAACGAAGTCGTGCCTTTCAGCACTACTTAGTTCAAAAGCCATGCAAGCAGACAATTACGAGAAGGAAATGATATTAAGGAAAAGGGAAGGACAGAACTCCCTTTAAGGTGTCGAGTGAACGACATGGCACGAGGCTGGATAATCGAGGGAGTTCGGCTGGGGCCTTGAACTCTTGGCATAGGCCTAGCTGGCTTAATGTTGCACCCAAGTCCGATTCCTGAATAATCATTTCTTCTATGCACCAAGTGGGTGAGAGCGACTTATTGAAAAAGTAAAATACAGAAAATAAAAGACAGAAAATTAAAGTGCGGAAAGTAAGATAGTGTCGGGTTACCTCCCGACCAGTGCACTTGTTTAACGTCGTTGGCTCGACAGTACCTTATTCCTAGATCACTGGTTGGGATCCCATGGGTGGCTTAGGTCGAATTTCGCCACCGTTCCTGTGTTGCTTCTTGCCTTGCCTTTTTCCGATTTCTTGCGAGCAGAAGTGCTTGGACCCCGTTCCCATTGTTCTGGTGATGTCTCCTTCCAACGTCTTTGAGAAGGTGAGGGACCTTTGACCACTAGCCTCTTGAACTGGGTTTTCTGGTGTTCAGGGCTGCCTTTTCCAGTCATGGTGAAAACATGCTCCATTGAGGAGTCGTTCTGCTCAGGCCCTTTTCCCATCCTCTTTTCAGCCTCTTCATGGATCACATAGTTTTCAGCGATTTGCCTATTGATCGAGGGGAAAAGTCGGGAAGCTTGCATCTGAAGGCTCGGTTCTGCCTCGTCGTGTCTGTTTGTGAGGAACTGGTCATAGATGGTTTCGGCTGCTTGGGTGATGATAGCTGGGTATGGAATTGGCAGCATGTCGGTGGTATTCTGGACTTCTTCCATTGCTGACACTTTCTCGTTGCTCCCGATACTTTCTATATCCCAGTCTTCTGATGGCTCGAGAGTTTCTTCTGATGGCTCGGGAGTTTCTTCTTCGTCTGTCTCTGGTCCAGCCTCTTCTATCTGCATGCCTCCATCAGCTTGGGGCATTCATTTTGTGGCTACGGCCAGGTTATCTATGAGGTTCCACATGTCTGCCAGGGAGAAGTTCCTGGCTGATCTCCTCATTGCTTCGTTAATCCTTGTCAGATCATTGGCCTTCATCCCACGAAGAAATTTTTGAAGCAGAATTTTCTTCGTGAATCCATGGTGCGGGCAGTTTGAGACGATGGTGTCAAAGCTCGTGTAGTATTCGTCCAAAGTCTCATCCCGGGATTGTTGCAGGCACATGATCTTCTCACGGGTTTGTTGTCGTAAGGATGGAGGGGAAAATTCTTTCAGAAATGGAACGTAGAGGTCCACAAAATGTACTGCACTGCTAGCGGTTGACGTGTAATACCAGATCGTTGCGAAATCAGTTAGAGAGAATTTGAAGCATTTAAGCTTAAATTCCTCTAACATTTCATTTGCAGGTTTAATGAGGTGGAAGACGTGGTGAAAGGTTCGGCAGTGTTGTAATTGGTCTTCTCCATCCGTACCTCCGAACAGTGGCAGATGTCGTGTTGTCCATGCATATGAAGGGGGTTGCGTCATGAGGACATGGGAGGGAAAGAACAACTAATCCGATGGCTAATTCCCCGGCAACGGCGCCAATTTTGACGGAGCCCACTGCACTGTCGTTAAGGTGCAATGTTCTCTGTACAAAATAAATTTATAATTTCCGCTACTCGCAACTACACTACTGGGTAGTAAGTGGTAAGTAGGGGTCGAACCCAAGGGAATTAGGGGGATACGTTGTTCTCTAAGGGATTTGTACAGGATAGGAGCGTTTTTTAGGTTTGATTGAGATTTTAGCGGTTATGACTAAGTGACTTTTTTTTGGTTGTTTTTGGTTTTGAGTGCGGAAAAGTAAATTACAGAAAATAAATACTGAAAAGTAAAAAGAAAGACTTACAGTGGGTGATGCGTGATTTTCAAGTCCTCCGGTAGATAAGCGGTTGGTGATTGCAGATGATCGAGCAATTCGTAAAAGTAAATACAGGGGGGGTTTTGTAATTCAAGGAAAACATTCGGTTTCAGGGGCCTTGTATCATAGCCTGTTTATTATTTTAGTAACCCTTCTAAGTATTCAAACGTGAATCAAGGCCATTCCAAGCACTCGACTTGCAACACTGTCTAGCCTTTTGCAAAAGTGTTCAAAAGTGAATCGAGGCCATTCCAAGCACTCAACTTGTAACACCGTCTAGTCTTTTGCAAAAGTCGTAGAGCACTTGTTCTACTTAAACTAATACCCCATTCCAAGGTATATTAGCCTGTGTGCATCCATTTGGTCTTTCATTCCCGAGCAACCAAATGGTGTTTTAGAAAGGTCAAACTCCTCAGATAAGCTTTGCCATTCCAAGCATCCACTTATCCTTGGAAGTTCTAACCTAATATATGGCACATAGAACAAGTTTTGAATACAGAGAAAAGAAACTAAAAGAATTAAAACATTTTATAATACAAGTACGCCCCTTTAACCGAATAAAGAGTTTAGCTACGAATATCCATAGAGGTGGATACCATAGCTAAATACTCGGGGGTTTTTGAAAACAGTAAGAGGAGAAGGGGTGGAATACTCAAGAACCAACAGGAGTATTCCTAATTCCTACTGAATACTCAAGAATCAACAGGAGTATTCTCTAAAGTATAATACTCAAGAACCAACAGGAGTATTATTTCAAATCGTTATAATACTCAAGAACCAACAGGAGTATTATTTCATAAACCAAACTTACAAAGTAACAAACTTAGAGAGAGAAGTGAATTGTTGATTTTTGGATGTTACAAATGAGGAGGAGGATGGCTCCTTTTATAGCCACAAGGGGAGGAGAATGGAGGGTGGAGATGGTGGCATGTGGTGGTGCATCCAAGGGTGGAGGAGGAAGAGATGAAGATGTGGTGGAGGAGCCACCACATGGAAAATTCTTGTGGTGTCTCATCTAGCCGCCGGTTGCAAGTCATATGGAGGGGAGGTTTTGTGGCTTTGGCCACCTCTTGCCAAAGCCACCGGTCACCCATGGAGGAGGAGGGGAGGAAGCCACCCAATGACTCATCTTCTTCACCAAAGCCACCAGTCACTTGGTCCATGGATGAGTTTTGACAGTTTTGTGCAGTCTTTTCACAAAACTATCAATCCAATTTTGCTCCGGTCTGACTTTGGTTGTTCCTCGGTTGAATTTAAATTGAGTAATTCAATGTCAGGATCTTGAGATTTCTTCGTTCAGCGTCTGATCTTGACCTTGGATTGACTCGTAATATCTTTTCAGCGTAAAATCCTCTCCTTAGCGTGTTTTCTCTCTAAGCGCCAAAATACCCTGTAGAAATATATCGGGACTAACAAGTAGAAGTTAGATAGACAAACAGTCTAATTTGGTGGGTTTTACTGTGTTTTTGATTCGTATAATTATGGTCCATCAGAAATATTCCTAAATATTCTCTACATATCTCATCCAATCTTCATAGGATCTTTCTAGATAATTCTTCTTGATCACGGTAGCTGAGTATGTCTAACTGATTTTTTTGTTATGATCTTGAATATTCAGCTCTGACTTTATGTCAACCGAATCCAGCTTTCGATATCTTCGATATTTAGAATTTTCTAGATTAGGAAACTTCTGTGTTTCTATTTTGTGCTGTACGCGAGTTCCAATCTTCAGTTGAACAGACTTCTGCTTGAACACTCTGAAGTCATTTTGGCAAACCCATGCCACATAGGAATAACAATCTCCCCCTTGGCATTTTTGGCAAAACCTCCCATCTAGCTCACTAGACTTCAGAGATCACTCTCCCCCTTTTTGCCACAAAATAGGCAATGAGGGTTCAAATAGACTAGCTTGTGCTCCTCGGCATCTAGAATCTTGTCTACTCCCCCTCGAACATAGCCAGTGCATAATGTGAGTCTTTCGGACCATGGTGTCTCAGCAACTGTTCGACCACGGGTTAGTAAATAACTGGTTCCTTCCATAAGAGATTCTCCATTCTTGTTGAGCACTTGACAAGAGTCATGTGCAATTTTTACGTGGGGACTTCCATCACTGAAGCTTATATCCTTCACCTTCAATCTGTTAGCAAGAGTCGCCGTCTTGAGTTCAGGTAGTCTCGGAACCTGCAATGGCCACAACTGATCACCTTGCTCTCTTCTGTCATGTGAGCAGTGCATCCACTATTCATGTGTCGGTGACCTTTCTTCATGTAAGTGGTTGAGCTTGATGCGACAAGGCACACTTTCTCTTTTTGCTTCACTCTTCATTCTTGTGTCATTCTTGGAGTAGTTCTCTGTTGTAACTTTCTGCGCATGGCCAGGAACTCGTGACACCTCTGCTTGATGTGCCTCTTCTTGTGATAGTACCAGCAGGTTCTTGAGTCTCTTCTCAATTCTCTGTTGGAACTCATCCTGTTGGTCAGAGGGTACATGTTCATCTCTCTGTTCAACGGCTGTTCAGCTTTGACAAACTTAATCTTTCCTGAACTACTCCCATCAGTGTAGCCAATGCCTCTACGTCCTCCACTCATTCTTTGGGACTTCAGAATTGTATCTGGGTCTTTTGATCTAGAGTTTAGCATCTTCATTGATTTCTTGAATTGATTCAACTCGTCCAGTACTGCCCCGTGGTCATCCTCCTCCATCTCAATTTGTAATTTCAAGGGCTTGACTTCTTCTAGAACACATATTTCTCTTCGGCTCATGGCAGCATGTGTTTTCTTAAGTTCTTCCATGTCTCTATCCTGCATGTCTCTGTCTTTCTCCATCTACATACTTAACGACAAGACAACTCCAAGGAGTTCTGCCTTTTCTTTGAACATGATATCAGCTCTTTCCCTTAGCTTTTCTTTCTCATCCTTCAGGCTTGTCACGTTGAAGCTAAGTCTGATGTTCAGATCTATCACTTCCTCGCACTTCTCATACATGGACGTATAATTTTTGATCATGCATTCTTTAGTGATTTTTTCTTCATCACTGCTGCTGGAGTGGTCATTAGACTGTTCTTGCATCATCCTGGAACAATTGATGTCCTGTTCTTCACCTCTACGAGAAGTAGCACTGGTGAATGCAACGAAGTCGTTCGAGTCATCCTCCTTCGAGTCATTGTTGCTCCGGCTAACAGTACAAGCCTTCTTCTTCTTCTTCAGTGTGTTGGCGAATTCAGCTTGAATGTGACCATAGCCTCTGTATTCTCGACACTGGATTACTTTGCCTTTATCACCTTTGAACACGTTGTTGTTCTCTCCAGGCTTGTTTCTCTTCTGAGAGTTTTCTCCTCTTCGACTCTGCGAGTTAGACGTGGATTGTTGTTCCTGAGTGGGTCCTAGTCTATTCAGACTTTTCACAATCCTTTCAAGGTTTTTGGCTATTATGAGGAGCTGTTCAGACACGTTCTCGACGTTGTTCCACTCTTCAGTTACATCAGCCTTCAGTGCAACACAATTTACTGTCCTTCTTTGAAAATCATCTGGAAAATTCATTTCATATGTCCTTAGTGACCCCATGAGCTCGTCAAGCTACACCTTGGTTATGTCTTGCATTTCCTCAATGGCAATCACCTTCATAGCAAATCTTTGGGATAAGGATCTCGGAACTTTACTAGTCATCCACTCTTCCTTGATGGGTTTTCCCAGTGATGTACCTTCATTAGCGAGATCTAGGATTCTTGCATTGAACTCAGCAATCGTTTCCTCCTTCGTCATCTTTAGATTCTCGAACTTTATAGTGAGCATCTACATCCGAGAGTTCCTTACTTTGTCTATCCCCTAATGGGTAGTTCTGAGGATATCCTATGCCTCCTTAGCAATCTCACAATTAGCAATCAGTTTGAACACATTCTCATCCACGGCTGAAAATATAGCGTTCATAGCTATCGAGTTCCCGGCAGTAGTCTTGTTGTCAGCCTTAGTCCAACGCTCTTCAGGTTTCGGTACCACTTGTCCCTCAGCATTTGTCTTTGTCGGAGGGGTCCATCCAACTAATACAGCTTTCCTTGCCCTTTCATCAAGAATTTTTAGGAGTGCCTTCATCCTAATTTTCCAGTAGCTATAGTTCGACCCTTCTAGCAACGGTGGTTCGCTGGTGTTCTGCCATTCCTTCATACTCATCTTGAACAGAATCTGGATCACACTCTGTGTGTCGAGTGCCTGCTCTGATACCAATTGAAATTCTGTTGTCTGTTCAGGACCATATCCAGGTTGTGTTCTATCGGATACTTGAACACCTTAGCAATAGTAACCAAAATAGAACAGTGTATGCACACACGATGTAATTCCCAGTTCGGAAAACAGCCTACTTTGGGGGACTTCCCAGGCCCTAAAGGGTAGCAAATCTTATTAAAAAGCTTAGAGCTACAGATGGTCTTACTTTTACAATCTCTTGAATGTAATCACATAGTCTCTAACACTTCTTGTAGATTTGCGATCTCGGCTCCCCCTTGATCCCCTAAGTTCGAGACTCCCTCCCGAACCTTACTGAAACCTCTCCCGAAGTTTCGTGCCTTCTCCCGAAGATTGATTCGTTCTCCCGAATGCGTAGCAACAATGGTGGTGTGTGCAACAGTGTGTTCAGCAGGAACAGTCTGATCTCAGCACACTGAATAGATTGCTTCTTCGCCGTTGGTTTTTCTTTGTAGAAAACTATCCGGCCGTCGTCTCCTCCTCCTCCTCGGCTTGAATGTATGAATGCGTATGATTTCTCCAATTGATGAGCTACTGATCTAAAAATTCTAGATGTGATTTTATTGTCTTCGGTGGCTTCCAAAACAGTCCGAGATATCCTAGAAAAATATTTAGGAAATATTCCTAAATATTCTCTAGATATCTCATCCAATCTTCATAGGATCTTTCTAGATAATTCTTCATGATCACGGTAGCAGTGTATCTCTAACTGATTTTCTTATTATGATCTTGAATTTTCAGCTTCGACTTTATGTCAACCAAATTCAGCTTTTGATATCTTCGATATTTAGAATTTTCCAGTTTTGGAATATTCCGTGCTTCTGTTTTGTGTTGTATGTGAGTTCCAATCTTCTGTTGAACATAGCTTGACTTCTGCTTGAACACTCTGAAGTCGTTTTGGCAAACCCATGCCACATAGGAACAACACAAGAGATAAAGGATGAAGTATACAACCTGATAATATTATGTCTCGCTGACAATGTTATCAGAAATGTTTGTACCCTGAAAATTCCTCTTGCTCTGTGGATGAAATTGAAAGCTTTGTTTGAAAATCAAGTAACACCTAATCTGAGTTACTTGAAAGCTTCAATGTTTTTCCAAAAGATGGATGCTAATAAGTCTATTGATGATAACATGGATGAGTTCTTTAAAATGAGTTTGTTGCTTAGTGATACTACACATGCCTTGGATGATACTAGCATTGTTATGATATTGATCGATGAATGCAATTCCTGAAAGTTACCAAGTTGTTAAAGATGCTTTTAAGTATATTGGAACTGTGCCTTCTTGTGATCAATTCTGTGCTGCCTTAAGAACTAGAGAAATGGAACTCGAGGGTTAAAAGTCTAAGTCTGGGTCATGTCTGTTTGCTAAGTCCAAATCTGGCCAGTTTAGGTCCTTTAAGCCTAAAAAAATGTTAATCAAACCCCAACTGATAACATATTGAGAAATGATCAAAGGATAGATGGTAAATTTCTAGATAACTTAAGAAGGTGTTATTTCTGTGGCCAAATTGGACACCTTAGAAGAAACTATCATAAGTTTTTAGCTAAAAATAAACCCCAAAACCGTAAGACTAACTTAGGTGTCGTTGGTAATAGGGAAACTAATTCCCTTAAAGCTCTTAATGCAACTGATAGCCCCATAAGTGACCAGTGGGTACTTGACTCTAGGTGTTCCTTTCATATGTGTCCTAATGAGTCATGGTTTCAGCAATCACAAGTCTTGTAATGGTGAGACTGTGTTCATGAGAAATGATCATGTGTGTAAGGTTGTGGGTCAAGGGTTAGTCACATAGAGAATATTTAATGATAAGATGGTTACTCTTACCAATGTGAGACATGTGCCTAGCCTAAGGAGAAATCAAATTTCTTTAGGTGTCTTAGATGATTTAGGGTGTTCCTACACAGCTAAAGGTGGAGTTATAAATGTTTACAAATCTGATGAACTTATTTTCACTGGTTTTAAGAATGGCAGTCTCTACTTTCGTGATAGATCCTGTACTGAAAATGCTAGTAATGAGGCAAATGTGATTAATGATGTTAAGAGGTCCACTCTCAAGTGGCACCACAGGCTTGGGCATATGAGTAAAAAAGGCTTGGTTGTTTTATTTAAGCAAGGTAGTTTTGGCAAAGATAAAATCAGTGATCTTAATTTTTTGTGAACCTTGTATTCTTTCTAAGCAACATCGACTCAAATTTTATGTTGGCATGCACTCTAGTAAGCATAAACTTGACTGCTTACATGGTGATCTTTGGGGCTTCAATCACATTTGACATATGGAGGCAACAAATATTTTATCATTGATAACTATTCTAGGAGAGTATGGACATTTCTTCTGAAAACTAAGGGTGAGGCATTTACTAGATTTAAGGAATGGAAAGTGTTAGAGGAAATCAATCTAATGTGGTGAAGGCTCTTTGGACTGATAATGGTCTTGAATTTCTTTAATGCTGAGTTTGATAAATTTGGCAAAGATGATGGGACGTATTTATACGACTCATCGAGTACACTAAACCCACCTTAAACGACACCTTGTCCTAAGAACACTTACTTGTTAATGTAGATTTGCATTTCAGGCTATTTTGGAGTCTAAAGAGGAAACAAGCTTAAAAAAAGAGACTTGTGCCAAAATGCATGCCAAGTCGTTTCTGGCCGGGCCAGACCCGAGGGCGCCTGAGAAAGCCAGGCCGCGCCCGAGAAAACCAGGCCATCGCCCAGGCCGCGTCTGAGAATGCCCAGGCCGCGTCCGAGGAGCCCATACCCGACAAAGAGAGCATGGGGCATTTCATGATTCCGGCCAGACTTCGGAAAAACCACTTCGGGCACTCGACTTCAAATCTCGATGTCGTTCTAAAACCGCAACCCAAAGGCCAAGAACGCATGGTCCAATTTCCGGGTCTGTCCAAGGCCATACAACCGAGTTCTAGGCCATTCTAAGGCCATCTCAAGGTTCCGACCAGGATCCGGCATTTCCAGCTCAAGCATCCGTCTTCAAATCACTTTTCCATGCCAGAACCATCGGCCATTGGCTGAGAACGCAAGGCCAAGGACTCAAGCCCGGTCAAGGCCAAACTAGGGCAATTCCGACTGTTTTGGGATTTCGACCATGCTCCGAGTAGAATCTAAACATCCTTCATGGATCAGTCTTAGAATTGCCTCAGTATTCCAAATCTGCAATCCAACAGCCAAGAGCCTCCGGCAGAAATTCTGGCAAGATTCCGGCCAACTCTGGCCAAACTTTGATCAAGCTCCGATCGAGCTCCGATCAAGCTCCGATCAAGCTTAGGCCAAGCACAACAAAGTCCAACCAAGTTCCAACCAAGAATCGAATTCCCAATATTCCGGTTGGCTTCTACTATTCACTTCGGTTTAGTTTTGGAGTTCGGTTGACCTCTTCTATTCAAGTCCGGTTGGCCTCATCTAGTACAAGATTAGTTGCCCTTTGGATGAAGCCAAGCTCAAGTCGGTTGGCTCAAGCATGTGCAAGGCAAGTGGGATGGCTTTTGGAAGAGACAAACTCAAGTGGCTCGCTTTTGGGATATTTCTTCAAACCAAAGCTTATCTTCTCCTCCCTAAACCGACTTCCCTTGTCTATCAATAGAAGGGCATGCCCTTATAAATGTATCCTTGTCCTAGTGCATCGAAGTCCCAAGTCCTTAGGGAGAAGAGAGCTTAACTCTCTTCTCTTCATTTTCAATACAAACACAATTTGCTCTCTACTTTGTTCTTGAAAACCTTTACTTTCTTGCACTTGTTCTTGAGCTCCAAAGCTCTTACTTTCCAGCAAGCACTCTTTACTTTACTTGTCTTGATTTGGAGCTCCTCTCCCTTTACTTTCCTTGCACAAAGGCCACGGTTACTTGTACTCCTTGACATGAATACAAGTAGCTAAAGCTTTCTTTTACTTTCTTGTCAAAGCTCTCGATTTCCTTTACTTGCACTTGATTTGGAGCTCCTCTCCTTTACTTTCTTGTTTTCCTTTACTTTCATAAGTATGGTGCTTTGATGTTCCCTTGACTGGCATGTATTTGGCAAAACGTAGCTTAGACAGTTCGAGCAGGAGTTCAGGGGGAGTTCGATCATATCCTAGTACTCATGAACAACGTGGAGCAGACGCAAGGATATCTCCCCGGAATATATTGGACAGCGAAGTTTTCGTCAAGTTGAAGTCGGCCAGCGACTTAATCGAGCATTAGATATTCGAATGAATATCTGCATTGAAGGCGACGTAGCTTACTTGGGCAAGAAGATTTCGAATATCCTTCCAACCGATTTGTGAAAGATATACATCAAATAATTAGGAATATCTCCTAAGTATTTGATGGGATTATCTTGTGAGAATTAGGGTTTCGTTTAAGCATATAAATACAATGCTAGGGCAACCCTAATACTCATCGCTTTCAAGATCAAACATACACGAGTATACACTATCGATTGGGAAGGAAGAAAGTGACGGCCGTTTGTATTTTTCTAATTGAAAATACATCGGTGCAAGTGCAGTCTGCTCAAGTGCAACTCAGACTACCTGAAGCGATTCAACTGCAGCACAAAACAAAAGGTGATCAAGCTTTCGAGAGAAAGCATCCGAGCTTCGAGGAGAAGATCGAGAACGTTCGGACAGAAGGTCTGAACGAAGGGGATCGAGGGGAATTGCGGTGAACCTCGGTTGCAAATCTGAGAGACGGAGTATTGAGGTTAGGCAATTACAAGGTGTAAGTGTAAGTCCATGTGTAAACCCTATACTCATAATAAAGATTTGCTGTCCCTTTCTAGGGTGTGGGAAACCCCCCAAAGTAGGCGTGGCCGAACTGGGTTATCATTCTGTGCGTCCTTCTACTTTTGTTTTGTTGTCTGAACTGTTGTGATACGAGTTCAAGGTCTGTCGCAACTGTACCTTGAACTGTCTACTGAACTGTTGTGAAAAGAGTTCAAGGTCTGTCGCAACTGTATCTTGAACACAAGCTTGAACAGGGGATATAATTTCAATTGGTATTAGAGCAGACACTCGACACACTGAGTGGGATCCTGAACTGTTCAAGATGACTCTGAAGGAAGGACAAAGCATCACCAGACCTCCACTGCTCGAAGGATCGAACTATGCCACCTGGAAGCCCGTGATGAGATCGTTTCTGAAATCACTAGACGAAAGGGCTTGGAAGGCAGTCCTGAGAGGTTGGACTGAACCCATAATGAACAACCTCACTGGAGAACCGATTCCAAAACCAGAAGCTCTGTGGACAGAAGATGAGGACAAAGCATCTATGGGAAACTCAAAGGCCATGAATGCGATCTTCTCCGCAGTAGATGAAAATGTCATGAAGTTAATCATCAACTGTGAAGTGGCCAAGGAAGCATGGGACATCCTCCAGACAGCTTTTGAAGGCACAGACAAAGTTCGCAACTCTCGCATGCAGGCTGTCACAACCAGGTTTGAAGAGATGAAGATGAAGGAGAGTGAAACTATCACTGAGTACAACACCAGAGTTCTGGAACTGGCTAACGAGGCTTCCGCTCTAGGGAAACCCATCGATGAAGAAAGGTTGGCCAGTAAAGTCTTAAGATCACTCCCTCCGAGATTTGCGATGAAGGTCACGGCCATAGAGGAAATGCATGACATCGCCAAACTAAAACTGGACGAGCTGATGGGTTCTCTCAGAACCTACGAGATCAATCATGATTTTCAACCTGGGGAAGTGAAGGGAATCGCCCTAAACGTGGACATGTCTGAAGACAAACTGGATGGTGGCTGCACTACTGAACAACTGGCCATGATGGCTCAGAATTTTGGCAGAATGGTACGAAAAATCAACAGACGTGGACCAGAACAGGGACAGCCTTCATCAACAGCTTCCGAAACTGGAAAACCGACAGGTCGAGATCCAGAGACATGAGACAAGACTCTTCTGACAAAGGAAAAGAAGAGATTCAGTGCCATGAATGCAGGGGTTTCGGTCATATTGCTTCACAATGTACAAATACCCTCATGAAGAAGAAGGCAATGGTCGTTAGCTTTAGCGACAGTGAGTCAGACGAAGAAAAAGGAGGAGAAACCACCAACTTTGTGGCCTTCGTTACAACTCTGGGTGAATGCAGTAGCACCGGTGAAACAGTTCCATCTCAGTCAGAACTCCCAGCTGAATACCCTTCAGACAGTGATGATGAAGAACTCACACAGGAGTCTCTCGCTCAGACATATAAAGATCTATATGAAAAGTGTCTGCTGCTGATCAAAGTCAACAAGAAGCTGAACGACACAGTTGCAAGCGTCACTATAGAAAAGGACAGTGTCTGGCAGGAGGTTGAGATACTACTTACACAAAAGGTAGAGCTTGAATGCACGGTGGACTCACTGAATACTTAACTGGTTGAGATGAAACAGGAAAGGACCAGTCTGCTTGCTCAGAACGTAGACCTCATGGGTACAGTGTCCACACTAAAACTCGATCTTCCTCCTGGGTTTGGGGTCATTGGAGAAGCTGAGTTTGGGGTGTTCTTTGTTAGAGGGAGAAGGATCAAGATTGATCCTGAGCTAATCAATGTGCACTTCTCTATGGACGACCCTATGGAAGATAATGAAGAATTAGACTTTAAAAAGGTGGTAGAGACCATCACTGCAGGCTCAGTTCAGTGGAGACCTGAGATAGTTGTGCATACAGCAGACCTCTCTACATTCTATTCCATACTATTCTTCATTGCTGTCTTCAACTGGAGGCCGTCTACCCATCGCTCCACGGTCAATCGGGACATGGCTCAACTCATCTATCAGATAGGAAATAAGCTAAAGTTCAACCTCGGCAGAGTGATGTTCAAACAGATTGCCGATCATGCCACATCTAAGAGAACTCTGCATCAAATATGTTTTCCGTCACTGATATATGAGCTGATTATTCATCAAGCACCTGATCTGAAGGCCTCGTCCGACCATCTTTCGAAGGCACCCAGCAAGTTCACTATTGACTACAAGCTATATAAGGGACGTCATGTGAACGATCTCAAAGGAGGGGGCAAGAAAGGTAAAGATGTTGCGGAGTCCAGTCGAGGGGGAGCGAGAATGGGTCGGGATGAAAGGAGCAAGCTGCTCAAAGATCTTCATGCCATCATCGCGGTGGATAAAGAACAGCGCCGAAGGATTAACAGGCTTGCCCGAGCTCTCAGCTATCCTAGTGACGATGAATCTGAAGCTACATCCTCGGAAGATGATTCAATTGAAGAAACGTCTGATTAAGGTCCACTGAAATACTGAACTCTCTAAACTTGTTTTCTTCTACTTGTGTGCTTGTTCTGGCACTGTTTTGATTGGCTGTTCGAACTCGGATTGGACCCCTTGCCAGTTTGTGGCAAAAAGGGGGAGTATTTTGGAGGAGACAATTTTTGTTTCCCTCAAAGAGGTCTACTGTCTAGATAGTTAGATAGATTTATTTATCTAGTAGATTTGGTTTTGCCAAAATGCCAAGGGGGAGATTGATGTTCCCTTGAGTGGCATGTATTTGGCAAAACGTAGCTTAGACAGTTCGAGCAGAAGTTTAGGGGGAGTTCGATCATATCCTAGTACTCATGAACAACGTGGAGCAGACGCAAGGATATCTCCCCGGAAGATATTGGACAACGAAGTTTTCGTCAAGTTAAAGTCGGCCAGCGACTTAATCGAGCATTAGATATTCGAATGAATATCTACATTGAAGGCAGCGTAGCTTACTTGGGCAAGAAGATTTTGAATATCCTTCCAACCGATTTGTGAAAGATATACATTAAATAATTAGGAATATCTCCTAAATATTTGATGGGATTATCTTGTGAGAATTAGGGTTTCGTCTAAGCATATAAATACAATGCTAGGGCAACCCTAATACTCATCGCTTTCAAGATCAAACATACACGAGTATACACTATCGATTGGGAAGGAAGAAAGCGACGGCCGTTTATATTTTTCTAATTGAAAATACATCGGTGCAAGTGTAGTCTGCTCAAGTGCAACTCAGACTGCCTGAAGCAATTCAACTGCAGCACAAAACAAAAGGTGATCAAGCTTTCGAGAGAAAGCATCCGAGCTTCGAGGAGAAGATCGAGAACGTTCGGACAGAAGGTCTGGACGAAGGGGATCGAGGGGAATTGCGGTGAACCTCGGTTGCAAATCTGAGAGACGGAGTATTGAGGTTAGGCAATTACAAGGTGTAAGTGTAAGTCCCTGTGTAAGCCCTATACTCGTAATAAAGATTTGCTGTCCCTTTCTAGGGTGTGGGAAACCCCCCAGAGTAGGCGTGGCCGAACTGGGTTATCATTCTGTGCGTCCTTCTACTTTCGTTCTGTTGTCTGAACTGTTGTGATACGAGTTCAAGGTCTGTCGCAACTGTACCTTGAACTGTCTACTGAACTATTGTGAAAAGAGTTCAAGTTCTGTCGCAACTGTATCTTGAACACAAGCTTGAACAGGGGATATAATTTCATGCTTGTATTCCTTGACATGAATACAAGTAGCTAAGCATATTCGGTCAAAAGGGTGTTCATACTTGTGTATGCATCTTGAGACTAGAACTTAATGCTATTTTGTGTGTCAACTAGTTCGGTGCCATTATTCGGTTGAACAACAAGGCTAAGTTGATGCATCGAAAGGGCAAAGCTTAGCTGAGTGGTTCAATCTTGATTAGACAACACGGCTAAGTGGATGCATCGAAAGGGCAAAACTTAGCCGAGTAGTTTGATCTTCCTTAAGTCGCTTGGTTGATCAAAAATGAGAGATCAAGTTGCTGCACTTAGAACTAGAAGTCTATGTCTTGATTTTGGAGTAGATTGTGGTGTAAGTGCTAGAAATGGCCTTACTTTAGGGTTTAAGTCTTGAAAAGGAATAAACCCACACTTATGAACACAAAGTAAGATCATTTGACGTCTATGATGGTTGTCTCACAAGTAGAGACCCTAGACTGAATATCTTTCGTCCTTACTTATCTGTCATTTACTTTCTGCACTTTACTTTTCAGCACTTTACATTTCAGTCTTTACTTTTCTCTCATTTACATTTCAGCACTTTACTTTTCGCACTTTACTTTCAGTCTTTACTTTCAGCACTTCAAATTCAGTCATTTACTTTCTGTCATTTACTTTCTGTATAAAAAACCAACAAAAACCCAATCTGTCTTTACTTTCATTTTCTTTCTTTATAAAGAACAACTATTCTACACTGACTCTCTTGGGTTTGACCCCTACTTACCGCTTGCTAATCCAATAGTGAGCCACGAGTAGTGGAACTATAAATGTAAATTTTGCAGTGCCTCAACGACGGCTCTATCAAATTTTGCAGTGCCTCAACGACGGCTCTGCAGCTAATCTGGAAATTCCAGCTCGAGCATCCGTCTTCAAATCACTTTTCCATGCCAAAACCGTCGGCCATTGGCCGAGAACGCAAGGCCAAGGACTCAAGCCCGGTCAAGGCCAAACTAGGGCAATTCTGACTGTTTTGGGATTTCGACCATGCTCTGAGTGAAATCTGGCTAAACATCCTTCTTGGGCCCGTCTTAGAATGACTTTGTCGTTCATAATCCGTGGTCCAAAAGCCAAAGACCTCCGACCAAAATTCCGGCCAACTCCGACCAAACTCTGATCAAGCTCCGATCGAGCTCCGATCAAGCTCCGGCCAAGTACAACCAGGGTCCAACCAAGTTCCAGCCAAAGAACCAACCAAGAAACCGAATTCCCAATATTCCGGTTGGTTTCTACTATTCACTTCGGTTAGCTTTTGGATTTCGGTTTGCCTCAACCAAGCCAAGTCGGTTGGCCTCATCTAGTCCAAGTTGGTTGCCCTTTGAGAGGAGCCATGTGCAAGTCGGTTGGATGCAAGAGACAAGTTCAAGTGGTGGCATTTGGCTTGAAATATCCAAGTGGTGGCTTTTGGAAGAACCAATCAAAGTGACTTGCTTTTGAGATATTTCAAATGCAAACCTTAGTCTCCAAGTCTTCCTTTTCCTATATATAGAAGGGCTTAGCCTTAGAAACACTCATATACATAGTCCCAACATTAGGGAGAAGAGAGCTTATCTCTCTTCTCCACCTCAAATACAAACACACTTTCCTTTGTTCTTATGTCCGAATTGCTCTTTGCCTTGTTCTTGCTCAAGTTCTTGTTCTTGCTCAAGTTCTTGTTCTTGCAAAGCCACGTTTACTTTACTTTGTTCTTGATACTCGAAGCTCTCTTTACTTTTCCTTGTTGTTCTCTTTACTTTCTTGTTCAAAGCCAAGGCTACTTGTATTCCTTGACATGAATACAAGTAGCTAAAGCTTTCTTTACTTTCTTGTTGGTTACTTTACATTCCTTGTTCTAGCCACGGCTACTTGTATTTATTGACATGAGTACAAGTAGTTAAAGCTATTGTTCTTGTTACCAAAGCTCACGGTTTCCTTTATTTTCTTGTTGTTCTCCAAAAAGCTCACGGTTTCCTTACTTTCTTGTTTCAGTTACCCTTTTGTTTTCCTTGTTCAAGTCACGGTAACTTGTATTCCTTGACATGAATACAAGTAGCTAAGGCTTATATTCGGTTTAGGGGTTCTCTTATACTATGACAATGTTTTGAGACCCTTTTACTTAATGCTTTTTGTGTTCAACTAGTTCTCGTGCCATTATTCGGTTGAACAACAAGGCTAAGTGGATGCATCGAAAGGGCAAAGCTTAGCCGGGTAGTTCAATCCAGATTAGAAAACAAAACCAAGTGGATGCATCGAAAGGGCAAAGCTTGGTAGAGTAGTCTAATCCTTCTTTAAAACCACTTGGTTGATCGAAAATGTGAGATCAAGTGGCTGCACATAGGCTAAGACATCTTGAAAAGGAATATTAGTCTAGGCAGAACTAGAAGTCTATGTCTTGTTTTTGGAGTGGATTGTGGTGTAAGCGCTTGAAAAAACCTTACTTTAGGGTTTAAGTCTTGAAAAGGAATAAATCCACACTTATGAACACAAAGTAGATCATTTGAAGTCAATGATGGATGTGTCACTAGTTGAGACCCTAGATTGAATATCTTTCTTATGTGAATATCTTTCTTATGTGAATATCTTTCGTCTTTACTTTCTCGCAATTTACTTTTCAGCATTTACTTTCAGCACATTTACTTTCAGCACTTACTTTTCTGTCATTTACTTTTCTGCACTAAAACACTCAAACCCAATTGTCTTTACTTTCTTACTTTCAGCACTTACTTTCCAGTACTTACTTTACGCACTTTATTTTCAGCACTTACATTCAGTCCTTTACTTTCTCGCACTTACTTTCCTGCACTTACTTTCAGTCATTTACTTTATGCACTTTACCTTTCAGTATTTACTTTCTTTACTTTCACTTATTTACTTTCTGTCACACAAAAAACCCACAAAACCTAAATGTTTTTACTTTCTTTTTCTATCTTTTCAAAGAACAACTATTCCACACTGACTCTCTTGGGTTCGATCCCTACTTACCGCTTGCTAATCAAATAGTGAGCCACGAGTAGTGGAACTATAAATGTAAATTTTGCAGTGCCTTAACGACGGCTCTGTCAAAAGACCATGGAATATTTAGACATAAAACAATTAGATTGACTCCTCAACAAAATGGTGTGGTTGAAAGAATGAATAGAACTTTTCTTGAAAATGTTAGATGTTTATTGATTACGTCTGGTTTACCTAAGTGATATCGGGAGATGCGTTATACACTGCCTGTTATTTGATAAATAGAAGTCCTAATGAAGCATTGATTTAAAATGTCCTTTGGAAATGTGGAATGGAAGAAAGCATGATATGTCTTGTTTGAGAATCTTTGGTTGTGCTGCATATGCTTACAATAAAGATGGTAAGTTTGATCCTAGTTAAACTAAGTGTGTATTTCTTGGGTATCAACAATAGTTAGGTACTAAAGGGTATAGACTGTGGGATAGGAGTGCCCCTGGTGTGAGAATCCTTATCAGTATGGATGTTGTGTTTGATGAGACTTGCTTCCAATGTAAGGATAACTTAACTAGCACCCCTGATGTTTCCCCTAGCCCAGATGATACCATTACATTACCCATAGATCTTGACACCAGTGCTGAACCAGTAGAACCAGATAATGACCATGCTGAAAAGAATTCTTTTGAAAATTCTTTAAATGACCCATGCAATGAACTAGATGTAGACTAACCTAACCTAAAGGATCGGGATCAGGTGGAGGAAAATCACCCCGAACACCAAGAGACTTAACCAACTACCAGTTAGCAAGAGATAGGCCTAGAAGAGAGTGAGTTGGTAGACCAACTAGATATGCTTATACTGATTTAGTCTTTTCTGTCTTAGTAGCTGCTCATGTGTTAAGTTCCACTGAAACTGATACCTATTTAGAAGCAGTTAGTTCTCAACATAGGGAAAACTGGTTAGAGCTCATGGGTGCTTAGGATTAAAGAAGGCTTAACAAATAAATATCCGCCTAGATATAAGGTCAAACTTGTGGCCAAAGGTTATACTCAGAGAGAAGGCATTGATTTCACTGAAATATTTTCCCCTATTGTGAAGTTTAAGACAATTAGGATCATGTTGTCTTTGGTAGCATGCTTGAATTTATAGCTTGAACAACTTGATGTAAAAACAGCTTTCTTTCATGGTGATTTGGATGAAAATATATATATGAGACAACCTGAAGGTTATGTGGATAAAAAGTTCCCTAAACATGTTTGCTTCTTGAAAAAAAATCCTTATATGGCTTGAAACAAAGTCCAATACTGTGGTATTTAAAATTTGACAATTTTGTGCTTGGTTTAAGATTTAAAAGAAGTGAAGATGATAGTTGTTTTTTTTTGCATCTCTTAACATTGTCCCTATATATATCTTGTTGTATGTTGATGACATGCTATTGATATTGAAATAATGTTGCAAGACCAGATCCAGGTTGTGTTCTACCGGTAGCTAGAACACCATAGCAGACAGTATCCGTAACTAGATAAGACGTGCACACATAATGTAATACCCAGTTCGGCAACCAATCTACTCTTGGGGGCTTCCCACGCCCTAAAGGGTAGAAAATCTTATTAAAAGCTTAGAGCTATAAATGGTCTTACACTTACAATCTCTCGAATGTGATCGTCTAGCCTCTAACACTTTTCCTGTCCATTTGCGATCTCGGCTCCCCCTCGATCCCCTGAGTTTGACACTCCTTCACGAACCTTGCTGAAACCTCTCCCGAAGTTCTGATGCCTTCTCCCGAATGCGTATGTCAGTGACAGTGTGTGCAGCGGATTGTTCTACGGACTAGTCTGATCAGCACACTGAACAGATTATCATAGTGCCGTTGGTTTTCTGATGTGAAAAACCTGTCGGTCATCGCTCCTCCTCGACTTAAAGAACACTCGTGTGTTTAACTTCTCCGAAAGTGAATACCGATTGGGAAACCCTAGCTGCATATTTATACTCCTCGGTAGCTTCCCAAATCAGTTCAGATTCTTCATCAAATATTTAGGAAATATTCCTAAATATTCTCTAGATATCATATCCGATATCTAGATAATCCTTCAATATCTTCTTCTTGCTGATCACCGCATCTTGAAGATCTTCAAATGTTTTTTTGATGATATTCTCCTAAATATCTAATCCTGATCTTCTTGTTAGCCGACTTCGAATCTTGATATCTTCGACATTTGGAAATTCTAAAATTAGGAAACTTCCGTTCTTCAGTTATGCGCAGCATCCGTGTTCCACTCTTCGGTTGAACAGCTCCTTGACTTCTGCTTGAACACTCTGAAGACGTTTTGCCAAAAGTGATGCCATACGTAGGAACAATAGATATGTATGTCCATTGAAAAAAATAAATACCCTAAAGAAAGATTTAAATTTTGCATTTGACATGAAGGACCTTGGGCAAGCTAAACAAATCTTGGGCATGATAATTGAGAGGGATAGGTCTAAGTTTCATTATAGATTCACCAAAAATCACATCTTGAAAAGTTAGTCAAAAAGTTTGGTAATCTTGTTTGTAAGACTGTTCAAGTACCTTTACTTGCTCATTTATTTTATCTAAAGCTCAATGCCTTGTTACTCAATATGAGAAAGTGAAAACGGAACATTTTCCTTATGCTAATGTCATTGGTTTCTTCATGTATGCTATGATCAGTACTAGACCTGATATGTCCTGTGTTATATTTGTCTTAGGTAGGTTTATGAGTAACCCTGGGTATGAACATTGGACTGCTGTGAAATGGGTAATTGCATATGTTGCTAGTATTCTGAATGCAGGGTTGTGTTATGCAAGAAAATGCAATGAATTTAATCTAGTAGGCTATGTAGATGCTGACTTTGCAAGGGATAAGGATAGTAGAAAATCTACAACTGCATACTATTTCACATTTACTAAGAATTGTATTTCTTGGAAATCCGGTGTGCAGTCTATTGTGACTTTGTCTACTACTGAGTCTGAGTATGTTGCTATATGTGATTCCTTTAAAGAAAGAATTTGATTGCAAGGATTGATTAGAGAAACTGGCTTGTCTAGTAGTGTTCTGACTATATTTTCTGACAGTCAATCTGCTATATACTTGTGTAAAAATCATGTGCACCATGATAGAACAAAGCATATTGATGTGAAGTATCATTACATTAGAAGTCAAGTGACTGATGGTGTTGTTAAGTTGGTAAAAGTTGATACTGGTGATAACTCATCTGATATGTGAACAAAGTATCTGATAGTGAGTAAGTTCAAGCTTTGCTTGGAGTTGCTCTACATTACATGAGTTTATTGTTGCGAGTGGAGGCAATGATCAGTTGGGCATGTTTTGGGCTATACTATGGTGGTGGTTAGATGGTGGTTGAAGGCGTGAAGTGGTCTTAAGATGACTACTTTAGATGCCGGATTGAAGGATATAAAGCAGTCATTTTGCTACAATTTCCAGAAGTCTTCGCTAAAGGTGCTTGGAGTCATCGTTGTAGCGGTCTCGTGCTCGTTGCTGTTTCCAGGAAATATCGAGTATTGTTGCTAAAGTCAGGAGATCGTCGCTATTGCCCAAAATGTCGTAGCAATGGGAAATGAAAGTCAACCAATCAAGGCGTGCCACGTCAAGGTGGGAATCCGAGTTCGTTAGCCGTTGGGATTGGATGGCTGATATTAGAAGCGTGGCTGTTGCATCGGACGGACAAGGTTGAATTTGGAGATTGGACGGGCATACCGAAGCTGGACAACTCGAGTTCTAGGGTTCATTCGCTGCTCTAGGATTTCTCTCTCGTTCGAAGCACAAACGTGATCGATTGGCAGAATTGGGAGAGGGCTTTCATTCGTGGAAGTGTCGTGCATCATTCGGCCTTCAATCGAGCAAGACAAAGTCGGTTTGAGGATTAATTGACTGAGAGTGAGCGATGTGAGCTTGTAACATATCCGGGCAAGTTTGGGTGTGATTCCGACCACCACCATAGTGCAGTCCGGGCTCCAACAGTGAGCCGAGTGGAATAGCCTCTTATCCAGAGGTGAACCACTATAGAATTATTGTGCATTGTTTACTTTTTTAGTTCTCAAAGCATAGTCCATATAGGGCTAATTAAATTAGAGTTATTGACATAGAAATCACACACAATTTGATCCTCGATTAAGTCTAGACTAATCACTACAGATCTCTAAAATTTTAGGCGATGTGACAACTTGAGAGCTTTTTCTAACAAATCAGTTCATTTACCAACAAATATTCATCATCCCTAATCATACAAACAAATGGATTCTAACAAATAACATTTGAGCGAGCCTTTCATGTTATATCAATTATCAGTGTTACAAAATGTTACAATTAAATCCATCCAACCAAATAAAAGTGCTATTTCAAGTCTCAAATCATGAAGAAGAAGGTAAATTGACACAATTGGAGAACGATCAAACTCACTTAGTGTATCATTCGCTAATTCGAATCATTTTATTTCATATGATAAAAATACAAAATCCTTTCTAATGGATCCGGAATCAAAAGTACCCGATTTCATCAAGGTAATAGCTGCACAGAAATTCGGTGCGTATAGAATTATGCATTACCTAAAATGTTCTTCCATCCTTATAACCCAAACAAACTTCAGGGATAGATAAATAATTTGAAATTTCTAAATTTGAAATTATTCACTTATGCGTTATGCATATGATTTGTTTGGTTTATAAAGTATTGAGGGGTAAATGTGCAAGCAACCACTTTCCATGCATCTGGTATTATCCTTTGATAAATCTTCGTCACACGGACCAGAAAGTAAGATGAGATGATACAATAAATAGGGTTGTAACGAGTCGAGCAGAGTATTGGACTGCTGGAGCTCGGCTCGATTAGAAATACATTAGGTTCGAGTTCGACGAGCCTAAAAGAAATATGTTCAAGCTCGACTCGATAACTTTTCTACACATTCACTTGACCAGGGGCGAAGCTAGGAATCAAAACCTAGTCGGGCTAAATTTTTTTACTGATAAAAATAATATATATATGTTAGATAAGGGGAGCGCTCGGTTGATAACCCCTAAAAATTCAAGAATTTGAGATCCCAAATCTCACCATTGGATCAAGTTGTATCTTTGAATATGGAGGTGACACTTGTCCCACTAACTTTTTTCCTTTATTATGCACTTTCGAGTATTCTTTTTGCCTATATACATTTTCAAGTGTCAGTAAGTGCACTTAGGCAAAAACGTAAACGCATAACGAAAGTTCTCAACATTTTCAAAAAAAAAGATTCTCATTTGAACGCTTCTCTGTTGACAAAATATAACAACATTTGTCACTTAGCTTGGTGGAAGCGTGTAGGAAAACAGATTTGACAGGTGATGTGTCGATTCTGACGGCTCGCGATATTTTTCTTGCAAAACCTACTCAGGCTGCAACCAATATAAAAATGGGCTGCCTCTGCCCCTGCACTCGGCTCGATATCCGAGCTTGAGTCTTATTCAAGCTCGATAAACAAGTAATTTTTTTTTTGAAAAACCTACTCGGGCTGCAGCCCGTATAAAAATGGGTTGCCTCCGCGCCTACACTCGGCTAGATATCTTATCAAGTTAGTCTTATTCGAGTTCGATAAACAAGCTATTCGAGTGTGAGATCATTTATAGTTCGACCTATTGATATTATCGGGTAATAATTATATGATAATCGAGTAATAATCGAGATCTAAATAAGTTTTAATCGACGAGTCAATCATTTATTGGCGTGTACTCAAATTGTTTAATAAACGGACATGAAAATAAAATTATATTCATACTGGATTCGTTTAAAATCTAACCAAGCTCTGACCGAACTAGTTCTATATGCTCATTTACATGCCAAACAATAAATAATCATTCTGGTTATGAATCGCAATTCGTAGATCTACGCAGCTTGAATGCATCATCACTTGGTTGAATGCATCATCACTCGGTAGCTCATTTACAGTCACAGTGTATATATGTATGTATGTATGTATGTATGTAGTGTCTTGTTCGCCATCACAGTCATAGCCATTAATGCTTCACGCCTCGTGAAAGCTGCCTTCCGACTACCAGACTTCAGTCTACTGATTTCTCCTTGTTTAGGAACTTTCCTCATGTAACGACCCGACCAGGAAGGTCGGTCCGAGCCATTATAAGTCTAGCATGCCCTAACTGCCTCTTGTCACCACCATCCTTCAGGTCACCACAACCTGAAGTCCATCACAAAAACCATGGTATGTTGGTGACAAGATAGTTAGTAGACTTACTTATTAAGCTATCATATTTAGCTCTCTTAGCCGATGTGGGACGGGGTGTTACATACTCCCCCACTTAAACCCTCATAACGTCCTCGTTAAGGCATTCACAAGCATAACAGACCACAGGATCCTCCCCTCCACTCGGTGACCTCAGTCACCTACCCTGGAGGATCGACTCTGATACTATTTGTAACGACCCGACCGGGATAGCCGGTCCCAGCCGTTATAAGTCTAGCCTGCCCTAACTGCCTCTTTTCACCACCATCCTTTAGGTCACCACAACCTGAAGTCTATCACAAAAACCATGGTATGTTGGTAACAAGATAGTTAGTAGAATTACTTATTAAGCTATCATATTTAGCTCTCTTAGCCGATGTGGGACTGGGTGTTACACCTCATTTTGAATCTGCTCAGCACATCCCAGGTGCGAAATACAAGGCTCAGTTCATATAATTTGGTTTGGAGAGGGAGCTTGAGGTTCGGAGATGGAGTTATCATTGGTGAATGAGTCGTCATTCACGCCTGCGAACCTGGGAGTTTCTATCTAAAGTAACCTAGTTTGAAACTCAAATCTCTCATTTACACCGCTTGAAACTCAAATATCTGGATTGCCCCATTTTATTTAATATCGGTTCCTCAGGAACCGGTACTCTACATTTTTTACAATGCCGGTAATAGATAAATCGGTTATATCGATTTGAGAAAATACCGGTTTCCCAGGAATCGATTTTACAAAAATATGCTGATGTGCTCTAGTTTGGGGCCTACGTAGACCAACCGAACCCCATTAGTGCTAGCATGGAATCCAAGTGGGATACCATTTCCCCAGGAATCGAGATTATGTTTATAGCGGTGCCAGGGAAACCAGGAATAGGCGAACATGCTTTTCAGACCTTGTCAGAGCATCACGGACCCTGTTTGGATGTGGACAAACTAGAAAGATACCAGTTTGGCGGAAATCAATATCTTTCGAATTCGGGCGCGACGGAGGTCAGAGGAGGTGTGAAGGTGGGGAGAGAGCCGATCGAATGAGGAAGAAGAAGAAACCCTCAATTTTTAATTTCAATGATGTCGGTTCGTCGAAAACTAATAGCATTAAAATACTGGTTCCAAAGGAACCGGTATTGACGTGCACTACACCAGATGGACACTTTTGTCACTGACCAAAAAATGACGCGTAAGGACGTTCTCAGTCACATAAGGTCTTATGCAACTGCGGTCAGTGACATAAGGACCAGTCGTAAAAGGGTGTGACATAAGGAAAAATGCGACTCACTAATGAATATCAGTCACATAAGACTCCTTGAGCGACACACTTATTTCGGCTACGTTGGAAAATATGTTAGTCGCATTAGATTCTGTATATCCACAAGTGAGATGACTTTTTTTACAGATTGAGTTAGACGCGTAGGTACATTTTTAAAATATCAGTCGTGTTAGTATATTATGTACTGCCTTTTATTTGGTCACGTAAGTGCGGGTTGTACATTTGTTTAGTCGCATAAGTTCCGTATCTGTGTTCGAATATGTCACGTAAGTTTAAAATCGTCTTCTTTTGTTAAGATCTATAGTCGCGTAAGGCAACAATAAATATCATTATTGGAATTTTGGCATATTCAGAAACCCCTGATATGCTCATTAATAAATTAGCAGAAACAGTCACCAACAAGTTCAACATTCAGTATATTACACAAAACACCTTATCAAAGGTGTACTAAAAAGTTAACCAACAGCAAAGTTATTCAAAGTTAAGCTACATCCAAAGTTCACAGAGTACCTGACGGAGCCCACTGCACTGTCGTTAAGGTGCAATGTTCTTTGTGCAAATAAATTTATATTTTCCGCTACTCGCGACTTCACTACTGGGTAGTAAGTGGTAAGTAGGGGTCGAACCCAAGGGAATTAGGGGGATACGTTGTTCTTTGAGAACTATACTGGCGGGGAGCGTGTTTTTAGGTTGATTGAGTTTTAGCGCTAATTAACTAAGTGATTTTTTTGGTTGTTTTTTGGTTTTTTATGCGGAAAAGTAAATGACATAAAATAAATACTAGAAATTAAAGAAAGAAGACTTACAGTGGGTGATGCGTGATTGGCGAGTCCTCCGGAAGATGAGCGGTTGATGATTGCAGTTATACTAATATTAAAAGTAAATACAGGGGGGTTTTGTAATCTAAAGAAAACATTCGGTTTCAGGGGCCTTGCATCATAGTTGTTTATCATCAACCGCTAATGATCATACTAAGTGTTCAAAGATGAATCGAGGCCATTTCTAAGCGCAAGACTTGCAACATCGTTTAAAACACTTGTTCTACTTTAGACTAATTCCTCCTTTCGAAGTACCTTAGCCTTGTGTGCATCCACCTGATCTTTCAGTTACGATCGATCGAGTGGTGTTTTAGATAAGTCGAACTCCTCAGATAAGTTTTGCTTGTTACAGCTTCCACTTACCCGAGTATGTTCACGAATCCCCACGGAAGATCTTTGCTTGTTACAGCTTCCACTCAACCTTGGAAATTCTGACTATATATGGCACATAGAACAAGTTTTGAACACAAAGCGGCATTAAGTGCAGGGTCTAAAACATTTTACAATACAAGTACACCCCTTTAACCGAATAAAGAGTTTAGCTACGAATATCATGGAAAAGGACATCATAACTAAGTACTTGAAAAGGTTTTTGAAAAGACAGTAAGGGAAGGGGGTGAGTACTTCAAGAACCGACAAGAGTACTCAAGAATAATAAAGTAAAGCTTGAGTACTCAAGAACCGACAAGAGTACTCAAGAACGAACTATAATATTCAAAAACCAACAGGAATATTATAGATTGAAACCAAACTTACAAAGTAACCAAATGTTTTAGAGAGAAGTGAATTACAATTTGTGGATGTTTGAAATGAGGAGGGGATGAGCTCCATTTATAGGGAGGAGAAGGGAGGAATGGATGGAGGAGATGATGGCATGTGGTTTTTGATCCAAGGGAGGAGAAGGAGGAGGCGCCACATGGGGGGAGCAAAAGCCGCCGGTCACCATGGAGGGGGGAGGGAAAGCCACCGGTGGCCGGTCACCATGGAGGGGAGGCTTTCTCCCTTGGCCACCTCCAAGCAAGGCCGCCGGTCACCTTGGTCCAAAGGATGAGTTTTGTGATTTTTGTGCAGTCTTTTCACAAAACTATCAGTCCAATTTCGCTCCGGTCTGACTTTGGTTGTTCCTCGGTTTGATTTGATTTGAGTAATTCAATGTCAGGATCTTGAGATTTCTTCATTCAGCGTCTGATCTTGACCTTGGAATGACTCGTAACATCTTTTCAGCGTAAAATCCTCTCCTTAGCGTGTTTTCTCTCTAGAGTCCAAAATACCCTGTAGAAATATATCGGAACTAACAAGCAAAAGTTAAATAGACAAACAGTCTAATTTGGTGGGTTTTACTGTGTTTTTGATTCATATAATTATGGTCCATCAGTACCCAAACCAAATGAAGCACCATCCGAAACATTGCCACCGTGTCTTGAAAAGTTAACCAACATCAAAGTTTTGATGCCTCTTCCTTTGCCTTGATCAGCTCTTCCTTGAGTGCATGGTTAGATGCACCGCCTCTAGGGCGAGGAAGCCTTCTAAGATTTCCACCAACTCCGGACACCACAGTCCCTTTCTTCTACCCGACAGCTTTGTAAATGATGTCTAGCTGTATCTTTGTTGGGATGGGTTCACACTGGACAACCATGCTGGGGTCATTGGAATCATCATGGTCATCTTGGGTCAGCAAATTGACAGCATCATCCGTTTTCTCCTACATATAACAAAAAATAACGTATTTAACTAAACAAATAGCAGAAATGTACTTTGATACAATCATCATCAAGGTACTTTACAAATAAGAGATTGCACAATGATACATGTATAGCGAACAGTGGGCAACATAAAACAGAATACTTCCAAACAATAAGGACTAGCAACACATAACATAAACATTGATACTTAAACAGCTGAGGTGCAAGATTTAATTCACAATATAATTATCGAACAACAAAACATTGAACAGTTTGCATAGTCCTAATAGACAATATACCAGCAACATATTCATCACATCCAACAATTTATTCAGTTTACACAAAATGCAATTGAAAAGCAGGACTTAGAACATTACCACTAAGGGAAGACTCTCTGGCTCCTGGGAGTACACCTTTTCAAATGCGGCAACATAGGGTGCCTTATGTCCCTTTTCCATGTGCTTCACCGCTCTGATGGTGAATGGAGTTATGTCCGAATGGTGGTTCATTTTCTTTTTCCTTGCATCTTTCATTCTAGCTAATATTGCCTATATAACAAAGTAAAAAATTAGCCAAACAAAAATAGGGAAGTTAATTGAAAAACTGTCACTTATAATGTAACATCACCTACTGAGCAGGCTCTTGAAAGTGCTGCATGAGCCATTTCCATTCTTCTTTTCTGTGTATGAATTCCTTGGGTGTTTTTTCTCTATGAGCCAGATAGTGACTGCGACAATCAAATTTCCAGTCTTTGTAGCGAGAGTTGGCCATCCTAGTTATATACTCCCATAACAAAATGTCGTCTTCGGGCAAGAAGAAATGAAGCTGTGTACCAACCCAAAAAAGTATGTTAGTTCCATAACTTTTTAACATAAGTAATAAGAAATATTCTAATGCTCATGAGTAAACAACTGAAACTTACACTTACGTAATTGGTGACTATATTCCAATGCTTCCGGTCCAATTCGGAGTAGGTTGGGGCTAACATCGGCACTTTCTCCCTTACGCAACTCCCAATTTGATGGGTCAGCATGCTCCGTATTTTGTCGCTAACTAGGCCATTTGCCTGAAAGCTGCAGTCCACCTTTATCCTCGATTCCAATCTATACACCAAGTCCGCTAACTTGGTGCCACAGATAACTCCTCGACGCTTGCGCTTTTTTCTGGTTAATCAGGGGAATCTGACATAACTATTAGACAGTGACATTAATAAGTACATGTAATCCATCATAAAACAGACCAAATATCAATAAATGACAAAGATCATAGTGAAATCTCAATATATAGAACAACTTACCAGTGGCTAAGGACTTCTTGCATCTTATGCTCAGCGGTTCATCAACAGGTTCTTCAGCATGTTCTTCGTCATCTATTTCTTCAGTATTATCAGCCTCAATATTCTCATCAAAAAATTCCACACCCTCTGCTTCTTTAGAGGCACCACCAGAGCCTTCCACATCTTCACCATCTTCAGCAACATCATCTTCTTTGTTAGCAACATTATCTTCCACCATTTCATAAGCAAAGTCATCTCCTTTGTCAGCATCATCGTCTTTTTCAGTGTCAGCATCATCATCTACTTTCCCAGTATCATCAGATACTTGGGGCAAGGGTATAAGGGATGGGTATAGGTCACTAGCAGTTGAACATTGACGGGATGAAGTGCTTAAGGTACGAGCAGGGTATTTTGAAGTTGGGGAAGGAACATCTAGGGTTTCAGTCTCAGTGTTTGAAGGTTTTTGGACTCTAAGCTTTGCCGAATTTCTAGGGCTACGGCGGAGTTGGAGTTGGAGTTGGATAGATTTCTTCTTAGGAGTAGTTTGGATAGCAGTTTCAGAGGTCTGTGTTTTGAGCTAGGATGAGACAGTGTCAGTTGGTGGTGGTTCTTTGGATGGTGGCTTCTTCGGCGGAGGTTTTGATGGTGGTTTTGTCGCCGTTGTAGGGCATTTCGCAGCCACTTTCTTCTAGCTCTCCTTGGCCGGTCCTCCTCTCTTCGAAGCCGGCTCGGGCGTGTGAACCCTGGCTGGTTTTTGACTGTTAGGTGATCGGAGCTTCGTCGGAGCTTTGCTAGTGGCGTTGGCGACTTTGGAGAGGGATTTCTTCTTCGGTGGCATGGTGATTGTGGGGGAGATGTTAAGTGGGGGATGGAGAGAGTTAGGTTAGATGTTGGAGTGTGGTGGATGAGGAAGTGAGGAAATGAGAGTAAACCCGAAGTAAAGCAAGGGTTTTTTATTTTCCAGCATACACGTGTTTCAGTATTGGACACATGTCTAGCTACGATTAATTACATCCTTAGGCGACTAACATTTATAATGATGCGTAAGGAAGTTTTTTACAAAAATGTAATATTTCATTTCCCTCTAAAGAATTCAATTTGTCCCGCCCAGAGAATACCCATCTCCCCCTACAAATATGGGTATCTTACGTAAATTATAAACATATATTCAGTCGCTTAAGAGGCATCAGAATTGTAAACACTGTCTTTATTCAATTTACATTACAACAAGCATCCCTTACAATAACCATTACACATGACACCTACAACAAACATTGCCAAAATACTGGGGTAGAACTACTAATCATCCTTGGTCATCCCCATCCTCATCATCACTTTCATAATTGTCACTTAGATATTCAAGTTCGTCATCATCATCCTCTTCATGTTCTTCTGCAAACTCATCTTCATTTTCTTCAACATCCATTGCATTATCACCTGTTTGTACATTGTAGTCATAGTATAAAGCAGGAACTGTGCGTGGAGTCTCTAATCCTCCATCAATGTCATCTCATCATATTCATTGGACATGTGAAAAGGGGGGATATTTGTGGTTTCATCTTCTTGGTATGCTTGCTCCACAAAATTTGAACTTACATCCCCAGATATACAAGAGTCACTATAAGTGCCTCTTTGAGCAACCACATTGACAACTTTCTGATTGTCGCATAATTTAGGATCATCTAGGTAGAACACTTATTGGGCATGTTTCGCAAGACAATACCATGTGGTTGAAGTGTCAATCGAGACTATTCCATGGTCCGTCTTTATGTTTCCCTCTAACGGATCGGTGTTAACCCATTTGCATTTGAAGATGATTACCGGCATTCCTTCGGCATACTTAAGTTCGATGACATTTTGCAGAACTATGTAGTATTTAACATCTCCTGAATAAACAAGTCATGTCACACACAAAAATTGGAATAAATGAAATGCACTACTTGTATGTAATAGTTAATAAAACAATTACCCGCCAAAACCATTACTCCACTGTTTTGGGTTTTCATATACTGGTCCTTATCCGAAATCACACATTTCAAGTCATTAACAAGACAATGTGTGTAGCAACTGTGACATTGTGGCTTACTAGCCAAAATGTGAAGTTGTTTAGAATACTTGCCAGATCCTCTGCTGCGTAAATCAATCATCTTTATATAAATTGTAGTACACTTCGACGAATAATGCTATAATTCGTCAAATGTATACTAAAATTTGTCCAGATTTTGGCGGTATCATTGTATAATTAGTCATGATATTTTATAATTCGTCACAACCATCATATAGTTCGTCATGACCATTTTCGAATTATTCCTTTCGAAAACTGTCGATTGCATTTTGGGTTGAGTTCCATTGATGTCGAAGATGATCCAGAGTGTGAACTACTGAGTTCGACGAAGTTTTACTCCTTCAATTTGATTGAATTAGGTCAGATTTATTATAATTCGTCATGCCAATTTTATAGTTCGTCATGACCATTTTTGAATTATTTTGTTCGAAAACTGTCGATTGCATTTTGGGTTGAGTTCCATTGATGTCGAAGATGATCCAGAGTGTGAAAAACATAGTTCGATGAAGTTTTACTCCTTCAATTTGATCAAATTAAGTCCGATTTCTTATAATTCGTCATGCCAATTTATAGTTCGTCATGACTAAACACGCTCAAACTTTTATTATTTGACAATTCGTCATAATTCTTGACGAATTATAGTCCACTTTTGACGAACTATGACATAATTCGTCAAAATTGGATTATAATTCGTCAAGAATTCATCCATGATTTTCCAGCCCTATTGCGGCACCATTCAACCAAACTGTATCCATTAACAAACACACCATTCAACCAAAATGTATCCCCCACCAAAATCACCCCCACTACTCTTCTTCCCATTAGACTTGGACTTTTTGTTACTTTCTGGTGGAGGAAACTCGTCATTTGCAAGAAGGAACTCAGAGTTCCTGTAAAATTGATTCGCCTTGGGCGTCCTTTTTTCTCTCTCAATGCTATCAATCATTTGCAAGAAGGAACATGGCCAAGTGACCTCGTCCCAGAGTAAACTTGAGTAGCAAATCCATTACCTCTCGCACCATAGACTACCAAACTGTTGTTCACAACAGGGCGAACTAACTCAGGGGCCATCTCTTTCCCACTACCCTTTATTTTCTTGGCAACCTTGCGAACATTGAAGAGCTTGCCTTCAAATTTCCCGGCTTCGACAAATTGCGTGACTGCAAACCTTGTTCAACGAATCGCAAACCCTAAATTCGTCGTGTGAACTGCAAATCCTTAATTCGTCGATCGTCGGGGAGAATTGTGGATGAATCTGACGAACTTGTTCTTCGGGATTGAGGTTGAATGAATCGTCGGTTTTCGATGTGAGGCGAGAGAGACGGTGTTGTTTTTTAATTGATTGTCAATTATACCCTTTCTATTATAAGATACACGTCTAAAATTTAGTTATTAATTTTTTAAATCAAATTATTTTCGGCCTTTAGATTATCTAAACGAATGGATGAGATTTGTTTGTATTTTGCACAGAATCTGGGCTTTGCACCAGATCCGGCCTCTAAAAGGTAAATCAATAAGATGGATTTCTAATCTATTTAAATATATTTTTTGATAATGATATCTATTTAAATGTTAAAAGCAATAAATGTTTTGAGTTGTTGTACCTCGGATTCGGATCAAATACAAACCATAGTTATAAATAAAAACTAAAAACCCAATTAAAAATTGTCATGTGTATATTTCGACCAATCGTAATTCGGGGCGCTTTTTGTAAATAAAAAAAATTAAAATGGACTTATTTAAAAATACATAACAGATGCGAGGGTATAATTATCCTAAAAATTGCTACAGTAATAGTTTTAAGTCTGATCATTGTTAAAGTAATAGTTTTAAGTCTGATCATTGTTGTTTTAAGTCCGATCATTGCTAAAGTAATAGTTTTAAGTCTGATCATTGCTGTTTTAAGTCTGATCATTGTAGTTTTAAGTCTGATCATATTGCTACATTAATAGTTTTAAGTCTGATTATTGATGTTTAAGTCTGATAATTGTTGTTTAAGTCTGATCATTGATGTTTTAAGTCTGATTATTGCTGTTTAAGTTTGATCATTGTTGTTTAAGTCCGATCATTGCTGTTTTAAGTCTAAATTTTATGTCTGGTCATTGCTGTTTAAGTCTGGTCATTGCTGTTTAAGTCTGATTTTTATGTCAGATCATTGCTGTTTAATTTAAGTCTGATTGTTTAAGTCTGATCATTCCATGTGAAGTCTGATAATTCCGATATGTGTGAAATGCCCATAATACCCTTTCGTGTTATATCCTAGATTTCGACGAAATTGGACACGTGTCAGATTACAATTTGGTTTTTAGTTTTTATAAATAACAGTGATTTATACCTGAACCGCACGCGTTGTACCTCATTATCCAAAAAATTGTTAAAAGATATAAAGTTAAAAAGATATTTCTTAATTTTACTATATTTTGAATAAGGAAAATGATCAGGTACAAATTTGATTTTTTGATACAAAATACAAATTAATCATAGTCTTTGATCTTGTGATTTGAATGGATGGGATTAAATCTTGATTTTTGGTGTATTTTATTGGTGACGAACTATGTCGTCCTTTTCATTTTTTGGCTCATTTTTTTCATGTTTCGACTCGAAAAGTAATGAACTATAAAATAATTTTGACGAACTATAAATAAACTGATGAACTATAAAATGATTTTGACAAATTTTTTATTTTGTACCAAAAATTAACTTTGTACCTGATCTTAATATTTAATTTTTCTCTCTCTTACTTTTATCCTCGTTTGGATCATGAAAAATATAAAAGAAAGAAATAAAATTGATAAGTCACTTCCCAATGGAAAATGACATGGGTAAATTTGTATTTGATTTTTGGGAAAACTACAAATTCATTATCTGAATTACCACTCCGTTTCAAAATAAATACCGAACTTTCAATTTTTTCAAATCAAGTACTGAGGGGTCAAAGTGTAATAAGAAAACTTATAAAACTAACACCGTTAAACCATTTAACCCTTTAAATAATTAATTAAAAATGAAATGATTAAAATTGAATTATTTAGAATATGAATATTCTATCATTCAATGATAAAATCGAAAACATCATGTTGCTTATTATCTTTGACAATTTACTATATAGTTTAATTTTAAAAATTATATCCAAATAACGCCGTTAAACCCTTTAAATGATTAAATAGAATTTTTTTTAGAATTTGAATATCGTGTTATTCAGTAGATAATTTGAAAACATATTTACTTATTATCTTTGATTATGTATATACTACAACTTAAAAAATACACCCAAACTAACAGGTAAAATTCAATATTGTAATTATATTTAAACTTGTACGATATGTTTGTTTTCAAATTTATCACGGGTATTCGAATTCTAATTAATTTTATGGGTCAAGATCAGGTACAAAGTTAAATTTCAGTACAAAATAAAAAATTTGTCAAAATCCTTTTATAATTCGTCAGTTTATTTTATAGTTTGTCACTTTTCGAGCCGAAAAATGAAAAAGACGAGCCAAAAAATGAAAAGACGACATAATTCGTCAGTTTCATTTTATAATTCGTCACCAATAAAAATATAGAAAAATCAAGATTTAATGTCATTCATTCAAATCACAAGATCAAGGGCTTTGATTAGTTTGTATTTTGTACCAAAAATTTAACTTTGTACCTGATCTTTTTCCTTAATTTTATTATTGAATTTATCTATAATTAACATGTTGAAAAATTGTAAAGACTCTGAGAGTTAGTTATTTGAGACTTTAATTAAATATGTAATTATAATAGTGAACTTTTTCCTATTTAGTTTGGATATATTTTTAAAAATTTAATTATATTGAAAATCGTCACAAAGGTAGTAAATGTTTTCAATTTTATCATTAAATGACAGGATATGCATATTCTAAATAATTTAATTTCAATCATTTTATTTATAGTTAATCATTTAAAAGGTTAAATGGTTTAACGGTATTAATTTTATAAGTTTTCCTATTACGATTTGACCCCTCGATACTTGATTTGAAAAAATTAAATGTTCGGTACTTATTTGAAATAGAACGATAGTTCAAGTAATGAATTTATAATTTTCCCTTGATTTGTAGGTATTGTTTGCATTTTCCATAACAAATCAAATATGAAATTTTATTTTTCTCTAAATTTCTTTGCATCCCAAAAACTTTGCCATCTAATACCAACACCAATACCATTACCATTACCATTATATAGACCAATACGAAGAAGCTGGGATATGAGTTATGACTTGGTTCTCAAATGCATAATTTTGCAAATCTTATTATCAAACAAACATATAAAGTTACAATATATCATATTATGTGGGCTGAGCTGGACCTACTGGGTAGCCCGTATAAGGTTCTAATCATTGGATGATGGAACCATTTTTTGTCAACCAAACAATAATATTGTGATAATAGCAATCTCCAGCAATATTCATCAGCTCTTCAAACTTCACAGCCACTCTCCCAAACAACTCATCCATGATCACTTCACCAAATGCAGCCACCAGCAACGGCTCCAAAACTGCTCTTAGGTATTTCGCCACAAACTCTCCTCTGCCTGCTGTACCCTTCATGTATAAAACATTCTCATCCATCCCAGTGTCCCAGCTGGTCTTAAACGCCTCGAGTTTGCGTATGCTGAAGGACCCTTCATTAATGATCACTTCACTTACCTGATCACAACTGGCTGCGTGAAATGGCAGCTTGAATGTGTCTAGTTTTGATTCCTTGATTAAATCCTGTGTAAAATTTATAATTCATTAGTTTTGATTTATGAAGTAAAGATCAGGTACAAATCATATTTTTGGTGCAAACTGTAAAATTCATCAAAAGTGGGTTATAATTCGTCGTCGAAAAGCCAAAAGTACGACATAGTTCTTCAAAAGTGACTTATAATTCATCGCCAAAAAATCATACATACGACGATACTTAATTTCATCCGTCCAAATGACTAAATCAATGACTGTAAATGGTTTGTATTTTTTACAAATATATACTTTTTAGACCATATCCTTTTTCTGATTCATGTTACAGTCAAATTCATTTATAAGATGAGATTCTAAAAAGCCTTATAAATATTTGGTACCTCTTCGCCCATTTCGCCTAGTGTCTGACTGATGACCTCAAACACTTTGAATGGAGCATTGCTTCTGGCACTGCCAAGAAATGTCAAGACCATGCTGCCACCGGGCCTCAACTCTTCCGAACGTGACTTCAAGAATGTGTGGAAGTCCTCTCTGAACTGCTCCGCGTATGCCTTTTGCACGGCAAGGCTGCTGGTCTCAGCTAGGCATATGTTAGTTTTGTCTAGTGCTTCTCCATTTTCATCAACTAACCCTTTAGGCACCTGCCTCATGTATATCATATTTGTTATTGTTCACAATTATATATTCTTTTAAAAATATGAAATTTATTGTGAAATTTGAATGAACTATATATATTACTGAGTAACATGTTCTCGACCGATATGTGGCTTTAGGGGTGCGCTCAATTTGGATCCACCCCTATTTGGTGGATCCATGGATTCTCACATTTTACAATTGGATCAAAAGATTTAAAGGTTTTAAATTGTGCAAAAAGTAGATGCGGAATTTTGTAATTTTTATATTTTAGGTAGAAGACAAACGAGTTGCACTTGATATTTGTTTAGTTAAAAGACAAAAGACTGAATTTTTTTTATAGTTTTTGAATTATTTGATCTAATGGTGCATTTAAAGATTCATGAATATACCAAATAATGGTGGATGTATTTGAGCACTCCTTTGTGGTTTTATATATATTACTGACCTGAGATAGAAATTGAAGAGCGTAAGATGAGTGAACAATGTGGAGAGACTTGCAAGGAAATAGCCTTCCATGAAAAGATCCGGGCACGGCCATAACAAAGCACCGATCCCTTCGAAAAGGGCCATCAAAACCAGCCAATGACCCAAAAATGGTATTAAAATCGTTGCTCGGAAGATCACTAAGAGACACAAGAAAGGAAGGACTCTCATGACCCATGTCATCAAAAGTCCTGCAAACTATGTTAACTACATCTGATATGGCCAGTAAAGCATTAGGCCCTGTTCCGCAACCCAAGTCGGCCATTGCCAGACACTTGCTGGATGAGAATGTATTACAAACATCGATCGTACTTTCCATTAGTATGTGTCTTGCACTGGACATCACTGCCCTCTACAAGATTCATCCAAAACAACCGGCACTTGTTACAATAAGGATATCATGAAAACATGTGTATAATCGACGAGGGCCGTTACCTGAAGATCGGAGTTCTTGGCATAGCTGGTTTCGCTTTCCCCGCCATTCATGCACAGCACATGCTCTACCTTCTGCCCATCTTCCTCCTTGGCTCTGCTTGTCATGTTTAATACGCTTTACTTACCATCTCACTTCATGAATCATGGGCACATATTTATATAGGGATCAGGCGAGACGGAAAACAAATTTATTTTAAAACAGAAATTATCAATCACAACAATGAATATATATGTATAAAGTAACATAGGGAGCGCTCGGTTGAAAATCATTAAATATTTCAGAACTTGAGAACCCTAATCTCATTATTAGATCATGATACATCTTTGAATCTGCTGTGACACATATTCAAAAAGTAAAGTAAAAATATATGGCTTTGACTTTGCATTAAATGCATCTTGGAAAATGCACATGTAACATGTGTCATCACCAAAATGCATCTTGAAAAATGCATTTTGCATTTTGGAAGATGAAGATTGAGGTCTCAAGTACTCGAAATTTAAAGAAGTTTCATTTGAACGCTTATCTATAAGTATAAAGTAATATATTTATAAATTTTAAGATAGCACGTGACTTTGATAGCATGATGGTGTTCACCTGTGGCGGTTGGAGGGGTGTGAATTTTTATTTTTGGATGTAGATATTGTTCGAACTTGGCATGACAAAAAATAACTTTATTTTGTGTACATCTATGTATCTAATATTTTTTTTTGATGGATATATGTATCTAATATTTGATGTCTTATATTTTGATGATATACGCTTATTTTCTAGTAAAATATTGTTAAAGTTAGACTCATATAAAATATGTTGAGAGGTCACATCGATTATCCGTGTAATAGTCGAGAGATAATTTTGTTGGATTTCTTCTATGGAAGGTGCGTAACAAAGTTGGGCCCAAGGCCCATAAAGCCATATGAATTCTATTTTATTAACGTTTCCAAAAACCAGTTTTATGGATATATCCAACTGGAGAAAGGATCCGGTACAAAATTCAAATTACTGTACAAAATACAAAATCATCTCAATCCTTTATTTTATTATTTGGATGATCAGGATTAATTGAGTATAAATTTGTTTAAATTCAAATTTTAATGTAAACAGGGGCAAATATAGTATACCATTAACATTAAATTGGTTTCCTAATGTAAACAGAATCAATCCTTCATCAGTCTCCTCCGATCATCGTCGATTGGATTCCGGCTTGATTCTGCAAGGTGTTACAAAAACAATGGAACACGAACTCTTCGTCATCGTCATCTCAGGAAATCCAGTGAGAGAGAGAGAGAGCTGAAGCGAGGGTTTGAATTCAATCACAGGCTAGTAAAACTCCAACCTTTGAATTCAATCGAACTCGTTCATCGTCATCTCAGCAAAAATATGGTTGCTGCGTTTCTCTCGATTCGTCGTCCGAGATGAAGGCGCATGAAGCTAGGTTTTCTCACAATATCATGTCGGCCAAATACTTATACAAGATGTGGAGGAAAAACATCAACGAATTATAGTCCAATTTTGACGAATTATGTCATAGTTCGTCAAAAGTGGACTATAATTCGTCAAAAGTAAACTAACATTCGTCAATAATTCTGCAATATCATTGTATAATTAGTCACGCCATTTTATAGTTCGTCATAACCATTATATAATTCGTCATGACTATTTTATAGTTCGTCATGTCTGGGACGATGAATTATGTATAACTTTGACTAATTATTCACTGGACGTTGGTGATTTTAGGGTGATTGTGCACCCTGTTAAGATTATACACTGGACAAATTGTTTTGTGAACGAGTCCGATCGATATCGCAATTTACATGTTTCGAACAGAGGACCTGACCTGCCGCGCGCCCACAAGCGACATTAGCTCGATGCGTTCACAGTAGACATTAACGCTAATGTCTACTGTGAACGCGACGAGCTAGTGTCGCTTGTGGGCGCGCGGCAGGGTAGTTCCTATTTTGAATTGGAAGTTTATCTCGCGGCATGTCAGTTCTGATTAAGCTCGGCAGGTCAATTTCGACGAATTCTCCAATCGGTTGCTCTTTTGTCCGATGAATCCTCCAATCGGTCCGACAAATCCCAAATCGTCGGGTTTTCATTCGTCTGAGGAGAGATGGGGTTCTGAATTTTGTTAATTTTTGGGGTCTATTATACCCTTGTATGGAGATATACACGTATAATTTTTATTTATTAATTCATTTAATTTTATTAACATCAGCCATAAGATTACAAAAACGGATGGTTTAGATGAGTTTGTATTTTGCATCATTTTTGGGCTTTGCACCAGATCCGGCCTCTATCCAACTAATGTTTTTGGAAGACTAAGAAAGAATCTTATTTGTTTTAGGATTTATGAGGCTATAAATATAGCATCTTATAATTTAGAAAAATACATAAGACAAAAAGGAGTGAATCTAGTTTCAATATTCTTAAGTTGCTCTCACTACTACTAGTGAATTGAACGTTCCAAACAATTAGGCATTTCACATTTGGTTGATGTTTTAGGATAAAGATCAGTTGAGAAGTTAGTATTTTAGTAAGAAATAAGAAGTTAAATTAGCCATTAGATCTAAGATCTGACGATTGTTAATAATCATCATTTTTAGCATTTAATTAATTGCTAATTGTAGTTTAAAGGGTATTATCGGAAGAACAGATTATGCATCTCAACCAAACCCTAAAACAATCCGTCTCTTCATCTCTGGATTTCATCTCACCACCGGCGCCTCCGCCCCGATCAGATTTCCCGCTTCCAACAATTAGAAATTGTCGCCGGCTCGTCAATGTTTTTGCAAAATCGGATTTCGGAGTTAGAAAAATTATAAGTGAAAGGCGATGAAGGGGGTTTGAGGAAAGAATCAGGCGAAGGGAGTGAGATGCGAAGAGGAAGTGAAGATCGTAAAAATGCAAGGGATTCATGAACAGCAGTAGCAGTTAGCAGCGTTGCTCTCGGTCACTGAACTCGCTGCAAAGAGCGATTGTCTACCCGTCCAATTCACTCCTGGGGCATTCGGCGGCTTTCCTTGCTGAGGGCTTTGTCAAGCCTCTTGAGTCTTGACAGACAAGTATGTTTTTATATTACGTAGCAGTTATGCACTGTGTTCTTATGTAATGAAGAATGATACTATGGATTTGGACCAAAACTGGAGCTGCATATACTCGGAGCTTTATGATCAAAGTTAATGTTCTTATGTAATGATGAATGATACTATGGGTTTGTGTATGAGCTTTGATGGACTTATTGTGAATTTAGTAAGGCAGTGCCCAAAATGAGTGCTATATTGGTTACAACTAGCTTCCGGTATAGGCGCATATATTCAGGTTTCAGTTAGCTTATTGTGATTTTAGTATGGCATATTCATTTTAGCAGTTTCAGCGAGTATGTTTGTTGAAATAATTTCTTGCGAGAAAAATGAAAATGACAACAGTTTTCTCTGTAGACTAATGTATAAGCAATCTGCTCGCTTGTTTTTGACCATCTGTTACTAATTTGTAATTTGTTTTTTTATTTCCTCTTAGAAATTCATTTTCTGTGGCAGTGCCTTTCAATTTCGAGGCATCAGCTATAAATGGATGCCTCCCCAACCTACATCTCAATCCCTATAGCTGGTCCAAGGGTTAATCTGAGGCATTCGAAACAGTCATCATACGAATTATGTATTGCAGGAGCTGGATGTTCTTTGGAGGAGAGTGAAAACAACTGTCACATTATTAACTTATTTTGGTGATGCGCAACTTTGATGATACTATGGAACCTCCATTTTGTTGATGCTATGGCTGTCTAAAATGGCTGTTATCGCCTCCTTACTGATGTGATCAACTTTGTTGCTTTTAGTTTGTGGCATATAAAAATGTTTCCAGTTGCCAGAATTGTAAACCGAATCTTGATTGAATGAATTCATTTGCATTTCTTGTTAAAATACATAGCAGTTATGCAATGTGTTATTATAATACGTAGAAAATGGATTATAATACGTAGCAACTGTATTATAATACGTAGCAACTGTGTTATAATACGTAGCAATGGATTATAATCCGGGGCAACTGTGTTATTATAATACGTAGCAACTATGTTATTATAATACGTATCAACTGTGTTATTATAATACGTTGCAACCGTGTCAGACGACTTGACCTCGCCAGCTCTCTAGGGTACTCAATCAGAGGAAGTATTTGGTCTAGGGTTTCCTATTGTGACTCGTTTATCATTGACTTCTAATTATCTAGTTTCATGTTCTTAAGTGTGGTTACTCCGTTCCAGGTTATAACCTAAGGTAGGGCCGTTCCAAGCACCTACACCACAATCTACTCCGTTCCAGGTTATAGACTTCTAATTCTAGCAAACCTAATACTCCTTTCCAGGTTATATCAGGTTAAGTGCAACTACTCGTTCTAACGGTCTAGTATCAAACAAGCAGCAAATATAGGGGCTGAATTGCTCGGCTAAGTTTTACCATTCCAAGTATCCACTTAGCTTCACAATTCAGTCCGGGATAAATAAGCACAAGAACTAGTGGAACACGAAAATAGCATTAAGAGAGTCTCAAAACTTCGTTACAATATATTGAACCCTAAACCGAACAGAAGGATTTAGCTACACATAATCATGAAAAAGACGCATAATTAAAAGTAGGAAAATCTCTTCTCTTCGTCGAAAGCTTCCATCTTCTCCAGAGCCGTCTTGGTCTTCGTAGAATGATGGATTGTGGAAACCCTAACCCAAAGATCTTATTTATAACAAAAACTAGGGTTTCCAAGTTTGTATTTGGGCTCAATTTCAAGGTTTCGGGCTTGCTGATGTCACCAAAATGCGTGCTGACAGTAGCTAAAGCGTTTCGCCTTAACTTTAGCGACCAGGTTTCCTTTAGACATTAGCGTCGAGCTAATGTGTCTACGAAACGCGGTACCCACTGAGTCCCGACTTCGACTATTGATTTAACCATCCAAACGACCTTGGATGCTCTCAGTGTGAACTAGAGAGTTGTAGGGAATTGAGTTATCTACGCAACGGCATGTAACTCATATTTTTCTGATCAGCGGTCCATTTCCAGCGCTCCGTCGAACGTTTGAAGGTCTGATCTGCTATTGTGGTGTTTTTTGCACAAAATGCCATCTTTTATGCATGTTTCCTCCGAGCGCTTCCGAAACACCTGAAATGCAAAACCATACTAAAAAGTAATTGTTCGCATATAAAAGTGTTGAAATAAATAGGATTAGTTGATTCGATGAGTCGTATAAATACGACTCATCAAACCACCCCACACTTAAACTTGTTCGTCCCGAACAAGAACTAAGTCATAGAAGGAAAATAAGTGTAACACCACAATTTCTTCGACGCCCTAGATAATGCGACATGAATATGAGTTGCTAGTCTGGACTCGCTTTTCTACGCATAACTCAATCGCTACTAAAATCATTATGTTCAACATGGAATTAACCTTATACATGTTACCTTTGAGCTGAAATCCAAATCAATTCGGATGAATGGGAGATAGTCCTCTTTACACCCATGATCTGCATTCGCTGTTCCGAACTCTAGCTATATGGTTATAATTCATTACTTTTTCTTGCACGTGATTCATTAGAGCTTCAAGGTTTTCTGAGCTTTTCTTTTTTTTCTTTGTTGGACAGCTTTTGTAGTGTTTTTCTTTGACCTTTGGCTCTTGATGTAAGAATGATGTACTTCACTTTTTGTTGTATGAAACTTCACAATATGGCTGATTTTTCTTGAGCTTTGCTCCTTTATTGTGAATTGCATGTCCTTTTTCTTCTTTTGAAGGAGGTCTAATCATCGCCCGCGAGCATATGGAAATACCTCCCCGCTCTTTCTCATCATCGACCTTTTTGACGCGAGTCAAGATGGGGGCCCACCACCTATTTTCTCAGTTACTTTGGACTAGAGATAGGACGGTCTGTTTTCCCGTCCCGCCTACCTACATAAACGCTACAGCGGCGGAGCTAACTTTGAACCATATCGTCTTGACGTGCTAGCCTCCACGAAATCCACATAACCATATAACTCAAAATTCAGTCCTTTGAATGCTTTGTCAAGTCTCTCTAGGACATTTCTATCAACTCCACATCCCTGTTTATCTCAACTCAGAAGGACACGTACTAGGTTAAATTCACATGTAGTCACACAATTCAAATTTCACGAGAGAAACGCATCTAATCAGCTCACTGTTTCACATCATCAAAACTCAATACTGCATATCCTAGGAAATAGAGAGAAATTTCATGCTTCCATTTTTTAAAGGGAAACGTGCAGACACTATGCAGGTGCAAAAAATAAATATGCTGACACAACAGACTGACTCTCCCACCCCACACTTTTGAACTAAGCCGTGTCCTCACGGTACGACTTAAATTCAAAGAAACAAACAATGCAAGACACACAAACATATATGAAAAGGAAGAGATCAAAGTGAACAGGTACTCCCCTCGTTTCGTCGTGTGAAGATGAGAATTCTGGTCAAACGAGTCAGTCAACGCTGGTCAACGGTCAACTCTGGTCAACCGAGAGGGATGCGCCTGATGAAGAGATTACGCCGCGCCTGTAGAACACATTAGCCATTTAAAATGGCTTGCGGGCGCGGTGAATAACGTGTGCATGGACCGCGATCCCCTCGGGATGTCACCTGTTTCCTGCATAAAAACGTTCTCCTTTCCCAAAAGACAATGTGAAAAACACGACTCAAGACTCAAATAAACAGAAAATGAAATAAATAAAAAAAAGAAAAAAATTTGCCGGGCTGCCTCTTTGCGAGCGCCTTTATTTTGTGTCGTTGGCTCGACGATACCTCTTTAGGGATCACGAGTTAGGATTCCATGGACGTGTGAGGTCAAATTTCTCTACTACTTTGTGATGCTCATAGCCCTCATCGAGTGGTGCTCTCGTGTCGCTCAATCCTGGTTTCCATCCAAACGTGTCATGTCGCGGTCGCTTCTTCATGTATGAACGGTTGACATCCTCGTATATATGGAAATTCGATGTCTTGTCAACAAACACAAGTGACATCAAGCATGTTCCCATGTCAATCTTGGGCTTTGTGGCAAAAAGGAGTGATCGTCCCAAAATAGGTGCTGGAGGATCGTTATCTCTAGCATCTCCCATCTGCAAAACATAAGAGTCAACATTAAGGCTGACTGTAAAGGCACCTGGGTCCTTACACTTTTCAGGCGACGCTTGTTGACTCGTAGCGAGTGGGTGCTCTATCGTTGGCTTTTCTGGCTCATGCCTCGCCTCCAACTCGCCATCTAGCTCATTCTGGTCGATCATATGGTCTTCAGAAGCTATTAACTGCATAGAAAACGAAGGAAAAAGGTCAGATCTGGATTGTGCATCAGTGGCGATCACGTCTGTAGTAGACGTTATGGCCGCGCCTGGCTTAGACGTTATAGGCGCGTATGCTTCAGACATTAGCGTCGAGCTAATGTCTATTGCAGGCGCGGTGAGCACTGTGTCTGAATCGTTTTCATCGTTTTCTACACCCGATTTGTCCATCATGGCCAATGCGGTGTCGTGCACGATCTGCACTGAATCAGCTTTTACTGTCTGTGACTTATCATCCGTTTTGTGCAGCTGACCTCATCTCGATCTCTGTGCCATATCATCTATCAGGTCCCAGGCATCACAAATGTCTAAATTCATTACTGACCCTCCTGCTGCAGCATCAAGCATAGAACATTCTAGTGGATTCATCCCATCAAGAAAGCTCTCAAGAAGAAATAAATTTGTGAATCCATGGTGTGGACAGCTTCCGTGAAGGTCATCAAAGCACAAATAGTACTCATACAATGTCTCGCCCTGGAATTGCTCAATGGTAGAAATTTTCTCGCGAATTTCAACTCGAAGGGATGGCGGAGAAAACTTCTTCAGAAATCGGGCTCGTAGATCCACATAATTACTTTCACAATCTGCAGATGATGAGTAATACCAAGATCTTGCAGAGTCAGTTAAAGAAAAGAAAAATATTTTTAACTTAAACCTCTCTAATGACTCTTCTTTAGGCTTTATGCGGCAGTAGACGGAGTGAAACATTTTTACATGTGTCACGGGGTTTTCTCCGATGGCACCTCCAAATTTGGGGAGACGCCGAATCATCTAAACCTTAACCTCACTGTCATCGTATTCATCTTTTTCATCGTCTTCACCGTCAATCTGGCTACCTGCACGAGACATTGCAAACGAGTAGCGAAGTACAAAAAATATCTAAATAAATTAAAAATAAAAAACAAAAAAATAAAAATAAAACAAAAAGAACAACTTCACCAAAGCGCAGCTCCCCGGCAACAGCGCCAAAATTTGACATGTACCGTCTGACCTCTCAAATTTAAATTTATAATTTCCCTACTATAAGCTAGTAAAGCGGCTAGTAGGGGTCGAACCCTAGAGAGCTGGCAAGGTCAAGTCGTTCTGTAAACAAAGAAATTGGGGTTTTGTGAGTAATTGTAAACAAGTGCAAGAGAAAATAAAGCGAAGGGTATTCAATCAGAGGAAGTATTCGGTCTAGGGTTTCCTATTGTGACTCGTTTATCATTGACTTCTAATTATCTAGTTTCATATTCTTAAGTGTGGTTACTCCGTTCCAGGTTATAACCTAAGGTAGGGCCGTTCCAAGCACCTACACCACAATCTACTCCGTTCCAGGTTATAGACTTCTAATTCTAGCAAACCTAATACTCCTTTCCAGGTTATATCAGGTTAAGTGCAACTACTCGTTTTAACGATCTAGTATCAAACAAGCATCAAATATAGGGGCTGAATTGCTCGGCTAAGTTTTACCATTCCAAGTATCCACTTAGCTTCGCAATTCAGTCCGGGATAAATAAGCACAAGAACTAGTAGAACACGAAAATAGCATTAAGAGAGTCTCAAAACTTCATTACAATATATTGAATCCTAAACCGAACAGAAGGATTTAGCTACACATAATCATGAAAAGACGCATAATTAAAAGTAGGAAAATCTCTTCTCTTCGTCAAAAGCTTCCGTCTTCTCCAAAGCCGTCTTGGTCTTCGTAAAATGATGGATTGTGGAAACCCTAACCCAAAGATCTTATTTATAACAAAAACTAGGGTTTCCAAGTCTGTTTTTGGGCTCAATTTCCAAGTTTCGGACTTGCTGACGTCACCAAAATGCGTGCTGACAGTAGCTACCGTGTCTCACCTTAACATTAGCGACCAGGTTTCCTTTAGACATTAGCGTCGAGCTAATGTCTCTACGAAACGCGGTAGCCACTGAGTCCCGACTTCGGCTATTGATTTGACCATCCAAACGACCTCGGATGCTCTCAGTATGAACCAGAGAGTTGTAAGGATTGAGTTATCTATGCAACGGCATGTGGCTCATATTTTTTTGATCAGCGGTCCATTCCCAGCGCTCCGTCGAACGTTTGAAGGTCTGATCTGCTATTGTGGTGTTTTTGGCACAAAATGCCATCTTTTATGCATGTTTCCTCCTAGAGCTTCCGAAACACCTGAAATGCAAAACCATACTAAAAAGTAAATGTTCGCATATATAAGTGTTGAAATAAATAGGATTAGCTGATTCAATGAGTCGTATAAATACGACTCATCAAATACGTAGCAACTGTGTTATAATACGTAGCAGTTATGCACTATACTACATAACAACTGTGTTATAAGACGCATCAGTTATGCATTATAATACGTAACAAGTGTATTATAATACGTAACAACATCATTTAAGTTTGAAGCACAATATTAAAATATATAAGTATGCTGTTTTATAGAACATGCAATTATATTATAATACGTAGCAACTGTGTTATTACCCAAATTATGATCAATATAGTACGAATTGACAGAATTATGATATATAATCCACATGTCTACGAATCATGATTGATATAGTACGAATCATGATCCATATACTACGAATTATGAGGTACAAATTGTGATACAATGTATCAATTGTGAAATACATAACAACCCTATGAGGCTTGGCCACCTTCAGGTTCTACTGCTGAGGAGGTTTAACATTAGAAACGCGACCGTTGGATTTACACCGAAACCAGATCCTTGCTTCCCCGTTTGGCCATCCTTTCTATACACTTGTTTTACTTCATTCTGCTTTGATATGTTGGAACGTTTGAAAATGAGTAGCTCCTCATCGCTATCTGACATCTCTAGTTTAGCACAAACCTCTATTACCATTATCTAGTAACGCAATCTACAAGCACGTACTGCTCACCAAGTCTGCATTGTGTCAGAAATAAATACAATGAATTTCAAAGGACCACACAAAACCGATTAGTAAGAAAACATAAGCAAAAGATAGCAGTAAATACAAGAAAAACCCTTATCCATATAGAGTTTTGAATAAACAGCATTTTCAGCATGCAACAGGGATTACACTAACATTAAAAATTCTCAAAATTGCTGCATAAATATGAAATTTAAAAGAACATGAACATAAGATCAGTTATGCAGTATAATACGTAGCATCTGCATTACAATACGCAGCAGTAATGGATTATAATACGTAGCAACTGTATTATAATATGTAGCAACTGTGTTATGATATATAACCCACATGTCTATGAATCATGATCAATATAGTACGAATCATGATCCATATACTACGAATTATAAGCTACAAATTGAGATACGATGTATCAATTATGAAATACGTATTATGATTAATTTACTACGAATTATGACACATTACCTATTATGGCTACGTATTTTAGCACACTAACCAATCGACGGCGCGGAGGGTGGGTGGACAGACGGCGCGGAGGCTGGGCTGGGTGGATAGTGCGAAGGCTTGTTTGGGAGATCTCGAATTCCTTGATGTCCCATCTCGAATCGACACTGGCTGGGCTGGGCGAACGGCGTGGAGGCTGGGCGATTTCGAATCCCTTCAAAACCTTCATGTCCGATCTTGAATCGACGGTGGCTGGGCTAGGGCGCGGAGGCTGGGCGGGGCAGATGGCGCTGCAGAAGCGACGCTAGTCGGAGGATTCAGTTTTGCAAGATTCACAATTAATGAGATCGAAGGTTTGAGAGAATTAGTATATGACTAAATTACCCCGGCAAGCGTCCATTAGGTTGATTTGGAATATTATTTGTGTGTAATCTGGGCTGTTGATTAAGAAAGATCAATGACAAGTATTAATTCTTATTTTTCACCATAAGTCTACTTCTCACCAAATCTTAATCCTGATGTTTTATAGTATTTCACTACTTCCGCGTTACTCATTTCGGCTATCAAAACTTTGATTTCTTGTGGGAAATGAAGCTGATTGCTAGTTGCAATGGAGGTCATCGCTAAAGCCGAGTTGGTTGTTGCTGAAGAAGGATGCTCGTCCGTGGTAATGGTACACTAAGTTGGACGACGCCGTTTGCTACTCAGAGCGGAAGGCGCGAGCTCGAGTCGTCGCTGATGGTTCGAATCAACCAATAAGTTTAAAGCTTGGGTTGGTGCGGATTGAGCGAAGATCCAAGGGCTGAGATTTAATCCATCAGCCAGATTCGACGACATTTGCTCCTCCTAATAAATCTGGATATAAGTCAGCTGTGTTCATTCCAGCTGGTTTAGTTCATCACTTCTAACGCTCGTCTCATGTGTGAGTGCTGCCGAATGTACTCATGTGTGATTGAGTGAGATTGCATTCTCGAGCTGTGAGAATTGCTTGGTTGAAGTTGCAACCAAGAGTGTGTATTCCTTCGACCAAGATCGACGCGATTTGACGATTTCGACGACGAAAGCTAGTGCATATCGAGCCTGAGTAGCTCAACATGGATTAAATACAAAATGAGTACATCAAAGATATATTTATTAGAAGAAGATTCATGTATTCATTGATTTGAAAAAGAACAAAAGGTGACCCTATTCACATATGTATAGAAGCGCTCGGTTGAAACTCCTTAAAATTCGAGAACCTGAGAACCCAAATCTCACTATTAGATCATGATGCATCTTCGAATATGAATCTAACATATGTCCCACTACAAAAGTCAAGTCAGTGGCTTTAACTTTGCATTAAATGTAACTTTAAATATGCATGAGAGAAACTGTGAGATACTTGTCACCACCACAATGACTTGATGATTCACTTTTAAAGGTGAAGATTTAATTCTCGAAAAAGATGAGTTTTCATTTGAACTCTCCTTCAAATTGATAGATTCACATATGTAATGTATCATACACCCATCAAATATTATCAGAAAATATATGGATTTGTTTTTTGGATAGTGGATTTTTACATATCATACACATCAAGCATTATCCAAATATATCTGATACAAATTGCATGAGAACTTTATCAGGTACATGTGAATATATAAACTCTTGGAGTACGGGCCACTGATGGACCACAATTATACGAATCAAAAACACAGATAAACCCCCCAAGTTAGACTGTTTGTCTGTCTAACATCCACTTGTTAGTCCCGATATATTTCCACAGGGCATTTTAGAGATTAAAGTGAAAACACGTTAAGGAGAGGCTTTTAGCACAGAAAAGATATAAGGAGTCGATTCAAGGTCAAGATCATATGCCGACTGAAGAAATATCAAGGATCCTGACGATGAATCACTCATCACAAATTGTGCAGAGATGGAATCAAGTCAACCCAGTGCCAAATTACACTGACAGTTTTGTGAAAAGACAGTGCAAAACTGTACAAAACTCACATATGGGCAAGATGACTTGTGACTTGGAGAAGAGGTGGCCAAAGAGGAAAACCACCCCAAAACCACCACCCACCACCGGCGGCTCCTCCCTCCTCCTCCATGGATGACCGGCTCTCCTCCGCCCAATGAGCCGCCTCCATGTGGTGGCTCCTCCACCACATGTTCCTCCTCTCTCCTCCTTGGATGACTTGATGACTTGCTTGGGAGGTGGCTTCCACCACCATTTGCTCCTCCACCACAACCACCCACCGGCGGCTGCTCCTCCACCACTCCTCCACCGCCAAGTGGCGGCGCCTCCTTGGCTCATCCATGCCTCGTTCTCCACCCTTGGATCAAATGAATCCTAGCCCTCCATTTCCTACCATTTCTCTTATAAAAGGAGGCTCACCCCTCCTCATTTTATCATCCAAAAAAACCATTCCATACACAATCACTTATCTCTCTACAATTTGTAATATTTTGTAAGTTGGTTTGGATCAATAAAGTTACGATATTTGGCTAGGCGCCCTCCTCCATGGACAGGCGAGGCTAAACTCCTCATTCGGCGGAAGGTATAATCTTGTATTATTTAATGTTTAATTAGCTTAGTTTATTTTCTTAGTATTCAATACTTGATCTATGTGCCATATAAAAGTCAGAATGTCTCTAAGGTAGAGTGAACGATTTTGGGAATGTGACCATTAGGGGTCCAACTTCGTAAGCTCTTCCTTAAGATATTCGTGATCACACCCGGATAGGGGAGGTCGTAACAGACAAAGCTATCTGAAAGAGTCGACTATATTTAAAAAACCATTATGGGAAACCGTAACAGGAGAGCAGGTGGATGCACATAGACTAGCGTACCTAACTGGTACTGGCGCTAGTCTAAATAGAACAAGTGTGATTTAGCCGATGTTGCAAGTCTTGAGCTATCGCTAGCCTCGATTCATCGTTTGAATACTTAGAAGATTTACTAAACTAATAAACATGTGATAATACAAGAATACCTGAAACCGAATACGCTCTTTCAATTGCAAACACCCCCTGTATTTAATTTCCTAGTATAACTGCTCAATCAAACACAACCACCAACCACTCACATACCGGAGGAATCAACAATCACGCATCACCCACTGTAAGTCTTCTAACCCTCAACTCCTTTATTTTCTGTATTTAATTTCAGTATTTATTTTCTGTATTTACTTTCCGCACAAAAAACCCAAAAAACCCAAAAATAGTAGTTTAGTAATTAGCAGTAAGTCCACACTCGACCTAAAATCACGCACCGTGTAAGCCGTAACGAACAATCTATCCCCCTAATTCCCTTGTGTTCGACCCCTACTTACCCTTACTACCCAGTAGTTAAGTCGCGAGTAGTGGACATTATAAATTTATTTGTACGAGACGCATTGCACCCTAACGACAGTGCAACCGACGCTCCCGTCAAATTGGCGCCGTTGCCGGGGAATTAGCCATCGGATAGTTGTTCTTCACCTCACATGACCTCATGACTCAACCACCCTCGTATGCATGGACAACACGGCACCTTCCACTGTTCAAAGGAACGGATGCAGAAGATCCAGTACTACACTGTCGAAGCTTTCACTACGTTTGCTGCCACATAAAACCTGAGAATGAAACGTTAGAGGAATTTAAGCTTAAATGCTTTAAATTCTCTCTAACGGATTTCGCAACAATTTGGTATTACACATCACCCGCTAGTAGTGCAGCACGTTTCGTGGACATCTGCGCACCATTCCTAAGAGAATTCTCCCCACCATCCTTACGCCAAGAAACCCGCGAGAAAATCTTGAACCTTCAACAATCCCGGGATGAGACCTTGGACGAATACTACATGAACTACGATGCCATCGTCTCAAGCTGCCCGCACCATGGATTCTCAAAGAAGGTTCTTCTCCAAAAATTTCTTCGTGGGATGAGATCCGAAGAGCTGGGAAGAGTAAACGAAGCAATGAGAAGATCAGCCGAGAACTTCACCATTGCGAGCATGTGGAACCTTATAATTGGCCTGGCTGCAGTCACAGAACGAACATCCCAAACTGACGAAGAAATGCAAATAGAAGAAGCTGACCCTGAGGCTGATCACGAAGAAACTACCGAGCCGTCAGAAGTAACTCCTGAACCATCTGAAGAGTCAGACATAGAAAGTATCGGGAGTAACAATGAGGTGTCAGCAATAGAAAAAGTCCAGAATACCGCTAACATGCTGCCAGAACCATACCCAGCTAGCATCACAAACAAACACGACGAGGCAGAATCGAGCCTTAAGATGCAAGCTTCCCGACTTTTCCCCTCGATCAATAGGCAAATCGCTGAAAACCATGTGATCAAAGAAGAGGCTGAAAAGAGGATGGGAAAAGGGCCTATGCAGAATAATTCTCCAATAGAGCATTGTTACGCCATAACCGGACAAGCCAGCCCTGAACACCAGAAAACCCGGTTCAAGAAGTTGGTAGTAAAAGGTCCCTCACCTTCCCTGAGACGTTGGAAGGAGGCACCACCAGTACAAGGGGAACGGGACCCCAACCAGTCATCTGCTCAAAAATCAGGAAGACTCACCGCAAGAATCAAGGTCGGTGGAATCAAGAAATTCGACCTAAGCCACCCATGGGATCCCAACCAATGATCCAGAACAAGGTACTGTCGAGCCAACGACGTTAAACAAGTGCACTAGTCGGGAGGTAACCCGACACTATCTTACTTTCTGTCATTTTAATTTTCAATAAGCGCTCTCACCCATCTTTTTGTCCAGAAGAAATGTCTTACATGTAGGAATTAAGTTTCGGAGCAAGGATCAGATCAGCCAGGCAGCTTCCGTGAATTTACCGGGCCTGCGCTGAGAGTTTAAGGCCCCAGCCGAACTCCCTCGATTATCCAGCCTCATGCCATGTCGTTCACTCGACACCTTAAAGGGAGTTCTGCTCTTCTTTTTTCCTAAAGTCATTTCCTTCTCCTATATATATTTGCATGACTTTTGAACTAAGGCTTGCCTTCGTTCAAAAGTGGGGGGTGAGAACCAATGCATGTTTTTTCTTTTTTTTTTTAAAAAGTATCTTTTTGAAAGTATGAACTTAAGAATGTGAAAAAGATAGATCATGATTCATGCATCAACCTTATGAAAAGGCAAACTGTTGAAAAACTTAGAATGTAACTTTTCATTTGTCCCTTTGTGTTGAGATAACCTAGGGATGTGGAGTTGATAGAAATTGCCCTAGAGAGGCTTGGCAAGCACTTAAAGGATCAAATCAAACTATATGGTTTTCGAAGTCAGTGGAGGCTGCACTTCGGATTTTCAGTGAACAATTGAGTCAAACTCCGCCAGGAAGCATCTATGCAAAGGTGAGGACGGGAATCAGACCGTCCTCTCTCTAGTCAAAATAGCCGAGAAAATAAATGAGCGACCCTCATCTTGACCCGCGCGAAACGACGAAGACGAGAGGAGAGGGGAGGTATTTCCATAGGCTTGCGGGCGATGATTGGACCTCCCAAGAAGGCTGACAAAATGGACTAGCAAGTCACAAAGGAGCAAAAAACTCAAAGAAGAAAATCAAAAGAGGCCTAAGGCCCAAAAAATTGTGAAGGTTTTAACCGAGCAAAAGTGAAGCACTCAAAAAGACAGAGGCAGAATCACTACAAAAAAAAGCTAGTCCCTCGCCAAAGTAGAAAAAAGAAAATCAAAAAGGATCAACTCACTGAAACCCGAATCGAATCACGTGCTAGAGAAAGCTACAAGAAAACCATATAGTGCGAGACGGTCCCGAGGGTGTAGTCCAAGAGCCTAAAAAGGGCTATCTCCCGAAACATCCGGAATAATTCGCATCTCGGCACGAAGGTACACGTATCAAGTTACTTCTAATTATTTTTACAGTTTAAATTGGCTATAAGTAGTAATGCATGAATTAGGAGAAATCGAGTACCGCAAACTTAATTTCATACTTCAAACCAACTTACATAGTGACGCCCATATAAAGCATTGTTCGGGACGAACAACTAAAAGTGGGGGGTGATTTGATGGACCACAATTATACGAATCAAAAACACAGATAAACCCCCCAAGTTAGACTGTTTGTCTGTCTAACATCCACTTGTTAGTCCCGATATATTTCCACAGGGCATTTTAGAGATTAAAGTGAAAACACGTTAAGGAGAGGCTTTTAGCACAGAAAAGATATAAGGAGTCGATTCAAGGTCAAGATCATATGCCGACTGAAGAAATATCAAGGATCCTGACGATGAATCACTCATCACAAATTGTGCAGAGATGGAATCAAGTCAACCCAGTGCCAAATTACACTGACAGTTTTGTGAAAAGACAGTGCAAAACTGTACAAAACTCACATATGGGCAAGATGACTTGTGACTTGGAGAAGAGGTGGCCAAAGAGGAAAACCACCCCAAAACCACCACCCACCACCGGCGGCTCCTCCCTCCTCCTCCATGGATGACCGGCTCTCCTCCGCCCAATGAGCCGCCGCCATGTGGTGGCTCCTCCACCACATGTTCCTCCTCTCTCCTCCTTGGATGACTTGATGACTTGCTTGGGAGGTGACTTCCACCACCATTTGCTCCTCCACCACAACCACCCACCGGCGGCTGCTCCTCCACCACTCCTCCGCCGCCAAGTGGCGGCGCCTCCTTGGCTCATCCATGCCTCATTCTCCACCCTTGGATCAAATGAATCCTAGCCCTCCATTTCCTCCCATTTCTCCTATAAAAGGAGGCTCACCCCTCCTCATTTTATCATCCAAAAAAACCATTCCATACACAATCACTTATCTCTCTACATTTTGTAATATTTTGTAAGTTGGTTTGGATCAATAAAGTTACGATATTTGGCTAGGCGCCCTCCATGGACAGGCGAGGCTAAACTCCTCATTCGGCGGAAGGTATAATCTTGTATTATTTAATGTTTAATTAGCTTAGTTTATTTTCTTAGTATTCAATACTTGTTCTATGTGCCATATAAAAGTCAGAATGTCTCTAAGGTAGAGTGAACGATTTTGGGAATGTGACCATTAGGGGTCCAACTTCGTAAGCTCTTCCTTAAGATATTCGTGATCACACCCGGATAGGGGAGGTCGTAACAGACAAAGCTATCTGAAAGAGGTCGACTATATTTAAAAAACCATTATGGGAAACCGTAACAGGAGAGCAGGTGGATGCACATAGACTAGCGTACCTAACTGGTACTGGCGCTAGTCTAAATAGAACAAGTGTGATTTAGCCGATGTTGCAAGTCTTGAGCTATCGCTAGCCTCGATTCATCGTTTGAATACTTAGAAGATTTACTAAACTAATAAACATGTGATAATACAAGAATACCTGAAACTGAATACGCTCTTTCAATTGCAAACACCCCCTGTATTTAATTTCCTAGTATAACTGCTCAATCAAACACAACCACCAACCACTCACATACCGGAGGAATCAACAATCACGCATCACCCACTGTAAGTCTTCTAACCCTCAACTCCTTTATTTTCTGTATTTAATTTCAGTATTTATTTTCTGTATTTACTTTCCGCACAAAAAACCCAAAAAACCCAAAAACAGTAGTTTAGTAATTAGCAGTAAGTCCACACTCGACCTAAAATCACGCACCGTGTAAGCCGTAACGAACAATCTATCCCCCTAATTCCCTTGGGTTCGACCCCTATTTACCCTTACTACCCAGTAGTTAAGTCGCGAGTAGTGGACATTATAAATTTATTTGTACGAGACGCATTGCACCCTAACGACAGTGCAACCGACGCTCCCGTCAGCCACGCAAGGTATCAACCCGATTTTGATACTTGAGTCACGTCCATTGAAGCACATGCCGCTAGACACCTCTCACTTAAAACCCACTAGTGATTAACTTGAAACTCAGCACCTCCACACATCCATGGAATCTGTCAGACTCTCCGACCCTATGGAGTCACAGTGGAGAATTTCAAACTCAAGGCCTTTCATTTTTCTTTAACTGATGCAGCTCACGCTTGGTTCTTATCTCTCCCTTCAGGTAGCATCAGGACTTGGGACCAGATGCAGAAGAAATTTCTTGAGAAATACTACCCAGCAGCCAAGGTAGGACAGGTCCGTAGGCAGCTGCAAGATCTCAGACAGGGGCCGAACTAGACAATGTATGACTATCTGGAGAAATTCAACGCCCTAGAGCAGAGCTGCTGCAACCTTGGAGTGCCAGAGAAGCTGATTATAGAGTTCATGCTTGATGGGTTGAGGCCACTTGATAGGATGTTGCTTGACGCCTCAGCTGAAGGGACAATCTTAAATCTATCCCCAGCTGGAGTGCGAAAGATGGTTGCAGAAGTGGCCAAGAACGCACGATTCAAAGAAGAGGCCAGCAGGAAGGAGGAATTTAGTAGGACTAGACACGTTGCCAAAGCTGAGACACCGTCAAACCAGATGAATGAGGAGCTGAAACAGATAAAAGAGATGATGCAAAAGCTCATAATGAAGCAGCCGGTCCGGGTGAAGCCTTGTGAGTTTTGCGGTGCAATGAAACACAAGATGGATTCATGCCCCAGTTTGCAGGAGGAGGAACACGGTTATGTGAATGCAGTGGGTGAATTTCAAAATTACAATAATTATGCACCCCACCAACCTCAGCAGCAGTATTATCGTCCGCCATATCGCCAGCAGCAGGGCAGCTACAATAATCAGAACCAGTATCAATAGAGAGGAAAAAATTACAATCAAGCAGGCCCTAGCCATCAGAGTTCCAGCAAGTCTCTGGAACATGTGGTGAAGGAGTTAGCGATTACCATGCAGCAAAATCAGGCGAAGAATGATGAAACTTTAGCGGAGCTGGGTAAGCAGATGTCCAACTTAGCGCAGACTGTTTCTGAGCTGAAGAGAGATCCAGGAAGGCTACCATCGTAGCCAGTGCCTAATCCGAGAGGGAACATCGATACATTGGCAGTGGTGGACGAAACGAAGGTGAAAATAGCGAAAAGGAGCCTGAATCAGTGCCGATCGCATTCAAAGGAGACATTAGCTCAACGCTAATGTCTGCAGAGAACGCGCCCATAATGTTAAGGCCGAACGCGCCTATAACGTCTATAGCGGATGCGACCCACACTGATATGCACTCGAAAGTGTGGGGTGAGAGTGTCAGTGAGTCAGTTGTGCCAGCATATTTATTTTTCTTGCACCTGCATAGTGTCTGCATGTTTCCCTTTGAAAAAAAAATTAAAAGTATGAAATTTCTCTCTATTTCCTGGATATGCAGTACTGAATGTTGATGATGTAAAATAAATGATGCTGATTAAATGAATTTCTCTCGTGAAATTTGAATTGTGTGACTACATGTGAATTTAACCTACTACGTGTCCTTTTGAGATGAGATAAACAGGGATGTGGAGTTGATAAAAATGTCCTAGAGAGACTTGACGAAGCATTCAAAGGACCGAATTTTGAGTTATATAGCTATGTGGATTTCGTGGAGACTAGCACTTCGAGACTTATTGGTTCAGAGTTTGCTCCGCCACTGTAGCGTTTATGTAGGTAAGCGGGACGGGAAACAGACCGTCCTATCTCTAGCCCGAAGTAATCGGGAAATAGGTTGTGGGCCCCCATCTTGACTCGCGTCAAAAAGGTCGAGGATGAGAAAGAGCGGGGAGGTATTTCCATATGCTTGCGGGCGATGATTGGACCTCCTTCAAAAGAAAGAAAAAAAGGACATACAATTCGCAATAAAGGAGCAAAGCTCAAGAAAAATCAGCCAAATTGTGAAAGTTCTACACGCAATCAAGTGAAGTACATCATTGTTACATCAAGAGTCAAAGGCCAAAGAAAGTCACTACAAAAGCTGTCCAACAAAAAAGGAAAAAAATGAAAGAAAGAAAGCTCAAAAATATTGAAGCTCGAATGAATCACGTGCAAGAAAAAGCAATGAAGTATAACCATATAGCTAGAGTTCGGAATAGTGAATGCAGATCATGGGTCTAAAAAGGACTATCTCCCATTCATCCGAATTGGTTTGAATTTCAGCTCTAAGGTAACACGTATCAAGTTAATTCTGAGTTAAGCATGATGATTTTGGTAACGATTGAGTTATGCATAAAAAGTGAGTCTAGACTAGAAATTCATATTCATGTAGCATTATCTAGGACGTCGAAGAAATTGTGGTGTTGCATTTATTTTCCTTCTATGACTTAGTTCTTGTTCGGGACGAACAAGTTTAAGTGTGGGGTGGTTTGATGAGTCGTATTTATACGACTCGTCGAGTCAATTAATCCCATTCATTTCGACACTTTTATATGCGAACAATTACTTTTTAGTATGGTTTTGCATCTCAGGTGTTTTGGAAGCTCTAGGAGGAAACACGCATTAAAGACGGCATTATATTCCAAAAACACCACAATGGCAGATCAGACCTTTGGACAGTCGACGGAGTGCTGGAAATAGACCGCTGATCAGAAAAATACGAGCCACATGCCATTGCAAAGGTGACTCAATTCCCTACAATTCTCTAGTTCCTACCGAGAGCATCCGAGGTCATATAGAAGGTCAAATCCAGAGTCGAAGTCGGAACATGCGCGCAGAAGGAGAATTAGACTCAGTGTGGATCGCGTTCGAAGGAGACGTTAGCAATAACGTTAACGTAATGGCCAAACGTGACCGATAACTTCTCTACCGAAACTGACGATGATGTCATCAACGCATTTTGATGATGTCAGTAAGGCCGAAACTTGGAAATTGAGCCCAAAAAACAAACTTGGAAACCTTACTTTTGGCTATAAATAAGATGTTTGGGTTAGGGTTTCCATCATCCATCATTCTACGAAGACCTAGACGGCTCTGGAGGAGAAGACGAAGCTTTCGATGAGAGAGAAGATTTTTCCTGCTTTTCATTATGTGTTTTTGCATGATCATGTGTAGCTAAACCTTTAATTCGGTTTAGGGTTTCGTACATTGTGACTACGTTTTGTGACTTTATTCTTAATGCTATTTCTTGTTTCTCTAGTTCTTGTGCTTAATTTCAAGGATTGAATTGTGAAGCTAAGCGGATACTTGACATGGTAAAGCTAAGTGGATGTTTGTTTGAGACTTACCCGTAAAGACAAGTAGGAACACCTAGATTCGATAGTGCCTTTCCCGGATTATTAGTTTTAGGAGAACTAGAAGTCTAATGCCTTACCCGGATTAGATTGTGGTGTATTGCCTGAAACGGAATACTTTGGGTTATAACCTGAAACGGAGTAACCACACTTAGAAACATGAAATTAGATTATTAGCAGTCGACGATAAACACGTCACAATAGAAACCCTAAGCTGAATATTCTCTCTGATTGAATTCTTCGTGTTATTTTCTCCCGTGCTTTTATAATACTTGCCCACAACCCCCCTTTATTTAATTGTTTCCAGTAACTGCTTCAGCAACACCAGCTCCCTTGGGTTCGACCCTGCGTGCAACTTACTAGTTTCACGCAAGAGTTTATAAATATTAAATTTGACGCGTCAGACGACGCGCGTCAATCACCTACAGAAGAACACAACATGACCACAAGGGACGAACAACACCTCCGCGAGAGAGGAACAATACGTCCACGCCGAGGCAACAACACCTCCGTGAGGGAGGAACAATACGTCCACGCCGAGGCGGGATGGGAAAAAAACTCCTACGAAAAATATGTTAATCGGGGAGAATTAAATCCTTGGCCCACCACACTCGACCAAATCCCTTTTCGTATAAAATATATGGATTTGATTCGTATCTTTATTGATTTATTATATCCTATCATCTTTCAAGGTCAGGGCCACTCACATCTTTTTGTTCAGCTAGCGAATCATATTTCAACATTTATTTTGGCATTAATTTAATGTCTTCATTGCAGTCCAACTACAAGATCATTGTATGTATATATTATATATGGCCAATCTAGAAACCACGAGGTTCTCGATTTTGAATGAAACAAGGGTTTACTATCTTTCAATATTGAGAAAACATGTCAAAGCCCGAAATTATATACTCATTAGTCTTTATAAACTCATTAAAAGTATCATTAGTCTTTAGATACTCAGTAGTCTTTATAAATTCATTAAAAGTACCATGATTCGGAAAGTTGAATACCTCATCATTCATCCTTCCAAATTTAAATACTCATTAGTCTTTATAAACTCATTAAAAGTATCATTAGTCTTTAGATACTCATTAGTCTTTATAAATTCATTAAAAGTACCATGATTCGGAAAGTTGAATACCTCATCAGTCATCCTCCCAAAAAAAAAATACTATAGTGTTTTCTCAACTTGTTATCACAATCATGGTACTTTTAATGAATATTTAAAGACTAATAATACTTTGATCCATAATCGTAACAGATTAATTGAAGTTAGTTTTATTAATCTATGCAATCAGGGGTGTCAAATGGGTCTGATCGGGTTGGGTCAGGCCGCGCTTGACAGAGCTTGATAAGACATTCGATAAGGTCCGAATCCGATATTTACTTAGTGAAGTGCCAGGCCAGACTTAATCCGGACTTAAAACTCAAGACCTAACCCGTCCTTAGGACTATCCAACAGGCTTAAATTCATTAAAAAGAGTTGGGAAGAATGACTTTTGATGTTATTGATTATAGTTAGTATCCCATTATATAGGGATGTACATGGTAAATATGCAAATTGCTAAACTCAGTATATGACAAGCTACTAACAATAGAATATGGAAACACCTAATAAAGATAACATAGAATAATATACTAATGTATTTCTAATATACCTATAATTCCTATATAGGGAGTTTGAAATGATAGAAATTATACTGTAAAAAGGAGAGAGCCAATCGGCGTGGTAGAGGCGCAACAGGTGCGGTAGAGACACAACAAGAGCGGTAGAGGCGCAACTAGCACGATAGAGATGCAACGGGCATGGTAAAGATGCAATGGGCGTAGTAGAGATGCAACGGGCACGATAAAGGAGCAATAGACGCGATGAAGGCGCAACATGCTTATTAGAGTCGCAACAGGCGCGATGAAGGCACACAATAGGCGTGTTAGAGGCACAACGAGCGCCATTAAGGAGCAACATGTGCAAAAAAGGCGCAACTGGCGCAATGTAGACGCAACATGCACATTAAAGAAGTATGGTTAGGGTTAGAGTCACAACAGGCGCGATGAAGGTGTCACATGCATGTTAGAGGTGCAATAGGCGCGAGAAAGGCGCAACATGCACAGTAAAGAAGTACGGTTTGGGTTAAAGTCGCAACAGTCGTGTTAGAGGTGCAACAAGCGCAATGACACCGCAACATGCGCGAAAAAGGCTCAACATGCACATTGAAGGCGCAACGGGTGCAATAAAGAAGTAGGGTTATGGGATCAGTTATGTGTAGTTAGGTAAAGGAGAATGAGAAGAAGAAAAAAATTGTGCAGCGGCGACACCTACAATTCAAATTAGTGTCGGCTGCGGAAAGTAGAAGAGTAGTAGGTTATATGAGGTAAAAACAAAAAGAGAGGTTATTTATGCGAAAGTGATTTCGGGGGTGCATGTAAATAAAAGAAAACTCAGAATCAACTAGACTCTTGATACCATGTAAATAAAGAACAAGTTGAAGAATGACTTGATTTTATTGATAGTAGTTAGCATCGCATTATATAGGGGTGCATAATAAATATAAAAATTGCTAAAGACAGAATATGACAAATTGCTATCAGTAGAATATAGCAGTACCTACTAAAGATAATGTAAAACAATATACTAATATATTTCTAATATTCATATAATCATGATATAAATAATATAACTCTAGTAGATTCGAGCAGGGCCATATTTTGGGCTGGGCTCAGAGTTGAACCGGGCTTTAGGGCCGAGTGATGCCCATAAGACAAGTGTGCATTTTAAAGTTGATTTTTTGTTAAAATTTGCACGATAAGAAAATAACACAAACCAAATATCATTTTTCTTGTCTTATTAAAATACTACATCTTAAGAATTTGAAAACTGAAACCAAAAGTCTTGTATGAACATTTTCAAGCTTGATATAACTCCTTTAAAACCATTATGTTAGATCTTATGACATGTAAGTTTGGCAAAACTCTGTGTAGTTGTACAAGCTGTTGTACAAGGAAGAGTTCAAGGCAGGCAGAGGCAACTGACGTTGAACAAGTATGGAGCAGATGGAATAATTCCTAATTCAGATTAGGCATCATAGTCAACCGACGAAGAACAAAATGGAAGCAGACGGAAGGTCTGAAGGAATGTTTCCTAATTCAGATTAGGCAACATGTTCAACCGACGTAGAACAAGTTCGACGCAGTAGATGTTTCCTAAAACAGATTAAGCAAGTCCGTCTTGAAGATATAGTGCAAGTCCGATTGAGAGATAATAGGGAAGACTTGCGCTTGAAGATAACTTGGCAAAGAAGATAATCAAAGGAGTTTCTTAACCGGAGTTGAAGATATATTGAAGATTATCAACAAGAGAGATGCGCAAGGTTTTAGGAAAGATTTCCTTAAAGAGTTAGGAAAGATTTCTTAAAGAGATAGGCGGTTGAAGATTGGAAATCCTATTCGTTTAGGGTTTCTACCGCACCATATAAGGAGGGTTGATGTATTCACATTACTTAGCACTCACGGAGATATTACTCACCCTCATATACACTGAACGGAGGTGGAGGCAAACGGCCGATGATATTATCATTCCGATAAGATCACGGCGCTCGGATTTAGTCTGTTCTAGTGCTCGACAGACTGATCGTAGAATAACTTGACGATACACGCACTGTTGGTGTTACCGTGCATTTCAGAGAAGGTGCTGATTCTCGTGGAGGATCATCTGGTGGAATCGGAGGCGAGGCTCTGATCTAGGGGAGATCTAGTTAGCGATTATTAGAGTGTTCGAGGTTCCGACAGTTCAAAAAGGATTCTGTAAACGTAAGCTCCTGTACTAGTGAATTGCTATCCACCGGGCTAAGGAGACAGCCTCCCCGGACGTAGGCTCGTTAGCGCCGAACTGGGTAACAACTTTGCGTGTCGTATATAAATTTTTTTCTGTTGGGGCCTATTTTTCTCCTTCTTTTGACCCCACACTTAGAACTTGACAAAGGGCTAAGTGTTAAAGATGGAGCGTGACAAACCAACAAGACAAATCCACAAAATAAGTAAGGCCACTAAAGTCACCTAAATGCAGTCATGGCATGCAATGATTTTGAAATTAATTTTTTTCGATTATATGCTTTCAAAGATCAACTCTTTAGCCTCAATGAGAAAAAGCTTAGAATAGAAGATAAAGAATTGCTAGTAGATGCTTTTATCCTCAAGAATGAAAGTCAACAATCCACTCCATTAGTCATTTAGAGGATCAATCAAGTGAAATCATGCACGACTAGTTGAATTTAGAGATGAAGTTTTTCGAAAATGTAGCCTTGCCTAGACTTTTTGTTTTCATTAATATTTCAAAATTTTGGATTAATTGTGCGGTAGTGCAAGTGTTTTCCCTTAAACATAAGTTGATTGGATATCACACATGAAAGCATATCAAGCAAACACAAACATCTCATGTAGTCAAGACAATGTCAAACATAGGCCACCCCACACTTAGCAATTGCTTAGTCCCTAAGCAATGGATAGAATGAAAAGCAAAGAGAGAGTTAAGAGAAACTTCTCTCGTTTGGAGGTAGCCGAATCAATGGAAAAGATGTTGCTTTGCTTGTCGAGTTGAACTTGCTCCAAAGATTCGAGTGGTGATTCCCCTTTTTTCTTCTATGAGACACGAAACTAAAAATGAGAGTGTTAAGCGTACGAGGTAGGGGAGATCATCATCATAAATATGTCATTACAACGCAAGTCAACTCAAAATTTAACCACAAAAATTGCCCCATGCGATCGCATGAATCGGCTACGTGCTCGCATGACTGAAGACAGTCTCATGGATTATTCATGCGAACGCATGAGTTCATGCGATCTTGGCATAAAGAGGATTTTGAACGTTCATGCGACCGCATGAATTGAGATCATGCGAACGCATGAACTGGCGAAGTGGCATGACATTATCATGCGAGCTCAACGAAACGAAGAATTTGGCTAATGGTGCGGACGCATGAATGAGCTATGCGAACGCATGGAATTCCCGACAAAAATTTCTAAACCAATCTCGAATCGTATGTTAACACTCGTGCACAAAAATTTCAACACCTCACACTTGAAACAAATAGGAATCCAATCAAAATAACCACACTTAAAGATCGGGAGAGAAAACACTCACAAGCCTAGTTTAACGTCTTGGCTAAGACGGAGCCGATTCTCCTCTTAGGAGATAAGAAGCACACTTGAGGAGTCTTTTGCTAAGATCCCTCCTCAAGCGGGGACTTATACTTGATCATGTCAAACCACCTTCAAATCCCATTTGAATTTCCTCCCATCAAGCCTACAATGGACTTTCCTTTGGGAGCATGACCCCTTCAAGTATGAAAATCCCTCAAAGATTAAGGGGCCATGGGAGCTTTTTTCAAATAGTCTTTGAAAATATGGCAAGAAGCTCCAAAACTTGTCTCGAGACGTCGGAATGAAGAAAGAGTCTTCAAAATTTGTCTCGAGCTTGATGGGCACACCCTCCTTTAATTTCTCAATAATTTCCTTGGGTGCCCACTCCTCAATATCGCTCATTAAACTTGTGTCTTCTTGCGTGCGAGAATCCCTTTTAGCTTGGTCCATGTAAACCTCCACAAAGTCCTTATACCCTTGAGGTCCTTTTTGCACCTTAAGCTCTTCCTCTATCTTATCCTCACCCAAGTTCTCAATGTCAATAGCTTGTTGTGCCATCTCAGCTTGAAGCTTCTCCATGTGAGCATACGTTTCGACCAATTGAGCTTGCGTCCTCTCTCGGGATGCAATCGTCCTCTCTAGGGATGCAAGCATCTTTTTTTGGGATGCAAAGAATGTGGCAAACATGGCCTCAAGTTTGGAGGGCTCATTTGATGGTTGAGGAGGTTTAGGGTATGGAGGGTAAGAGTCTTCAACTTCGAAGCATTGGCTATCATCCGAATTTTGAGTGTAATAACTTGTCGGATAGCCATGTTCTTGCCAATAAGGATTGGGGTACTCCTCCTCTTGATAGTATTCCTCATTAGAAAAGGCTTGTGGGTTGTGGTTGATCATCCAATAGTCTTCACAATGGGCATTTGGTTGATCATTTTCATAATAATCTCCATTGTGCATGACTTGTTGGTAGTAGGGGTCAATCCTCGCAAAACAACAGAACAAAAGTTAGTAAGGGATATAAGAGAGAAAAAAGAATATACAAGCATAAGAGAAAGAAAAATATTTACAAGAGTAGACAAACTAAACAATCTAGTAGCACCTAGTTAATTAACCTATCCCCGGCAACGGCGCCATTTGATCGGTTGTAATTTAGCGTAAATATTCGAATAGAATTCAAACACTATTGCTAGTCACGGTTAATCAAAACATTTATAAAAGCTCGGGAATCCGAGATCGAACCCAGAGGATAGGAGTTTAAACTTATGATGCTAAAGATATAACTAGGATGTCTATGGTGAAGGGGGGGGATTTGTTCCTCTAGAGAGGTTGATAGCAAAAATCTTACTATCCCAAGAAAGGTATTATCAACGAAAGAGATTAGCAATCAATAAAAGATGAATAGGGATCTAATCCTCCACTAAACAATTATTGTGACGGTAAAATAGGACATCATTGATGAATTCTCATGCACGGATTTAGAATTTAGGCATGCAACATTAATACCAAGTTCAACTCTCGCCCCAACTTAATATTAAGAGGTCACATCTCGCTTAATACCTCAAACTCTTGCTCTATTGGCACTATAGAATAGGATTACCTAGTCTCAAACTCTCGCTCTGTTGACTAAATAATCATACACTTGTTAAATACATGCCATTCTCATTAGAATTAGAGTGTCGCCATGTAACACAAAAACCCTAATGCTTCTTCATTTATTCATTGAAATCATGTTTTTCAGGGGTTAGCTACATCAAACATGAAATCAAGCAAGATTGCTATTGAGGACTTCTCACAAACACCTTATAGGCAATCCGAAACATTAAGTTCAAATGAAGAAGAATCATATGCAAAATCATTCATCAATAACATCCATGGTATTTACAATATCACAAACATGTTTAGGGGATTCATAGATCCCCAACCAAGGTCACTACTCACTCATGGTGAGGTTACAAACAAAATCAACAACAAAAGTGCAAACAACCATATGAAAACTTGAGTTTAGAACTTCAAAACCAATATGGAGATTGAAGATGTTGTTGAAGCTCTTCCTTCTCTCTAGAATCCCTTGGCGGCTGCTCCAAAAACCCAGAAAAGCTCCCCCCTTTCATGTTTAGAAACCCTAAGTTTCTTTATATAGCCTTTTTGCAAAAAGTCACTTTTCGACGTTGTGCGGTCGCACAGATGGATTGTGCGGTCGCACAGATGCCCAAAATCCTGTCTCGTGCTGTCGTGGTTCCTGAGTGTGCGACCGCACAGAATTCCTGTGCTTCTGGTTTGAGTCGTGCGACCGCACGAAGAGGTTGTGCGACCGCACAGAATTCTTGTGCTTCTGGTTTGAGTCGTGCGACCGCACGAAATTGTTGTGCGAGCGCACGAAAGATGATGTGCGACCGCACAGGATTGTTGTGCGTCTGTCTCGAGTTGTGCGACCGCACGGATGCAGTTGTGCGAGCGCACAAGGCTTTTCTGGCAATCTTAACCTCCGAATTTGGTCTCGGCGTCAACTAGAGAGTTGTAGCTCTTTGAGTTAGCTTTCTAACAAGCTTTGAATCGACCAAATCGGGCACCAAATGAGCTCTCTAGGTCCAAAATACTCCGGAGAAGTCTGCACGTCCCGTAATGCCCGAAAAACTATATTTTTGCTCCGAAATGCTCGGTTTTGCTCCAAAATCAATGCACACTTGTGTACTCAGCTTAAACTCTGTAATTCGCCTGAAATGAACCACAAGGCATCAAATAGCAAGTGAAATCGTGATAAAACGAACGAAACAATAAGCATAGAGGTCGCCTAAAATGCATATATTTTAGCCCTATCAAATCACCCCACACTTATCGTTTGATCGTCCCGAGCAAACTAATCATATAGATCAACAACAAGAAGGCACTTCACTCACTCAAGATCGGTTCAAAGAAAACTCCATATGGTTGTGAAAACTAACTAAAAACACTAAGAAACAAATACGACTTTTGATAAACCACTTTCGTAGGTGACACGAGTGCATTTAGCAAATGTACCAAGCCTTTAAACCCCTAGGCTACCCTAGTGGAGGAGTTGTAGTCTCCTGAGAGTTTTCAGACACGGGAATACTCACTAATCCCTCAAAAAGAACAATCATCCAAATAGGCATTTAAGTTCACAATTTTCAAAGTACTAGGCAAGATGTTTTTCATGAAGTTCATAATGTATTCAACTAGATATGTGCATTTCAATCACTACATGAGTCCTCTTCGAATCCTTATGGAAATTCATGAATTAGGACATTTAAGCAAATCAAAGCAAAGACTAATAAATCTTTAATCAAGGATTCTAGTCATTTTCTATATTGGTGACTTCAAGAAAACAATCTAATAGTCGCAAAGAAGTCTTGTTGGATCACTCACCAATGCTAGCAAGGAGGCTAGTCCATTGGCTTGTGAGCTTTGAACTCATTCTCAAGCCTAGGACGCATAGGTCGCTTAGTCATAAGAGAAGAGGAGTTCCAACAATAAAGTTTTCGAAAATACTTGCAAGTCATTTCATGCCTAAGTATAAAAGAATACGAGGTTCATCCCTTAATGAATTCTTACTAGAAAGTATCAATTGCCTTATTGGTTTTCATGCTAGAGAATGGTGGGATAGCCGATTGTCAAGTCTAAGTGCTTCTTGTTTTCTCTGTGTTTTTTTCTTTCAATTGGCCTTTGGCCTACAAATGCTTTCGATGGGGGACTTACCACCCTAACCCCCGGCATTTGTATATTTTGCTCAAAACTTCTCGTGTACATCGAGAGAGTTTTTAGTCGGGGCTTTGCCCTCTTTTGACCGTAAGAATGAAGTATATAAATTTTTTTCTGTTGGGGCCTATTTTTCTCCTTCTTTTGACCCCACACTTAGAACTTGACAAAGGGCTAAGTGTTAAAGATGGAGCGTGACAAACCAACAAGACAAATCCACAAAATAAGCAAGGCCACTAAAGTCACCTAAAGGCAGTCATGGCATGCAATGATTTTGAAATTAATTTTTTTCGATTATATGCTTTCAAAGATCAACTCTTTAGCCTCAATGAGAAAAAGCTTAGAATAGAAGATAAAGAATTGCTAGTAGATGCTTTGATCCTCAAGAATGAAAGTCAACAATCCACTCCATTAGTCATTTAGAGGATCAATCAAGTGAAATCATGCACGACTAGTTGAATTTAGAGATGAAGTTTTTCGAAAATGTAGCCTTGCCTAGACTTTTTGTTTTCATTAATATTTCAAAAATTTTGGATTAATTGTGCGGTAGTGCAAGTGTTTTCCCTTAAACATAAGTTGATTGGATATCACACATGAAAGCATATCAAGCAAACACAAACATCTCATGTAGTCAAGACAATGTCAAACATAGGCCACCCCACACTTAGCAATTGCTTAGTCCCTAAGCAATGGATAGAATGAAAAGCAAAGAGAGAGTTAAGAGAAACTTCTCTCGTTTGGAGGTAGCCGAATCAATGGAAAAGATGTTGCTTTGCTTGTCGAGTTGAACTTACTCCAAAGATTCGAGTGGTGATTCCCCTTTTTTTCTTCTATGAGACACGAAACTAAAAATGAGAGTTTTAAGCGTACGAGGTAGGGGAGATCATCATCATAAATATGTCATTACAACGCAAGTCAACTCAAAATTTAACCACAAAAATTGCCCCATGCGATCGCATGAATCGGCTACGTGCTCGCATGACTGAAGACAGCCGCATGGATTATTCATGCGAACGCATGAGTTCATGCGATCTTGGCATAAAGAGGATTTTGAACGTTCATGCGACCGCATGAATTGAGATCATGCGAACGCATGAACTGGGGCAGTGGCATGACATTATCATGCGAGCGCATGGATTCATGCGAGCTCAACGAAACGAAGAATTCGGCTAATGGTGCGGACGCATGAATGAGCTATGCGAACGCATGGAATTCCGGACAAAAATTTCTAAACCAATCTCGAATCGTATGTTAACACTCATGCACAAAAATTTCAACACCCCACACTTCAAATAAATAGGAATCCAATCAAAATAACCACACTTAAAGATCGGGAGAGAAAACACTCACAAGCCTAGTTTAACGTCTTGGCTAAGACGGAGCCGATTCTCCTCTTAGGAGATAAGAAGCACACTTGAGGAGTCTTTTGCTAAGATCCATCCTCAAGCGGGGACTTGGACTTGATCATGTCAAACCACCTTCAAATACCATTTGAATTTCCTCCCATCAAGCCTACAATGGACATTCCTTTGGGAGCATGACCCGTTCAAGTATGAAAATCCCTCAAAGATTAAGGGGCCATGGGAGCTTTTTTTGAATAGTCTTTGAAAATATGGCAAGAAGCTCCAAAACTTGTCTCGAGACGTCGGAATGAAGAAAGAGTATTCAAAATTTGTCTCGAGCTTGATGGGCACACCCTCCTTTAATTTCTCAATAATTTCCTTGGGTGCCCACTCCTCAATATCGCTCATTAAACTTGTGTCTTCTTGCGTGCGAGAATCCCCTTTAGCTTGGTCCATGTAAACCTCCACAAAGTCCTTATACCCTTGAGGTCCTTTTTGCACCTTAAGCTCTTCCTCTATCTTATCCTCACCCAAGTTCTCAATGTCAATAGCTTGTTGTGCCATCTCAGCTTGAAGCTTCTCCATGTGAGCATACGTTTCCACCAATTGAGCTTGCGTCCTCTCTCGGGATGAAATCGTCCTCTCTAGGGATGCAAGCATCTTTTTTTGGGATGCAAAGAATGTGGCAAACATGGCCTCAAGTTTGGAGGGCTCATTTGATGGTTGAGGGGGTTGAGGGTATGGAGGGTAAGAGTCTTCAACTTCGAAGCATTGGCTATCATCCGAATTTTGAGTGTAATAACTTGTCGGATAGCCATGTTCTTGCCAATAAGGATTGGGGTACTCCTCCTCTTGATAGTATTCCTCATTAGAAAAGGCTTGTGGGTTGTGGTTGATCATCCAATAGTCTTCACAATGGGCATTTGGTTGATCATTTTCATAATAATCTCCATTGTGCATGACTTGTTGGTAGTAGGGGTCAATCCTCGCAAAACAACAGAACAAAAGTTAGTAAGGGATATAAGAGAGAAAAAAGAATATACAAGCTTAAGAGAAAGAAAAATATCTACAAGAGTAGACAAACTAAACAATCTAGTAGCACCTAGTTAATTAACCTATCCCCGACAACGGCGCCATTTGATCGGTTGTAATTTAGCGTAAATATTCGAATAGAATTCAAACACTATTGCTAGTCACGGTTAATCAAAACATTTATAAAAGCTCGGGATTCCGAGATCGAACCCAGAGGATAGGAGTTTAAACTTATCATGCTAAAGATATAACTAGGATGTCTATGGTGAAGGGGGGGGGGATTTGTTCCTCTATAGAGGTTGATAGCAAAAATCTTACTATCCCAAGAAAGGTATTATCAACGAAAGAGATTAGCAATCAATAAAAGATGACTAGGAATCTAATCCTCCACTAAACAATTATTGTGACGGTAAAATAGGACATCATTGATGAATTCTCATGCACGGATTTAGAATTTAGGCATGCAACATTAATACCAAGTTCAACTCTCGCCCCAACTTAATATTAAGAGGTCACATCTCGCTTAATACCTCAAACTCTTGCTCTATTGGCACTATAGATTAGGATTACCTAGTCTCAAACTCTCGCTCTGTTGACTAAATAATCATACACTTGTTAAATACATGCCATTCTCATTAGAATTAGAGTGTCGCCATGTAACACAAAAACCCTAATGCTTCTTCATTTAATTCATTGAAATCATGTTTTTCAGGGGTTAGCTACATCAAACATGAAATCAAGCAAGATTGCTATTGAGGACTTCTCACAAACACCTTATAGGCAATCCGAAACATTAAGTTCAAATGAAGAAGAATCATATGCAAAATCATTCATCAATAACATCCATGGTATTTACAATATCACAAACATGTTTAGGGGATTCATAGATCCCCAACCAAGGTCACTACTCACTCATGGTGAGGTTACAAACAAAATCAACAACAAAAGTGCAAACAACCATATGAAAACTTGAGTTTAGAACTTCAAAACCAATATGGAGATTGAAGATGTTGTTGAAGCTCTTCCTTCTCTCTAGAATCCCTTGGCGGCTGCTCCAAAAACCCAGAAAAGCTCCCCCCTTTCATGTTTAGAAACCCTAAGTTTCTTTATATAGCCTTTTTGCAAAAAGTCACTTTTCGACGTTGTGCGGCCGCACAGATGGGTTGTGCGGTCGCACAGATGCCCAAAATCCTGTCTCGTGCTGTCGTGGTTCCTGAGTGTGCGACCGCACAGAATTCTTGTGCTTCTGGTTTGAGTCGTGCGACCGCACGAAGAGGTTGTGCGACCGCACAGAATTCTTGTGCTTCTGGTTTGAGTCGTGCGACCGCACGAAATTGTTGTGCGAGCGCACGAAAGATGATGTGCGACCGCACAGGATTGTTGTGCGTTTGTCTCGAGTTGTGCAACCGCACGGATGCAGTTGTGCGAGCGCACAAGGCTGTTCTGGCAATCTTAACCTCCGAATTTGGTCTCGGCGTCAACTAGTGAGTTGTAGCCCTTTGAGTTAGCTTTCTAACAAGCTTTGAATCGACCAAATCGGGCACCAAATGAGCTCTCTAGGTCCAAAATACTCCGGAGAAGTCTGCACGTCCCGTAATGCCCGAAAAACTATATTTTTGCTCCGAAATGCTCGGTTTTGCTCCAAAATCAATGCACACTTGTGTTCTCTGCTTAAACTCTGTAATTCGCCTGAAATGAACCACAATGCATCAAATAGCAAGTGAAATCGTGATAAAACAAACGAAACAATAAGCATAGAGGTCGCCTAAAATGCATATATTTTAGCCCTATCAACCGGAGTTGAAGATATATTGAAGATTATCAACAAGAGAGATGCGCAAGGTTTTAGGAAAGATTTCCTAAAAGAGTTAGGAAATATTTCTTAAAGAGATAGGCGGTTGAAGATTGGAAATCCTATTCGTTTAGGGTTTCTACCGCACCATATAAGGAGGGTTGATGTATTCACATTACTTAGCACTCACGGAGATATTACTCACCCTCATATACACTGAACGGAGGTGGAGGCAAACGGCCGATGATATTATCATTCCGATAAGATCACGGCGCTCGGATTTAGTCTGTTCTAGTGCTTGACAGACTGATCGTAGAATAACTTGACGATACACGCACTGTTGGTGTTACCGTGCATTTCAGAGAAGGTGCTGATTCTCGTGGAGGATCATCTGGTGGAATCGGAGGCGAGGCTCTGATCTAGGGGAGATCTAGTTAGCGATTATTAGAGTGTTCGAGGTTCCGACAGTTCAAAAGGGATTCTGTAAACGTAAGCTCCTGTACTAGTGAATTGCTATCCACCGGGCTAAGGAGACAGCCTCCCCGGACGTAGGCTCGTTAGCGCCGAACTGGGTAACAACTTTGCGTGTCGTTTATTTTCCGCACTGCATTTATTTTTGCATAAGTTGTTCTGGATATTGTTCTATACTCAACTAGAACAACATCTCAACTACAAGGGGAAGATTTTACATTACATATTAGATACTGCATACAGATATGCAATATCAACCGTTTATGTTTATGGCTTGACTCTAAAAGTATATATCCATAGATGGTTGTATCATTTTATGTTTATGTGATGATGCCGATTTTTTTAGTTGAGTAAGTATATCTTCTATAATATATGTCATCCACTAGTTTGTTTTTTTTTGTTTCAAACTGCAATTTATAAAAATCATTTAGCATCACTACAATCGTAATTAACAATGGTTAGCATTGTAGGATGTAGTATGTTTCTGACCAATACAAGCAGGGTTTGAAGGGGCGGGCTTGGAGGGCCGTGTTCGGCTTTGCTAGAAGGGTTTTTCTTGAACCAGATTTCAAGTGTAAATCCTAGCTGACTTTAGGATCGTGCGGACAAGCTTTATTCGAGCTTTGATCAGGCCGGTCGGGCTCTCGATCCTTCGCCCCCTGGCCACCATCGGGTTTTTAAGGCCTTTTGGGCCATTTGGACATCCCTATCAGCAATGTGATATTGCAAGTCATGACTAACACATTAAGTAATGTAGGAAATAAAGCTATTGAAATCAAATAAGTGAGACAACAAGAATAACTTTACTTGATTGACGATCTCCGAATTACTATGATTGTGCCGTGGTATGAAGGCCACTGACTTAGAAGCGAATTTCGCCACTACCGGTACAGGCTCTCAAGTGACGAACACCCCCCAAGGTTAACACAATCCTCCTCCAAATTCGTGCACCCAAACTCGGAAGGTGGAACTGCTCAAGCACTGCTCAGATGTCTAATAGGGTTTTTCCTCTATTATTTTATATATATATGAGAATACAAGAAACTCACATATATATACTCTTTCATCACACGTCCAAACTAAATTAATTAGGAAATATTTCCAAAAAATTAGTTGGGTGAAGATAATGTTGCCTAAATCCTATAGATATACATCTCGTAGGATTAATAGGAAACAACCGGATATTTATCTTTTGCATTATAATCAACAATCCCCCACTAATGCAAAAGAGTCCGAGACCAAGAGATTCTGAGCAGTACGTAGAAGGCTTAGTACTTAAATGTTAGTATCCAAAGGTTTGAACTAACACATAGTGGAGTAGGGTGTTCAACGGTCTAGAGAAAGTCCAAAGGATTGAACTCCTAGATTATTGAAGGGACCCGGCAACACGCACATCACCTTCAAAGCTTGAGCAATTCCTCGATAACACAGCCACTCATCTTGGGACTCTAAGTGAACGCTCTAGAGAGATATCACATCACTAATAGAAGGAGGCTATCCCTTCACATTCACCGCAGGTGTTCCACGAACATTAAGAACATTTAAGTTCAACCTTCCATCTATATAACTCACCGGTCATCTCACGACACCACTAACTCGAGTGGCCTATGTCTGTGAGGCTAGTTATAATAGATCTTCTCATGACACCATTAACTCGAATGGCCTCGGTCTATGAGGATCAGAAAAGAAATCACCGTATTTACAAGAGCATCTCATGACATCACTTAGATAAGTTACCTCGGTCTATGAGGCTAATCAAAGAAACCACCATATCTATAAGACCATCTCATGACATCACTTAGACAAGTGACCTCGGTCTATGAGGCTAATCAAAGAAATCACCGAATCTACAAAAGCATCTCATGACATCACTTAGACAAGTGACCTCGGTCTATGAGGCTAGATACATCAAAAGCCTTAAGCTCATACTCATCATCCATTTCGAGATGGCTCACCACACAGGTTTAATCTCTCAAACCCATACCTCTTGCCGACTCCAGTACCTTCCTCCCGTCCAACCCTTTCATAAAAGGATCCGCCAGGTTCTTCTCCGTTCTCACATAATCCAGAGAAACCACATTACTCACAATAAACTGTCTTACAGACTCATGTGTGACACGAATGTGCCTCTTCTCAATATACACGATGATCTTTGCAACATATATGGCGGCTTACGAATCATAATGTATAGGTACCGAAGCAGTTGGCTACCCCCACAATGGAACGTCTGCAAATAAATTTCTCAACCAATCGGCCTACAACGTCGCAAGATCTCCGAACTGTCTGTCACCCAGTTCGCATCGCATTACATTGCTCGATGCATGTGCGCATACTTCATCCTCCATGTCAGGAACTACAAACATAGGGGGTCGCTCTATGTAGATTTGATCAAAATCTATCTTGACCAGCTCCATCTCATTCGATCATGCAATTTAAACCAATTTAAATAGGATTAGATTGCCATAAAAGAATAGGAACAGATTTAATCAATTATGATTAAATCGGAAAGTCAATAATTTGACTCACCATCAAATGAGACCATAAACTCGATAATAATTTAAACAATTATATTTAATCAATTAAAGGATTAACATCTAAATGGAACCTGGTTTAATCACTTCCTTTCCATTAAAAATAGCAAGCTGCATCCACACAGTCTCCAATGATGATCAATGACATGTCAAATAGTTCCATCCACAACTTGAGATGTGCAAGATGCTCTGACTGTGATTTCAGTTTGAGTACTAAAACCTCCACAACTTTCAGACTCTTCATATGTTTCAATTTGCTCACCCTTAGATGTCTTAGCCTACTGATTGAACCGAGATTGGTTCGGTTCACCTCTTTCATTCCTTTCAAAAAGAAAATTAAGGTTTTGACAAAGAGGAAAAACTTGCTGCAGTGGCCAACCCGGCGCCCACAACTGAGCTGGAACCAAGCCAAATTAAAACTGAATCGAACCGAATCGAACCGAATCGTTTCACATCCACCCGTAGCAAACCCAAGATTGTATTTGATCTCATGAGTGCATTAGCAGCTTGAGAAAAAAAACTTCGCCCATCATGTCTATTAAACCACATCTCCTACACAGTCAGTAAACCCAGTAACAAATAATTATCTCTTCTCTGATTCTCTGTGCTAGCCCCCAAGTTCCACTGAGACTACTCCTTCCAAGTTAGAAGATGTAAACATCTTGTTCAAAACCAACTCAGTGAAGACTAAACTATGCTTTCCAAACTTTCAAGCCAATATTAGCAATCGGTGGTGAGAAGTTACGTTGGATCGTCACTTGTTAAAGCTTCTTTGACAAATTAATTTGGACATTCCGCCTAGCTAGAACAAAGCCACCATCTTCATCATCTCGCTAATCACTCCATACTCGTCATCAGTGGCGGATCCAGGACTGGATTGATGGGGGGCGAACTTCAGGGCCGTCTCCAGCCATTGTGAGGCCTGAAGCGAATTTTTTTTTGCCTCTTAAACCCGTCTTTCGAAAACACATCAATTTTTTTCATGAAAATGAGGCATTTTTTTATAAAATTGGGGCATTTTTCATGAAAATGAGATCCTTTTTTATAAAATTGGGGCCTTTTTTCATGAAAATTAGGCCTTTTTTTATAAAATTAGGGCATTTTTCATGAAAATGATGCCTTTTTTAAATAAAATTTGAGACTTTTTTTATAATGAAAATAGCAATTTTATACTTATTTTTATTAATACAAAATTGCAAATTTTGGGGCCTGAAGCGGATGCGTTCGCATGCTTGTGACCATGCGAGCGCATGATTTCTTGCAGGCTGGGAGTGTGAGCGCGCAGGGCCTTACGTGCGAACGCACGAGATTTCTATGCGTCTGGTCTGAATTGTGCAAGCGCATGAAGTGGACTGTGCGAGCCAGTGTTCAAGAAAACGCTAGGCTGGAATCGGGCGGTCAGGGTCCTCAAAGGATTAATCGGGGATTAATCGACGACTAATCTGTTTCGATTTTTATATATTTTTAATATATATACATTAACATATTGATAGTACTGTATTTTGAATCATTTTGATTTTTGATATATTAACTTTAAATATGAGTATTTTATTTTAAACTTAAAATGGTTGACATGTAGTTGTATGGTTCAATTCATACGTAATGGACGATATCAAAAAAATAAAAAAAATTTGTTTATATTATATTCGTTTAATTTGAATTTGAATTTAATATTTTAAAAGATATTTTAAAGAGATATGGTATGTTTCTTTCAACAAAAAAAAGAGATATGGTATGTTTGTAATGTTTTCATACTTTGAGGGTTTAAGTGTAATAACTTAAAGTTTTAATTAAATTGGTCTTCATCTTCCCAAAAAAAACCCTACCACGCCGCATCACCATGTTTGCCGCTGCTGACCATGTTTGCCGACCGGCGACCAGCAAGCTTTGCATCTTCAACTGACCTATTTCAGGCGACGATTTTGCCTAAGCGAACGTGGGGGCGAATCAAGGGGCGGAGGGGCAAACAAGGCATCGGAGTGAACCTCCAACAGGAGATTTGCCGGCGAACGTGGGGGCGGCCGCCCCCCCCCCCCCCCCCCCCGCCCCCTGGATCCGCCACTGCTCGTCATCGTCAATGGCGGATGACGATGCCTTCGCTAACGGTGGCGATTCGGTCCCGATTCTCCGCCGCGTCCTTCATCATTGCTGCAAATCGACGATGGGCGTGTCCTGCGCCATCAAGGACTTTTGACCAATTCAATTTTACCATACATATGTGGCTCAAACAAAAAATCCCTCTTTGATCATCCGGAAATATGATTTTATCTTTCCAAAAGACCACATCATCATAGTTCGCCAGCAAGGCAAATCAAATCTACCACGATGGTATCCAACGCCTCTGCATCATGACCTTTTGCAGCTTTGCTTCAATATATACATTCATTGATGTACATGCGTTTAAACAAAAACGTAATTGATTAGTAAATCATCTATCTCAATAATCCGATATTGATTTCAATAGTACAAATTCGTTTCTAAATTGTAGGAAATAAAGCTATTGAAATCAAATAAGTGAGACAACAAGAATAACTTTACTTGATTGACGATCTCCGAATTACTATGAGTGTGCCGTGGTATGAAGGCCACTGACTTAGAAGCGAATTTCGCCACTACCGGTACAGGCTCTCAAGTGACGAACGCGCCCCAAGGTTACCACAATCCTCCTCCAAATTCGTGCACCCGAACTCGGAAGGTGGAACTGCTCAAGCACTGCTCAGATGTCTAATAGGGTTTTTCCTCTATTATTTTATATATATATGAGAATACAAGAAACTCACACATATATATATATATATACACTCAACGTCCAAACTAAATTAATTAGTAAATATTTCCTAAAATTTAGTTGGGTGAAGATAATATTACCTAAATCCTATAGATATATATCTCGTAGGATTAATATGAAACAGCCGAATATTTATCTTTTGCATTATAATCAACAATCCCATCTCGTGTTTGCATATGATCGGCTTAATTAGATGTTTTCAAAATGGAAAGTAGAAATAGTTAGGAAAGCTAAGGAAACTTTAGACAAATATGAGATGTTATCAGGTCAGTTGGGTAATTTAGAAAAGTCTGAATTATGTTGTATAGCAAAAACATTTCAGAAAGGTTGAAATCAAATTTGTGCACAACATCACGCTGAAAAATATTCTAAATACTTTGGACTACACCTATGATTATTGGTCATAATAGCATTTTCGAGGCACAGAAGACATAATTAATAATAAGAAAATTGTTTGCTTAATTAGTACTGTGGGGATGTAAATGTTTTTGTGTGCAGGTATTCCAGCTATTGCCTCACGTGCATGGAGAGAAATTCACGAAACAAACCAGGAAGGCGGCCGGACTGAGCAAAGTGACACAGATTCCAAATGGAGACAGAAGCCAATATAGAATTCGATCTCCATTAAATTTAAGTACAAATTAGTGGAGTAAAAAAGAAAAAAGAAGACAGAACAATGGCGAGCTAGCATCACTTCATGAAACGATTTTGTTCTGATATATGCTATCGAAGCTTGAGCTGCCTAGTAAGGTGAAAAATAACGGTCAGAGGATATTTCACAACAGCCTCCCATACTACACCAGAATACATCGTATGACACAATATTTGAATTTTTTCACATAAATTTTGTCGCATACGAAGATATATACGGCTCACGATTATTTGCTTGTCGCTGTAAAATATTCATGTGACTTCGTTTATGCGACACATCATTGTGTGTCCCTTAATTGCATTTTTAGCGACACAATTAAAACGTCGCATGTAATTTTTGATGCGACTTAATTGAAACGACTATTCAATTTATGTCTCGTAATATTGAAAAGTCGATTGCTACGTCAACCACTGATATTATTGACCCACCACACATGTGGATTGAAATTGAATTATTTAAGGATGCCGACCTACCGTTCCATCTGAAAAGCAGTATTTCTTCCAAAACATGTCCCATAAAGGTTAAAATTTTAATGCAGAACATAACACACTCTGTGCGCATACAATTTCCACCAATACTTTCAAACAGCAAGCGATCCAATCTGTCGAAAAACATCTTGTACAACCATTGCCTAGGTTTTTCTGACATTTTGTGGTTGAGATTTTAAGTAAAATCCACACATTTGGAGGTATTTAACGATTTCGTACTTTCCATTTCCATTTCCATTTTCTGAAGTACCAGTAGCTAATTAAGAATCTCCATATTTATTGGGTAGGATGAATGTGTTTTATGGTTGAAGATGTACGTTTGATGCTTAAAAAGTGCGTTATAAATGGGTTTTAATAATCTTAAGGAGATGATTTCAGTAGCGGGAGCAAGCTAGCATGGGTGAAAGATGGAGTACAGTTGATTAGATTAGAATTATTTTTGGAATTTTTATTTGTAAAGATGAAGTAATTTAATTGAGATGAAATGAAGGGAGCAGAGCATGATGATGGATATGCAGTGAGGAGCAAAACAGAGGTTTTATAATGGATGGACAGAGCATAGAATTACATTTTAAGTTAAAACGCTGTTACCAACAGCGGTTTAGGCTTGTTTGGTAATATTATGCCACATGATTATTTATTTTTGCTCAAAAATGCCACGGGGCTTAAGACGCTGTGAGCAACGGCGGCTTACAAAACTAGTGTAAATTGGAAAATCAATCTAAAAAGTGTGTACAATGGGAATTGAATCTCAATTTAAATGTAATTTGGAAAATTTCCCTTCAATTAGTTACTTCGATGAAATTTGATTTTCAATTAGATGGAGCTAGCTAGTACCTAGCCGAGGTGAAAGATTGGAGTTGTCAAGATGTATTATATTTCCATTCTTCATATTAGCAGGTGTGAAAGCTTAGCTTCTAGCTAGCTAGAGAGTTGAGCTTATGGTGTTCATAGATTTTGTTAAACAAAACAAGCCTCAGAGTTTGAAGAATATGTGTTTGAGATATACGGTCATTGACGCATGTGAATATGGATGTGTGCTATACTACAAAGAGTATAAGGACCTAGATCATTCTAACGCACCGCCACAGCGACATGCCAGGCCTCGGTACATGTCAATGAAGCCGTCACTGAAGATGCGAGTCTTCCTCTACATCTATCACCGTCTGTGAATTTATTAAAGGAGCTGGAATGATCCAGCTAAACTATTGTACATGTGATAAATCATTTTAAAATTATATATTTCGCTGACAATAGTTTTTATATATATAATAAGCAAGGAATGGACAAGCCCCAAATTCGAACTGGTGCATCCAAGGGGGTTCGAACCGTCGACCTCTTGATAATTCGATCAAGACTATGACCGCTAGACCACTTCCCATGATGCATCGCTGACAATAGTTATATTACTTTATGTGACTTTTAAATAAAGAGAAATTTATTATTAAAGCGAAGTAACTCGGTATATGCATTATATAATTAAACACGGGGACAAATATTAATTAATTGCACACCACTAACCTATAATATTGTAAATGTCATCAACAACTTTTGTGTGTGTGTGGATGGGTTACAATGACTCATAACAACTTAATACATATATCATGCTAGCCTTATCATCTAGTACATATATTGTGAACTTCAGAACTCTATCAAGGCATCTCCATCAGATCCGAAATCATAGGTACATATATCCGCAGTTGAAGCACAAACCAAGTTCGGCACCTTTACCATGGATCTACACATGTCCACCCGAAATCATTGTTACAATTCCTTTGACATCTGAAGTGCCGACCACATTGGGCATTTTACTATCGCATGCAGTGGCGGATACAGCCAAATATTTGTGTGGGGGCATAATACATTTTTCAAGAAATTAGTGGGGGCAATATAGATATTTGGTAAAAATATTAGTGAATTTTAGTGTAATTTTACTCAAAAAAGGAGGAGGAAGTTAAAAATGAGTGGGGGCAATTGACCCCATTGTTTAACATGTAGATCCGCCCCTGATCGCATGAGAGAACACATCCATAATGACTGTCGAATAGTACATCCACGCGCGACACGGAAAGAGGAAGACATCCACGACGGATGGAGGAAGCACCCACACGTAAGGCAGGGCGAGGAAGAAATCCACGAGGGATGGAGAAATTATCCACGCACGAGGCGGGACGAGGAAGAATGCAAATTCTCACAAATGGCATCAACAACCTTAACCATCGCAAAAACTAACATCGGTTGACATTAATAAGGACAAACAACAAATTATGTATCTCAGTTAAAAAGTTGTCACAAACAAACATATAGAACACCATCCTCTGACTAAAACGTGTAACACAATTTAGAAAAGAATTTGAATTGACCATTTCACAATAAAAAGAACAAACAAAAAGTTTTGTAGACTCTTATAAAAAAAATGCTTTGTAGACAATTTGAGATTTGTCACAAACAAACACATAAAACACCATCGTATAACTAAAAAGTCTAACAAACTTTTTACAAAAAAAGAACAAGACTTGATCATGTAAGAGTTTCTATATAAATTGGAGATTTGAGTTTGAAACTAGGGTAGTTTGTATAGAAACTCATCATGTAACAGTAAGAAGAGAAAATACAAGTTGTGTAAACAATTTTGGAGTAGTTGTCATAAACAAAAATATACATCAACATCCTATAACTAAATGGTCTAACAAACTTCAATTTAGAAGAAAAAAAAAGACTTCATCATTTGACAATAACAAGTTATGTAAACAATTTTGGAGTAGTTGTCATAAACAAAAATATACATCAACATCCTATAACTAAATGGTCTAACAAACTTCAATTTAGAAGAAAAAAAAAAGACTTCATCATTTGACAATAACAAGTTATGTAAACACTTTTGGAGTACTCACGAGCAAACATATAGATCAACATCCTATAACTAAAAGGTGTAACAAACTTTACATACAAAACGATTTGACCATTTAACAATAAGAAGAACAAACCACAAGTTGTGTATAAATACTTTCGGATTTGTCACAAACAAGCATATAGACAACATCCTATAACTACAAGGTCTAACAAACTTTAAAAAAGAGGCTTTCTCATTTAACAACAAAAAGAACAACCCGCAAGTTGTGTAAATGGTTTGGATTTGTCACAAATAAACATACAAAACAAACTTTAACTAACAGGTCTAAAAAATTTTAGAAGAAAAAAAAAACTTCATCATTTGACAGTAACAACATGAGACATCAAGTTGTGTAACCACTCTTTGAGTAGTCACAAACAAACATATAGAACAACATCGTATAAATAAAAGGTCTAACAAACTTTAGAAAAAAAAAGGTTTGACCATTTAACAATAAGAAGAATGATGAGTAAATATTTATGCTTCCCATTAGTTGGTTATCGATTGTTTTCCTTATTTTTATGAGCTATCACTTTATGTTTCGATGCTTTTCATGTGAAAAATGATTCTGAGGCGAAACAAAGCGTTTTGTGGCAAAATGACCAAAAACAGTGCAAAAACAAGGCTGATTTACCTCTCTACTTGTCGTGTTTGCCTAGAGCGCATATTTTATTCAAATCATAATAGATTGTTGTAAAGCTGACTGGAAGGGCTACAACTTTGTAGTATACACCAAGAGGTGATTCTGATGTTAGAGAGATCAAAATCGGAGCTGAAGTCTGCTGTATAGAATGCGACAATGTCACCATTTGTCGAGACAGGGTGGCACTGCATGCTCTCTGGATTCATCCACGTCACCTATTAGGTGACACTGGCGACATTGGCTAAACGGGCCAAATCGGCCAAAAACGTAATTCTGCTAGGTTTTTGAAAAAACTCGAAAAGTCAGATTTTAACAAAAGAAAAAAAAAGACTTGTTGGAGCCGCCATTCATTCCTGGACATTCAAACACAAGAGAGGACGACCAAAGTAGAGAAGGTGCCTAAACTCAGCGATGCATGTTAGGTGTTTGAGAAAATACCAAAGTGCATTTCTTTGAGACGTTAAGCCAATAGCGCCAAAAGTGTGAGGATTAACGTCCCACTATTAAGTAAAATACACGTTACAAACTCGGTGACTACGAGAGTGGCCCGAGATTGTAATGGGATATGCTAGGATTACGACAGGTATTCCCATATTGCAACGAGAGTTGGTAAGCATCAGCGAGTTACTTGATTCGAACTAATAGCGCCTAAAGGGTGAGGTTCATAGTGTAAGGTACAACTCCAATTTGAATCAATAGCGCCGAAAGGGTGAGGTTCTTACTCGGATTGTGCGGCTATTTTCCAATCAATATAGGCAAATCCTTGCATACTTGTTAATAATCTCGATTCAAATGTTGGGTAACTTAAGTAGTTCTCCGAAATACTACTCGAATTTGTTAAATCCTTTCTTGCATATTTAGATTACCTTAGGAACTTAATCATCACAAAAACTCACTTAAGACTAGGATAAATAGAAGCTCAACCTTACATAGTGCATAAGTTTACTATTGCTCCCTTGGATGACCTAGTTCTTACTGGTTTTATAAATTGTTTTTGACGCACAAAATGTTACACGTCAAAATGGCGCCCTTCCCGGGGTGAAACACATCACCTTGTCATTTGCATAGGTTGTGTGGATATCTCGACTAGTCTTGTAAATATTTTCCTTCTTCCTTTTCTATATTCTCTACTCATATCCCTTGCTAACTTTTTTTCTTTTTGTTTTACGAGGATGTATTCATAAAACCAACAAGTCTCGTACATTGAAAAAGATGACTAAGAGGAGGACCAACAACACGCCTATTGGGAAGATCATGACTCTCCTGCACATCCATACTCTACAAATTAGGATGGTAGCCAATGCTCATTCTTAGAACACTCCTACCGTCAATATCTCTTGGATCCCTAACCTAATGGTGGACTCTCCGACATGGAAATGCTAGTCATCCTTCAAGCTAACCAGCCAAGATTGCCCAACAAAAGATATACATGCTACAAAGTTTCCAAGCTTTGACCCAATGTTTAGATGAACTACTCGCAGCGCGAAACAAAGTGTTTAAAAGCACAATGATGCAACGAGCAACTGAACATGGGAACTTGGATGGTGAACAAGAGGTCTCCAAAGAGGAAGACTTTGAATCTAGTGACTATGAATTATCAAATGACTCTTTTGAAATGCCCGGCCAAGCTATCAAAGAGTTAGAAGAGAAGGATACAAGTATATAATACTATACTTTTAGACACTTTCACCTCCACCAATGGTAAGTGAGCTTGAAGGTGAGCTTCAATCTCTTGATGAGGATAAAATAGAGCAAGAGCACATTGAGCCACGAGGATTTGGAATGTATGAAGACTTTGTTAAGTATAGTTGGACGCTACAAGAGAGAAACCTCGCATATAAGAGAATGAAAGTTTTGAGAAGGAGTTGGAGGATTGGGCACCCTAGGAAATTATTGAGAAACTCAAGGAGGGTGTGCTCATCAAGGTCGAGAAGAGTTATGAAGACCCTTTCTTCACCATTACGTCTCGAGACAAGTTTAGGAGCTTTATGCCTTATTTTGCAAGTTTATTAGAAATGAGCTCCCTTTTCCCGCAAGGAAAGAGTTAGAGGATTGAGAACCCAAGAAGTTATTAGGAAGTTGGAAGGTCATCCTCCCTTGGCCATCCAACTTCCTCTCCGTTCTTCCATGGCACCTCGTTCTCCCAGTGCCTCCCTTCCTTCCATTTTGGGCCCTCCTCAACTAGTTTACGGTAATCCATTTTTCAATCTACCTTTTCAATTCTCCATAAAACCTACGACTTCATCTTTTTCTTCAATGTCATCACCCTCTCCAAATATTAATCTTCGATGCGTTTTTCAATTAGCATCGGTGTCTCTCAATCTGGCTTCTTTTGTTTTGACTTTTTCTTCAAAGCTGATTCCTCCTCCCCAGTCAGGATTTTATCATTGAGGAAGGTCAACACTGCCATTTTTTTGTGAACGTTGTCATCATTGTCGACAACACAAACATTCATTTGGTTCTTGGGCCTGGCGTAAGAAAACTGACTCGAGCCGTTTAAAACCATCGCATTGAGTAAATGCCAGTATATAGATTACGGATTGTGTGATGGCTGAAAATCCTCCATCGGTTGCAACTAAACCTTTGGTGGATGTAAGTTCTCCTGCTGCGGCGATGCTACATCTCTTGTGCCTCCATCCTCTCCTAAAAAATTTAAAATTGTAGTGGGGGTCCTCCAACTTTAATAGATCCACCTAAGCCTCATATTGTTCACACTTTTCCATCCTCAAATCTTAATGCGACAAATGCTCCATTTGTGCCAGCTCACTCAGGTTCATCGCTGACGCGCGTTGTTTGACGGGTCAAATTTTATTTTATTTTTTTCCTGCAAAATACTACTGTAGCGGCAAGCAAAGTTGTACCCTAGAGAGCTGGATGTTAAAGTTGTATCTGTAACAAATAAAAAGGGGGTTGTGAGTGATTTTGAGAGCACTAAAAAAATAAAAAAAGGGTTTTCAATCAGAGAGAACATTCATCTTAGGGTTTTACTTGTGACTTGTTTATCACTGACAACTAATAATCATATTTCAAGTTTGTAAGTGTGGTTGTTCCAGCAAAGGTAATAACCTAAAGTATTTTGGCAAAGGTGATCACCACAATCTATTCAGGCAAAGGTAATAGACTTCTAGTTCTCTTAACCACGATATTTTGGCAAAGGTAATATTGAATTTACTTGTTACTACTTGTCTTTACGACAAAGTATCCAACAAGTGTTAAGTGTAGGAATTGGTTGTTAAACTGAGCTTTACGGTAAAGGTTCCACTTAGCTTAACAAGGCTGCTTTACCTCTCTAACTGTCGTGTTTTCCAAGAGCAAATATTTTTGTTCAAATCCATTGAAAAATAGATTGTTGTAAAGCTTATTGGAAGGGCTACAACTTTGTAGTTTACACCAAGAGGTGATTCTGATGTTAAAGAGATCAAAATCGGAGCCAAAGTCTGCTTTACAAAACGAGCCAGTGTCACTCGTGTCAAGATCTGTCGAGACAAGGTGGCGCATGCTCTCTGGATTCATCCACGACACCTATTATGTGACACTGGCGACACTGGCTAAACGGGCCAAATCGGCCAAAAATGTAATTCTGCTGGGTTTTTGAAAAAATTATACATCCTCCGTCTCGAATACATGATTATACTTCATCACTTTTTCTGGCACGTCATTAATTCGAGCTTTATTGGATTTGAGTTCTTCTTGTTCTTTTACAGTACAACTTTTGTAATGACTTTCTTGCTTTGGCCAATCCGAAGGATTTGTCTCCACGTGATGCATCATTTTTTTTATTGATACTTCATAACTTTTTTTTGAGCTTTACTCCTTGATTGTGAATTGCTTGTCCTTTTTCTTTTTAAAGACAGTCCAATCATTGCCCTCAAGCATATGGAAATACCATCCCGCTCTTTCTCTTTGTCATCATTTTGGATGCGAGTCAAGATGAGGGTCACCACCTATTCCCGGCTGTTTCAGAGTAGAGATTAGACGGCCTGTTTTCCCGTCCTGCTTACTCACATAAACGCTGCGGGGGCGGAGCAACTCTAATCCATAAATCTCAAACGGTAGCCTCCACTGAATTCATGCAACCGTATGACTAGAATATCGGTCCATTGAATGCTTTTCTAAGTCTCTCTAGGACATTTCAATCAACTCTACATCCCTATTTATTTCAACTCAAAAAACGCGTAAAGGATTAAATTCACATGTAGTCACATAAATCAGATTTTACAAGAAAAATACATGTAGTTAACAGGGACGGAGCCAGAATGTATATCTATGTAGGGCCAAGAAAAATTTTAAGCGTCGACAAAATTTAGGACTTAAGGTTCACCGCAATCGGCATGACATTTTTACTGCTTCAGGATTGAATGAATTTTTCCAAAAGGAACATTTGTCGGCTTAACTAACTGAATTGGGCCCGCTAAAACCCAACTTACAACTTATAAAAATGTTTTGACATTTATTTTTTAAAATCTAACCCAAGGCAACTAGGGCTACAACCCATGTTGCGTCTGCCTGCCTCCGTCCCTGGTAGTCAGCATCATAAATTTTACATACTCATAATTCAATGTTGCAATATCCAAAGAACAACGTGAAATTTCATAGACTTCATTCATTTTTATATAGTAAAACAAAACATGCTGACACAATACAATATGTATGAAAATTAACATGCAGACACATCTGACAGACTGACTCACAAACTGACACTCCCCACCGCACACTCTTTGACCAAGCCATGTCCTCACGGTATGACTTTAGTTCAAAGACTCTTACTATGCAGTAAACACACAAAAAGGATAAGAAAAGGAATAAGAACAACAAGAACTCCCCTAATCTGAATCCGCTGGCGGTGCCTGTTGTGGGATGAGGTACTCTGGGGAAATAAGATGATCTGGAGTCCACCGTTTTGGAGCAGGAACTGGCTGTGCTCCTGCATGCATTAAATACTGCAACACTATGTATGTGTTGAACAATAATTTCAACTGCTCTTGGGGAAGCGATGCTGGATGAGGTGGCAGCTGAACCTTGGCACGACGACGACAAGGCACTGTAGAGGCCTCGGACTCGTCCTCATGGCCGCGGTGAGGGTGCCTATCTCTAGACAATGACTGTCTGTATTTGGCTATCGCGTGTTAGGTCCACGCAAACTGGTCTCTGATGGCCGGCCTCCTATTAATAGCCTTCAAGGATTGAGTACTTCGCATTGTGATTTACAGTTTCAAGAAGAAAAATCACAATTAAGAAGGTTTGAGTACATATTATTATTAGAGAGACATGTTTTGTAGAAAAGCATGTATTCGTATTTGTTCATTCATTTTTTTATGTTTGAAATCATAAATTTAAGCGGTGATACTTTATACTGTGGAAGTTGCATCTTCTTTGATCCCCCAAACATCATATCATATAAGGTATTCTATTGTTTCAATTGTGTATAGTTTTTAAACATGGACAGTTTGTTTTGTCGCTCTTTCATCGTTGAAGGATGTAAACGACTAGTTGGATTGAAGTATATTAATCTTATTGATATTTTTTTTTGGTTAGGCTTAACAATTGCGATTTACATCGTCTTCTCTTTGGTTGTTCTTCGCAAGCTTTTATTAATCTAAGGTAAAGTGTAGGAGGAAACTAAATTACTACTTTTTATGAAAAAAAACTTTCACTTTCATTTTGTGTGTTTGTGACTATTGCTTAGATGTTTATATGCTATGTAATATGTTAAATCATGTTTGCCTCAAATTGACTTGTTGGATGGTGTAAACAATTAGTATAATTAAGTTATGTAGTCTTTTTGTTAGAGTTCTTGTAATTGTTGAGCGAATGATAGTTTTTGAATATGAATGTAAAGCATGTTTACCTCAACTATGCATTCTTAATTGACAATTATATCAACCTTGATATCATCTTATTCTCACAATAATATTTACATGCTTCATATAGTGGATTTATAATGAATCGGGAGAGCGTGTCCGGTAATAGGATAAGTCAGGAGTATGAAAAAGGGATTATAGATTTTTGTGCTTTTGCATAATCGTATGCATCCAGAAACAACATTGAACATGTCTTTTGTCTGTGTATAGGTTGCTGGAATCACAAAAGGGTCAAACCGAAGAAATTACATAAACACCTTTTGTTAAAGGGAATTGACCCACGACAGAAGGTGTGGTATATGCATGTCGAGGATGAACCACAAAACGTTGAACCTCAGCCCGTCGAAAGTTTGCAGGAGGATACTGATGATTGAGAGGAAGATAATTTAATTGAGATGGTTAACAACATTGCCGATGAGTTTGTTGCTAGACCACACGTTTTGGAGTCGTTGAGGAATGACTCTTAATTACTATTGTATGAAGGGTGTTCCAATTATACAAGGCTATCGGCAAATTTGAAGCTATTCAATCTGAAAGCGAGAAGTGGATGGAGCGACAAGAGTTTCACTGCATTATTAACTTTGGTGAAAGACATGCTTCCTGAGGGAAACACCCTATCTAACCGTACTTACGAAGCTAAGAAGGTTATGTGTCCCTTGGGCAACGAGTACAAGAAGATACATGTATGTCCCAATGATTGTATATTGTATCGAAATGCTTATAGTGATTTGAATGAATGTCTGGTGTGTAAGGCTCGTCCTCGCTACAAGTTAAGCAAAGAATCGAAAATAGCACTCCTTCGAAAGTACTATGGTGTCTTCCACTGATCTCGAGGTTTCAACGATTGTTTGCTGATTCAGAAGATTCTGATAATATGCGTTGGCATGCTGAGAAACGTGTTGTGGATATGAAAATGCGTGACCCTGCCGATTCACTATAATGGCTAAAGTAGACAACACATTCCCAAAGTTTGGAGCAGAGTCAAGAAATTTACGCCTAGGCTTGTGTACTGATGGGATGAATCCACTTGGAAATCTCAGTAGCCAACATAATACATGGCCTATGATACTGGTTATCTACAATCTACCTCCCAGGTTAACCATGAAGCGTAGGTATATATGGCTCCTCGGTAGCTGATGGACCATAATTATACGAATCAAAAACACAGTAAAACCCACCAAATTAGACTGTTTGTCTATCTAACTTCTACTTGTTAGTCCCGATATATTTCTACAGGGTATTTTGGCGCTTAGAGAGAAAACACGCTAAGGAGAGGATTTTACGCTGAAAAGATATTACGAGTCATTCCAAGGTCAAGATCAGACGCTGAACGAAGAAATCTCAAGATCCTGACATTAAATTACTCAAAACGAATCCAACCAAGGAAAAACCAAAGTCAGACCGGGGCGAAATTGGACTGATAGTTTTGTGAAAACTACACAAAACCCACACAAAACTCATCCTTATCCCCTTGTGACCGATGGCTTTGGGTGAAGGTGGCCAAGGGAGGAAATCCTCCTCCATTTCCTCCCCACAACCGGCAGCTTTGACCTCCATGGGAGAAGCCACAAAAGCTTGCCATGTGGTGGCTTCTCCTCCACATGCTCCTCCCTTCCTCCTCCTCCCTTGGATCAAAAACACATGGAAGCCATCTCCTCCCTCCATTCTCCTCTCCTTTGGCTATAAAAGGAGGCTCCCTCCTCCTCATTTGTATCATCCACCAAAAAATCACAAATGTTTTAGAGAGATAGAGGGCTTAACCCTCTTCTCTTCACTTTCAATAAATATTGTTCTTCATTTTGGAGCTACTTTTGGCGCTTGGATCTTGCCTAGGAGCTCCCCTCCTCCGCTTATTGTAAGGTATAAAATTACTTTCAAGTATTATTTGTTTTTACTTTAAAGTTATTTTATTATTCGGTACCCTTGTTCAAGACAATAGTTTGCTTGTATTCCTTGACATGAATACAAGCAGCTAAAAGCTTGTACTCGGTCACAGAGGTGTACTTGTATTATAAATGTTTTAGACTCTACTCTTAGAGTATCTCTGTATTCAAAACTTGTTCTATGTGCCATATATCAAGTCAGAATTTCTAAGGTTGAGTGGAAGCTGTAACAAGCAAAGCTCTTCCGTGGGGATTCGTGAACATACTCGGTAAGTGTAAGCTGTAACAAGCAAAACTTATCTGAGGAGTTCGACTTATCTAAAAAACCATTTTGGGAAATCGTAACAGAAGATCAAATGGATGCACATAAGGCTAAGATACTTCGAAAGGAGGAATTAGTCTAAAGTAGAACAAGTGTTTTAAATGGTGTTGCAAGTCTTGCGCTAGAAATAGCCTCGATTCATCTTTGAATACTTAGCATGATCATTTCAAGTGTTCTACGCGATGTTGCAAGTCTTGTGTTAGGAATAGCCTCAATTCATCTTCGAACACTTGGTATGATCATTAGCGGTCAATGATAAACAAATATGATACAAGGCCCCTAAAACCGAATCCTTTCCTTACAGTCTATTATTGTAATTTACTTTCAGTTCTCAAATCACACTCAAACTCAACCCCAATCGCATTTAATTTCTGCATAAGCTTCATTAAAGAACAACTAATCCACACTGACTCCCTTGGGTTCGACCCCTACTTACCACTTGCTACCCAGTAGTAAAGTCGCGAGTAGCGGAAAATATAAATTTATTTGCACAGAGAACATTGCACCTTAACGTTAGTGCAGTGGGCTCCGTCAGTAGCCTGGAAATGATATATATGTATACTTGGCTCCTTTGATAGATGATTTGAAGCTTTTATGGGATGAAGGAGTACGCACATATGATACATCGATGCTATAATATTTAAATATGTTTGCTATGCTAATGTGTACGATTAATGACTTCCCAGCTTATGGTAACTTGTCCGGGTACAATATTAAAGGTTACAAAGCTTGTCGTATATGCGGGGACACATGCACGCCATCTAAGCAATTGTCAAAAAATTGTTTACATGGGACATCGACATTTCTTACCGAGGCATCATCCTTACAGATGAAAGAAAGCTGCATTCAATGGAGAGACCGAACACGGAATAGAACCACAACCGATTCTGGTGATGAAATACTTTTCATAATATTACAAATCGATTCGGGAAACCTAATGCACTCACCGAAAGTCCCCCATCAGACATTGTATTAGTGTGATGCATGTTGAAAAGAATATATGTGACAGTCTGATTGGTACTTTATTAAACATTCCTACAAAACCAAAGGATGGAATTAAAGCGAGACTTGATATGCTAGAGGTGACTATTCGTACCAAATTAGCACTTGAAACTCGAGGGCAGCGTACATATTTTCCTCCGTCATGCATCACTCTTTCTAAGAGCGAGAAAACAAGTTTGTGCGGATGTCTAAAAGAAGTTAAGGTTCCATATAGGTTCTCTTCAAATATTTCCAGCTTGGTTTCAATGAAGGATCCGCGGTTGAATGAATTAAAATCTCATGACTGTCATACATTGATGCAGCAACTCCTGCCTAATGCAATTAGAAGTTTACTGTCTCCCAAAGTGAGGGTCGATGTACAAAGACTTTGTGTCATTTTTAGCTCTTTAAGTGCTAAGGTTGTTGATCCATCGGAGCTTGATAAATTTCAGGAGCAGATAGCTGTTACACTTTGCCAACTAGAAATGTTTTTCCCATCTAGCTTTTTTGATATAATGGTGCATCTTACTGTTCATTTGGTGCGCGAGCTTCGAATCTTGGACAAATCATATGAGATGGATGTATCCTTTTGAGAGATATATGAATATTCTAAAAAGCTACATGATGAATAGACATCATCCCGAAGGATGTATAGTTGAAGAACACATAGCTGAAGAGGCTGTTGAATTTTGCACTAATTTTTTGGGGAAATACAACCGCAATTGGGATTCTAAGGCCACGTCTTTTTGATGGATTTATGGGAAAAGGCACAAGTGGACATTATCTCATGCCTAAGTCATTTGATGAGTTAACGAAAGCTCATTTCTATGCATTTCCATATATACCTAAAATAACTCCTTTCATCGAGAAGCACATAAACATAATGAGGAGTACATACCGGAGGAAATCTGAGTAGTGGTTGCAAAAAGAACAAAGTCAGTCATTTTGTAATTGGCTAAGGAGTAATGTGGTTTTAAATAATCAAGCCAACTCTGCAGAAGTGTCTGATGACTTGGTGAAGTGGCTTTTGGCAGGCACAATACCTACTGTACACACATGGAAAGCTTATGACATTAACGAATTTTGTTTTCACATAAATGATCAAGATCACCACACCGTTGTGCAAAACAGTGGTGTCACACTTGTTGGTGAAACCACTAATATTTCTAGCACTAGAGATCGAAATCCAATATCTGTTCATGTTAATTATGGGGTTATCGAAGAAATATGGGAGTTGGATTACGTGAAATTTCGAGTACCAGTTTTTACATGTAAATGGGTTAACAGTTTGACGGCTCGTATCAATGAATTTGGAATGAAATTTGTGGTTTTTCGAAGAGATGGATACATGGATGAGCCATTCATTATGGCCGAACAAGCACGACAATTATTTTACGTCAAAGATCTTCCGACAACAATCAGTTTGTTGTGATCAATGAAAAACAATAAGTAATCAGTGGTACATCTGAAGAGATGGCTGAGGATTGCAATTATGTCAGTGTGTACGACAGTTCCAGTAGACAACGACAACAACGAAGTTGATGATGAAATACATTTACGAGAGGATCACGGCGAAGGAATATGAATTGATAAACAAACTTAATTTGTGCATATGTTGTATATATTACTTTATTACTTATTTCATTATCACACGTCATTTTATTTGTTTAATAATCGTGTGCATTTATGTATAATCTATTTAATGTGTTTAATCTGACGTTTAATGTAACATTTACAAGATCATGGCTAGCAGCAGCATGATATTGGTCATTCTTGAAGGACCGATCTTCCCATAGTGGTTGGATTGGTAGCCACTTTGATATCGGGTTACCGATATCACTGCGTCTCTGTCAGGGGAGCGTCACTTCGCAGAGTCAGACTTATGGTCAGAGTCCGAGTCAGGAAGTCTCCGAAGAGGTTGTTAACCTCCTTATGCAGATATCGCCGCACTTCGATGGCCTCCAGCGAGCAAATGAACGACAGACACAACATATCGATACAATAGCGCGGGCAGTTAGAAGAAGGGTCAGCTCGTCCAAGAGGCATGATCCAGACGATGGAAGCTCGGATGAAGATATTCAGAATGATTAGAGTAATGTATATTTAGATTTACTATTTAATACTTTCAGATTTACTAATTTGTCAAAATTAACAATTTTTAAAAAACAAATTTTTGTAAAAAATATTAAAAAATTCGAAATTTTAATATATTATACAAATACTAAAATGATAAACTATGCGACAACGCTTTCGCAAATGTATCAAAACGATGTCTTACAAACTGTGTGACAGATTGCGACATAGATGTGACAAGCATCACAACGTCGGCGTATGGATGCCGCATTGTTGTTAACGCACATCTATCGTAAATCCATCACAGGATTTATGCGATAAGTGTTTGTGCCACACCGCCATTTTCTGTCGCATAGTTATTGTACAAGGGGTAATTGAGCGATAACCATTTAACATGCAACACAGTGGTTAAGCCAAAATTTGTAGTGTTTGAGGGTTCCTCTTTATTTCATTACATTTCCAAATGCATAATTTTCCAAATCTTATTATCAAACAACATATAAAATCACAAATATAGCATATTATGTTGGCTGAGCTTGACCTACTGGGTAGCCCGTATAAGGTTCTAATCATTGGATGATGGAACCATTTTTTGTCAACCAAACAATAATATTGTGATAATAGCAATCTCCAGCAATATTCATCAGCTCTTCAAACTTCACAGCCACTCTCCCAAAAAACTCATCCATTATCACTTCACCAAATGCAGCCACAAGCAACGGCTCCAAAACTGCTCTCAGGTATTTCGCCACAAACTCTCCTCTGCCTGCTGTACCCTTCATGTATAAAACACTCTCATCCATCCTCGTGTCCCAGCTGGTCTTAAACGCCTCGAGTTTGCCTATGCTGAAGGACCCTTCATTAAGGATCACTTCACTTACCCGATCACAACTGGCTGCGTGAAATGGCAGCTTGAATGTGTCTAGTTTTGATTCTTTGATCAAATCCTGTGTAAAATTTATAATTCATTAGTTTTGATTCATGAAGTAAAGATCAGGTACAAATCATATTTTTGGTGCAAACTGTAAAATTCGTCAAAATTAGGTTATAATTCGTCGTCGAAAAGCCAAAAGTACGACATAGTTCTTCAAAAGTGACTTATAATTCATTACCAAAAAATCATACTTACGACGATATTTAATTTCATCCGTCCAAATGACCAAATCAATGACTGTAAATGGTTTGTGTTTTTTACAAATATATGCTTTTTAGACCATATCCTTTTTCTGATTCATGATACAGTCAAATTCATTTATAAGATGAGATTCTAAAAAGCCTTATAAATATTTGGTACCTCTTCGCCCATTTCGCCTAGTGTCTGACTGATGACCTCAAACACTTTGAATGGAGCATTGCTTCTGGCACTGCCAAGAAATGTCAAGACCACGCTGCCACCAGGCCTCAACTCTTCCGACGTGACTTCAAGAATGCGTGGAAGTCCTCTCTGAACTGCTCCGCGTAGGCCTTTTGAACGGCAAGGCTGCTGGTCTCAGCTAGGCATATGTTAGTTTTGTCTAGTGCTTCTCCATTTTCATCAACTAATCCTTTAGGTACCTGCTGCCTCATGGATATCATTTTCATTATTGTCACAATTATTTATACTTCTAATTAAAAGTATGAAACTAAATTTAAAATTTGATTATAATTACTTATTTTTGGAGCCCACATAAATAAAGCACATTGTTGATTGTAGGATGACTTTTAACTTGAACGTCCATTGATATTACATGGCTATAGGTTAACATTAGGTCCCAGCACTACAAATTTTGCAAAAATTTCCGACACAAATTTCCGTCGGAGCAACGGCGACATTCAAAATGACGGAAAATAATCCGTCACATTTCCGACTTAATTCCGTCATAAGCAACCTATCGTTGATACTCCATCACAATTCCGTCAATTTACTCCCGTCAAACTTCCGTCGTTAGTTCGGCAACGACAATTTTCAATAATTTCGTCCCTTGACAGTCAGATTTCCATCAATTTATATCGTCAAATGTCCGGTATTATTTCATCGAGTAAACATTTTCAATGTTTCCGTCATGTTTCCGTCCGTTTCCCATCAATATTAATGCGTCAAAATTCCGTCATTTGTCCTTTGGTAAAAAATATTCAATATTCAGTCATTTGTCCGTCAGTGTTTCGTTACGGATTTAGTTACCGATTATTTCGACTGTTGGTAATTTCAGTCGAAAATTGTAAACTGATGCGGTGGAGGGACAATATAGACAGCGCTTTATTATTAAGCGCTGTGGTAGGGAACTTACAACAACGCTTCCTACTAAAGGCGCTGTTGTCTGTCGTAAATTACTATTCTGTTTCTGCGAGGGAAATGCAATGGAAGAATGACGGAATCTCGGATTTCACTTTTTCCCTATATAAGACAACTCTTTACACCATTGAACACACAAATTTTCAACAAATTTGTTATTCTCAACAAATTTTGACAAGACTTTGTTATTCTCAACACACTTTGTTATTCTCAATAAATTTTCATTTTGAAGCACACAAATTTTGCAACGTATACTGGACATTAGGTGCAAGATGATTATGAAGAATTTCATTTTTCATGGCCGAGATGTGTTTCTTACAAGACAACCGTAAATATTTATAATCTTGTAAGAAACTCATCTCATTGAAGATCAAATTCTTCAGAATCATCTTCATCCCATTTCCAGTATATGTTTCATATTTCGGTCAGATTTCCGCCATTACTCCGTTACAAAGTTCCCGTTAATTATGGACCATTCCTGAATGTCCGTCACCATAACATGTTATTTCCGTCAACGGGTGACGGAAAATGGATAATATAAGAACGAAATAAATTATGCAACTTCATTGTTGCGCTATATATATATATATGAGAACTCTTGAAATCATTCATCCCACCATATTCCTTAAGTACATACTTCCTTCCAATCGTCAACATGTATCCTTCATTTGACCGTGTGAGTTTCGCTGCAAATCCACGTGGATTTGCCCGTAGAGATCACGTTATACCTGTTGGCAGACACGCGTAACCACTTACTATTGTTCTCTTCAGATTGACTGTTTTGATAACTGCTTCCGTTATGTAATCCTTACTTTTGTAACAGTTTCTTCCCATTCGATGTTCATCGAAGGATTTCTCAAGAATGCATCTCAAAATGTTGGGACGCAACGTGGGCATCATGGACCATGATTCCAGAAAGCGGCAAGGAAATTTGGTTTGAGGAGTTTCAGGTACAAATTTAAAGTAGTAACTCAGAAAATGTTTTACTTTCATTTGGATGACAAAAATTAACGGGTATTACAAATGATTTGCTTGTAGCGTACAGCTACCTGGGATGCACAATATGAAAGTGTCATTCGGGGTAATTTTATGAGGAGATGCAAAATGATCGTCAATGATCATCGTACGATGCGAAGGACTGGAAGGAATTCACTTTTGTCCTTGTCAACCAACCCGTAAATTGCAGAATGTTGGACTGCTCACTATGTTGTTATAAATCAATCAGTGACAACTTTGTATTCCATGAATTAAATAAATTAAAGTGCTTTCCAAATGAATTCGTAGCGTAAATTGACAATTAACCCCTTGATAAATAATGTTTTTTATATAATAAAGTATATTTGAAATCATCTGTATAACGCAAATTGATTATACGTTAAAAGAAATTTATATTAGACGACATTTTAATAAAAACAAATCTTCGAAAAATATGTTTCGCAAATAAACTTTTTGAGTCAGTTATGACAGCGCTTATTTTAAAAAGCGCTGTCTCACATTGTAAAGAAGACAGCGCTTTATGTAATAAGCGCTGTCTAATGGTGCTTTTTTAAGCGGTTTCCAAAGACTGAATATAAATTGCTTAGATATACGTGTAAATATTTATACAATTCTGTTGCTTCATTTACATTTATTTGGTTGACACGTCTATGTCACAAAAATATTCGAACAATAATGCGTGACATGACTAAGTGTTGTAATATCCGATTTTGAAAAATAAACAAAAACACGTTTTTATGTAATCAAAATTTATAATCATTCAAGTTTATACATGCTGATACGCTTGTCGTATGTAAGTAATCAAACCCTCGGCAAAGTGCTCCCTCATATCATCTAACAATGCGTCATCATATGGTCGTAGCCCTGTAGGGAAACACTATACCAAAACTAAATTACAAAGATTAGTTGTGACCGCTCAATCAATTGTTAACGCATAATTAAATTTTGCTATGCACCTACTTGTCTCATGTCGTCCTCAAAAATTCCATTTGTGTCCTGGACGAACTTGATTATGTCCAGAATATATTGCATGACATAATAGGCACAAAGTTCAGTGTCCGAGGGTTGATGCGGGCACTGAAATAAGAATGAATTTATAATCATTGAACGTTATTAATTAATGAAATATTAAGTTGTATACCAATTGTTATAGGTTAAGCAAATACCGTCACAGTCTTCCATTCTACTTCGCCACCTGACGGAATGTTGAAGCACAGACTCATGCTCCTGCAACAATAAGGTAATTTTTACATACAAAATTTGTAGGTCATGTTATAATGGTAACTACAATGCACTACAATATTACTTACGTGTTAACAAAATTCACTGCACCAGGCCGCGGTGCCTTGTCCAGCGGATCGAGCCAAAGGGCCACTCGCTTCTTTGGGAATAGGACAACTAACATTCAATGATACCTAACATAGATTTACCGTAACCATTATAGATTAGTGAAATAGCCACCACATTGAAAAAAGACAAAAAAACTTTATCAAATATCAACTCACTCTTTCACATCTATGTAAGGAAGGAAGTAGCAAAAATTATGCTCATAGTCGGGCATTCTCAATCTCTTCTGGAAGAACTCCACCCTGACATCGAATTTCTCGGACGGAGTCATATAACTTGGTCTGAAGAATCCAAACCGTATGCCTGGTGGTATCGTTTCGTAGATGAATCTGCTGTCATTTGATTTAATTAGTACAAATCTTATAAACTTTCAGAAATTAATTTAATATGAAATCAATACTTACTTCATGTAAACTTCTGCTGATTGGGCACCCAAAGCTTGTAATAGTGTGAACTCAGTAATGCAACTGTCATTCAAAGGGATGAAGCAATCATCACCAAACACTTTGCTACTAATGTAAACCGAATAGTTGGTTGACTTGCCCATCGTGGTAGCGTGTTCGTGAAGAAAGTGGCACTGCATTTTCATTCTGGTAATCACATCGTCATCGATACTGGAGCTTAGCATTTTGAAATATCTGAACTCATCGTATCCCTGTTCAAAATGAATAACGTCGTTCGATTATGTGTATATATGACAAAGTTATAGGTGTTTAGTTGGGAAGACATGAATATAGGCAGTAACCTTTTCATCAATGCGTACTACAGACTTCGGCCATACCACAAAACCACCCACTGCATCCGATACTTTCCCCATATTCCCAAACTTTTTTGGCAGCTCCCTCCATCCTTCAAGCGCCTTGTCTACCATCACCTTCACCATATCATCATCCAACTCTTGAAATTGCACGATTCGTCCTTCCATCACTTTGCCGAGTACCACAATTATCAATCTCGTATCGAAACCTTCGTCCACGTGTATTAAGCATTTCTTCCCAACCTGATATTTGACCAAAAATTCAATCAGGTCGACATTATGAATGAACACCATACACTTTAATTTGTTTCTCGTTAAACTACTGCATAATACCTCAGGTATATCTCCGAAGGGGTCTGGATTGGTACCACCATCATGCGTCTGAAGCGTCAGCGCTTGCGATGTAACTGTGGACCGTGTTGATGAATATGAAGATGACTGCTTCCCGAATACCTCCTTCCAACCTACGTAACTACCGACCCCACATGTGCGTCCAGGGTACTCATACTTCCCTGTGGCCTCCGTCAAAATTTCTCTTCGACCCTGGGACGTAAATAATCCCTGTGCGACTTGCTCTTCTAATTGTTCCTGTTATTAATCATTTTACGTCCATCATAATCACAAATGAGTCATGAAGTTTTGAACTTTTTTGCTCTGTACAAGTAACTTACCATTTTTTTCAGCCACCTCCCTCATCGACTCGTTCACGTACTCTTTATTCTTTCGGATATGACCCTTCAGCCATACCTCATGCCTCTCAATGTGGATTACAGGCTCATCCCCAGACGATGTTAACCCTTGAGCCTCCATAGCTGCTTTCTTCGCTGCGACGATATCCTCCCTAGCCTTAATGTACTCTCCTAGAGACAATGTATGATGGAACTTGTTTGATTTTGCTCGAGCAATGTTCTTCTCCCTAGTATGCAGTGCCTCGGGAGTCGAGCGCTGTTCCACGAACCTCCTCCAGTGCTCCGGACTAATGTACGAATACTTCTCTCTTTGGTCATGTCCTTGTTTGGACCCAAATATGTACTGATTTGCGAGTTTGCTCATGAAGTTTCTCCACATAGTCCCGGCCGCTCACATCTCCTTCTTCCTCAACTTAATAGTCCTGTCATTTTGGGGCACATTGAAGTATCTCTACAAATGTAAACAAAAATTTGTTAATAATTTGTTACATGCAGAAATTCACATTTGTTTTTCATGTTAAAACATACCAGTGTCTTGTCCCACACATAATCTCTTAGCTCTCTAGGCACCAACTTCCAATTTTTGTATGTAATTGGCACTCAAGATTTAGCAACTGTCCCTGCATATGCATAATCTATTAATTACTTTTGCCAATGCAGTAACAGTTGTTATTCATTACGTAAACAATTACATAACATAATATTTAATTACCAATGTATGTCCTGAATGATGTCCTGTGCTACCGGAAATTGTTCCGTCTGGCTCAATCGTCACATGCTCTTTAGTCCCATCTTTATGTTGATTGATAAAATTCATCATCGTGGTTGGCCCCCTGTTCTTACGGTTTGATGACGAGCCTCCCTCCGTGGCACTATTGCTAGCCATATTCCTTGAAAAAGTAACAAATAACACAAATTATTACATTGTGCAGCCTTATGCAATCGTTAGGAATCGTTATTACAATGTAATAACCAAATCCACAACATACCGACACAAACACGAACATACTTTAGTACTACAAATAAATTTGCATATGATTCATCCACGAGTTGGGACAACAGGGTGAAACAATCAGGATTCGGATTATTCAACTACAGACAATAATCGAATCTCAACAACTGGCTATCGTAACAAAATGAAAGCAAATCTAAGGTAAAATCTGGATGCCAGTCGGAAACCTATACATTTACTTGAACGGAGACATGGACGCAAGTGTAAACGGGAACTTAAAATGGTATATACCCGTGCGACTGACAAATCTTTTTGTATGCTTCGGCGGGCTAAGTCGGCAGTAACAATTCGAAGGCGAGGTGAATCAGAGTATCCGAGCGAGTGAATATGTGGAGTTATTTTTTGGGTTAGTTAATAAACTTAGTTTAGCTTTTTTGACAGCGTTTATTATTTAGCCGCTGTTATAATGCAAGTAACGACAGCGGCTAAATAATAAACGCTGTCGTTACGTACATTATAACATCGGCTAAATAATAAATGCCGTCGTTACTTATATCATAACAACGGCTAAATAATAAACGCTGTCGTTACTTAAATTATAACAACGCCTCTTAAAAAAATGTCGTGGTAAGTTATATATAACAGCGTGTACATTAAAGCGCTGATGTACGAGAAGTAAAACAACGCTTTGAATAAAAACGATGTCTAGGTTCATTTTTAAAATTAAACATATCTTAATAAAACCTTATTACACACATAACGGACTAATAGCTGAAATAAGACGGAATCATGCATCGTCCACCCTATAAGTAACATTACTATCTTGTCTTTAACATTTCATCCCGACAATTTCATATAATGAGTACGAATTCTGCGGTTGAACATTTTTTTGCTGAGATGTCTGAAGAGGAATCAAGCGGTTCTGAAGGATATGTTTGTTCCGCTCAGGACCCATTTTATCCTTGTGATAATGGCTCGAACTGTTTAGGAGAGCATAGCTTCAGTCGGGAAAAATACAGACATGACGACGAGAATAGTAGACACAGTACTTCTTCAAAGCCAACCCAATGTGAAGGTGACCAAGAAGTTGACCAGCCACCCCCCCCCGTGTGTCACCCGGAAATGAAGGATCGCGACCGTGTTGAGTTTATGAAATAAGCGTTGCGAATCATCTGAAATAATCACTTGTCTGTTGTTGATGTTGAACATCCATAATGAAGTTAACTCTCCGTTAAGTTGTTAAATTTTTTCTGTACTAATGTAATTAAAATACCGTAATGTATATATATAATACAAAATAATACCGAAACTTTTGTGTAATAATCTTGTAATGTGATATACTTTTATATCAGAATTTGTATGTAATTGTAAATATTTTCGTACGTGTAGTCTGTATGTTTTTTAAATATTAAACATATTTATTGTGGTTATCTCTTACATTTTCCAAACATTTATAAAATAATTACTATACGATGTGACGATTCGAAGTCGGGGGACATTAATCACAGTTTTCAATAACTGTAACAATTCCGTCTGCATTACCTTACAAATTCGTCAAAAAATGACGGAAATGTAACGAAAAATTGACGGAATTTTGTTTTCTAGAAACATCGTTGAATTAAAGAAGGCGACCACAATTATTATGCCAAACGTCACTTCCCATTTAATAGATAGGTTTGAGTAAGCATGCGTCAAATCCTACACTAATGACGGAATCTTGCTGCTGTTTTGACGGAAAAACTTCTTATAAATATGGACATTTGCAAAACACAAATGTATTCCTACCATATTTCTATATTCACGCTTACAATCCGCTGTTTCAATTTAACCAACAGTATTGTTTATAATGCTCCGACTTTTTCCTTTTAAAGATCTTTTTTGATTTCTTGTGTAGGTCAGTCACCCAAATTATTTGGTTATGTCATGATCAGCCCTATTATGTTCTCCTACCGTCTTATTTGGAATTATTCGCTCATTGTGAGGGACAAATTCTGCACAAGACCGATGAGAATAGAAAAGAGCTTGTCATGAAACATAATCAAATAATGTCGTTGACGGATCTGCACAAGAATCAAAGAAGATCATTAAAAGTAAAATCTCGCAGCATTAGATATTCTTATTTCTGTTTGTATTCAGTCACTGTACCGTCAACAAGAACGTTCATATTTTGAGAAGACCTGATGAGTACCACATCGCTTATTTAATTACGCGCTGTCGTTTTTGGTGTACAACGGAGCTTATGTATTAAGCGCTGTAGTTGGGTAGATACAACATCAACTACTTATGAAGCGCTTAATATTTATAAATAACTATACCGCTAATATTAATCCATTTTTTAAACCGTCGATAATTTGTTTTTATTCCGTCACCACGTGACGGAATGGTATGGCCATTTTGACGGAATATTTATCATCAACATTCCATTATTAATCCGTCACTAAAATTTTAATATTTTCCAAAGAATATAAAATAAGGCATTAGACTGACGTATTTAGACTGGCGTATTCCAACCATCTTTCTATATGCACGCTTACAATAAAAGTTCTGAATATTACAAGATCTCTATTGTATGCAATGTCCAAGGATTTAAGGCATCGGAAAATTCGACCAAGCACCCGTGCTGATAATTGCTGCAACCCAGTCACGACGTGAGGTACTCTATTTCAGTTTCAGTTAAAATCATACTACATATAAGTATAAATGGCATATTTATATCACGAACGGAGATGGATGTACGATGAACGTGCTCATGGAGAGTCATACACCAATGATGTTTTCATCGCCGGAGTCAATAATTTTATTCAAACAGCTGTGGCAAAAGGTTTCCTAGATAGCGACAACAAAATCCGCTGTCCATGTACGCGCTGCAAAAACCGACGATTGATCAATATAAGAATGATGGAGGAGCATTTGTACAAATATGGTTTCACACCAGACTACTTCAATTGGACCCTACACGGGGAAGATCTTGTGGAAATGGAGTACGTAAATAATTACTCAACCATACCTCACCCGATCATAGTTGACCCAATTCTTGATTCTGAAGGAGAAAATTCAACTCATGATCATGCCGCCTCCCCAGACATAGTTTATGATTTTGCCAGTCATGTTGATATTCCTAAGTTGTCGAACTTTGGTGAACATCAGACAGAGAGTTTTGAAGCAAATAGATTCTTCAATCTCCTTAATTCATGTTCAGACCCAGCTTACGAAGGATGCACGACAGAGACGGAGCTTTCGATTAACATGAAAATGCTGGCAACAAAAGCGTCCTATGGATTATCCGAAGGGGTATTTAACGCCGTATGTGGCATGATGAAAAATCTAATTGGGGGGAAGAACAATATCCCTTCTTCTTTTAAACAATCAAAGAAACTCGTAGCTGATCTCGGAATGGGGTACCAACGGATTGACATTTGTGTAGGAGGGTGTATGATTTACTATGGCTGTGACGAAAGTATAACCGTTTGTCGCATATGCTCGGAACCAAGATATCATCATCCTAGACGCGCGGAATGTTCATCATCATATCAAATGAATGCGAGATGCCAGATGTTTTACTTGCCGATTATACCGCGTCTACAGAAACTTTTTTATCGCAAAGTCTGGCAACAGAAATGTGCTGGCACGCTACACCCAGAGCAGACGTGCATCGCATGGTTCACCCGTCGGACGGGGAATCTTGGAAGCATTTTGATCGGTGCCATCCAGACTTTGCAGCGGATGCACGTAATGTAAGATTGGGATTATGCACAGATGGATTTAATCCATGGGGTATGTCAACTAAACAGTACTCTGTTTGGCCTGTGATGGTAACACCCTACAACTTACCACCGTGGTTGTGCATGAACACAAGATTTATTTGGTTAACTATACTATTACCTGGGCCATCTAATCCAAAGAAGCATTTGGACATATATCTAAGGCCTCTTATAGATGACTTGGTACGTCTTTGGAATGTTGGCATTGAAACTTATGATGCTAATTGGAAACAGAGTTTTACGTTGAGGGCAGCTCTCATGTGGACTGTAGCCGATTTCCCTGCATATGCAATGTTATCGGGGTGGTCAACTCAAGGAAAACTCGGCTGCCCCTATTGTATGGAAGACACAAAGACATTCATGTTAAAGAATGGTAGAAAAGTTTCGTACTTTGGCTGTCATAGACGTTTTTTAGCAGCAAATCACCCATATCGGGGTAATGCAAGTAAAACATCTGGACCAAGAAGTTTATGACCGGGTACAAAACTTGAAGTATATATGGGAACAACGTATCAATGAGGTTTTGGAAGGATACAGGGTGGATCACAACTGGACCAAAAAGTCAATATTTTGGCAACTACCTTACTGGGTGGACGTGAAGCTTAGACATAACCTGGACGTCATGCACATTGAGAAGAATGTTTTTGAGAATTTATTCAACACCATCATGGATGTGAAGGGAAAACCAAAGGATGATGATGTGAAGTGCAGAAAAGATATCGGGTTGTATTGTCGAAGACCAGAATTGGAACTGAAAATGCACCGTGGTCGTTTGGTAGCGAACAAGGGTAAATATCAGCTTACAAGAGAACAACAGAATCTTGTGCTTATTTGGGTGAGGTCTCTTAAGTTTCCGGATGGATTTTCATCTAATTTGGGAAATAAAGTAGATTTGAGTGCACTAAAACTAGTAGGATACAAGTCACACGACGCACACGTATTCATAGAGCGACTCATGCTGATTGCTTTCAAGGGTTTTTTACCAAACAAGATCTGGGAAGTTGTATCCGAGTTGTGTACATTTTTCCGAGATATATGTGCATCTACACTTCAGAAAGAGCGGATGGAACACTGGCAGAACAACATAGCGATCACACTGTGTAAGCTGGAGACAATATTTCCCCCTTCATTTTTCGACTCTATGGAACACCTACCAATTCATGTGGCTGATGAGGTTTTACTTGGCGGACCAGTACACTACCATTGGATGTATCCATTTGAGCGTTTCATATACCGTCTTAAATAATTGGGACAATAGGGAAACAGAGCAGAGGTGGAAGCCAATATTGTTAACGCATACATACAGCTGGAGACTTCGTATATGGGATCTGACTACCTAGATCCGGAGTTAACAACGAACGGGGTACGTGATGAGCCGTATTTATACGACTCATAGAGTCAACAAATCCTGAGTTTTGAGGCCTGAGTCAACAAATCCCGACTTCAATTTGGAAGCTTTGAGGCCTGAGTTTTCTCTATAAATACAGCCTCATATTAAGGGTTTCAAGCATCCCAAAACGTGGAGAGCTCCTCTCTCTACAAAATCCTTCATCCCTCTCGGCTATAGAGAAGAATACTTCCCTTTTCATTCATTGTCTTGTTTTAATGTCTATGTCTAGCTAAGCCTTTTATTCGGGCTAGGGTTTTGAATATTGTGACGATTGTTTGAGACTTTGTCCTTAATGCTAAATTCTTGTTTTACTAATTCTCGTGCATATATCTATGAATTATTGCTAGCCTAGGTGGAAGCTTTGTCGCAAAACCTAGTTGAATAATAGTTCTATCTTTATTATCTATCTAATACTTTGTCGTTTGGATAGGTACCACATCTAGGTTAAACAGCACCTTTGTCGGGTTGTTTAACTTGGGGGAATTAGAATCCTAACACCTTTGTCGGGTTAGGTTGTGGAATAACACCTTTGTCGGGTTATTTGGGAAGTCACCTTTGTCGGGATGACCACACTTAGAAACATTGATTTAGATTATTAGTAGTCAAGGATAACAAGTCACAATTAGAAACTCTAGTCTGAATATTCCCTCTCTGATAGACATCTTTCTTTATTTCCTACTTGTGCACTGTTTTAAAATCTCTCACAAACCCAATTGTCTTTCCTTTTTTTCAGAACAACAAGTAACCACTCTAGCTCCCTTGGGTTCGACCATTGCTTGCCGCTGTACTAACCCATAGCCAAGAGTAAGGAATTATAAATTTAAATTTGCAGGTACCAACGACGACCTGTCAGTATGCTTACAACGTAATGAAGTAGCGACATCAGATTTCGAAGATCCACAAATTTCTATTTACAATTACCCGAGAGTCGGTGGTAGAAAATTTAAACGAAGGGTATTAGACAGCCGAGAATTTAAAAAAGCAACTCATTACATCTTTAGCAACACGCCTGAACTTGAACAATATTTGGCATTATTTGAGACCGACTTAAGACAAAGACGCCCGCGATTCAATGATCAACAAATATACAATGGTATATTAACGGACTTTCTAGAATGGCTGTGTTCCCATGTAAGTCTAATTAATAAACTTAAATTCGTTTCATTATGTAGCAAATTAAAATGTACTTGTACTGACATGTTAATCCAAAATATTATGTTCTGGTTTGGGAGCTTGGCGAAAAATTAGCACTGCCACAGTGGATTCACTACTTGTCCGCTGGATTTCAATCCGACGTTGCATGTTCGGCTATATACAAAGTGAATAATTACAAATTTCACATTGAAAGTCATGGTGAAGGGCGGAACACGGTGAACATCCATGTTTAAGTGAAAGGAATAGAGGGTACACACTACTACGGGGTGATTGAAGAAATAATTCATATGAGATGTAGAACCAACCATCGCCTAAAGGTTGTCGTGTTCAAGTGCCGTTGGTACGACCCTCAGTTTGTTAGGTCATATCCGTCTAACGGGGTTGTCATCGTAAACACTCATAGACCCTACCCCCAGTACGACCCTTACATTCTTGCCCAGCAAGCTGTGCAAGTTTACTATGTGACGTTTCCGGGATTAGCTAGACAAAATAATCAGGGTTGGGTTGCAATTTGTCCTGTGAAACCATCAAACGCAATCTACATGGAGGTAGCAAATGTTCTATTCCAAGATGAGGGTGAAATGGGAACTGAAATGCCTGTATTGGTCAACGTAATCGGATCGTTAGGGAACCTCGCTGATGATGAGGTTTACGAGTACGACACCGAAGAAGACGGCAACGACGAGCACGAAGCTGATAATCCAGATACCGAAGAAGATTCTAGCGAATCGTCTTGAGTGAATTAAGATATGTCAAATACCGGACGTACGTGTGTTTTACATGTTCAATAAGTTGTGAATGAAAATCAATTAATAAATATTAAGTAAACAAAGGAACTTTTTTAATTGTGATCATTATTTTTGTTTTAAAAAAATGCAAATGGATGGAACGTTTCTTTTAATGGTATTTTCTGGAAAAAAATGATAAGTCACCAGCGCTTAATATATATGCGCTGTGTAAGGGAACACATACAACAGCGCGTTAGTAATAAGGGCTGTTATATTTAACAACTAGGACAGCGCTTAATAGGTATACGCTGTTAAAAACTGGTAAACTAGAGCGATTAACTTTAAGCGCACTAATAGGTAACATGTACGACAGCGCTTAATTATTAAGCACTGTCATATGATAATAATTACAGTGGTTATTTAGAAAAGCGATGTTGCATTACAATCTAAAATGACCCCGCCGTATTCGCCCGCCTTTACAAGTAAGGAAATTTTTGCTAATATAGACTAATTGCATTTAGTTTGGGCGATTTGAAATTACATGCGCAGTGGAAAACCCTCATTATCCGTCTTCGAACACAATCATCCGATGTACGCCGCCGAGTTCTGCAACCGACTTTGGCCGATTGCATAAGCAAGGTTCGTTGACCAGGTATGAAAAAGTCATCGTCTTTGTCCTGTCAGCTTCATTTCAATACTCCGGATACTCGCCGTTTGTTTGTTTGTCGTATAAAGTTTGTGTCTTTCTCCTTATTCGGTTTCTTTTGTTTCTTTTTTCGAACCCAGATTGTATCAAAGGTGTGGGAAATGATATGCGCGTGTGTCCGATTTCAGAAGCAAATTTGTTTGTTCGGCATCTGGTCTTCTGTGGTTGTGCGTCTGGTCTTGATAAGTGTATACAACAATGCCTGTAGCTCATCGTCCTTAAGTACAATGTTTGCTTTAATGTCACAGTTTTGATACAATTTGGATTAAAATAAAATCTGGCATACTTGCTGCTTTGGTTTAAAATGTTGATAGAAAAACAATGTGTGTTTGCGTGATTGACAACATTGTGGTCTATTTGTGTTTTAAAAATAATATTTTAAATTTTGTGGCAGGGTAAATGGCACCACTCAAGCGCAATGTACACGGTAAAGGAAAAAATGTGGCTGGTAGAGGTACTGGAACTTTATCACAAACGCGGCTAACTGATGTACGCCAACCAAGATAGTTGCGTCCGGAAATGCAACATCAGCATTCGACTGGGGACACCAGTCAACATCGAGGGGGTGAGGACATGCAACGTTAATGAGCCGTATTTATACAACTCCTCGAGTCATTAATTCCCACCAATTCCTGCACTTTATTATACGAACAGTTACTTTTTAGTATTGTTTCGTGTTTCAGGTGATTTGGAAGCTCTAGGAGGAATCGCACTCAAAAGGCGGCTTTTGAAGCCTAAAACATCACAAGGAATTATGGACCGGCTTATCAGCATTTGACGAAGTTTGGCGCGGAAAGAAATGAAGACCGAAGCACTTTGGAACTTTCAGCAGTGCAATTCGCGGACGTCTTCACCATTTAGGGCGCGGAGGTCTTGTGCTTTATGATAATTCTAGAGACGTCCGCGGGAAGGAAATACAAGAGGCGTCCGCGGATGACGTCAGATCTCGGCCCGTCTTTTGGCATCACATCCGTCCAGCCCAAGTCACATCTAGGGCAAAATTACAAGCTAGGGTTTTGAAACGTTCAAGAAGGATCTAGATGGCTTGAAGATAAAGCAAGATTATTATGGGAATATTTCCATAATTATCTTGTGCTTATTTTGGGAACTTTAAGGTTTTCAAAACTCTATATAAGGAGGAGCATTCAAGGCATAATACTCGTCCCACAAGCTCTACTCGAGTTCTCCTCTCATACACGACCAAGCCCTTGCTCCGCCACTATCTCCTCCGTGCGCCGCCATCTGCTCCGCCCAACTCAGCCTTGCACGGCCGTGACTCGGCCAGCACTCGTCCAAACTCGGTTCCTTTATTCTACTCGGTTTTTGTGAAGCATCTCTTGTCCTTTTATTTTCTGCATTATTTCCATGGCTATGTGTAACTAAATTCTCTATTCGGATTAGGGTTTTATACATTGTGACGATGTTTTTGAGACTTGGTTCTTAATGCTATATTCTATGTTTTACTGATTCTCGTACATGAATTCCATGAAATATTGCTAGACTAGACGTATACTTTGTCGTGAAACCTAGTTGCGCATATTTCTATATTAATCATCTATCTAATACTTTTCCGTTTAGATAGGTAGTACGTCTAGGTTAAATAACACCTTTGTCGGGTTATTAAACTTAGGGGAATTAGGTCGTGGCGTAACACCTTTGTCGGGTTACTTGGGAAGTCACCTTTGTCGGGACAACCACACTCAAAACACGAATTAGATACTTAGAAAGTCTATGACAAAACAAGTCACAATCAACCCTAATCTGAATATTTCTCTCTGATATTTACATCCTTGCTATTTTCGTGACTTACAGTTGTTTCCTAATCCATACTTTCACCCAATTGCCTTTTTTTTCCTATTTCAGAACAAAGTAGTAACCAATCTAGCTCTCTAGGGTTCGACCCTTGCTTGCCACTACACTAGTCTTTCGCAAGGAATTATAAATTTAAATTTGTAGGTCAAACGACGCCTGTCAAATTTTGGCGCCATTGCCGGGGAGCTACGCACGGTGAAATATTTGTTCTGTTTTTTGTTTTTTTCGGTTTAGTGTTTTTTCACTGTTTTCTGGTTCTGCAAAAAGTCTGTAGGATTCGAGCTACCAGTGTCCGATTTCAGCCCATAATACCTTATTCTGAGCGGAACGACGAGGAGATCAGAAATCACCAGCATTCGCTCGTGACATACGGTGTTTTTCGGCCATCGGAGATCGTTTAGTATTTTATTTTGAATTTTTTAGTGTTTTTAGAAATTTTCAAATTTTTTTGTTTATTTCCTTTTTCGTTTATTTTAGTTACTTCTTGCTATTCGGTGATTTCCTATTCGGTGATTTCCTATTCGGTGATTTCCTAATTCGTTATTTTCAACTGTCTCGATTTCATTTTCCGATTCTTCGATTTCTAATTTCTAGCTTTTAGAGGATCCTGTCACCAAGATTTACGTGTCTAAGGAGTGTGGGTTTTAAGTGAGACCGTTGTGACTCCTCCACTCTCCTGGGGATCCTTTGTTGCTAGTCTGTGCTTGCTATTTCGGTGTTTTCTATCTCAGTGCTTGCTATTTCTTGCAACATGTCTCATGCAGGAAGTATAGTCGGTGACAACAGTCAAAATAATGAAGTCAAACAGGTACAGAATGTAGAAATCCGGGGGGCTATCCCGGGGCAATTTCAACAACAACAAAACCAACAAAACCAAAACTAACCGCAATATCCACAGTACCCTCAGTATCCGCCACCATATCAGCAGTATCCACCACCACCGTATCCACAGTACCCACAACCGCCATACGCCCAATACCCACCACAGTACCCACCACTACCATACCATCCACAACATCCATACCCACCACCTCAGAGACCCCCACGCCAACCAGTAGTCAGAGACGATGAGGAGGACGAAGATGAAGGACCCACAATGGGCGAGCTCTCGGTTCCCAATTTCAGAGACCAGACATGGCCTATTTATGAAGGACCGGACCTCGCAGCCATAACATTCAGCACCTCAGTCGTCCATCATCTACCCAAGTTCTCTGGAACCATGGGAGAGTCTGCTACATCTCACCTGACACGTTATCACGGGTTATGCTTAAACCTGAAACCACACGGAGCCGACGTCGAAATTTTCAAGCTGAAGGCGTTCTACTTCTCACTTACAGACGCTGCCGCAGATTGGTTTCTATCCTTGCCCCCCGATAGTATCTACACATGGGACCAGATGCAAAAGCAATTCATCAGCAAATACTATCCAGTTGGGCGTGCAGCGCAAGTCCGGAAGCAGTTGCAAGAGCTCAAGCAAGGCCCAAATGAGACTATGTACGAGTATGTGGAGAAGTTCCTGGCCTTGGAAAAGAGTTGCTGCAACCTCGAGCTCCCAGAGAAAGTCATCGTCGAGTATATGCTAGATGGACTGCGCAGGCTAGAAAGGAAGCTATTGGAAGCCTCAGCTGGAGGTAATCTCATGAACCTGACGCCAGCCAGAGTAAATAAGAAGATCATATCAGTGGCAGAAAGTGAGCGCTTCCAGGATGAGTCAACAAAAGAAGACGTGTATGCCCGAAAAAAGAACGTGTCAACGGTTGAGCCCTCAATCAGTGCTATGGCCGCAGAAATGAAGGAAATGAGGGAGCTGATGAAGCATGTGGTCCAAAGGCAACCAGTCCAGGTCAAGCCATGTGAGTTCTGTACAGCTACAGATCACAAGACAGACGAGTGCCCGACCTTACAAGAAGACGTCCAGGCTGATATTAATGCAGTGGGCAATTATCAGAACTATGGTAACCAGCCAGGGCCAGTCAGACAGTATGGCGCAGTAGCGCCCAATCAAGGGGTCAATGGACAGACCTGGAGGAACAACAATCAGCAACAGCAGCCAGCACGACAGAATATACCTCAGCAGACTCAGCAGCCCTACCAGCACCCACATCATCAGTTTCGACAGAGTGCACCTGGGCAGTATCAGCAGAAAGGGCCAAACAACAATCAGCCGGGCCCGAGCAATCAAAATAAATCCCTGGAGGACATGATGAAGGAGATGATGGCTAGTAACCAGCAGATCAATACAACCTTGAACCAGTACATGGCCAAAACCGATGGGGCAATAACCGACCTACAGAAGCAGATGTCCTAGATGGCCACAACAGTCTCAAGGCTCGAAGGCAACACGGGACGACTTCCCTCACAGACAGTTCAAAATCCGAGAGGGAACGTCAGCCAAGTGGAGGTGATAAATGTGGATACAGCATTCGAGGAGACCACCGAACCAACAAAGGAAGAACCGGCCCTTGCAGCCAAGGACGCCGACACTCACGGTTTCTCTTATGCTATGCAGGTAGTTGCTCCGGAAAGCCATGTGACCAAGAAAACTGAACCAGAGATGATCTTGGTGGTGAGGCCTACACAGAACAACCAGATGATGAGGCATGCACCCACTGCGAGCCATGAGACACCTTCGGGAAAGAGTAAGGACCCAGGGGCCTTCACGGTCACCTGTGGTATCGGTAAGACCCAAATACCTCACTGCTTAATAGACTTGGGTGCTGCCATCAATGTCATGCCTTACTCTATTTATTGCTCGCTGGGTCTTAGCCCACTGAAACTGCCTAGGCTGTCTATAGAATTAGGGGATAAGTCTTGTGTTCGCCCTACTGGATTGCTTGAAGATCTAACCCTCCGAGTAGGAGATCTTGCTGTGCCTGCAGATTTCTATGTCTTGCAGATGGAAAAATCCAGAAAAGGCGAACCACCAGGGCTCATTTTGGGACGGCCATTCTCTACACCACCAAGACCCGGATTGACATGGGCATAGGCTTACTGTCATTATCATTCGGTGGGAAGGAAGCAGACTTCTATGTCTACGAGGATGACGATCGTCCATGCAAAAGGAAACCGCCAGACATTGTGCACACATCAGAGTACGATACCCTAGTCCCAGACCCACCAGAGCAAGCTATACAGACTACTAGGCCAGCAGCTATGGCCGAGATACCCTCATCCTCTCGGGGGTATGTGAAGAAGAAACGGTCCGAACATTAGAGAGCAGAGCCGAGTGAACAGCTGGATGAGCATTATGGGCGAACTGAAGGAGAAGCTGAGAAGAAGTATGACCTCACACGCCCATGGGATCCTAACTTGTGATCCTTAGAGGAGGTACTGTCGAGCCAACGACGTTAAACAAAGGCGCTCGCAGGGAGGCAGCCCTGCACGGTTTGCATTTCTTTTACATTTCAGTTTATTTACTTATTATGTTTGTTTTGAGTCATCATTATCACATTGTACCTTGGGAAGGAATTGGTTTCATTGTGTAGGGACTGGACCAGGCCGACCGAAAAAACAAGTACGGGGCTACGCATTTTGCCTGTTGCGCTATGCATTTTAGCCCGGACTTGCTTCGCTCCAATATCAGACTGTATCCGACATGAGTAGTTCACACCTCGAATAAGTTGTGTCAAGAAACATGAGCGTTTAAAGATTCTGTCACAAAGACTTACGAGTCTAAGGAGGTTGGGTTTTAAGTGAGACCGCTGTGACTCCTCCAACCTCCTGGGAATCTTTTATTCGTCTTAATGTCATTGATGCAGACCTTTCAGTGTGCAACGAACTCACGTTGCGATACAAGCTTCGATGGGGCTCTCTTTGAGGACTCATAGGAGAATAATCAGCCATTCCTGGTCGTCACACATCACACGAGGGGAGTCCCGTTCTACCTCTTCCCTTTCCTTTTATTTATTGCATGCTTTGTGAGTCTTGACTTAAGTCGTACCGTGAGGACATGGCTTATTTCAAAAGTGTGGGGTGGGAGAGTCAGTATTGAGTCAGCACGTCTATTTCCTGCACCCTGCACAGAGTCAGCACGTTTTGAGTCATTTTTTTAAATTTTTGTACATGATACTTCACTATTTCCTAGACTTGCAGTATTGGATAATGATTAGGTGAAATAGATAGAGCCGATTACATGCATGTCTTTGGTGAAAATTGATTTGTGCGACTAACGTGTGATTTTAAAATTTTTGCGTGCCTTTGTTAGTTGAGATAAACAGGGATGTGGAGTTAATAGAAATGCCCTAGAGAGACTTGACAGATCATTCAAAGACCGAACTCAGATATATGGTTATGTGGAGTTTGTGGAGGCTAGCACTTCGAGGCAACATAGTACGAGTCTGCTCCACCACTGCGGTAACCTTTGCGGTTGGTCGGGACGGGAATACATCACACCGTCCAAGCTCTAGTCCGAGTAGCCGGGAAAATAGGCAAGCGACCCTTGACTTGACCCGTGTCAAAAGGGCAAGGATGAGTGAGAGCAAGAAGGTTCCTAGTCCAAGTAGCCGGGAAAATAGACAAGCGACCCTTGGCTTGACTCGCGTCGAAAGGAAAAGGAATCACGGTTCGAGCAAGTCACAATCCGCACTACAAAGCAACAATCCACCATCATTGTGATAGTCCACACGAAATCAAGTGAAAGCATCATTGAAATATCAGATTCGATGACACTATAGCTGGCCGAAAAGCACTCAAACACTTTGAAGCTCGAATCAATCACGTGCAAGAAAAAGTAGCAAAGCATAACCATATAGCAGCGAGTTCGAGTCCGAGAATGCAGTTCATGGGTCTATAGAAGGGCTACCTCCCGATACATCCGAATTGATTTGCATCTCGGCTCAAAGGTAACACGTATCTTTAACCCATGTTTTCGCACAAAGACATTATTAACGAGCATGCATAGAAGGTGGGATCTATAGTAGCCGAGTCATAACCATGTAGCCTGTCTAGGATGACCGAAGCATTGTGGTGTTACATTAGTTCGTTCCTCCTTTGATCTAGTTCTTGTTCGGGACGAACAAGTTTAAGTGTGGGGTGGTTTGATGAGCCGTATTTATACAACTCATCGGGTCATTAATTCCCACCAATTCCTGCACTTTATTATACGAACAGTTACTTTTTAGTATTGTTTCATGTTTCAGGTGATTTGGAAGCTCTAGGAGGAATCGCACTCAAAAGGTGGCTTTTGAAACCTAAAACATCACAAGGAATTATGGACCGGCTTATCAGCATTTGACGAAGTTTGGCGCGGAAAGAAATGAAGACCGAAGCACTTTGGAACTTTCAGCAGTGCAATTCGCGGACGTCTTCACCATTTAGGGCGCGGAGGTCTTGTGCTTTATGATAATTCTAGAGACGTCCGCGGGAAGGAAATACAAGAGGCGTCCGCGGATGACGTCAGATCTCGGCCCGTCTTTTGGCGTCACATCCGTCCAGCCCAAGTCACATCTAGGGCAAAATTACAAGCTAGGGTTTTGGAACGTTCAGGAAGGATCTAGATGGCTTGAAGATAAAGCAAGATTATTATGGGAATATTTCTATAATTATCTTGTGCTTATTTTGGGAACTTTATGGTTTTCAAAACTCTATATAAGGAGGAGCATTCAAGGCATAATACTCGTCCCACAAGCTCTACTCGAGTTCTCCTCTCATACACGGCCAAGCCCTTGCTCCGCCACTCTCTCCTCCGTGCGCCGCCATCTGCTCCGCCCAACTCAGCCTTGCACGGCCGTGACTCGGCCAGCACTCGTCCAAACTCGGTTCCTTTATTCTACTCGGTTTTTGTGAAGCATCTCTTGTCCTTTTATTTTCTGCATTATTTCCATGGCTATGTGTAACTAAATTCTCTATTCGGATTAGGGTTTTATACATTGTGACGATGTTTTTGAGACTTGGTTCTTAATGCTATATTCTATGTTTTACTGATTCTCGTACATGAATTCCATGAAATATTGCTAGACTAGACGTATACTTTGTCGTGAAACCTAGTTGCGCATATTTCTATATTAATCATCTATCTAATACTTTGCCGTTTAGATAGGTAGTACGTCTAGGTTAAATAACACCTTTGTCGGGTTATTAAACTTAGGGGAATTAGGTCGTGGCGTAACACCTTTGTCAGGTTACTTGGGAAGTCACCTTTGTCGGGACAACCACACTCAAAACACGAATTAGATACTTAGAAAGTCTATGATAAAACAAGTCACAATCAAACCCTAATCTGAATATTTCTCTCTGATATTTACATCCTTGCTATTTTCGTGACTTACAGTTGTTTCCTCATCCATACTTTCACCCGATTGCCTTTTTTTTCCTATTTCAGAACAAAGTAGTAACCAATCTAGCTCTCTAGGGTTCGACCCTTGCTTGCCACTACACTAGTCTTTCGCAAGGAATTATAAATTTAAATTTGCAGGTCAAACTACGCCTGTCAAATTTTGGCGCCGTTGCCGGGGAGCTACGCACGGTGAAATATTTGTTCTGTTTTTTGTTTTTTTCGGTTTAGTGTTTTTTCACTGTTTCCCGGTTCTACAAAAAGTCTGCAGGATTCGAGCTACCAGTGTCCGATTTCAGGCCATAATACCTTATTCTGAGCGGAACGACGAGGAGATCAGAAATCACCAGCATTTGCTTGTGACATACGGTGTTTTTCGGCCATCGGAGATCGTTTAGTATTTTATTTTGAATTTTTTAGTGTTTTTAGAAATTTTCAAATTTTTTCGTTTATTTCCTTTTTTCGTTTATTTTAGTTACTTCTTGCTATTCGGTGATTTCCTATTCGGTGATTTCCTAATTCGTTATTTTCAACTGTCTCGATTTCGTTTTCCGATTCTTCGATTTCCAATTTCTAGCTTTTAGAGGATTCTGTCACCAAGACTTACGAGTCTAAGGAGTGTGGGTTTTAAGTGAGACCGTTGTGACTCCTCCACTCTCCTGGGGATCCTTTGTTGCTAGTCTGTGCTTGCTATTTCGGTGTTTTCTATATCGGTGCTTGCTATTTCTTGCAACATGTCTCATGCAGGAAGTATAGTCGGTGACAACAGTCAAAATAATGAAGTCAAACAGGTACAGAATGGAGAAATCTGGGGGGCTATCCCGGGACAATTTCAACAATAACAAAACCAACAAAACCAAAACCAACCGCAATATCCACAATACCCTCAGTATCCGCCACCATATCAGCAGTATCCACCACCACCGTATCCACAGTACCCACAACCGCCATACCCCCAATACCCACCACAGTACCCACCACTACCATACCATCCACAACATCCATACCCACCACCTCAGAGACCCCCTCGCCAACCAGTAGTCAGAGACGATGAGGAGGACGAAGATGAAGGACCCACCATGGGCGAGCTCTCGGTTCCTGAACAGGCTGAACGAAGTAGTAACCATCTAGCTCCCTTGGGTTCGACCCTTGCTTACCGCTGTTCTAATCCACAGTTCGAAGTGAGGAAAATATAAATTGTTTTTGCGCAGGTACGACGACAAGCCTGTTCAAAAATGGCGCCGTTGCCGGGGAGCTAAGCACGGTGAAATTTGTTCTTCTTTACTTTTCGTTTATTTTTCTCTTTGCATTATTTCGAAATCTGCTTATCTCGGTGATATTTCAATTTCAACTGTTCGATTTTCGATTTTCATTCTTTTCGATTTCCAATTTCTAGCTCTCAGAGGGTTCTGTCACCAAGACTTACGAGTCTAAGGATTTTGGGTTTTAAGTGGGACCGCTGTGACCCCTCCAATCTCCTGGGAACCCTTTGTTGCTAGTCTGTCTTTGCTATTACGATGTTTGCTAGACCGGTGCTTGCTATTTCTTGTAACATGTCTCATGCAGGAAGTAGCGTTGGTGGCAACAGTCACAACAGTCACATTAACGAAGAAATCAACCAGAATGTACAAGGAATACAGAATGGCGAAATCAGGGGGGCTATCCCTGAACAGTTTCAACCGTTTCAACAGAACCAACAACAGAACCAACCCCAACCGCAGTACCCACAGTACCCTCAGTACCCACCGTATCAGCAATATCCACCACCACCATATCCACAGTACCCACAGCCGCCATACCCTCAATATCCACAACCATATCCGCCACTACAATATCTTCCACAACCACCATTACAACATCCACCACCACCACAAGCCCCACGCCAGCCAGTAGTCAGAGACGACGAGGAGGACGAATACGAAGGACCCACCATGGGTGAGCTCTCGGTTCCCAATTTCAGAGACCAGACATGGCCTATCTATGAAGGACCAGACCTCGCAGCCATCACAGTCAGTACAGCGGTCATTCACAATCTGCCCAAGTTCTCAGGAATGAAAGGAGAGTCGGCCCAGTCTCACTTGACACGTTTTCACGGGATATGCTTGAACCTCAGGCCACACGGAGTCGACGTAGATGAGTTCAAGCTAAAGGCCTTCTATTTCTCACTACAAGACACTGCTTCAGATTGGTTCCTAGCTTTACCCTCAGGCCGAATTCATACATGGGAGCAGATGCAGAAACAGTTCTTCAGCAAGTACTATCCAGCAGGGCGTGCAGCGCAAGTCCGGAGACAGCTGCAAGAGCTCAGGCAAGGCCCAAACGAGACCATGTACGAGTACGTGGAGAAATTCCTTGCCTTGGAGAAGAGTTGCTGCAATCTGGAGCTCCCGGAGAAGTTGATCGTAGAATATATGCTGGACGGACTTCGCAGGATGGACAGGAAGTTCCTAGAGGCCTCAGCTGGAGGCCAACTCATGAACATGACCCCAGTCAGAGTAAAGCAGAAGATCATATCAGTGGCAGAGGGTGAGCGATTCCAGGATGAGACCACAAAAGAGGACGAGTATGCCCGCACCAAGAACGTGTCCACCGCTGAGCCCTCTATCAGTGCCGTGTTCGCCGAGCTCAAGGAGATGAGAGAGCTGATGAAGCATGTGGTCCGAAGGACGCCAGTCCAGGCCCAGCCATGTGAGTTCTGTACGTCTACAGATCACAAGACAGACGAGTGCCCCACCTTACAGACAGACGTTCAGGGCGATGTGAATGCAGTAGGCAATTATCAGAATTATGGCAACCAACCAGGCCCAGTCAAGCAGTATGGCGCAGCAGCACCTAATCAAGGCGCCTGGAGAAATAACTATCAGCAGAATCAGCCTCAGCAAGCACGACCGAATGTGCCTCAGCAGAATCAGCAGACTCAGCCGCCGTACAGACATCCTAACAGTCAGTACCAGCCGAATGCACCAGGGCAGTACCAGCAGAAAGGGCCGAACACATGTCAGGCAGGTTCGAGCAACCAAGGCCCTAACAAAGCCCTCGAGGACATGATAAAGGATCTGGCTTCAGCCGTGATCCAGGATCGGGCCACGACCAAAGGAGACATTGCTGAATTGAAGAAACAGATGTACCAGCTCAATACGACAGTCTCAGGTCTCGCAGCCACTCTGAATGCAGGACGACTTCCCTCACAGACAGTAGAGAACCCAAGAGGGAACGTCAGCCAAGTAGAGATAGTAGCTACAGATGCAGCACTCGAGGAGCCCACAGAAGAACCTAGCTCGGGCACCCTCAACACGACTCAACCAGACTCAGCCCTTATGGCTCAGGAGGCCGAAATTCACAGTTCCTCTTATGCTATGCAGGTAGTCGCTCCCGAAAGCCAGGTTACTAAGGAAGTTGAACCAGAGATGAGCTTGGTGGTGAGGCCTACGCAGAACGACCAGATGATGAGGCGTGCACCCACTGCGAGCCAGGAGACACCTTCAGGAAAGAGTAAGGACCCAGGGGCCTTCACGGTTACCTGTGGTATCGGTAAGACCCAAATACCTCACTGCTTAATTGATTTGGGTGCTGCTATTAATGTCATGCCTTACTCTTTGTATTGCTCGCTGGGTCTTGGACCATTGAAACCACCTAGGTTGTCTATAGAATTAGGGGATAAGTCTTGTGTTCGCCCTACTGGATTGCTTGAAGATCTAACCCTCCGAGTAGGAGATCTTGCTGTGCCTGCAGATTTCTATGTCTTGCAGATGGAAAAATCCAGAAAAGTCGAACCACCAGGGCTCATTTTGGGACGGCCATTCCTCTACACCACCAAAACCCGGATTGACATGGGCATAGGATTACTGTCATTATCATGCGGTGGGAAGGAAGCAGACTTCTATGTCTACGAGGATGACGATCGTCCACGCACAAGGAAACCGCCAGACATTGTGCACACATCAGAGTATGACACCCTAGTTCCAGACTCACCAGAGCACGCTCTACAGACTACCAGGCCAGCAGCTATGGCCAAGATGTCCACATCTTCTCGAGGCTATAAGGGGAAGAAACCATCTGAATCTTGGAGAGTAGAGCAGAGCGCATAGCTAGATGCGCACACTGGACGAACAGAGGGAGTTGCTGAGCAGAAATATGACCTCACACGCCCATGGGACCCTAACTTGTGATCCCTACAGAGGTACTGTCGAGCCAACGACGTTAAACAAAGGCGCTCGCAGGGAGGCAGCCCTGCATGGTTTGCACGTCTTTACATTTCAGTTTGTTTATTTACTATGTTTATTTTTGAGTCATTATTGTCACATTGTACCTTGGAAAGGAATCGGTTTCATTTTGCAGGGATTGGACTTAGTCGGCCGGAAAATTCTCTTGGAGCTACGCATTTTAGCCCCCGGACTTGATCCGAGTTCAGCCGACCACCGTCTACATCCCAGGGGAGTCTCGTTCTACCCTTTTCCTTTCCTTATCTATTTATCGCATGCATTTGTGTGTCTAGATTTGAGTCGTGCCGTGAGGACACGGCTCATTTCAAAAGTGTGGGGTGGGAGAGTCAGTTATGAGTCAGTTATCGAGTTAGCATGCCCACCATACAGAGTCAGCACGTTTCGAGTCATTTTTAAAATTTTTGTACATGATACTTCACTATTTCCTAGACTTGCAGTAGTGGATAATGATTAGGTGAAATAGATATAGCCGATTTTACATGCATGTCTTTGACGAACCTTGATTTGTGCGACTAACATGTGATCTTAAAATCTTTACGTGCCTTTGTTAGTTGAGATAAACAGGGATGTGGAGTTGATAGAAACGCCCTAGAGAGACTTGACAGATCATTCAAAGACCGAACTCAGGATGTATGGTTATGTGGAGTTCGTGGAGGCTAGCACTTCGAGGCAACATAGTACGAGTCTGCTCCGCCACTGCGGTACCTTTGCGGTTGGTCGGGACGGGAATACTTCACACCGTCCAAGCTCTAGTCCAAGTAGCCGAGAAAATAGGCAAGCGACCCTTGACTTGACCCGTGTCGAAAGGACGAGGATGAGTAAGAGCAGGAAGGTTTCTAATCCGAGTAACCGGGAAAATAGACGAGCGACCCTCGGCTTGACTCGCGTCAAAAGGAGAAGGAACCACGGTTTGAGCAAGTCACAATCCGCACTACAAAGCAACAAATCCACCATCATTGTGATAGTCCACACAAAATCAAGTGAAAGCATCATTGAAATATCAGATCCCATGACACTATAGCTGACCGATTAGTACTCATCACTTTGGAGCTCGAATCAATCACGTGCAAGAAAAAGCGGCAAAGCATAACCATATAGCAGCGAGTTCGAGTCCGAGAATGAGGGTTCATGGGTCTAAAAGGGCTATCTCCCGAGACATCCGAATTGATTTACATCTCGACCCAAAGGTAACACGTATCTTTAACCCATGTTTTAGCACAAAGATATTAGTAGCGAGCATGCATAACAGGCGAGATCTAGAGTAATTAATTCATGTCCATGTAGCTCGTCTAGGATAACCGAAGCATTGTGGTGTTTACATTATTCGTTCCTCTTATGACCTAGTTCTTGTTCGGGACGAACAAGTTTAAGTGTGGGGTGGTTTGATGAGCCGTATTTATACGACTCATCGAGTCATTAATTCCCACCATTTCATTCACTTTATTATGCGAACAGTTACTTTTTAGTGTTGTTTCGTGTTTCAGGTGATTTGGAAGCTCTAGGAGGAATCACATTCAAAATATGGCTTTTGGAGCCAAAAACACCACAAGGACCCGAGACCCGCAGGCTGGCCGTACTCAGAGAATGAGGCAAGTGTCGTTTGACACTGGAGGATCCAATCCATGATCGGAGACCAGCAGTTTGTAGCTCGTATGTCAGGCTATGACTCAGGCAAAACCAATTGGATTTTCGACCAACAACCAAGCAACGCCCGGGGCATGAATCTGTGAGGCCGACCAGCGTTCCATCAGGCCCAGGCGCCCAGGCGCGTCCGCAGGCTGATCGTGCTCGGTGAAAGAAGCACCCGTCGTTTGGAGAAGGTCCAGCCCATGGCCGTACTCAGAGAATGAGGCAAGTGTCGTTTGACACTGGAGGATCCAATCCATGATCGGAGACCAGCAGTTTGTAGCTCGTATGTCAGGCTATGACTCAGGCAAAACCAATTGGATTTTCGACCAACAACCAAGCAACGCCCGGGGCATGAATCTGTGAGGCCGACCAGCGTTCCATCAGGCCCAGGCGCCCAGGCGCGTCCGCAGGCTGATCGTGCTCGGTGAAAGAAGCACCCGTCGTTTGGAGAAGGTCCAGCCCAGGCGCGTCCGCAGGCTAACCTGTGCAAAAACAATTTATAATCTCCTCACTTCAGACTGTGGATTAGAACAGCGGTAAGCAAGGGTCGAACCCAAGGGAGCTAGATGGTTACTACTTCGTTCTGTAATGGAGAAAAACAAGAAACTAGAGTGAAAGTATTGGTTAGTGAACACTAAGAAGGCACGAAAATTGCTGGGGTTTTATCAATCAGAGAAGATATTCAGGTTAGGGTATTATTCAATTGTGACTTGGTTTTATCATTGATTTCTAATTATCGTGTTTCTAATTCTTTTAAACCTAATAATTCAATACTCCATTCCAAGATATATCGAATTAGTGCACTACTTGTTAATAGCTCTCTAGTATCAACAAATAGCAAATAGGGGAGTTGAATTGATCAGTTAAGCTTTGCCATTCCAAGCCTCCACTTAACTTCACAATTCAATCCAAATAATGAGCACAAACGATTTAATCGAATAACGAAACAAGCATTAAGATTCAAATCTCAAAAACATAAGTCACAATTATTTAACCCTAACCCGAATATGGGTTTTAGTTACACATAGTCATAAGGAAATAATGCAGGGAAATAAAAGGGAAATAACAACTTCACTGATGAGTAAACAATGGAGCAAGGCACGGCTGAATGAGTGGATGGACTGGCGAGCAAGGGCGGCGCAACAATGGTGGCGGGCAGAGGAGAGGATTCGAATGAGAACTGTGTGATGAGATTTCTCTCTGATTTTCTGATGATTTGAAGACTGCGGGATCTCTTGTATTTATAGGGTTTGAGAAACCCTAACTTGGCGATAAAGCTACGAAACCCTAGCATCGCATGCAAATTGGGCCGGCTGCTGGACTTTGGACGTGCGAATGGATGAGATGAGGCTCGGCTGGCCGGACGGATGGAAGGTCGGATGCTCGAGCGCATGGCCGGCTGGAGCTCGGATGGAGCTCGGATGGCCGAGTGGAGGCGCGGGCTGGGAGTGCTCGGATGCACGATCGGCTGGACGGGCTGGAGCTCGCATGGCCGCTCTGATGGCCGAGCTGGAGCTCGGAGGCACGCTCGCATGGCCGGGCTGGAATTCGGATGCAAGGGCTGATCGGACTGGGTGCTTTGGGGCTGATTTGACTCGCCTTCGGACACTCTTCTGGCCGGACTCTTGGTCTGGGGCACTAGCTGGACATGCATACTTGATGCTAGGACCTTGAAATCACCCCATTGTGTGGACGGATTAGGCCGGAGAGGCTCTCAAAGTTGGCATCTCAGCCAGCCGGAAAAACAGGCCCTGAAATTTGGCTAAGTCCTGAAATCTGCGCTGATCGTGCTCATGTGTTCTTTATGCCGTCGTTTCTTGCTCGTGGCTCGAAATTCACTTGGGTTTGTCCTGAGGTGTAGCCTGACATATGGGCAAGACCATGGTGTGGTCGGATTTGTGCTGGGCTGGACCTTCTCCAAACGACGGGTGCTTCTTTCACCGAGCACGATCAGCCTGCGGACGCGCCTGGGCGCCTGGGCCTGATGGAACGCTGGTCGGCCTCACAGATTCATGCCCCGGGCGTTGCTTGGTTGTTGGTCGAAAATCCAATTGGTTTTGCCTGAGTCATAGCCTGACATACGAGCTACAAACTGCTGGTCTCCGATCATGGATTGGATCCTCCAGTGTCAAACGACACTTGCCTCATTCTCTGAGTACGGCCAGCCTGCGGGTCTCGGGTCCTTGTGGTGTTTTTGGCTCCAAAAGCCATATTTTGAATGTGATTCCTCCTAGAGCTTCCAAATCACCTGAAACACGAAACAACACTAAAAAGTAACTGTTCGCATAATAAAGTGAATGAAATGGTGGGAATTAATGACTCGATGAGTCGTATAAATACGGCTCATCAAACCACCCCACACTTAAACTTGTTCGTCCCGAACAAGAACTAGGTCATAAGAGGAACGAATAATGTAAACACCACAATGCTTCGGTTATCCTAGACGAGCTACATGGACATGAATTAATTACTCTAGATCTCGCCTGTTATGCATGCTCGCTACTAATATCTTTGTGCTAAAACATGGGTTAAAGATACGTGTTACCTTTGGGTCGAGATGCAAATCAATTCGGATGTCTCGGGAGATAGCCCTTTTAGACCCATGAACCCTCATTCTCGGACTCGAACTCGCTGCTATATGGTTATGCTTTGCCGCTTTTTCTTGCACGTGATTGATTCGAGCTCCAAAGTGATGAGTACTAATCGGTCAGCTATAGTGTCATGGGATCTGATATTTCAATGATGCTTTCACTTGATTTTGTGTGGACTATCACAATGATGGTGGATTTGTTGCTTTGTAGTGCGTATTGTGACTTGCTCAAACCGTGGTTCCTTCTCCTTTTGACGCGAGTCAAGCCGAGGGTCGCTCGTCTATTTTCCCGGTTACTCGGATTAGAAACCTTCCTGCTCTTACTCATCCTCGTCCTTTCGACACGGGTCAAGTCAAGGGTCGCTTGCCTATTTTCTCGGCTACTTGGACTAGAGCTTGGACGGTGTGAAGTATTCCCGTCCCGACCAACCGCAAAGGTACCGCAGTGGCGGAGCAGACTCGTACTATGTTGCCTCGAAGTGCTAGCCTCCACGAACTCCACATAACCATACATCCTGAGTTCGGTCTTTGAATGATCTGTCAAGTCTCTCTAGGGCGTTTCTATCAACTCCACATCCCTGTTTATCTCAACTAACAAAGGCACGTAAAGATTTTAAGATCACATGTTAGTCGCACAAATCAAGGTTCGTCAAAGACATGCATGTAAAATCGGCTATATCTATTTCACCTAATCATTATCCACTACTGCAAGTCTAGGAAATAGTGAAGTATCATGTACAAAAATTTTAAAAATGACTCGAAACGTGCTGACTCTGTATGGTGGGCATGCTGACTCGATAACTGACTCATAACTGACTCTCCCACCCCACACTTTTGAAATGAGCCGTGTCCTCACGGCACGACTCAAATCTAGACACACAAATGCATGCGATAAATAGATAAGGAAAGGAAAAGGGTAGAACGAGACTCCCCTGGGATGTAGACGGTGGTCGGCTGAACTCGGATCAAGTCCGGGGGCTAAAATGCGTAGCTCCAAGAGAATTTTCCGGCCGACTAAGTCCAATCCCTGCAAAATGAAACCGATTCCTTTCCAAGGTACAATGTGACAATAATGACTCAAAAATAAACATAGTAAATAAACAAACTGAAATGTAAAGACGTGCAAACCATGCAGGGCTGCCTCCCTGCGAGCGCCTTTGTTTAACGTCGTTGGCTCGACAGTACCTCTGTAGGGATCACAAGTTAGGGTCCCATGGGCGTGTGAGGTCATATTTCTGCTCAGCAACTCCCTCTGTTCGTCCAGTGTGCGCATCTAGCTGTGCGCTCTGCTCTACTCTCCAAGATTCAGATGGTTTCTTCCCCTTATAGCCTCGAGAAGATGTGGACATCTTGGCCATAGCTGCTGGCCTGGTAGTCTGTAGAGCGTGCTCTGGTGAGTCTGGAACTAGGGTGTCATACTCTGATGTGTGCACAATGTCTGGCGGTTTCCTTGTGTGTGGACGATCGTCATCCTCGTAGACATAGAAGTCTGCTTCCTTCCCACCGCATGATAATGACAGTAATCCTATGCCCATGTCAATCCGGGTTTTGGTGGTGTAGAGGAATGGCCGTCCCAAAATGAGCCCTGGTGGTTCGACTTTTCTGGATTTTTCCATCTGCAAGACATAGAAATCTGCAGGCACAGCAAGATCTCCTACTCGGAGGGTTAGATCTTCAAGCAATCCAGTAGGGCGAACACAAGACTTATCCCCTAATTCTATAGACAACCTAGGTGGTTTCAATGGTCCAAGACCCAGCGAGCAATACAAAGAGTAAGGCATGACATTAATAGCAGCACCCAAATCAATTAAGCAGTGAGGTATTTGGGTCTTACCGATACCACAGGTAACCGTGAAGGCCCCTGGGTCCTTACTCTTTCCTGAAGGTGTCTCCTGGCTCGCAGTGGGTGCACGCCTCATCATCTGGTCGTTCTGCGTAGGCCTCACCACCAAGCTCATCTCTGGTTCAACTTCCTTAGTAACCTGGCTTTCGGGAGCGACTACCTGCATAGCATAAGAGGAACTGTGAATTTCGGCCTCCTGAGCCATAAGGGCTGAGTCTGGTTGAGTCGTGTTGAGGGTGCCCGAGCTAGGTTCTTCTGTGGGCTCCTCGAGTGCTGCATCTGTAGCTACTATCTCTACTTGGCTGACGTTCCCTCTTGGGTTCTCTACTGTCTGTGAGGGAAGTCGTCCTGCATTCAGAGTGGCTGCGAGACCTGAGACTGTCGTATTGAGCTGGTACATCTGTTTCTTCAATTCAGCAATGTCTCCTTTGGTCGTGGCCCGATCCTGGATCACGGCTGAAGCCAGATCCTTTATCATGTCCTCGAGGGCTTTGTTAGGGCCTTGGTTGCTCGAACCTGCCTGACATGTGTTCGGCCCTTTCTGCTGGTACTGCCCTGGTGCATTCGGCTGGTACTGACTGTTAGGATGTCTGTACGGCGGCTGAGTCTGCTGATTCTGCTGAGGCACATTCGGTCGTGCTTGCTGAGGCTGATTCTGCTGATAGTTATTTCTCCAGGCGCCTTGATTAGGTGCTGCTGCGCCATACTGCTTGACTGGGCCTGGTTGGTTGCCATAATTCTGATAATTGCCTACTGCATTCACATCGCCCTGAACGTCTGTCTGTAAGGTGGGGCACTCGTCTGTCTTGTGATCTGTAGACGTACAGAACTCACATGGCTGGGCCTGGACTGGCGTCCTTCGGACCACATGCTTCATCAGCTCTCTCATCTCCTTGAGCTCGGCGAACACGGCACTGATAGAGGGCTCAGCGGTGGACACGTTCTTGGTGCGGGCATACTCGTCCTCTTTTGTGGTCTCATCCTGGAATCGCTCACCCTCTGCCACTGATATGATCTTCTGCTCTACTCTGACTGGGGTCATGTTCATGATTTGGCCTCCAGCTGAGGCCTCTAGGAACTTCCTGTCCATCCTGCGAAGTCCGTCCAGCATATATTCTACGATCAACTTCTCCGGGAGCTCCAGATTGCAGCAACTCTTCTCCAAGGCAAGGAATTTCTCCACGTACTCGTACATGGTCTCGTTTGGGCCTTGCCTGAGCTCTTGCAGCTGTCTCCGGACTTGCGCTGCACGCCCTGCTGGATAGTACTTGCTGAAGAACTGTTTCTGCATCTGCTCCCATGTATGAATTCGGCCTGAGGGTAAAGCTAGGAACCAATCTGAAGCAGTGTCTTGTAGTGAGAAATAGAAGGCCTTTAGCTTGAACTCATCTACGTCGACTCCGTGTGGCCTGAGGTTCAAGCATATCCCGTGAAAACGTGTCAAGTGAGACTGGGCCGACTCTCCTTTCATTCCTGAGAACTTGGGCAGATTGTGAATGACCGCTGTACTGACTGTGATGGCTGCGAGGTCTGGTCCTTCATAGATAGGCCATGTCTGGTCTCTGAAATTGGGAACCGAGAGCTCACCCATGGTGGGTCCTTCGTATTCGTCCTCCTCGTCGTCTCTGACTACTGGCTGGCGTGGGGCTTGTGGTGGTGGTGGATGTTGTAATGGTGGTTGTGGAAGATATTGTAGTGGCGGATATGGTTGTGGATATTGAGGGTATGGCGGCTGTGGGTACTGTGGATATGGTGGTGGTGGATATTGCTGATACGGTGGGTACTGAGGGTACTGTGGGTACTGTGGTTGGGGTTGGTTCTGTTGTTGGTTCTGTTGAAACGGTTGAAACTGTTCAGGGATAGCCCCCCTGATTTCGCCATTCTGTACTCCTTGTACATTCTGGTTGATTTCTTCGTTAATGTGACTGTTGTGACTGTTGCCACCAACGCTACTTCCTGCATGAGACATGTTACAAGAAATAGCAAGCACCGGTCTAGCAAACACCGTAATAGCAAAGACAGACTAGCAACAAAGGGTTCCCAGGAGATTGGAGGGGTCACAACGGTCCCACTTAAAACCCAAAATCCTTAGACTCGTAAGTCTTGGTGACAGAACCCTCTGAGAGCTAGAAATTGGAAATCGAAAAGAATGAAAATCGAAAATCGAACAGTTGAAATTGAAATATCACCGAGATAAGCTGATTTCGAAATAATGCAAAGAGAAAAATAAACGAAAAGTAAAGAAGAACAAATTTGACCGTGCTTAGCTCCCCGGCAACGGCGCCATTTTTGAACAGGCTGTCGTCGTACCTGTGCAAAAACAATTTATAATCTCCTCACTTCAGACTGTGGATTAGAACAGCGGTAAGCAAGGGTCGAACCCAAGGGAGCTAGATGGTTACTACTTCGTTCTGTAATGGAGAAAAACAAGAAACTAGAGTGAAAGTATTGGTTAGTGAACACTAAGAAGGCACGAAAATTGCTGGGGTTTTATCAATCAGAGAAGATATTCAGGTTAGGGTATTATTCAATTGTGACTTGGTTTTATCATTGATTTCTAATTATCGTGTTTCTAATTCTTTTAAACCTAATAATTCAATACTCCATTCCAAGATATATCGAATTAGTGCACTACTTGTTAATAGCTCTCTAGTATCAACAAATAGCAAATAGGGGAGTTGAATTGATCAGTTAAGCTTTGCCATTCCAAGCCTCCACTTAACTTCACAATTCAATCCAAATAATGAGCACAAACGATTTAATCGAATAACGAAACAAGCATTAAGATTCAAATCTCAAAAACATAAGTCACAATTATTTAACCCTAACCCGAATATGGGTTTTAGTTACACATAGTCATAAGGAAATAATGCAGGGAAATAAAAGGGAAATAACAACTTCACTGATGAGTAAACAATGGAGCAAGGCACGGCTGAATGAGTGGATGGACTGGCGAGCAAGGGCGGCGCAACAATGGTGGCGGGCAGTGGAGAGGAGTCGAATGAGAACTGTGTGATGAGATTTCTCTCTAATTTTCTGATGATTTGAAGACTGCGGGATCTCTTGTATTTATAGGGTTTGAGAAACCCTAACTTGGCGATAAAGCTACGAAACCCTAGCATCGCATGCAAATTGGGCCGGCTGCTGGACTTTGGACGTGCGAATGGATGAGATGAGGCTCGGCTGGCCGGACGGATGGAAGGTCGGATGCTCGAGCGCATGGCCGGCTGGAGCTCGGATGGAGCTCGGATGGCCGAGTGGAGGCGCGGGCTGGGAGTGCTCGGATGCACGATCGGCTGGACGGGCTGGAGCTCGCATGGCCGCTCTGATGGCCGAGCTGGAGCTCGGAGGCACGCTCGCATGGCCGGGCTGGAATTCGGATGCAAGGGCTGATCGGACTGGGTGCTTTGGGGCTGATTTGACTCGCCTTCGGACACTCTTCTGGCCGGACTCTTGGTCTGGGGCACTAGCTGGACATGCATACTTGATGCTAGGACCTTGAAATCACCCCATTGTGTGGACGGATTAGGCCGGAGAGGCTCTCAAAGTTGGCATCTCAGCCAGCCGGAAAAACAGGCCCTGAAATTTGGCTAAGTCCTGAAATCTGCGCTGATCGTGCTCATGTGTTCTTTATGCCGTCGTTTCTTGCTCGTGGCTCGAAATTCACTTGGGTTTGTCCTGAGGTGTAGCCTGACATATGGGCAAGACCATGGTGTGGTCGGATTTGTGCTGGGCTGGACCTTCTCCAAACGACGGGTGCTTCTTTCACCGAGCACGATCAGCCTGCGGACGCGCCTGGGCGCCTGGGCCTGATGGAACGCTGGTCGGCCTCACAGATTCATGCCCCGGGCGTTGCTTGGTTGTTGGTCGAAAATCCAATTGGTTTTGCCTGAGTCATAGCCTGACATACGAGCTACAAACTGCTGGTCTCCGATCATGGATTGGATCCTCCAGTGTCAAACGACACTTGCCTCATTCTCTGAGTACGGCCAGCCTGCGGGTCTCGGGTCCTTGTGGTGTTTTTGGCTCCAAAAGCCATATTTTGAATGTGATTCCTCCTAGAGCTTCCAAATCACCTGAAACACGAAACAACACTAAAAAGTAACTGTTCGCATAATAAAGTGAATGAAATGGTGGGAATTAATGACTCGATGAGTCGTATAAATACGGCTCATCAGTTCCCAATTTCAGAGACCAGACATGGCCTATTTATGAAGGACCGGACCTCGCAGCCATAACAGTCAGCACCTCAGTCGTCCATCATCTACCCAAGTTCTCTGGAACCAAGGGAGAGTCTGCTACATCTCACCTGACACGTTATCATGGGTTATGCTTAAACCTGAAACCACACGGAGCCGACGTCGAAATTTTCAAGCTGAAGGCGTTCTACTTCTCACTTACAGACGCTGCCGCAGATTGGTTTCTATCCTTGCCCCCCGATAGTATCTACACATGGGACCAGATGCAAAAGCAATTCGTCAGCAAATACTATCCAGCTGGGCGTGCAGCGCATGTCCGGAAGCAGTTGCAAGAGCTCAAGCAAGGCCCAAATGAGACTATGTACGAGTATGTGGAGAAGTTCCTGGCCTTGGAAAAGAGTTGCTACAACCTCGAGCTCCCAGAGAAAGTCATCGTCGAGTATATGCTAGATGGACTGCGCAGGCTAGAAAGGAAGCTATTGGAAGCCTCAGCTGGAGGTAATCTCATGAACCTGACGCCAGCCAGAGTAAAGCAGAAGATCATATTAGTGGCAGAAAGTGAGCGCTTCCAGGATGAGTCAACAAAAGAAGATGAGTATGCCCGAACAAAGAAAATGTCAACGGTTGAGCCCTCAATCAGTGCTATGGCCGCAGAAATGAAGGAAATGAGGGTGCTGATGAAGCATGTGGTCCGAAGGCAACCAGTCCAGGTCAAGCCATGTGAAATCTGTACAGCTACAGATCACAAGACAGACGAGTGCCCGACCTTACAAGAAGACGTCCAGGCTGATATCAATGCAGTGGGCAATTATCAAAACTATGGTAACTAGCCAGTCAGACAGTATGGCGCAGCAGCGCCCAATAAAGGGGTCAATGGACAGACCTGGAGGAACAACAATCAGCAACAGCAGCCAGCACGACAGAATATACCTCAGCAGACTCAGCAGCCCTACCAGCACCCACATCATCAGTTTCGACAGAGTGCACCTGGGCAGTATCAGCAGAAAGGGCCAAACAACAATCAGCCGGGCCCGAGCAATCAAAATAAATCCCTGGAGGACATGATGAAGGAGATGATGGCTAGCAACCAGCAGATCAATACAACCTTGAACCAGTACATGGCCAAAACCGACGGGGCAATAACTTACCTACAGAAGCAGATGTCCCAGATGGCCACAACAGTCTCAAGGCTCGAAGGCAACACGGGACGACTTCCCTCACAGACAGTTCAAAATCCAAGAGGGAACGTCAGCCAAGTGGAGGTGATAAATGTGGATGCAGCATTCGAGGAGACCACCGAACCAACAAAGGAAGAACCGGCCCTTGCAGCCAAGGACGCCGACACTCACGGTTCTCTTATGCTATGCAGGTAGTTGCTCTGGAAAGCCATGTGACCAAGAAAACTGAACCAGAGATGAACTTGGTGGTGAGGCCTACACAGAACAACCAGATGATGAGGCATGCACCTACTGCGAGCCATGAGACACCTTCGAGAAAGAGTAAGGACCCAGGGGCCTTCACGGTCACCTGTGGTATCGGTAAGACCCAAATACCTGACTGCTTAATAGACTTGGGTGCTGCCATCAATGTCATGCCTTACTCTAGTTATTGCTCGCTGGGTCTTGGCCCACTGAAACCGCCTAGGCTGTCTATAGAATTAGGGGATAAGTCTTGTGTTCGCCCTACTGGATTGCTTGAAGATCTAACCCTCCGAGTAGGAGATCTTGCTGTGCCTGCAGATTTCTATGTCTTGCAGATGGAAAAATCCAGAAAAGGCGAACCACCAGGGCTCATTTTGGGACGGCCATTCCTCTACACCACCAAGACCCGGATTGACATGGGCATAGGCTTACTGTCATTATCATTCGGTGGGAAGGAAGCAGACTTCTATGTCTACGAGGATGACGATCGTCCATGCACAAGGAAACCGCCAGACATTGTGCACACATCAGAGTACGATACCCTAGTCCCAGACCCACCAGAGCAAGCTATACAGACTACTAGGCCAGCAGCTATGGCCGAGATACCCTCATCCTCTCAGGGGTATGTGAAGAAGAAACGGTCCGAACATTAGAGAGCAGAGCCGAGTGAACAGCTGGATGAGCATTATGGGCGAACTGAAGGAGAAGCTGAGAAGAAGTATGACCTCACACGCCCATGGGATCCTAACTTGTGATCTTTAGAGGAGGTACTGTCGAGCCAACGACGTTAAACAAAGGCGCTCGCAGGGAGGTAGCCCTGCACGGTTTGCATTTCTTTTACATTTCAGTTTATTTACTTATTATGTTTGTTTTGAGTCATCATTATCACATTGTACCTTGGGAAGGAATTGGTTTCATTGTGTAGGGACTGGACCAGGCCGACCGAAAAAACAAGTACGGGGCTACGCATTTTGCCTGCTGCGCTACGTATTTTAGCCTTACTTGCTTCGCTCCAATATCAGACTGTATCCGACATGAGTAGTTCACACCTCGAATAAGTTGTGTCAAGAAACATGAGCGTTTAAAGATTCTGTCACAAAGACTTACGAGTCTAAGGAGGTTGGGTTTTAAGTGAGACCGCTGTGACTTCTCCAACCTCCTGGGAATCTTTTTTTCGTCTTAATGTCATTGACGCAGACCTTTCAGTGTGCAACGAACTCACGTTGCGACACAAGCTTCGATGGGGCTCTCTTTGAGGACTCATAGGAGAATAATCAGCCGTTCCTGGTCGTCACACATCACACGAGGGGAGTCCCGTTCTACCTCTTCCCTTTCCTTTTATTTATTGCATGCATTGTGAGTCTTGATTTAAGTCGTACCGTGAGGACATGGCTTATTTCAAAAGTGTGGGGTGGGAGAGTCAGTATTGAGTCAGCACGTCTATTTCCTGCACCCTGCACAGAGTCAGCACGTTTTGAGTCATTTTTTTAAATTTTTGTACATGATACTTCACTATTTCCAAGACTTGCAGTATTGGATAATGATTAGGTGAAATAGATAGAGCCAATTACATGCATGTCTTTGGTGAAAATTGATTTGTGCGACTAACGTGTGATTTTAAAATTTTTGCGTGCCTTTGTTAGTTGAGATAAACAGGGATGTGGAGTTGATAGAAATGCCCTAGAGAGACTTGACAGATCATTCAAAGACCGAACTCAGATATATGGTTATTTGGAGTTTGTGGAGGCTAGCACTTCGAGGCAACATAGTACGAGTCTGCTCCACCACTGCGGTAACCTTTGCGGTTGGTCGGGACGGGAATACATCACACCGTCCAAGCTCTAGTCCGAGTAGCCGGGAAAATAGGCAAGCGACCCTTGACTTGACCTGTGTCAAAAGGGCAAGGATGAGTGAGAGCAAGAAGGTTCCTAGTCCAAGTAGCCAGGAAAATAGACAAGCGACCCTTGGCTTGACTCGCGTCGAAAGGAAAAGGAATCACGGTTCGAGCAAGTCACAATCCGCACTACAAAGCAACAATCCACCATCATTGTGATAGTCCACACGAAATCAAGTGAAAGCATCATTGAAATATCAGATTCGATGACACTATAGCTGGCCGAAAAGCACTCAAACACTTTGAAGCTCGAATCAATCACGTGCAAGAAAAAGCAGCAAAGCATAACCATATAGCAGCAAGTTCGAGTCCAAGAATGCAGTTCATGGGTCTATAGAAGGGCTACCTCCCGATACATCCGAATTGATTTGCATCTCGGCTCAAAGGTAACACGTATCTTTAACCCATGTTTTCGCACAAAGACATTAGTAACGAGCATGCATAGAAGGTGGGATCTATAGTAGCCGAGTCATAACCATGTAGCCTGTCTAGGATGACCGAAGCACTGTGGTGTTACATTAGTTCGTTCCTCCTTTGATCTAGTTCTTGTTCGGGACGAACAAGTTTAAGTGTGGGGTGGTTTGATGAGCCGTATTTATACAACTCATCGAGTCATTAATTCCCACCAATTCCTGCACTTTATTATACAAACAGTTACTTTTTAGTATTGTTTCGGGTTTCAGGTGATTTGGAAGCTCTAGGAGGAATCGCACTCAAAAGGCGGCTTTTGAAGCCTAAAACATCACAAGGAATTATGGACCGGCTTATCAGTATTTGACGAAGTTTGGCGCGGAAAGAAATGAAGACCGAAGCACTTTGGAACTTTCAGCAGTGCAATTCGCGGACGTCTTCACCATTTAGGGCGCGTAGGTCTTGTGCTTTATGATAATTCTAGAGACGTCCGCGGGAAGGAAATACAAGAGGCGTCCGCGGATGACGTCAGTTCTCGGCCCGTCTTTTGGAGTCACATCCGTCCAGCCCAAGTCACATCTAGGGCAAAATTACAAGCTAGGGTTTTGGAACGTTCAGGAAGGATCTAGATGGCTTGAAGATAAAGCAAGATTATTATGGGAATATTTCCATAATTATCTTGTGCTTATTTTGGGAACTTTATGGTTTTCAAAACTCTATATAAGGAGGAGCATTCAAGGCATAATACTCGTCCCACAAGCTCTACTCGAGTTCTCCTCTCATACACGACCAAGCTCTTGCTCCGCCACTCTCTCCTCCGTGCGCCGCCATCTGCTCCACCCAACTCAGCCTTGCACGGCCGTGACTCGGCCAGCACTCGTCCAAACTTGGTTCCTTTATTCTACTCGGTTTTTGTGAAGCATCTCTTGTCCTTTTATTTTCTGCATTATTTCCATGGCTATGTGTAACTAAATTCTCTATTCGGATTAGGGTTTTATACATTGTGACGATGTTTTTGAGACTTGGTTCTTAATGCTATATTCTATGTTTTACTGATTCTCGTACATGAATTCCATGAAATATTGCTAGACTAGACGTATACTTTGTCGTGAAACCTAGTTGCGCATATTTCTATATTAATCATCTATCTAATACTTTGCCGTTTAGATAGGTAGTACGTCTAGGTTAAATAACACCTTTGTCGGGTTATTAAACTTAGGGGAATTAGGTCGTGGCGTAACACCTTTGTCGGGTTACTTGGGAAGTCACCTTTGTCGGGACAACCACACTCAAAACACGAATTAGATACTTAGAAAGTCTATGATAAAACAAGTCACAATCAAACCCTAATCTGAATATTTCTCTCTGATATTTACATCCTTGCTATTTTCGTGACTTATAGTTGTTTTCTAATCCATACTTTCACCCAATTGCCTTTTTTTCCTATTTCAGAACAAAGTAGTAACCAATCTAGCTCTCTAGGGTTCGACCCTTGCTTGCCACTACACTAGTCTTTCGCAAGGAATTATAAATTTGAATTTGCAGGTCAAACGACACCTGTCAAATTTACACCGGTGTCAACCGAGGAAAGACGTCCAAATCCAGACCACTACAGGCCTTCTATGCATGTACCGGACCCTACCTTGGATCCTGTAGTTGAAGAAAGAAACTTACCAGAAGTGGATGATTACAACTTCGAGGAACTCATGGCTATGATGACTAGGAACAGGGAGGTTGGCGAGGATGCCGAAGAGATGGCCGCACCTTCGGCATATGATGACGATCAAGATGATGAAATTCGGACAGAGTCCGTTAGAGGAGGGACTTTGGCCGGTGGCGGGCCCAGTGAGAAGACACCGTTGGGTTCGATGCCACATGATACGCGGCCTTGGATCACTCCAGCTGGGGACGACAAGTGAGTAATTTTTATTGTACATAAATTTGTGCAGTTTGTTTATACAGACCATATTATAAATGTTATAACTTGTATTTTTTGCAGCTTTGACCCCCCTTGCGCTGTTAACAAAATTGGGCTTCAATGTATGGGACCCGGATTTAAGGTTGGTTGGACGACAATGGACACGTGTGATCCACAAGCTCCGGTGAAGTGGTTTCTTCACTTCATGGTAAAATATAGTTAAATTTATATTAGGTGTGTATTTTTTGGGTAATTTGTTTTCCATTACATAGTTTTATGTTAACACAACTATGTAATTTATATGTAGAGCTTGTACCGGTGGGATCCCTTTCACACCGACCAAATTGAGGCCAACTTCAGGAAGAAGGCGGCTAAGATTCTACAGGATACCTGGAGAGAACCGGTAAAACAAAAGGCCCGAAGTGGTTGACGGAAGAGCACAAAGCTACGGGAAGAGTTCGATTTCACACGGACCCAACATTCATAGCCCGCAGTGCAAAGAACAAGCAAACTTATTCTGCCAATCATGCCAGAAATGGCCCAGCATTCCATTTATTTGGGTCTAGACCAGCACACTTTCACGTTGCCAAGCTGGTAATACATACTATTTTTTAATAAATCACATTTTAATATAATATATTATAACACATTTATCATTAAATTTGCAGGAAAAGGATAATCAAAGACAAGTGTTGCCAACTAATATTTTTGACAAGAAATACAAGCGGAAGGATGGGACGTATTCGATACCCGACTGATAGAACAAAATGGTATTACACTTACCAACATTATATTTGTTTATTACATTTGTTTACCTGGTTATATTCACAAATTAGTGTTGACGGCTAATATGTTTCTTATTGTATTGCTTCATTTACATTTATATGGGACTTAATCACAATTTTTTGTTTCATTTGTACAAATGTGCAGAAACAGCTTGCTGGTGCTCAAGCTCTGGTCCTGAAGGATCGCGTTGCAGATGAAAGGGTATCGGATGAAAAGCTGATAGAGGCCGCTGCTACTGTCATGGGAGTTCACCCGAGGTTGGGAATACCGTATTTGTATGGGCCTGCGGCCACATTAGTGTCAGACAAGTTCTCTTCGACGGGCAGCCAGTCGTGTGCCAGCTCGCACAGAGCAATGGGCCAATCATCGGACAATTCCACTCAGGAGCTGGTGCCGCGTTTAGAGCGCATGGAATCCCGAAAGGAGGATGATTTGAGGCGCATGGAATCCCAACATGAGGCCCTGAAGGACACCATGGATCGGATAATGGAAATGCAGGCTGCTATGATGAGGATGCTCAGTACTCCTGGATATCAGCCGCCCTCCAGTCGAAGCTCGGATGAAAACAACCCTGATCCGGGTAATCATGGATCGAATGAAGACAACCCCAGAAATTAGACATTTTAATTTTGCTTGACTTGAATTCTTTGATATATTTATTTGACTCGTCATTTCTTAATTAAATACAAAAATTTCAAATTTTAATCGTATCTTTTTTGATAATTTTAATAATCTTTGTAATAATTTTAAATATTATTTGTTTTTTTTTAAATGACAAAATTGAAATTTAAAACAATATATTCAAAAATAGTAAATTTAAAATTATGCCGGAAAAGGGACGGTATGTAAAGGGAAAAAAGTTGACGGAATGTAGATGGAGTTTCGAATTGACGGCATTTCGAAGGAAAACAGACGGAATAATAACTAGCGTAATAATGACGGAAAGATCACGCAAAGCTAAGTAGCGTAATGGAGACAAATTATTGACGGAATTTCTGTTGATGGAAGTAAGATGGAAAACGGACGGAAAAATCCCAACGGAAGTAAGACGGTATAATGACGGAATATTGTATTAATGGAATATAGATGGAATTTGAAAGGAATATAAAGTTGACGTAATGTAGACGGAATTTAGACGCAAAATATTTGTGACGGAAATGTGTCGGAATGTTTGATGTTCCCTTAAGTGGCATGTATTTGGCAAAACATAGCTTAGACAGTTCGAGCAGGTGTTCAGGGGGAGTTCGAACAATATCCTGGTACTCCTGTACAGCGTGATGAAGACGCGAGGATATTTTCCGGAAGATATTGGCAACGAAGATTTCGACAAGTGGAAGTCGGCCTGTGACTTATTCGAGCATTAGATATTCGAATGAATATCTACATTGAAGATGGCGCGACTTACTTGGAAAGAAGACTTCGTATATTCTTCTGATCGATTTATGAAAGATATACATCAAATATTTAGGAATCAATTCCGAAATATTTGATGGGATTATCTTGTGCGAATTAGGGTTTCGCTCGAGTATATAAATACAATGCAAGGGCAAACCTAATTTCTGTCGCTTTCAAAGATCAATTATACACGAGCATATCCTGCAGATTGGAGAAGAAGAAAGCGACGGCCGGTTGTGTTTTCTCATTGAGAATACACCGGTGCAAGTGCAGTCTGTTCAAGTGCAACAACAGACTGTCTGAAGCGTATCAACTGACGCACACAACAAAGGTGAACAAGCTTTCGAGAGAAAGCATCCGCGCTTCTGGAGAAGGTCGAGAACGTTCAGACTACAGGTTTTGAACGAAGGGGATCGAGGGGAATTGCGGTGAACCTCGGTTGCAAATCTGAGAGACGGAGTATTGAGGTTAGGCTATTACAAGGTGTAAGTGTAAGTCCCTGTGGAAACCCTATACTCGTAATAAAGATTTGCTGTCCCTTTTTTGGGTGTGGGAAACCCCCCAGAGTAGGTGGAGCCGAACTAGGTTATCAGTCTGTGTGTCTCTACTGCCTTTATCTGTTTGCTGAACTGTTGTGATAAGAGTTCAACCTCTGTGTGTTGAACTGTTGTGCAAAGAGTCCCAGGTCTGTCGCAACACTACCTTGGACACAAGCTTGAACAGGGGACATAATTTCAATTGGTATCAGAGCAAACACTTGACACACTGAGTGGGATCCTGAACTGTTCAAGATGACTCTGAAAGAAGGACAAAGCATCACCAGGCCTCCTTTGCTTGAGGGATCTAACTATGCCACCTGGAAGCCCGTGATGAGATCATTTCTGAAATCACTAGACGAGAGGGCCTGGAAGGCAGTGCTGAGAGGTTGGACTGAACCCACGATGAATAATCTCACTGGAGAGCCGGTTCCAAAACCAGAAGCTCTGTGGACAGAAGACGAGGATAAAGCTTCCATGGGAAACTCAAAGGCTATGAATGCAATCTTCTCAGCAGTGAATGAAAACGTCATGAAACTGATCATCAACTGTGAAGTCGCCAAGGAAGCATGGGACATTCTCCAGACAGCCTTTGAAGGTACAGACAAGGTTCGCAACTCTCGCATGCAGGCTGTTACAACCAAGTTCGAAGAGATGAAAATGAAGGAGGATGAGAATATCTCTGAGTACAACACCAGAGTTCTGGAACTGTCCAACGAGGCGTCTGCACTGGGAAAACCCATTGATGAAGAGAGATTGGCCAGTAAGATCTTGAGATCACTTCCTCCAAGATTCGCTATGAAAGTCACTGCCATTGAGGAAATGCACGACATCACCAAACTGAAGATGGACGAACTGATGGGTTCTCTCAGTACCTACGAGATCAATCGTGATTTCCAAACCAGTGAGCAGAAAGGAATCGCCCTTAAAGCAGACATGACGCAAGATAAACTGGACGCTGGCTGCACCACTGAGCAGCTGGCTATGATGGCACAAAATTTTGGAAGAATGGTGCGGAAAATCAACAGACGCGGTCCAGAACAAGGTCAGTCTTCATCAACTGGTTACAGAAACTGGAAATCCAGCAGACCAAGGTCAAGCGATTCGAGGCAAGACTCGTCTGACAAAGGAAAAGAAGAGATTCAGTGTCATGAATGCAAGGGGTTCGGTCACATTGCGTCACAGTGTGCAAACACTCTCATGAAGAAAAAGGCGATGGTGGCGAGCTTCAGCGACAGTGAGTCAGACGAAGAAAAAGGTGAAACCACAAACTTTGTGGCCTTCGTCACAACTCTGGATGAATGCAGCAGCGCAAGTGAAACTGTTCCACCTCAGTTGGAACTCCCAGGTGAAGACCCCTCCGACAGTGACAATGAAGAACTCACACAGGACTCTCTGGCTCAGACTTATAAAGATCTATATGAGAAGTGGCTGCTTCTGATCAATATGAACAAAAAGCTAAATGACACAGTGGCAAGCGTCACTATAGAAAAGGACAAGGTATCGCAGGAGGTTGAGATACTACTGACACTGAAGGCAGAACTGGAAGGTACAATTAACTCACTGACTTCTCAACTAGCTGAGGTAAAACAGGAAAGGCTGGATCTTCTTGTTCAGAAAACGGAACTCCTGGGTACTGTCTCCTCCCTAAAAGTCGAAATAGAGAAGGATCGGGACACTCATCCTGTAGGCATGTCGGGGCTGAGAAAAACCATCATTGATCTACAGCGGAAAGAAATGTTCCAACTAAGGAGGGTGGAACAGCTGGAACTTCAGCTAGAATCCGAGAAGATGGAACACTCTGACACTAGAGAGGAACTCAATCACCTCAAACAGTCGGTAAGAATGCTTAACTCTGGCACTAAAAACTTAAATGATATTCTTATATCCCAGAGAATGGAGTCCGGACACAGAGGATTGGGGTTCACAGGAGAAGGCAGCTCAAAAGGTACGACGCTTGTTAAAACCAGACCGGTGGCGGAACAGAAGACAGAACAGAAGGTAAGACAGCATCCCAGACGGAAAATAGACCTGCAACAAGAACAACCCAATAGTGGTCAAAGAAGGGATGGTACGATGCACTTCGGCTCTCATTCAGCGCAAAGGAAAGAATGGCGCACTTGCTGGTATTGCAATCAGATGGGACACATTAAACTAAAGTGTCGCATGTTTTTAGCCGAACGACGTGCTTTCCAGCAACGAACCACATCGCACCAGAAATAGGTCTGGATTCAAAAGGCAGACCAAACCGTTTGCATGGTAGCCTGTTACACCTCAAACTACTCATCGCATGATAGCTGGCTCTTCGACAGTGGATGCTCCGCACACATGACAGGTAACTCTCAATATCTTACCCATATTAGACCTATTGAGCATATGTGGTTTGTCACCTTCGGGGATGGTGAAAAGGGTCAGGTGATCGGCTGTGGGACATTGATGGTTCCGGATCTCCCTGCACTCAAGAACACCCTCCTTGTTAAGGGACTGACCAGGTTTCTTATCAGCATCAGTCAACTATGCAACGATGGACACTATGTGTCATTCTCCAGCTACTCATGTCTTGTACTAGTCCAGAATGGCGATACACTAATGAAAGGAAAAAGGGATGCCAACAACTGCTATACTATTAGGATGGGTCTGACGGAGTCAATGAACAATGAGAATCATGGCCAACAACCGGTTGCTCTCCCAAGTGCAAACGAACAACCTAGTTCTCTGCGAGGGGGAGTGGATAAGACCTTGCACACAAGATCTGATTATCGATGCGCACAAATCAAGGTTGCCGAGTGTCCCAAGAAGCTGTTGAATCAGTTGGTGGTACAGTTGCAAAAGGAGTTCGTACACTGCCCACAGGAATGTGCCTGGCCCCGTACAAGAAAATATGAATGCTCACGAAAGATGGTAACTCTGAGGCAGCATACTTGTGTGAAACCATATGGCAGGTCACGGAGTGAAACACCCAGATCCCCAGGGGGTCTATGTGGTGGCAACCACTAAAAGCATCCAACGGTGGTCAGTCATAGTCGAATCTCCAGCTGAAACAGTTGGACTGACCACCTAATATATAGAGCTGGAACAGAAGGCACAGCGCATGAAAATCAATTTTTTTAATATTCTCGAAGATTTTTCCTACCGTTATTTGAATCAAGGGTTGGCTAATTTGGGAAGTTGAAAAGGCCGGAGGATATTTTTGAAACACAAAACAGTTGAGTGTGTTCAATTTCTTCTCTCTCTCTCGTCCCCAAAACCCTAGAACGGCATCTTCTCTCTCTCAACCGCTCATACACTCAACGGAGATGGTGAACACGAGGAAATCAGTGAAATCCGGCGTCAAAACTGCAGAGAAAAGCAAAGAAAGCATTCAGACCTCAAAGGCGATGGCGGCGAAATCAAAGATTCCGAAATCAAAAGCTACGAAAATGAAAAAGGCGTCGCCTTTACACTCAGCCGCCGAATCTTTGGTCAGAGAGAAGTCTGCGGAAGGAGTTACCGCTGGGATCCCTCAGCCGGGCACAGTGGATTCATCTCCAAAGTTCAGGTAAATCCCAATATTCCTTCTGTCTCTGTGAATATCCCCGTTGTTGAAAAATCGGTGTTGAATGAAGAATCAAGTATGGATGGTGAGAAGGTTGTTGAGTCGATTGACGGTGATGAAGCCAGAAGGGCTGTAATTGACGATAATGGTGGTAAGTCTGTTAGTGGTGTTAAAGCTGATGGTGTTGAAACCAGTAGGGTGGTTCTTGATGGTGATAATGAGAGTGGTAGGGCGGTTGACAAAGACGGTAGTGCGGTTTCTAAGAAGCAATCTGTCAAGAACGTGGAAGAAAAGGAACCCAGCAGGGGGGTTGGAGGCTCAGGAACGTGGAGAGAAAAGATCTTCGCCACTGGATACATTCCTCCGAAAGCTGGCCGCAGGAAGAAAGTGAAGCGGGCCAGTGACTCTCCCAGTAAATATCTAGCCCAGATCTATGCCACTCGAGGTAGGAAGATTGCAATGTCCGATGAGGAAACAGAGAAGTTTATCGAGTCCTCGGGGAAGAGGAATGTGGTGTTGAGTGTTGCTGATCCGTCTGAGAGTCAATAAGGAATCACTGAAGAAGATTTCGGTATGCATCATGAGACTATGGCAGAGGAGATTAAGACAGATGTGCTGAAAGAATCAGACCCTGCGGGAAGAGATGAGGAATTGGAGAAGTTATACAAAGACATCGATGATGTCATAGTAGACCTAGAAAAGGAGAAGGATCAGGAAGTGGCTAGTCCGGAAGAAGCTCAGGCTGTTGGGGGAAAAGAATCTGATGCAGAAAAAGCTACAAGTGATCCATCTATGGAACCAAGAGTTCAGTCTGGTGTTGAGATAGAAGAGCTACAGAGAAAGCTGCAAACGGTTCAATAGTGGAACACTCTATTCAGACCAAAGCTCAAACAGCACCAGCTCCAGAGGAAGGTCTGCGTAACCTAGGTGTTGAAGTAGAAGACTCTGGTACTGAAAAGATCTCAAGTGTTCGAACAGCGGAACAGAGTGTTCAAACTGAAGTTAAGACTGGAGTAGTTCCAGAGAAAGTAATGAGTGAAGAAACCACGACAGTTCAAGATGATCGTAGGGATCATTTGGAGGAGGATGAAGCATCCATTCGTAAGGATGCCCCTATATCAGCAGCAGAAGGTGTTACCCTTTCAGAAGATGACCAAGACAGTGTTCCCCTTGTCAACCTCAAAAGGACAACAAAGGGGAAGGAAAAGAAAAAGGTTGCCTTTGCTACGTCTACAAAGGAACCAGCCCAGAAGGTTGCTGAGGTCAGCAGTGGTGCAGGGGGAGCTGGCCCTTCCAAGAAAAGAAAGCGCGTTGCTGCAGTTCCCATCTCTGAAGATGCTGGGAGATGTGAAGTCCCAGCCCCTGAATCTGAGGCAGTCCCAGTCGGTAAGGTCAAGAAAGGAGTATGGTTCGTAAACAAAGAAGCTGCATTGAAATGGGAATGTGTGCTGAAAAGGAAAATCATACCGGAGAGGCTACTGGATGCATCGAGTTACAAAGGAAAAGAAGTAGTTGAGGTACTCAAAGAATTGGATCTATTCTGGACATTAGACAGATGCAAGCCGTTCAACGAACAGCTGGTGCGTGAGGCCATGCCAAACTTGCCTCCAAAGTTTGGGGTCGTTGGAGATGCAGAATACGGTGTATTCTACGTCAGAGGGAGAAGGATCAACATTGATCCTGAACTTATAAATGTCTACTTCTCCATGGATGACCCCGCTGCTGATGAGGAGGAACCCAGCTTTGAGAAGGTAGTAAGGACTATCACTGCAGGCTCTGTTCAGTGGCGGCCTGAGTCAGTTGTGCATACAGCAGATCTGTCCACGTTCTATTCAATGTTGTTCTTCATTGCTGTGTTCAACTGGAGGCCGTCTACTCATCGCTCTACTGTCAATAAGGACACGGCCCAACTGATTTATCAGATAGGGAACAAGCTGAAGGTCAACATGGGCAGAATGATGTTCAAACAGATTGCTGAACACGCTACTTCTACGAGATCCCTGCACCAGATATGTTTTCCTTCACTTATCTATGAGCTGGTCATCCACCAAGCTCCTAATTGGAAAGCCTCGTCGGACCGTCTTACCAAAGCTCCAAGCAAATTCACAGTGGACCACAATCTTTTCAAAGGGTGTCATGTGAATGATCTGAAAGGGGGAGCAGGAGAGGTAAAGAAGTTGGGGAATCCAGTCGAGGGGGAGCCAGAATGGGCATGGATGAGAGGAGCAAGCTGCTGAAGGACTTCCAGGCTATCATTGCTGCGGACAAGGAACAACGCCGTCGGATCAACAGGCTCGCTCGAGCCCTTAGCTATCCCAGCGATGATGAATCAGAAGCAACAGTCTCTGAAGATGATTCCGTTGAAGAAGCTTCTGATTAAAAGTCCATTGAAAAACTGAACCCTCTGAACTTTTTGTTTAAAACTATCGTTCTTAGTGCTTGTTCTGGCACATTTTGATTGTCTATTCGAACTCGGATCGCACCCCTTGCCAGTTTGTGGCAAAAAGAGGGAGTATTTTGGAGGAGACAATTCTTGTTTCCCTCAAAGTTGTCTACTGTCTAGATAGTTAGATAGACCTAGTTATCTAGTAGATCTGGTTTTGCCAAAATGCCAAGGGGGAGATTGATGTTCCCTTAAGTGGCATGTATTTGGCAAAACATAGCTTAGACAGTTCGAGCAGGTGTTCAGGGGGAGTTCGAACAATATCCTGGTACTCCTGTACAGCGTGATCAAGACGCGAGGATATTTTCCGGAAGATATTGGCAACGAAGATTTCGACAAGTGGAAGTCGGCCTGCGACTTATTCGAGCATTAGATATTCGAATGAATATCTACATTGAACATGGCGCGACTTACTTGGAAAGAAGACTTCGTATATTCTTCTGATCGATTTATGAAAGATATACATCAAATATTTAGGAATCAATTCCGAAATATTTGATAGGATTATCTTGTGCGAATTAGGGTTTCGCTCGAGCATATAAATACAATGCAAGGGCAAACCTAATTTCTGTCGCTTTCAAAGATCAATTATACACGAGCATATCCTGCAGATTGGAGAAGAAGAAAGTGACGCCCGGTTGTGTTTTCTCATTGAGAATACACCGGTGCAAGTGCAGTCTGTTCAAGTGCAACAACAGACTGTCTGAAGCGTATCAACTGCCGCACACAACAAAGGTGAACAAGCTTTCGAGAGAAAGCCTCCGAGCTTCTGGAGAAGGTCGAGAACGTTCAGACTGCAGGTTCTGAACGAAGGGGATCGAGGGGAATTGCGGTGAACCTCGGTTCCAAATCTGAGAGACGGAGTATTGAGGTTAGGCTATTACAAGGTGTAAGTGTAAGTCCCTGTGGAAACCCTATACTCGTAATAAAGATTTGCTGTCCCTTTTTCGGGTGTGGGAAACCCCCCAGAGTAGGCGGAGCCGAACTGGGTTAGCAGTCTGTGTGTCTCTACTGCCTTTATCTGTTTGCTGAACTGTTGTGATAAGAGTTCAACCTCTGTGTGTTGAACTGTTGTGCAAAGAGTCCCAGGTCTGTCGCAACACTACCTTGGACACAAGCTTGAACAGGGGACATAATTTCAATGTTGACGAGATATACTATTTACGAAATTTAGACGGTATTGTAACGAAGGTTTTGAACGGATAAATGTCGGATTGATGACGGAAAGATACGTAACAGAATTATGACGGACTGTCAACGGCACATTGACTGAATTAAACGACGAAATGTCGACGGAAAAGTTTTACCGTCGGGAAAATTTCCGTCACCAACTTCGTTGAAGGAACGTGGACGAAATTTATAAGTTTTCCGTCAACGTTCCGTTCATTTTCCGGCAAATTCTTGACGTCGGAAATTTCGACAAAATTAGTAGTGCAGGGATCAAGAGCCTTATACAAAGTCCTTCGTACTATGAGCCCTAATGCGGGTCAAACCTTGAGTTTAGACTTTTTTTCTTTCTTCGTACTATGAGCCCTAATGCGGGTCGAACCTTGAGTTTAGACCCTAGAGCCTAAATTTGAAGGTTCAGAGTCAAACAAAGACCATGATTTTAAAGTTCTATTCGACCTTCGAACCATAACTAATTACGATCTAATTACGCTCGGTCCTGATCGACCTAAAAAAGCTTAACTTAATTGCGAGTTGCGACCTCATAACAATTTACTCTGCGCGACCTAAAAACACCCGATCGTTAAGTTATTTCATAATTTACCTTTTATATTTCAGTTGCTTAGTCACTTATATTAATTATTATTTTACCTTTCATATATTTACTTCGCTTAGATTTACTTTTACCTATAATTTTTTGTATAACGATAGATTATACAGTTCAACATATCTCATTAATTCACTTTGTACACATTTGATATTGATTGTAATGATTCGTTTAACTTATATGAATATGATTTAATTATATCTTGTTCTTTATTAATATGCGAATTTTAACAAACAATTTCTTTTAAGCCCGATTCTAAGTTTGACCCTTGTCTAGGGTTCAAAAGTACAGCAGAAGCCAGGAAATCAGCTCAAGGCCATGGAATTCTTCTCTTAAGTGTAGGCTATTCATCCAGCTTTGGTAAAATACTGACATCCACACTTCTTCATGCTTCTGAGCCAGCTTGATTCAACCCCAATAGCTCTTTCACTACTCTACACTAAGGTCGGCCCTAGGCTATGAATTTTGAGGCAAGTCTAGCCCGCCCGTCGCTAATTTTTTTTAAATTTCTCTTAAAACGTTATTTATTTGGTCCTAGACCCTTTCAGTAAAGGCATGGCCGATCCTGTCATGCCCATTGTCGGCCCCTATACATGGCGTTGCTATCCTGTGGACACTAAAATTTGACGATTTATTCCAATACATGAAAATCCTTGCTTAATTTAAGTTATAAGTTGAATATATTTACATCTAGACTTTAATAATTTTTTTAATTAACTAGTCACGATGAATCCGATTCGTTATTTGTGTTTAAGTTTACTTTAAAATTCAGTCATCCAATTAACTTTAAAGATATAGAAAAAATTCATTGATGGAGAAACCTAAAAACAGTTGGAATTCTAGTCATGATGCGACTTAACTGAGTGGCTGGAATTCATAATAATTTTTGTTTTATCTGATGAATGATATATGATTTTAGAGGAGTGTTCAAATAAGAATCTATATATATTTTAAAATTTTAAGAATCATAAGTTATTGTAATGTCGACATATGTTTCACTTGCGTATTCAAATTTGTATTTAATAAAATCAAAGGCACCAAATTTAAATCTACTAGTGAGTCACGTGTTAGATGCATATTCGAAGAAACGGACTGACCTGTGATAGCCAATGAAGGCAGTAAGATGAGTGAACAAAGTGGAGAGACTTGCAAGGGAAGAGCCTGCCCTGAAAAGATCCGGGCACAGCCATAACAAAACACTGATCCCTTCGAAACATGCCAGCCAATGTCCTAAAAATGGTATTAAAATCGTTGCTCGGAAGATCATTGAGAAACAAAAGGAAGGAATTAGGACTCTTATGACCCATATCATCGCGAGTCCTGCAAACTATGTTAACTATATCTGATACGGCCAGTAAGGCGTTAGGCCCTGTCCCGCAACCCAAGTCGGCTATTGCTAGACACTTGCTGGATGAGAAGATATTGAAAATATCTATCACACTCTCCTTCAATATGTGCCCTGCACTGAACATCACTGCCCTCTGCAAGATTCATCCACATAGTGTGATAACCGACACTAATTACTGCGATGAAGATCTTGATAAAACAATCGACTATGTTTTACCTGAAGATCCGAGTTCTTGGCATAGCTGGTTTCGCTTTCCCCGCCATTCATGCAAAACACTGCTTGTTCTACCGGCTCCCCATCTTCGGCTTGCTCCTTCCTCATTTCATTTTCAACTTGGCACTGCTAATTCCCTTTACTTTTAGCCCATCTCACTAATTCATGGATACATATTTATATAGGGTGGGGTGAGATGAAATATGTACAATATTAAAATGAAATATTGGACTAAATACCAATATTAAAATAGATTTTATGAATTAGAATAATGTCATGGTTAGAGGACAATTTAGAAGAATCACTGAATTGGACGTTTTCAATCACACCTTGGTTAGTTAACGGAAAAAAAGAGAAGAAACTCAGTTTGGATATTTTTTTTTTTGATTGGAACTCAGTTTGGATATTTGATCGAACCAATGTGAAGTGCTTTGGTAGACATGCACGTTGTTTATCACATGACTAACAAGTGTACCACTATTTATTACTTTTCAAATTTATGTTCATGGGGGCTTTCGTTTGAGGATCCTCAAAATTTTAAGAATTTGAGAACTGTAATGAGGTCATTAGATCAATATGCATCTTTATTTGCATGTGAATCGTACAACATTATTAAAATTAAACTTGATGACTTTGACTTTGCATTAAATGCAACTTTAAATATGCATGTGTGATGCATGTGTGACACTTGTCATTATCAGAATGACTTGATGATACATTTTAAAGGTAAAGATTGAATTCTCAAGTGATAGAAAAAAATAATAATTCTCATTTGAATGCTCCTATATATTATGTTCATTCCATAAAAAAAAGAAACGTTTACGTTCATTAATTTGACATATATCACAGTTTGTATATACTAGAACACATTTTAATAATTGAGTTTATAAACTAAACACATGAACATTACATTTTATATCAATCTGATGAATATATTGTCCATACACATGCTTGTTATAAACACATAAACAGGTATCAATCATAATTTTCATGGATTTGATTCTTATCCTAATTTATCGATTTATAATCATCCTTGCTTCTTATGTGGTCAGGTCAGGGCCACTCCTGTGTCTTCATTGGGCTCCAACTACAAGACGATTGTATATGCCCAATCTAGAAACCACCAGCTTTCTGGATTTTCAATAAAACAGTGGTTTCCTACCTTTCAATAATGAGAAACATGCCAACTAAAAGTTGTCAGCGTATCCATATTGATCATTTCACTACATTACCAAAAGAGTGGGGTTTGAGACAAACGTTATCTGTCATTTACATATCAATGGACAGTGTTGTCAATTCACTATACCATTATTACACCTTGTGTGATTGATCGAATGATGTCGTCGGAATCTTGAAAGGAATAGTAAGCACTAAACCTAGAATGAATTCGAACAAAAATTCTTGAATCCATCAGAAAAGATAACTTTAAAATCCACCAGAAAAATAGAAAAGGTAGGGTTTTTGTATTCAAATAAAAGATGAGTTTCCGAAACCCTAAACAGGATTTAAATAGAAAAATACAAAAACTAAATTAGGAAATAAAATCTAAATAAAAATTAATATAAGAAACTAATAAAATCTATATAAAAACTAAACTAAGGAACTAATAAAATCTAAACAAAAACTAAAATAAGAAACTGCTGATACCGATAGAACCTTTGCCGCGATACACTTGATCTTTAATACGCGCTGCTAGCCCTGCATCGGTCTCCTCCACCTCTGAAGAACTCGACCCCGAGTTCTCTTCTGGATAAAAAGCCTCATACAGCTCATTCAAACAATCAAAACCGACAACCTCCTGAGATAACATAACCAACAAGGAACAGTGGCGGATCCAGGATTTATCGTGACTGGGGGCAACATGTTAAAAAGTAGTATTTTTTTTATAATTGCTCTCTTCGAGAAGCACCCCATTAGCCAATAGCTTTTGTTCTGCAAATATATGTAATTAAAAACATTATAAAATATCACATCAAAATTCAAAATACTAATACATTAAATAAACTATTATAAACATAACGTGACATAAGAGCTTCTGATCGAAGTTTGCACGAACTTGATTCTTAACTCTTAAAATGAAACCTGTGTGTTTTGTACATTCATAAGAATCGTAGTCAAATCTTAGTGACACTAAACAAGTGTTATATTCTTCAAGGCTATCAAACGCCATCAACAAAGAATTGAGATTGTAATTTCAACATTAAACAATTATTAATTCATCATCAAACAATAAACCCTAACATGTCAATCATAATCGAATAAAGCACATTCATCTTCTCGAACCAATCTGACAAAAATAACAACGTGATTAACTGATCTTAAAAATTTAGAGAGCCTTATTCTTATAAGCTTGTTTCAAGTCACATACATCTTCGATACAAAAAATTCATCAAAATGAAGAATGAAAAAAAATGCTTTCTTATTGAACTCAATTGTGGGTACTTTTTGTCTGGCCATTCACTGCACATATGATTTTTTCGGTAAGGTGCGCACATGTATGGTTGCATCTGAATTTGCATTTATTGATTAGAAACTTCTCCGAATTTGAATAATGAATGATGAAAAAATAAAGACAGAAAGAAAGACATGACATGACATTAAATAAAGAGGAAAGATTGAAGAAATTGGATCCAATAAATCTGATGGTGCATTTTGTCCTTTACTCTAGTATAGAGATAATAAAGCAAAATATTTCTGGTGAGCAAATGACATTTGATGCTAAAAAAATGGTAACAGGGCCTCACCTTTTAAATGTCTTCAACAATTGTGCTCCTCAGAAGCATGCCATTTGATCTTCTCCTTCTCCAGGCGTCGAGCAGCCGGCGACGATAGAGGCGATTCCTCCTTCGACAAATCCCGTTACTCCCGTCCTTAATTTCCTCGTAACAAAAATCGAATCTTTCCTTCTCAAAGATCGAAGCTTTTCTGATGGAAATCAAAACCCATCCTTCTCAAAGATTGAAGCTTTTCTGATGGAAATCAAAACCCAGATCTCCAATTATCAAATCATAAATGGGTTTGATTAATTGGATCGAAATTGCCAAGCTTCGACTGATGACGAGTGATTCGCCGAGATGGGGACGACTCGGATTCCGGGCATAAATGTGAAAGTAAATCGAATTTGGAAATGAGAGACGAATTCGATTTCGATACGAAGGAGACGAGAGGATGGGAAATCATAGGGGGCAGAATAGTGAAGCAAATCAAAAATATGAGTGGGGGCAAACTCGAAAATTATACTATAGCTAAGGTTATTTTTGTGAATTCACTGGGGGCAGCTGCCCCCCTCCATGTAAGGTAGATCCGCCCTAGACAAGGAAGCTCTCATACTCGGCGCATGTGCAATCTTATTCTGAGCACCCGACTTGTGCTAAATAATGAAAGGAAACTTCTGCAGAAACTAACCCACCGAGCATACATATTGTTAATAATGTACCACTAGGGCTGCCAACACTCTTACTCCCAACGTGCTGTTCCTTCACAACCACGCTTTCCTTCTTATCGCCAACTGCTTCGAAGTTCCCTGAGGTGGATACCTACATAATGCTTGAAACCCCTGAGGGTTCGTCTCAATCACTTCTGCCTTCAGTGATAAGATGGACGCCACTGTTACTGACCAAACAGTGTGCAACCCCATCTTTTCCTGGATCAAACTCTTCAATTCGCTGATATATCTGGCCACCTTATGGTTCTCCGTCTCCTTCAGCTCATTACGCTCAGACATGCGTAAAAATTTAGCAGTATATTCCGCCACTGATCGCCTACCCTGAACACAGTCAATTTACATCTTATATAGACTCTGCTCATAGTCCTCAGGTAAGAAATGCTCCATCATCAACTACTTCATCAGTCTCCAAGTTTGGATCAGGGCCTTACATTGCCTCCTCATCTGGATCACGAGTTTATCCCACTACACATCAGCTGTACCCTTTAACTGGATTGCCACCATCTTTACTTGCTTACTATCCGGGACACCCATGACTTCGAGAAATCTATCGACATCAATTTGCCAATCGAGAAACTCCTCTACGCCCATGGTTCCATGAAACAAGGGGATGTTAGCCTTAACCCGATAATCATTATCATATCTATTCTCTTCTTCCTCTTTATCTACGTCCACAGGATCCTCCTCAGCCGAGCTTGAGTCCTCAGCAAACACCGCACGATTATGCTCACCACGAGGAACTCTAATCGGCGCTTCCCGCTGGGCTCTCCTCCCTCCATTGTTCTGATTGACTCTAATCGTCAACTCAGCCACCTGATTTGTCAAAGCAGTCAGGCTTACAGTAAAATCTGCAGTAACCCTCTCCAAATCTGCCCTGGTTATTGGTTGGTCTGCCATACTGATCAAGCTAGAAGAGAGATAGAGAAAGACCTCCTTCTGATACCACCTGACGCGGTCAAAATCTCGAAAGGAATAACAAGTGCTAAAACTAGGATAGGTGATTGAATTCAAAAGTGTGAACTCGAACGAAAACTCTGGAATCTACCAGAAAAATAGCAAAGCCAGGGTTTTTTATTCAAATAAAAGATGAGTTTCCGAAACACTAAAGAGGGTTTAAATAGAAAAATTCAAAAACTAAATTTGGAAATAAAATCTAAATAAAAACTAAAATAAGAAACTAATAAAATCTAAATAAGAAACTAATAAAATCTAAATAAAAATTAAAATAAGAAACTGCTAGTACCGATAGATACCTTGCCGCGATCCACTTGATCTTCAATACGCGCTGCTAGCTGCCCTGCATGATCGAAAGTAGTCGCTTAAGGATTTCATCACTGGTACCATACTTGGTACGACTACAGTCAGTTGCATAAGGGCAGTCGCTTAATCTATGCGACATAAGACAACACAAGTCAGATAAGATATCATCCGCGACAAATCTACACGACAGTTGCATAAGGGGTGACCTCAGTCGCATTAGTGGACTAATATGCTCTTTTGGCATCACTGTTTAGTCATACAGATGTGTCGCATAAGTAGGTTGATACATGCTCAGTCTCGTAAATGCACTGATAAGTGAAACATATTCAGGCGCTTAAGTACATTTTTGACCGACAATAGTCATGTAAGGTCCAATATTTATTGTAAACTTAGTCGCACAAGATTAACTACAATAATTTTGTTTGGTAAATGTACCTACATATAGAAATCTCCTAACTCCTAATTAAGCCAAGAAGGATAAACTAGCAAAAATAGTTTAAACAGTTCAACATTCAGTCCACAAACCAAAATATCATATCCCAATTATTCAAAGTCTAAAGTGCTTCATACCCCATCTTGAGCAGACCATAATTCATAGGGTTCCCATCCCAAAACTTGCACCGTCAGACACATTGCACCCAAGTATAGTTTCCCCTCTGCCTCCTTGCACCATGTCTTCAAGAGCCTTGAATCTCTCCTCAAACTCAGCATTCTTTTTTGCCGCTTCCTCTCTCGCATTTATTAGTTTTTCTTTCAGTGCACGATTTGATGACCCGCAACTTTTGATATGACGTTACGCTAGGCATTCGTTGGGAGAGAGTCATTAATCATGCTCGGGTCCTCAGACTGATGCTCATCCATCAGCTACTGGACATTCATTTTCACCTATGTACAAGCTCAAATTAACTCATAAATTAAAACTAGACTCTTTCATAAAAAATAAACTAGACATATAAAAAAATTTAACTAATAACATAATGCACTAAATCTATATGGCCAAAATGCACAAAATACATATTCATTTACACAGTGATGTCAATACACATTAACTATTTCCATATCGAACATAAGCAGAATCCATATCAAAAAAATAAACCACAAGTAACACATACCATAAAATAGTTTTGACATATTGATAATCTGTATTCATTTACACATAATGTAAATTCAAATTGACAATTTTCATAGTCATAATCTACAATATCATTAACATACCCATAATCCACCGTTTATTCATTAAGACATAACAGAAAAGCAAGATTTAGGACATTATCACCAAAACATTACTTGCGGGTTTGACAAAAAAAATTCAACAAATGCAGCCATTAAGGATGCCTTATGTCCTCTTTTCAGGTGCCTAGCTTGAATGCTCGGATCCTGAAAGGAACCTTCCCGGAATGGTGTTTCAGCTTGCTCGCTCGAGCTTATTTCATTATTGCGCAGTTGGCCTTCATAACAAAACAAAAGATTAGCAACACAAAAACTTAAGTTCAATAAAAATAGATCGTGATTTATAAAACATCACCTACTAAGCAAGCTCCTTAAAGTGCTCTATGAGCAAGGTCCAATGCTCTTTCGGGTGGATAAATTCCTTGCGTGATTTTTCTCCGTGGTTCAAGTAGTGCAAATTGAAGTTTGATTTCCAATCTTTGAAGCGGCTATCAAAATTTCTAATAATAAATTCATGTAGCAATGTGTTATCTGGGGGCAAGAAGAAATGTGACTGCGCAAACAAATAAATTACATGTCACTACTGAACAATATTACCAAATAGACCATATATTGCGTATATTGCAAACATGCTAGGTAGATATATATAGGTAACCCGTTAGTGGATCATTGGTAACGGCCAAAAAGTTGTTGGGTTTTTAAAAAAGAACAAGAGATTACATGCACACATATGAAATCGAAAAGGTTGGAGATCATTAGGTATTCGAGTTTGATTTCATAGCATGACCATTAGTTAAAAGATAAACGTTATGCTATGAGGCATATAATTAGGGAACATAAGTGCAAAATTTGGTCTCAAGAATGCATTTCATAGAAAGTTTTTGAAGACTATTAACGATATTGTGACAATGAATCGGTAGTCATACAGAGTGGTCTGATTTACATTTAGCACTTTAAGAAGAAATTCCATGATTAACACCCAAGGTCTTTGATGAGCATATATATCACTTGACGCGCGTCGTTTGACGCGTCAAATTTAATTTAATTTATTTTTCTACCAACTGCTAGTGTAGCGACAAGCAGGGTCGAACCCAAGAGGGGTGGTTGTTGAAGATGTATTCTGTAAACAATAAAAAAGGGGGTTTGTGAGTGATTGCGAGTGCGCAAACGAATATGAAGAAATGTTTTCTTATCAGAGACAATATTCAGTCTAGCGTTTTCACTTATGACATGTTAATCATCGACAACTAATATTAAAATTCATGTTTATAAGCGTGGTTATTCCAACAAAGGTAATAACCTAAAGTATCCCGGCAAAGGTGATACACCACAACCTACTCCGGCAAAAGTAACAGGCTTCTAGTACTCCTAAGCACAATATTCCGACCAAGGTAATATTAAACCTATGTGTTACGATCTACCTTTAGGGCAAAGTTTCCAGTCGATATTAACGATAAGGATTGTTGTTTAAATTAAGCCTTACGGCAAAGTTTCCACTTAATCTAACTATTCAATTCATGCGATGAAGAATAAGAACTAGGAAAACAAGAATTAAGCATTAAGAAAAAGAGTCTTAAAACCTGTTGTCACAAGATCAAAACCCTATACTGAAATACAAAATTAGCTACTCATATCCATGAAAATAAACACAAATATTTATTGAATGATGAAAAGTAGAAATCTCTTAGTCTCTCGTTGAAAGCTTCATTCTTCGTCTTCCCGAAAGCCGTCTTCGAATGAATGAATTAATTCTTTCTCCAAATCCCTGATATATACTTTTGATTGTCCCTAATTTCCAAATTTTGGGTCTGCTGACTCATAATTGCACGTTGATGATGTCATCTTCATGCCCAGTGTAGACGTTAGAGGCGCGAGCAGCGTTGACATTAGTAATGCGCTAATGTCTACACAGGACGCGATCCACACTGACTTGGTTTTCTCTTTCTGCGCATCAAGTCCAAATGACCTCGGTTGCTCTCATTGTGAACTAGTGAGTTGTAAAAAATTGAGTCAGCTATGTATCGACTTAAAGCTCATATTTTTCGGATCACTCGTTAACTCCAAGCACTCCGATTAAGCTTCAAAGGTCTAATCTGTCATGTGGTGTGTTGATGGAGCGTATTTATAAGATTCATCGAGTACACCCCACCTTATTCGACACTTTGTCCTAAGAACACTTACTTGTTAATGTCATTTTATGTTTATAGGCTATTTTGGAGTCTAAAGAGGAAACACGCTTAAAAAGGGAGAATTGTGCCAAAAAGCCAGCCAAGGCCCGAGGACCGAGTTCTAGGCCATCCTAGGGAACGACCATGCTACACTCAAATTCAGCCTTAACATCCTTCATGGAACCGACTTGGAATCACTCAAATATGCTAGAACCGTCGGCGTTTGGACAAGAACGCACTACCAAGGCACCGAGCCCGGTCAAGGCCAAAATAGGGCAATTTCGGCCGTTTTTGGATTTTGACCATGTTCCAAGCAGAATCTGGCCAAACTTCCTTCTTGAGATCATCTTAGAATGACTTTGTCGTTCAGAATCCACTCTCCAAAATCCAAGAAGCTCCGGCCAAAGCTCCGGCCAGATTCCGGCCAAATTTCGACGAACTCCAGCCATGCTCCGGCGAGCCTCCGACGAGCCTCTGATCAAGCCAAGCTCCGACCAAGCTCAGATCAAGTTCCGGCAAGAACCCAACCGAAGTCCCAATATGCCGGTTACTTACTATTCATTCCGGTTGGCTTCTACTATTCATTTCGGTTGGCATTAGGAGTCCTGTTGCATTGGGATCCAACTAGAGGCGGCTTTTGGAGTGCCACCTATGGCCGGCAGCTTTTGGAGTGCCACCTATGGCCGGCGGCTTTTGGAGATGCCACCTATGGCCGGCGGCTTTTGGGAGATGCATGTGCTCAAATGAGGTGGCATATGGGAGAGCCAATGAAAATGACTTGCTTTTGGGATATTTCCAACTCCAAACTTAGCCCCCAAGTCTTCCTTTGCCTATAAATAGAAGCCCTTAGTCTTAGATATCACATGGACCACATGTACCCACATTAGGGAGAAGAGAGCTTATCTCTCTTCTCCACACTTCACTTCAATGAAAACACATTTTCTCTTGTTCTTGTTCTTGCCTTCTTTACTTTCCCTTGTCAATTTCGAGCTCTCTTACTCTTGTTGCAAAAGCCATGGTTACTTTACTTATTCTTGATTTACCAAACCCTCCCTTTACTTTTACTTGTTCTTGTGTTGGTTACTTTTGTTTTCCTTGTTCTAGCAAGGCTACTTGTATCCTTTGACATGGATATAAGTAGCTAAGCTATTTACTTTACTTGTTCTTGTTACCAAGGCTCATGTCCTCCTTTACTTTCCCTTGTTTCGGTTACCTTTTCTTTTGTTTTCCTTGTTCTAAGTCACGGTTACTTGTATTCCTTGACATGAATACAAGTAGCTAAGGCTTATATTCGGTTTAGGGGTTTTCTTAAACTATGACAATGTTTTGAGACCCTTTTACTTAATGCTTTTTGTGTGTCAACTAGTTCTCGTGCCATTATTTGGTTGAACAACAAGGCTAAGTGGATGCATCGAAAGGGCAAAGCTTAGCCGGTTAGTTCAATCCAGATTAGACTACAAAACCAAGTGGATGCATCGAAAGGGCAAAGCTTGGTAGAGTAGTCTAATCCTTCTTTAAAACCACTTGGTTCATCGTAACTGAAGATCAAGTGGCTGCACATAGGCTAAGATACCTTGAAAAGGGGAATTAGTCTAGATAAGAACTAGAATTCTATGTCTTGATTTTGGAGTAGATTGTGGTGTAAGCGCTTGAAAAAGCCTTACTTCAGGGTTATATCTGGACCAAGGAATAACCCACACTTATGAACACAAGTAAGATCATTTGAAGTCAATGATGGATGTGTCACTAGTTGAGACCCTAGACTGAATATCTTTCTTCTGTAAATATCTGTCATTTTAATTTCAGTCTTGCTATCAACTGTTTACTTTCTGCAATTTACTTTCTGTCATTTACTTCCAGCAATTTACTTTCCGCACTTTACTTTCAGTACCTTTATTTTCAGTACTTACTTTCAGCACTTTACATTTCAGTCATTTACTTTTCAGTTATTTACTTTCTGTCATTTACTTTTCTGTTCATAAAACAACCCACAAAACCCAAATGTTTTTACTTTCATTTTTCTTTCTTTTTAAACAACAACTAATCCACATTGACTCTCTTGGGTTCGACCCCTACTTACCGCTTGCTATCCATAGTGAGCCACTAAAGTAGTGGAATTATAAATGTAAATTTTGCAGCGTATCAACGACGCGCTGTCATGTTTTGACGCTGAAATGTCGTCTTTTATTGCGTAGTTTCTCCTCAAGCTTCCGAAACTCCTTAAATGAAAAACCATACTAAAAAGTAAATGTTTGCACATAAAAGTGTCGAAATAAATGGGATTAGTTAGTTTGACGAGTCGTATAAATACGACTCCTCAAACCACCCCACACTTAAACATGTTCATCCCGAACAAGAACAAGTCATAGAAGACAAAATATGTTTCACCACAAGTTCTACGCCGTCCTGGATAACTGCTACATGAATATAAGATGCTATTCTAAATCAGCTTTTCCATGCACAACTCAATTGTTACTCAAATCATCATCCTCAACATGGAATAAACTTGACACATGTTACATCTGAGCTGAAATTTAAATTACTTCGGATGAATGGGATATAGTCATATTTAGACCCATGATCTGCATTCGTTGTCCCGAATCCTAGCCATATGTTATACTTCATTTTTTTTTCTGGCACGTGATTTATTCGAGCTTTAATGGCTTTGAGTTCTTCTTCTTTATTCTTTTCTGGATAGCTTTTGTAATGAATTTTCTTGCTTTGGCCAATCCGAAGGATTTGTCTCCACTCGATACATCATTTTTCTTTGTTTTGTATGACGGGCGTTGTCTGATGCATCAAATTTAATATTTATGATCTCCTGCTAATAGCTAGTGCAGCGGTAAGTAGGGTCGAACCCCAGGGAGCTGGTGTTGTTGAAGTTGTCACAGAAAACAATTAAAATGAAGGGGGTTGTGAGTGATTTTGAGTGCAAAAGAGAAAATAGCAAAAAGAATTCAGTCAGAGAGAACATTCAGCTTAGGGTCTCTATTGTGACATGTTTATCATCGAATGCTAAATATCAAATCTCAAGTTTTTAAGTGTGGAATTCCGGTAAAGGTAATATCCTAAAGTATCCAGGCAAATGTGATACACCACAATCTAACCCGACAAATGTGTTAGACTTCTAGTTCTTTCCTAAACTAAATAATCCGGCAAAGGTATTATTAAATATAGGTGTTACGATCTACCTTTACGGCAAAGTTTCCAGTAGATATTAACAATAAAAATTGGTTGTCAAATTAAGCTTTACGGCAAAGTTTCCACTTAACCTAACAATTCAATTCATAGGATGAAGCACAAGAACTAGAGAAACATGAAATTGCATTAAGAATAAAGTCTCAAAACATAAGTCACAATAACGAAACCCTAAACTGAACTAGGAGTTTAGCTACACATTATCGAAATAAAACACACAAATATACATGATGGAAAGTAGTAAAAAATCTCTTCTCTTCGTAGAAAGCTTCGCCTTCTCTTCCAGAGCCATCGTGTTGATTCTTCAAGGTAGGAATGAATGAATTAGAAACCTTTCCCAAAACCCTAATTTATAAGTTGACTGGGTTTCCAAGTCTGTTTTTGGCCTAGATTTCCAATTTTCGAACTTGCTGACGTCAGCCACGGGCTATGCACATATTAGCACCGTGGACGATGAACACTTTATCGGCACAGACTGTGCAATTAAAATGCACATGGTTCGTGATTCTTTCGGAGACAGTTCACCCATTATGCGCACCAGCTTTCACTTCGGCTCTCGATTCGACCATCCAAATGACCATGGATGCTCTCGGTGTGAACTAGAGAGTTGTAGAGAATTGAGTCAGCTACGCATTGACTTGTAGCTCGTATATTTTGAGCAGTGGTCAATTCCCAGAACTTCGTCGAACATCCAAAGGTCTGATCTGCCACTGTGGTGTTTTTTGGCATAAAATGTCATCTTTTATACGCGTTTCCTCCTAAAGTTTCCGAAACAAAACCATACTTGATCGATTGTAATTTAGTGTAAATATTCAATAAGAAATCGAATACTTATGCCAAACACGTTTAATCAAAACATTTATAAAGACTCGGGAATCCGAGGTCGAACCCAAAGGATAGGTGATTAAACTAACAGTGCTAAAGATTAAATTTAATTGTCGAAGGTTTTGGGGGGGGTTTGTTCCTCGAATGAGGTTGATAGCAGAGTTTTACTATCTTAAAAGAGATTTAATCAACGAAAAGGGTAAACAATCAATTCAAGGATGACTAGGGATCTATTTCCCCACCTAGACAATTGTTGTGACGGTAAATTGGGACACCATTGATGAATTCACATGCACACGTTTAGAATTTAGCTATGTAACATTAATACCGAGTTCAACTCGCGCTACAACTTAGTATCAAGAGGTTACACCTCGCATAACACCTCACACTCGCGCTCTATTGGTGCTATAGGACATGATTTATTTAGCCTCACACTCGCGCTTTATTGGCTAAGTAAATCATGCACTTGTTAAATTCATGCCATTCTCATTAGGATAAAAGCATCGCCATGTAACACTAAAATCCTAATGCTTCTTCATTTAGTTCATTTGAAATCACACTTTTCAGGGGTTAGCTACATCAAGCATGAAATCAAGTAGAATTCCTATTTCGGACTTGTTAAAAACATGTCATAGGTAATTCATAAGCATTAGGTTCAAATGAAGAAGAATCATGTGTAAAATCAATCATCAATAGCATTCATAATATCCACAATGTCACAAATATGTCTAGGGGGTTCATAGACCCCCAACCAATGTCACTATTCACTCATGGTGAGATTACAACCCATAATAACAATGGAATAGCAGAAAAACATGTAGAGTGTAGAGTTTAGGGATCTAGAACCAATATGGAGCACTAATGATGAAGGATGAATCACGATTTGAGTTGTTGATGATGATAAAATAAGATGTCTTCTTCTCCAAGCCAATTTTCGTCCAAAATCCCAGCAGAAAACCAAGAAATCCCAGCAGCCGGGCTGAAAAACCCTAATTTTCTATGTATAGTCGGCAGTAAAAATCCTGTCTTTACGACTTCATGCGAGCGCATGGAATGAGCATGCGAGCGCATGAATGCCTAAAAGCTGGTCTGTGCGATCTTGGGCTTGAAGCGTGTGCCCGCATGAGAATTTCATGCTTCTAGTCTGGTCCATGCGAGCGCATGCATGATCTGTGCGAGCGCATGGGTGGTGTTGTGCGACCGCATGGAAATTCTATGCTTCTGGTCTGTTTTGTGCGCTTGCATGGAGTTTTGTGCGAACGCACGGCTGGAGAAGATTGGTCTTGTGCGAGCATGCATGGTCTTCTATGCGATCGCGTGGAGTTTTCATGCGTCTGGTTTGTGTCATGCGAGCGCATGGGTTTCCTGTGCGAGCGCATGAGCGGTGTTGTGCGACCGCATGAAAGTTCTATGCGTCTGGTCCAATCCATGCGAGTGCATGGATACCTTGTGCGAACGCATGCTCTTGAGGAGTTTGTGCTCCGACTTCCATTTTACTCATTTTCGCTCCAGAATGCTCGGTTTTGTTCCAAAATCAATGCCCTCTTGTGTTCTCAGCTTAAACTCTGTAATTCGCCTGAAATGAACCACAAGGCATCAAATAGCAAGTGAAATCGTGATAAAACGGACGAAACAATAAGCATAGAGGTCGCCTAAAATGCATATATTTTAGCGCTATCAAATCACCCCACACTTAACGTTTGATCGTCCCGAGCAAACTAATCATATAAATCATCAACAATATTGCATTATACTTACTCAAGATCAGTCAAAGAAACTCCATATGGTCATGAAAACTAACTAAAAACACTAAGAAACAAATACTGCTTTTGATAAACCACTTTCGTAGGTGACACGAGTGCATTTAGCGAATGCACCAAGCCTTTAAACCCCTAGGTTACCCTAGTGGAGGAGTTGTAGTCTCCTGAGAGTTTTCAGACACGGGAATACTCACAAATCCCACAAAGAGAACAATCATCCAAAAAGGCATTTTTAGTTCACAATTGTCAAAGAACTAGGCAAGGAATTTTTCATGAAGTTCATAATGTATTCAACTAGATATGTGCATTTCAATCACTACATGAAACCTCTTCAAATCCTTATGGAAATTCATGAATTAAGACATTCAAGCAAATCAAAGCAAAGACTAATAAATCTTTAATCGAGGATTCTAGTCAATTTCTATGTTGGCGACTTCAAGGAAATGATCAAATAGTTGCAAAGAAATCGTGTTGGATCACTCACAAATGCTAGCAAGGAGGCTAGTCCATTGGCTTGTGAGCTTTGAACTCATTCTCAAGCCTAGGACGCAAAGGTCACTCAGTCATAAGAGAAGAGGAGTTCCAACATCATAGTTTTTTTTTGTAAATGCTTGCAAGCCATATCATGCCTAAGTATAAAAGAATACAAGGCTCATCCCTTAGTGAATTCTTGCTAGTAAGCTTCAATTGTCTTATTGGTTTTCATGCTAGAGAATGGTGGGATAGCCAATTGTCAAGTCTAAGTGCTTCTTATTTTTTTCTCTCTTTTTTTTTCAATTGGCCTTTGGCCTACAAATGCTTTCGAGGGGGGACTTACCTCCCTAACCCCCGGCATTTGTATATTTTGATCAAAACTTCTCTTGTGCTTTGAGAAAGTTTTTAGTCCGGGCTTTGCCCTCTTTTGACCATAAGAATAAAGCATATATTTTTTTTTGAGGCCCATTTTTCGCCCTCTTTTGACCCCACACTTAGAACTTTGACAAAGGGCTAAGTGTTTAAAATGGAGCATGACAAACCAACGAGCTAAAATCCACTAGATAAGCAAGGTCACTAAGGTCACCTAAAGGCAATCATGGCATGCAAGGGTTTTGGAGTTATAAATCATTTCGATTTTATGCTTTCAAAGATCAACTCTTTAGTCTCAACGAGAAAAGGCTTAGAATAAAAGATAAAGGAATGCTAGTAGATGCTTTGATCCTCAAGAATGAAAGTCAACAATCCAATCCATTAGTCATTTAGAGGATCAATCAAGTGAAATCATGCACGACCAGTTGAATTTAGAGATGAAGTTTTTCAAAAATGTAGCCTTGCCTAGACTTTTTGTTTTCATTAATATTTCAAAAATTTTGGATTAATTGTGCGGTAGTGCAAGTGTTTTCCCTTAAACACAAGTTGATTGGATTTCACACATGAAAGCATATCAAGCAAACACAAACATCTCATGTAGTCAAGACAATGTCAAACATAGGCCACCCCACACTTAGCAATTGCTTAGTCCCTAAGCAATGGATAGAATGAAAAGCAAAAAGAGAGTTAAGAGAAACTTCTCTCGTTTGGAGGTAGCCATTTCAAAGTAGAGATGTTGCTTTGCTTGTCGAGTTGGACTTGCTCAAAAGATTCGAGTAACGATTTCCCTTTTTTTCTTCTATAAGATACGAAATTGAAGATGAGAATGTTAAACACGCTAGGTAGGGGAAATCATCATCGTAATTATGTCAATATTTGGCAAGTCAACTCAAAATTTTATTAAAAGAAAATCTTGGAAGGGCATGCGAACGCATGGACTGTGTTATGCGAACGCATAAATGAAGGCAGTGGCACATAATTCTTATGCGAGCGCATGAGTTCGTGCGACCAAAGCACAAGGTAGCAATAAACTGGTCATGCGAACGCACAGATATCCTTGTGCGAACGCACAACACTGGCCAGAAAAGAACTGAAACTCAGAAATCTGTTTTACCCCTGCAAGTCCATACGCACATAGGCGATCAAACAATCTTCCATACTAATCAAGGATGTAACACATATCATAAGAGTTGTCAACAACGTTTACATTCCAAATGATCATCATCAAAAGTTGCATCACAATCCACAAGTCATCAAAATATAGTCATAAGTACAATAACATGTAGAAATGCTAATCTAGTGCCATCCTCTCCTAGAACTCCTCGTTTGACGTAGAAATGCCCTCACCTGAGGTAGAGGGAGCAGTGGAGGGGTCCTCAACTCGCACATCATCAGCACGGTCAATCTCGTCTATGGACATGCCAAGCTCCTCCTCCGGGACGACTCCACTAACACCTCGAGGAGCAACAACAAACTGCTCCGGCGCAATATCTTCATCATCCTCAATGCTGTCCTCCTCTCCAGTCTTCTGAGCTCGAGAAGGCTCACCCACTTTCTCCTTGCCTCTAGTAGAAGGGAATATAGGTGGGGATGGAGGCGAGGGTGAGCTATGCACAAATGGGGACCTCGGAGGCAAATCGACGCTAGAGGCGATCCTCAAGTGAGTGGCGATGAGGAGCAGGGTTCTTTAGAGGGAGGCTTGGAAGAGGGGAGTTTGAGCTTAACCATCTTGAATCGGAGAAGGATTTACGATTTTGGGGATTTTGGAGATTGCGGGTGGAATTTGGGGTTTTCGGTTTTGGGGTGGAACGGACGGCGGAGAGGAGAGTGGAAGGCTGGAGGATGGTTGGAATAGGTCGGGGAGGACTGGCGGTGGTTGACTCGGCGGAGAGAAGCGGCGGAAGTGGGACGGATGTCGGGTTTTCGATTTAGGGTTTTCTGAAATTTGTGGAATTTGAAAGATTGAATTTATACTATACGGTTCATGCGAACGCACAAACGGTTTGTGCGAACGCATGAACTGAGAATGAAGAGGCTTTCAGGGGGTTATGCGAACGCATGAAGACATGTGTGCGAACGCACAGAAAATGCCAGTCGCATGAATTTGTCATGCGAACGCATGAATGTTGTGCGAGCTCGGAAGAATGAGAACTTTGGCCTGGCATGTGAACGCATGAATGATACTATGCGAACGCATGCATCTAGACAGTGGCATGGAATTTTTGTGCGTTCGCATGAATTCTATGCAAGCTCAACGAAGTGAAGAAAAGGCTAACTGTGCGAACGCATGAAAAGGACTATGCGAGCGCATGGAATTGCGGACAACATTTCTAAGCCAAATTCAAATCGTACATCAACACTCTTGCACAAAATTTCAACAATCCACACTTCTCCTATCAGAGTATCAAATTCATCGAGCATATGTTAAGAAGACAACGTGCTAAAAGCATCTCAATTGCACATAGATCATCAAACATAAACATTCACGCATGCATAGTTCTAATTCTCAATTCTTGCACAGAGCAATATGAATCCAATCAAAATAGATTTACTTTGAAGATCACGGGAGAAAACACTCACAAGCCTAATTTAACGTCTTGGCAAAGACGGAGCTGAATCTTTTCATAGCAAGAAGCACACTAAGAGAAGTCCCGAGCGGTATCCCTTCTCTAGCGGTATTGCGTATAGCATTCACGAGGGTGCTTCCAACAGGTCCTGATTTCCATCAGCAGCATGATAGATCTTAACTCTCTGCCCATTTGCTTTGAATATATTTCCTTCGTTACCAACCAGCTCTAGGTGGCCATCCTCGAAAACCTTATGAATTTTGTATGGTCCAAACCACCTGGACTTGAACTTCCCGGGAAATAACTTGTACCTAGAGTTGAATATCAAAACTTTATCTCCTACTGAGAACTCTTTCTTCCCGATAAATTTGTCATGCCATCTTCGAGTTCTTTCCTTGTAAATTCTCGAACTTTCGTAGGAGTCCAGCCTGATTTCGTCCAACTCATTTAGTTGAAGGAGTCTCTTCTCTCCCGAAGCTTTCGTGTCAAAATTCAGCTCTTTGACGGCCCACATCGCCCTATACTCGAGTTCCACCGGAAGATGGCAGGATTTGCCATATACTAGCCTATAAGGAGACATCCCAATCGGTGTCTTAAAAGCAGTTCTATACGCCCAAAGCGCATCATCAAGCTTCAACGCCCAGTCTTTACCCGACTTCCCCACTGTCTTGGTCAATATGTTCTTTATCTCTCGGTTAGACACCTCGACTTGACCATTAGCTTGTGGGTGGTACGGAGTTGAACATCTATGATAAATCCCGTGTTTTTTAGCATGGACTCGAATCTCTTCTCCTTGAAATGAGAGCCATTATCACTGATTACCGCTCTAGGAACACCAAACCTCGGGAAAATTATCTTTTTAAACATCTTTATCACTACTTTAGCGTCGCAATATGGGGAAGCTATCGCCTCAACCCATTTGGACACGTAGTCCACCGCTACTAGAATGAAAGAATTCCCTTGAGACGAGGGTAGGGGACCCATGAAGTCAATGCCCCATACGTCAAATATTTCCACCTCCAATATGCCTTTTTGAGGCATTTCCTCTCTTCTGGCTATATTACCCATGCGCTGGCATTCATTGCAAGATTTGACGAACTCGTAAGTATCCTTGAACATACTCGGCCAATAGAAACCGGACTGAAGGATTTTTGAAGTGGTTTTTGAGGCCGAGACATGGCCACCATATGAGGAAGAATGGCAACATGCTATGATTTCCTTGAAATCCTCCTTGGGTACACAAGTTCTGTAAATCCCATCCGAGCATAGCTTGTAGAGGAATGGATCATCCCAATAGTATCTTGCGACATCGTACAGAAATTTGCTCTTTTGATTGTAGCTAAGGCCTTCGGGAATGATATTGCAAGTCAAATAGTTCACGAAATCCGCATACCACGGAGCATCACCTTCGGCACTCATCAAATATTCTCCAACAAAGGAGTCTTGGATTGGCGCCGAGAACCACTTTGAATCATATAGTTCGACCCTTGAGAGGTGATCCGCCACTACGTTTTCTACTCCCTTTTTGTCCCGAATTTCAATGTCGAACTCTTGAAGGAGGAGGACCCATCGAATAAGTCTTGGCTTAGCATCTTTCTTCGCCATCAAATACTTGATGGCGGCATGGTCGGTATAGACGATAGTCTTTGTAGCAACAAGATAGGGTCTAAACTTTTCGAATGCATAGACTACCGCTAATAGCTCCTTCTCCGTGGTAGTATAATTCAATTGGGCGCCATCGAGCACCTTGCTCACGTAATATATGACATGCAACTTCTTCTCTACTCGTTGTCCCAAGACTGCCCCGATGGCGTAGTCACTTGCATCGCACATTAATTCAAAGGGGAGGTCCCAATTTGGTACTTGCACAATAGGTGCTGATACAAGGTTCTTCTTTAGCTTCTCAAATGCCTCAAGGCATCCTTCATCGAAATTGAATTCCACATCGTTGCATAGAAGATGAGTCAACGGCTTCGCGATCTTTGAGAAATCTTTTATAAACCGCCGGTAAAAACCGGCGTGCCCTAGAAAACTCCTTATGCCCTTTTGGTTCTTTGGTGGAGGAAGTTGCTCGATAATCTGAATTTTTGCCTTGTCAACCTCTACTCCTCTCTTAGAAACCAAATGCCCTAGCACGATACCCTCTTGCACCATAAAATGGCACTTCTCCCAATTGAGGACCAAATTTGTCTCGATGCACCTAGCAAGAACATTAGAGAGATTAGTCAAACAATTATCAAAGGAGGATCCATGGATAGAAAAATCGTCCATGAAAACCTCAATGCACTTCTCAATATAATCGCTAAAGACAGACATCATACAACGTTGGAAAGTCCCCGCTGCATTACACAAACCAAAAGGCATACATCTAAACGCAAATGTTCCATACGGACACGTGAAAGTGGTTTTGCTTTGATCATTAGGCAATATGGGTATTTGGTAAAAACCACTATATCCATCTAAGAAACAGAAATAATCATGCCCCGCTAGCCTTTCTAACATTTGATCAATGAACGAGATAGGGAAATGATCCTTTTTAGTTGCCTTATTCAATTTTCGATAGTCAATGCACATCCTCCACCCATTCACGGTTCTCGTAGGGACTAATTCCCCTTTATCATTTTTAACGACCGTGAGTCCTCCCTTCTTAGGGACGACATGGATGGGGCTTACCCATTCCGAGTCCGGAACGGAGTAAATAATGCCGGCATCATTAAGCTTAGTGATTTCTTTAAAAACCACCTCGCTTAGTTTGGGATTCAATCTCCTCAACATTTCTCTAATAGGTTTCACATCATCATCTAGATTTATTCTATGTATGCAAAGGGAAGGGCTAATCCCCGTAATATCATCAATAGAATAACCTAGGGCCTTTTTATTAGCCTTCAACACATTCACAAGCTTGGATGTTTCATCCTCATTCAATGTAGCACCAATTATCACGGGAAATGTAGCATTGGATCCAAGAAATTCATACCTTAGATTCGAAGGTAGAGGTTTTAACTCTCCTTCGAATTCCTTACCTCTTGGCACCGGGTCTTCCTTAATCTCATGCTCATTCGGCTTTTGCTCATATTCATCTAGGGAAAGATCGCCCATGTCCTCATCCTCCATATTCATCAAAGAGGCAAATAGAGTACTAGAGTCGTCTAACTCCATAACTTCACTTTCAAAAGACGTTAGCCCGAAAGTTTCACAAGAAATATCTAGCATATTGCACTCAAATGATGAAGTAGGGGCTTTCATAGCATTTTTTAGAAAAAATTTCAGTTTTTCATTCCCTATTTTCAATTCAATTGACCCCTCGCCACATTTGATAACCGCCTCAACGGTATTTAGAAAAGGTCTTCCTAAAATGACGGGCGTCTCTTGTTCACTATCCATATCTAAGACATAGAAGTCCACCGGGATGAAAAATTTCCCAACTTTTATAGGCACATCCCTTAGGACCCCATTAGGGACTCTAGAGCTCCTATCGGCTAACTTCATTGAAATAGTGGTGGGATGTAGCTCACCCATGTCAATCTTTTCATACAATGAATATGGAATTAAAGAAATACTAGCACCAAGATCACATAAAGCCCTATCAATTTCAATTTTTCCTATGGATATAGGAATAGAGAACGACCCTTGGTCTTACATTTTTCTAGGCATGCGGCTTTGCACAATTGCACTACATTCGACATTTAAAGCTACCATGCTAGACTCTTCTATTACCCTACGGTTTGACACAATATCTTTCAAAAACTTAGCATAGGTAGGGTTTTGTGTGATTACCTCGTGGAAGGGGAGCGTGACATACAATTTTTTAAGCATCTCCACGAATCTTTGGAAATGAGCATCAAGCTTGCTCTTGTTTAGTCTTTGCGGGAAAGGCACCATGGGCACATATTTTCTCATGAGGGTCGGCTCTTCATGCTCCTTTTCCTCTTCTATTGGAGCTTGAGGCTCACTTTCCGAGTTTTCCTTAGAAATTTCCCCTTCAACGTGCTCTACGTAGCTTACGTCCGATTGAGAGGGAAGTTTCCCTATTTGCTTCAATTGGGTATTCTCTTTAGATAGTCTTTTGTTCTGGGCCGCTATCTCATCCATCCTAGCCTCCAATTTTTTGTTGCTCTCTAGCATTTGTCCATCATTGCCATCATGGAATTATCTTGAGAAGAAGAAGAGGAATTCCCTTGCTCATTCATATTGGCCTTCCCTTGATAGGGCTTTTGACTTTGATAATTTCCTTGATAATTTTGAGAGTTTTGATTTGACCCTTGGCCTTGATTGGAGTAGGAATTCTGCCCTTGGTTTGAAAATGAGCCTTGCCCTTGATTTTGATTAGAGCTAGAATTATATCCTTGCCTTTGATTGCTCCCTTGGTAATTTCCTTGATAATTTCCTTGCCCTTGAGGTCTTGAGGTATAGTGAGAATCATTAGACATCCTCTTTTGCGGAGGCTCATAGTTTCTAGAGGTAGGATTTGCATTTTGATTGTAGCTTCTTTGTTGGTTTACAAAATGCGCCTCCTCATACCCGTCATCATCTTCCTCATCTTTCCCTTCGCGACAATTCTTGGTGGAATGCCTCGAACTAGCACACAAGAAGCACGATTGTTGCGCCGAGACTCTTTCTTTTTCAGCTCTAGCCTTTGTAGCTTCAATAGAGTTCACCATACTAAACATACTTTCCACTTTCTTAGTCAAGTCGGCCATTTCTCTCTTCATTTCGGAATTTGAGGTGTCATCCCTCGACTTGGCCATTTTTCTGTGGTCTACCCCTTGGTATTTATCGGAGTTTGCAGAGATTTTGTCTACGACTTTGAAACCTTTACTCGCCGTTAGACCCATGATAGCCCCGCCACTAGCGGTATCCATTTGGTTCTTGGCTTCTTTGCTCATTCCCAAATAGAAGTATCGCATCAAATCTGCCGGTCTAAAGTTGTGATGGGGGCACTCCCTTAGATAATGGTTGAAACGATCATACGCTTGATGGAAGAGCTCGTTATCCCTCTGAGAAAATGTGAGAATAAAATCCGTATACTTCTTGGTCTTGGACGGAGGGTAGAACTTATTCAGAAAAGCCGTAGCTAGATGTTCCCAAGTGCGAAAAGTGCCCGGATCATGGTTTTGCAACCATTCCTTGGCATCTCCATAGAGTGAGGAAGGGAATAGCTTCAGAAATACGTGCTCGACCGGCACATTCTTCGGTTTATATGTCCGACAATATTCTTGGAAGTTGGTAAGATGACTTGAGGGATTCCCGGACCCTTGAAATTGGTCATTCGTGATCATACGAACTAGAGACGATTTAACGTCGAAATCGAAGGCATCCTCATCGGGAGGTTGAATAACCGAGCCATTTCCCTCGAGGGTGGGAGTCATGTAATCTCCCACGGGTCTTTCATCCTCATCTTCTTCCTCCTCCTCATATCTGTTGTTTCGGTTCTCTCTTCGAGGGACGGGAGGATTCCGAATAGGACGTCGATCATCATTGTTGCCATTTCTAGCGCGAGGATCTTCTATTCCATCCCCATCAATTCGACGGTTGCGGTTGTCTCTTGGTAGAACCGGACGGTTTTCATTTTCATCTTCCATAATAAGTTCCTGAGTTTGGTATTAGATAATAGGAGGAATAGGAGGTAGAGGGTTCTTTCGAGGTCTACCCCTTGGTTTCTTGGCGGTTGGGAGAGAAGTATTAGAAGAACCGATAGCCACGTGTTTTCTCCATGATACCTTGTGTTCATTCAATAGCCTGCAAGAACAACGGAGGTCCTTAGCAATGAAAGGCAAGAGAAATAATCCACAATTTAGGTGCAAAACAAGCAATAACTAACGATTAAGGAAAAAGCAAACAAAACTAAATAATCAAATAGCACCTAGTTAATTAACCTATCCCCGGCAACGGCGCCATTTGATCGATTGTAATTTAGTGTAAATATTCAATAAGAAATCGAATACTTATGCCAAACACGTTTAATCAAAACATTTATAAAGACTCGGGAATCCGAGGTCGAACCCAAAGGACAGGTGATTAAACTAACAGTGCTAAAGATTAAATTCGATTGTCGAAGGTTTTGAGGGGGGGGGGTTGTTCCTCGAATGAGGTTGATAGCAGAGTTTTACTATCTTAAAAGAGATTTAATCAACGAAAAGGGTAAACAATCAATTCAAGGATGACTAGGGATCTATTTCCCCACCTAGACAATTGTTGTGACGGTAAATTGGGACACCATTGATGAATTCACATGCACACGTTTAGAATTTAGCTATGTAACATTAATACCGAGTTCAACTCGCGCTACAACTTAGTATCAAGAGGTTACACCTCGCATAACACCTCACACTCGCGCTCTATTGGTGCTATAGGACATGATTTATTTAGCCTCACACTCGCGCTTTATTGGCTAAGTAAATCATGCACTTGTTAAATTCATGCCATTCTCATTAGGATAAAAGCATCGCCATGTAACACTAAAATCCTAATGCTTCTTCATTTAGTTCATTTGAAATCACACTTTTCAGGGGTTAGCTACATCAAGCATGAAATCAAGTAGAATTCCTATTTCGGACTTGTTAACAACATGTCATAGGTAATTCATAAGCATTAGGTTCAAATGAAGAAGAATCATGTGTAAAATCAATCATCAATAGCATTCATAATATCCACAATGTCACAAATATGTCTAGGGGGTTTATAGACCCCCAACCAATGTCACTACTCACTCATGGTGAGATTACAACCCATAATAACAATGGAATAGCAGAAAAACATGTAGAGTGTAGAGTTTAGGGATCTAGAACCAATATGGAGCACTAATGATGAAGGATGAATCACGATTTGAGTTGTTGATGATGATAAAATAAGATGTCTTCTTCTCCAAGCCAATTTTCGTCCAAAATCCCAGCAGAAAACCAAGAAATCCCAGCAGCCGGGCTGAAAAACCCTAATTTTCTATGTATAGTCGGCAGTAAAAATCCTGTCTTTACGACTTCATGCGAGCGCATGGAATGAGCATGCGAGCGCATGAATGCCTAAAAGCTGGTCTGTGCGATCTTGGGCTTGAAGCGTGCGCCCGCATGAGAATTTCATGCTTCTGGTCTGGTCCATGCGAGCGCATGCATGATCTGTGCGAGCGCATGGGTGGTGTTGTGCGACCGCATGGAAATTCTATGCTTCTGGTCTGTTTTGTGCGCTTGCATGGAGTTTTGTGCGAACGCACGGCTGGAGAAGATTGGTCTTGTGCGAGCATGCATGGTCTTCTATGCGATCGCATGGAGTTTTCATGCGTCTGGTTTGTGTCATGCGAGCGCATGGGTTTCCTGTGCGAGCGCATGAGCGGTGTTGTGCGACCGCATGAAAGTTCTATGCGTCTGGTCCAATCCATGCGAGTGCATGGATACCTTGTGCGAACGCATGCTCTTGAGGAGTTTGTGCTCCGACTTCCATTTTACTCATTTTCGCTCCAGAATGCTCGGTTTTGTTCCAAAATCAATGCCCTCTTGTGTTCTCAGCTTAAACTCTGTAATTCGCCTGAAATGAACCACAAGGCATCAAATAGCAAGTGAAATCGTGATAAAACGGACGAAACAATAAGCATAGAGGTCGCCTAAAATGCATATATTTTAGCGCTATCAAATCACCCCACACTTAACGTTTGATCGTCCCGAGCAAACTAATCATATAAATCATCAACAATATTGCATTGTACTTACTCAAGATCAGTCAAAGAAACTCCATATGGTCATGAAAACTAACTAAAAACACTAAGAAACAAATACTGCTTTTGATAAACCACTTTCGTAGGTGACACGAGTGCATTTAGCGAATGCACCAAGCCTTTAAACCCCTAGGCTACCCTAGTGGAGGAGTTGTAGTCTCCTGAGAGTTTTCAGACACGGGAATACTCACAAATCCCACAAAGAGAACAATCATCCAAAAAGGCATTTTTAGTTCACAATTGTCAAAGAACTAGGCAAGGAATTTTTCATGAAGTTCATAATGTATTCAACTAGATATGTGCATTTCAATCACTACATGAAACCTCTTCAAATCCCTTTCTTCTTTTCTTTTGAAGGAGGTCCAATCATCGCCCGCAAGCATATGGAAATACCTCCCCGCTCTTTCTCATCCTCGCCCTTTTGAACGCGAGTCGAGATGAGGGTCACTCACCTTTTTTCTTGAGCTTTGCTCCTTTTTTATGAATAGCTTGTTCTTTTCTTCTTTTCTTTTGAAGGAGGTCTAATCATTGCCCGCAAGCATATGGAAATACATCCCCACTCTTTCTCATCCTCACCTTTTTTGACGCGAGTCGAGATGAGGGTCACTCACCTTTTCCCGGTTACTTCGGACTAGAGATAGGACAATCTGTTTTCCCATCCCGCATACTTACATAAACGCTGCAGTGGCAGGGCAAACTTTGAACTACAAAACTCGAAGTGCTAGCCTCCAAAAAATCCATATAGCCGCATAGTTTGAAATCCGGTCCTTTGAATGCTTTGTCAAGTCTCTCTAGGACATTTCTATCAACTCCACATCCATGTTTATCTCAACTCAAAAGGACACGTAGTTGGTTAAATTCACACGTAAAAGCATAATTCAGATTTCATGAGAGAAATACAATATAATCAGCATCATCTATTTCACTTCATCAAAATTCAATACTGCATATCCAAGAAATAGAGAGAAATTTCATACTTTTCATTCAATTTTTTTTATATTTTTTTCAAAAGGAAACGTGTTGACACAGTGCAATATGCAAGAAAAATAAACGTGCTGACACAACTGACTGACTGACTCTCCCACCCAACACTTTTGAACCAAATCGTGTCCTTACGGCATGACTTAAGTTCAAAGATACAAACAATGCAAGACACTCATGTATAGGGAAAAAGATAGAAATGAAAGTGAACAGGAACTCCCCACGTCTCGTTGCGTGATGGTGAAAATTCTGGTCAAACGAGTCGGTCAACGCTAGTCAACCGAGTGAGCCGGGTCGGACGAAGAGGTTACACCCGCGCCCAAAGACGAAATTAGCCATTTAAAATGGCTGCTGGGCGCGGTGGCTAATATGTGCACTGGGCGCAGTCCTCACGGACTTGCACCAGTTCCCTACATGAAAAACGTTCTTCTTTCCCAAAAGACAATGGAAAAACATGACTCAAGACTCAAACAAAAATAAAACGACATTAAAAACGAAAAAACAAATATTTTGCCGGGCTTCCTCCCTGCGAGCGCCTTTGTTTTACGTCATTGGCTCGATGATACCTCATTCGGGATCACAAGTTTGGATCCCATGGGCGTTTGAGGTCAAACTTCATCTCAGCTATTCCTTCACTCTGCTCATAGCCCTCGTGGGATGGTGTGCTCGTGGCTATTGTCCATTGATCAGGCGAGTTCGCCTTCACATCTTCCTGAGTTTTTGAGGACATTCCGCTCATAGCCACCTCTCCAGCTGCACAACTGATCTCATCCGGTAGGTCAGAGGAAAGGGCACCAAGATATGGTGTGTGCACGATGTCCGGTGGCTTCTTCATGCATGGGCGGTCGACATCCTCATAAATATGGAAGTTCGATGTCTTGCTAGCAAACGCAAGTGACAACAAGCCTGTTCCCATGTCAATCTTTGTCTTTGTGGCAAAGAGAAATGGCCGTCCCAACATAAGTGCTGGAGAATCGTCATCTCTAGCATCTCCCATCTGGAAAACATAAAAGTCTGTAGGAACAACAAGGTCTCCAACATGGAGTGTTAGATCCTCTAGCAAGCCAACAGGACGAATACGTGATTTATCTCCTAACTCTACCAACAGTTTAGGAGGTTTTAATGGTCCTAGTCTCAGAGAACAGTACAGAGAATATGACATAGCATTAATAGCAGCACCCAAATCGATTAAACAGTGGTGTATGAGAGTCTCACCATCACCACAGGTGATTGTGAAGGCACCTGGGTCCTTACACTTTCCAGGCGGTGCTTCTTGACTCGTAGTAGGTGTATACTCATTCATTGGCTTTTCTAGTCCACGCCTTGCCTCCAACTTGTCTCCTAATTTATCCTCGTCGATCACATGCCCTTCAGGAGCTCTTACCTGCACAGGAAATGGTAAAGAAGGATCAGCGTTTAAATTCACCTCAGACAAGGCTGCGGGTGAAGAACACTTTAAGTGTTCCATCTGCGGACCAATAAAATGATCATCATCCGTGCTTGTTAAACCTTCAGTGTTTGCAGATAATGAAAGAGCCACGGGTGACGTGCAGTTTGTAGCCGTGGGGTTGTATGTTCTTTAATGACCCGCCGATGCCAATAATATGATCATCATCCGCGGTCCTCTCTGTTTTAGCCACTTTTTCTCTACTGTCTACTCATTCTTCACTCGTAACTGCCAATGTAGTGACATTTCCCCTTGGGTTAGGGACTGTCTGCGACGATAGCTTTCCCGGATCTCTCTTCAGCTCGAAAATTGTCTGGGCTAAGTGGGACATTTGTTTCGACAGTTCTGTTATCGTTCCATCGGTCTTCGCCTGATTTTGTTGCACGGTGGTGGCTAGTTACTGGGTGCTAGCTGCCATCTCCTTCACCACATCTTCCGGAGACTTGTTGGAACTCTGATTACTAGGGCCTGCTTGATTGTAACCTTGCCCTCTTTGCTGATACTGACCCTGATTAATGTAGCTACCCTGCTGCTAACGATATGGTGGGTGGTAGTACTATTGATGAGGTTGCTGGGTGCATGATTGTTGTAATTTTGAAATTCACCCACTGCATTGACGTTGGCCTGTATATCCTCCTGTAGAGTCGGGCAAGCATCACTCTTATGATTAGTTGCACTGCAGAACTCGAAAGGCTTCACCCGTGCCACCTGGTTCATCATGAGCTTCTGCATCATCTCTCTCATCTGCTTCAGCTCCTCAGTCATCTAATTTGATGGGGTCTCAGCCTTTGCAACGCTTCTGGTCCTACTGAATTCTCCATGCATGCTGGCCTCTTCTCTGAACCTAGCATTCTCGGCCACCTCAGTTATCAAATTTCTCACTCCAGCTGGGGATAGATTCATGATGGTCCCTCTAGCTGAGCCGTCTAGCAGCATCCTGTCAAGTGGTCTCAACCCATATAGCAAGTACTCGATCACCAACTTCTCAGGAACTCCCAAGTTGCAACAGCTCTATTCCAAGGCATTAAACTTATCTAGATAGTCATACATCGACTCGTTCGGCCCTTGCCTGATATCCCGCAAGTATCTACAAACATGTCCTGCCTTAGCTGCTAAGTAGTACTTGTCGAGAAACTTCTTCTGCATGTGGTCCCATGTTCTGATGCTACCTGAATGAAGAGACAGAAACCAAGATCTAGCCATGTCAGTTAACGAAAAGTGAAAAGCTTTGAGTTTAAAGCTCTCCACTGTGACTCCATAAGGTCGGAGAGTTTGGCAGATGCCATGGAAATCCGACAGATGCTTGGTGGCTGATTCCCCTTGCCGACCCTAAAACTTCGGTAGATAGTGCACTATCGTAGTCTTGATCTCAATTTCCTACGTGTCTGGCCCCTCATTGATGCACCAAGGTATTTTCTGAAAATTAGGGGCACACAACTCCTTCATCGTAGGTTGATACGGCTCCATCTGATCATCACCAACTTCGACGTTCTAGTTCTTGTTGTCACCAATCACACTACCTACATGAGACATTGCGAAGCAAGTAGCAAAGCACACAAAAAATAAAAACAAGTTCAATTAGTCTTTAACTGCATTACCTCAATATGCATAGGTTTCACACGCATATATATTCTCAGGTACTTTGCTGATGAATTCTTGGTTCACAAGTCACTGAGAGAGAACCTAACTAATGCTGCTTGATTGTCTATTGAACGTGTGTATTTTGCAATAGTGTCAAAAACAATTTATAGTTTGACCGGTAAGACCGGTGTCGAACCCAAGGGAGCAATTGGATTATACGCTAGGTGAATCAAATTTTCAACTTGGCTATTCCTAAAATTCAATGATGAGGGTGTTATCAATCAAAATCAAGTAATGAGATGGTATTAAGGGTTTAAAAATCAATCAAAAGAGAGTTTCAAGGGGTTGTGCCCCCTCCTTGGCATTTCTCGTGATCATGCATACAAGAATTAAGCGCATTTCTAGGTGTTAGATAGTTTCGAACCTAGCTTAGACTAAGGTAGAATCAATCCTCATCGAATCTATTCTTAGTCAAGCTCTCCTAAAGCTCGAACCTCACTCTCTCGAGATGTTGATTCATTCCACGACATTTATTAGCATTGAAATATCTCCCAAGCAATAAATGACATGAACTCGACTCCTAGTTCACTTCAAATCCATAGATATGATCACATTTACTATATCTAAACCATCCCTAAGATCGCTAGATTATTAGGGCAAGTTTTGGGATAAACAAGTCACTTAGGTATTTCATCAAACACCTAGAGTGCATGCACAATGAAGATCATAGCAAATGTAAATCTAACACCATAGATTAATAATCAAACATGTGTATTCATGATCAAGAGTACCAAGGAGGGTACAAACACCCTCAAAACACAAGGGAACTACTCACACATCATGTAAGACAACATGATGTGGGTAGGGGTTTTTACACAACAAATAAGAAGAGAAGAAGGATAGAAGTAGGATGATTAGTCCTAGTGTCTCCCTTTGATCTTCACTCCTCCTTGTTGGATTTGGATGAATGCCCTTGATTTGATCTCCTTTGATGAGTGTTCTTCCCCAAAAGTCCAGCCCTTTTTTTAGGTCAAGAAACCCTCTTTCTATTTATAGCCTCGGATTATTTTCGGTACTGTAGCAGGTCCAGTCGATCGACTGGTGTTGGGCTGATGGCCCAGTCGATCGACTGGAGGAAGAAAAGTCGCTTGGCTAGCATGTTCTCAGTCGATCGACTGAAACAGGGTAGGATCCCAGTCGATCGACTGACAAGTCTCAATTTGCAGCACCTCCTGTTTGTCCATTTAGTCGATCGACTGAGATCCAGTCGATCGACTGGGCGTCACGTGATCTGCATGCTCTGGGCAGGGGACTCTTCAATCGATCGACTGAAGGAGTCAGTCGATCGACTGGCGATGGTCGATTTTCAGCTTCCCCTGTTAGTCTGTTTAGTCGATCGACTGGAGCAGGGAAGCTTCCCAATCGATCGACTGAGGACCAAATACTGCCAACTTTTGCTCTAAACACCGATTTTTCCCGAGTTTCTTCCAATGGCTCTTGACACTGGGACATCTTGCTTTGTACCTGAAATGCACGAGAAAAGGATCAAATGACATCAAAAAGTAGTCGGAATCGAACTAAAGCTATAGTGAAAAACGGGCATTAATGAGTCGAAAACTCGACTCATCAACACTCCACACTTAAGTTTTGTTCGTCCCGAACAAAGTATGAAAATATGTCAAGGTCATGCAAATGTCGAAATGCTAGTGGTGCTATGTTTTTCGTATATTTGCCTCACTAGATTTCACAAGGTCTCGATCATTATTTCTAAACATGTTATTGAAAGAAAAATGACAAGTATGTACAATCTAACTAGCTCCTTTTCGTAGGCGTTACGAATGCATTTAGCGCATGCATTAAGCCTTTAAACCCCTAGGCTACCCTAGTGGACGAGTTATAGTCTCGTGAGAGTTTTCAGAAAAGGGAATACTCACAAATCCCAAATGCACCTATCCCATGAGAATTGAATTCAAGAGTGTTTAACCAAGGCTATGATTTCTCAAGACAAATTCCTCACCCCACGCTAGGACTACCATCACAATATCATCAAAATAACTTTCGAACCACTTTGAGTACCTTTGAGGTTGTGCATTCAAGGTCATCAATACTAGGGCTATCAATCGTCTCATCCAAAAGTCTACTCATTTTCAAGGCAATACAATAGAAGTTAAGTTCTTAGCTTTGCACAAAAATTGTCAATCGCTCACCTATGCTAGCTAGGGCTAGTCCATGGGTTTGCGACATGGAACTCATTCCCAAGTTTTAGGCGCTTAAGCCGTAATCCATAAGGGAATAGGAGTTCGACACAAGAGTTTCTTAAAAACAAGCATAGACCAAGTGGTAACTCCCGTGCGAACACATGGGTCGTCCAAGAGTCATTCAAACAAGCACACAATGCAAATGTTGAATTCCGCACAAATGAAATTGATGGAAGAACACAAAGTCAAGTTTTAAGTGTTTCTTGTTTTCTTTTCTTTTTTTTTTCTTTTTTTTTCTTTTTTTTTTTTTGAAATGGCCTTTGGCCTACGAATGCTTTCGAGGGGGGACTTACCTCCCTAACCCCCGGCATTTGTATCATTTTTTTTTCTCATTTTTTTTTCTTTTTTTTTGAATGGGGCTTCGCCCTCTTTTATTTTTTTGACTCCACACTTAAAACTTGACAATATGTTCGAAAAGTGTATGGAATGTGTGGGACACAAACATAAGCAAGGCATAATGTAAGAGCACTCAAGTCACCAAAGAGCATACACAAGGTCTAAGTTTTTCGTGAAATGTTCAAAAAGTGCTTGCTATAACTTGTTCCAAGGTATTTCAACGAAAATACTTAGAAAATTAGATAGGCAAGGGATAGCAATGATATTGGTTCACAAGAATGCACATTCATAGGACTAGGTCGGTTCTAAGTTCAAGATCCAATAAGTGACAAATAGGCTAGATGTGATTTATAGGAATTTTGAATCGATAGTCACAAGCCTATGTGGTTAAAAACACTCTCATGTTAGGGATAGAATACATGAATGCAAGTGCTCATCCAAACATGGTATGTATGGCATGAAAAGAGTGAACTATGCAACTAAACCACTCCACACTTAAAGCATCGCTTAGTCCCTAAGCGCAAACAATGAATAAACTAATGATAAAGGCGCATAGGAACTCCCCTCGTTTGTAGATGTGCCCCGCCAAAAGAAAAGACGCCATTGTGCAAGGCTTGATAACATATGATGAGAATAATTTCCTTGATGACAAGCACACATGAGAGGTTAAAAGCAACAAGTGACATACAAGGTTATGCAACGCAAGTATGAGCAAGTTAGCTTCACTAGTTACATAATAACATCATGGCATAAGATTTACAGAATACAAGCAAGGAAAGTAATCTACATCCTCTAAAACATGCACAAGAGCACGACGGGCAACATCAATATTCATATAAAGTTCAAGGGAAAGTTGGAGGTGTGAAGTAGAATTGGAGTGAGTAGACCTCACTCCACACTTAAAATTGGACAAACTAAAAGCACATATCACACTCCACACTTTAGGAGCCTTAGCTCCTCAAAATCATGCCAAACATTTAAAACATAATAAAGAACGAGAATGAAACACTTACAAACCGGGTTACCTCCCGTTAGGGCCTAGTTTAACGTCTTGGCAAAGACCGAGCCGAATCTCTTCTTGTTAAGAAACACACTTGAGGAGTCCTTTGCTAGGATCCCTCCTCAAGCGGACTAGTGGAATAATATGAGACTCAATCCGGGTTCTTTGAAGAGTTGCAAGCAACTTGTTTAATAGCCCTTTTCCAAAGTGATGGTAGCTTTTCGCCCTTTGAAGATTTTGCTTTTCCATTCTTACTCATCTCATTGGTGCATGATGATGAGTCATATTGATCAAAGGAAGGGTCTTCATCGGGTTCCAGCATGTTGTGCAACTCCTTCTTATCAACTTTCTTGCCCTTGGAAACTTCGGTTCCCTCATTGTTTAGCCTTTTCTCCACACTAGCCACTTGCTCCTCATTTGGCTTTTCAATCTTCACCTTCTCTCCACCAATCTTTAGGGTCAATTTCCCTTTTCCCACATCAACTTTAAAACCGGCGGTGGCCAAGAAGGGACGCCCAAGGATCAATGACGAAGAGAAATTGCCCCCCATGTCTACCACCACAAAGTCGCATGGAATGTAGAATTTGTCTACTTTGATTGGGACATTCTCCACTAGGCCCCAAGGGCGCCTTGTAGTGCCATCCGCTAGTTGTAGTGTCATTTTAGAGGACTTCACCCCATTCAATTCAAGCTTTTGGTAGATGGCAAGAGGCATAACACTCACACTAGCCCCGAGATCGGCTAGTGGATTTGTGAAGTTCATATCCCCAATTGAGCACGGGATAGTGAATTTACCGGGATCTCCCATCTTTTGGGGAATTTGCTTCGAGAAGAGGGCACTACACTCATGGTTGAGGGGATGGGGTTCATCCTCTTCAATGGTCCTTTTTTTGGACAAAATCTCTTTTAGAAACTTGTTGTATAGAGGTGCCTTCTTGATGAGCTCATGGAATGGCATGTAAACATATAGCTTCTTTAGCATCTTGGTGAAGACCTCATACTCCTTTTCCAATTTGGAGGGCTTGATGAGCCTTTGAGGGAAGGGTACCGGCGGAGAGTAAGGCTTCAATTCCTCTTTCCTTTCTTTTGCCTTTTCGGTTTGAGGATTAGGGACCTCTTCATTGAGTTCTCTTTCTTCGGCTCTAGCTTGGCCAACGTGTTTCTTTGGTGCAACTCCATCCAATTTCTTCCCACTTCTAAGGGTCACCGCCTCACAATGTTCTTTCCTCTCTAGAAATTCATCCTCAAGTAACTCATCCTCGAATGATCCCTCAATAAAGATGGCGTTGCAATACTCCTTCTTTTCATGCTCGGGTCGCGCCGGCAATTTTCCTTGTGGCCTTGTAGAAGACTCGGCATGTTGAGCAATTTGGTTTTCAAGCATCTTAACATGAGTTTGCAACCCTTGGTGTGCTTGCAACAATTGGATTTGAACATTTTGGTTGGCTAGCCTCATTTCCTCCAATTGAGCTTGGAAGTCACTACTTGTCTTTTCATTTTGTGCAAGGATTTTTCCCAACATTGCTTCAACACCGGAGGGCTCATTCGAAATTTGTGGGGGATGGTAAACTTGTTGATAGGGCTTTTGAGCTTGAACTTGGTATTGTTGGCCTTGGTATTGATTCTTTGGTGGGAAAGCTTGATTATTTGGAGTAGGCCTAGGGCCAAATCCGGGAGGTGTAGGATTTGTGGTCTTGTATGAGAGGTTAGGCCGATCTCTCCAAGTGGATGGAAACTTTTGGGTAGTGTAGTTGGATTGGGCATTTTGGACTTGAGAGGCACCACCATTATACTCTCTCCCTTGATTTCCCCCAATGTAATTTGCTTCTCCATACCCGTACCTATGACCATCCCTTTGAACCAAAGGGCAAGAATTAGTATCATGCTCGTATACTTCGCATATGTCACACCCTTGGCTCGTTGAGTGACCTCTCTCCGGGTTCTTCAACTTGAAAACTTCATCCGAGAGTTTCTCAAAATCTTTCCTCAAGGCATCATAGTCCCTTGTGCTTACGGCCTTTGCCTCATGTCTTTCTCCTCGCTTCCTTGGATTTCCTCTATCACTCCCCCACATGAAGTAGTTCTTTGTTATCTTCTCAATTACCGCGTATCCTTCATGGGGCTCAAGATCCATGATAGCTCCTCTCGCGGCGGTATCAAGTGCAAGACGCGAGTGACCATCCACACCGTGGTAGAAGGTATGGAACAAGAGGAGGTCGTCAAGGTTGTGGTGAGGGCAAAGCCTTTGATACTCCTTGTACCTCTCCCATGCTTCATAAAGCGTCTCCCCATCCATTTGCTCAAAATTCATGATTTGACCACGATAATACGCCGTCTTGGAAGGAGGAAAGTACTTGTTGAGAAATGCAACGGCGAGCTCCTCCCACGTGGTTAAACTATCCGGCGTTTGACTTCTTAACCAATCTCTTGCTCTTCCCGAGAGGGAGAAGGGGAACAACCTCAAGACCTTAGCGTCCTCGGAGACCCCATTGGTCTTGAAAGTATCACAAACTTCGAGAAATGTAGTCAAATGAGAGTTTGGGTCTTCGTGGTCTTTCCCCGGGAATTGATTGGATTGAATCATTTGGATTGTAGAGGTTTTCAAATCGAAGTCCCGGTTGTCTACCGCGGGAGCAAGGATTGGGGAACGATATCCATAAGCATTAGGTGCGCCATAGTCTTTGAGAACCCTTCTAGCTTGGGGCAATTGTGGTGGAGGATTTTGAGGTAATTGGCCTTGTGGTAAATGAAGAGGGGGTGGTGGAGGAGGAAGTCCATCCCTATCTCCCATGGTTCGATGAATGATTTCTTGAGCGTTTGATGTGGTCCCTTTGGCTTTGGTTGCTTTTCCCCTTGTAGAATATGGGTCGAGCTCGTCAATAGTAGGGTTGATGTCCTTATTAACAATTTTGTTTGACTTCTTTGATTTTGGTGGCATCAAACAATGGTACCTACAAGAGAGACGAAAGCAACCGAGTGAGGGTAATGGAATGAGCTCAAGAATCAATATTATTAAAAGCAAGCAACTAAAGAAAAACATGGAATAGACGAAGTACTAAATGATTCTTCCTAGGGACAATCTAACCATTGCTCCCCGGCAACGGCGCCATTTTGACGTGTGTATTTTGCAATAGTGTCAAAAACAATTTATAGTTTGACCGGTAAGACCGGTGTCGAACCCAAGGGAGCAATTGGATTATACGCTAGGTGAATCAAATTTTCAACTTGGCTATTCCTAAAATTCAATGATGAGGGTGTTATCAATCAAAATCAAGTAATGAGATGGTATTAAGGGTTTAAAAATCAATCAAAAGAGAGTTTCAAGGGGTTGTGCCCCCTCCTTGGCATTTCTCGTGATCATGCATACAAGAATTAAGCGCATTTCTAGGTGTTAGATAGTTTCGAACCTAGCTTAGACTAAGGTAGAATCAATCCTCATCGAATCTATTCTTAGTCAAGCTCTCCTAAAGCTCGAACCTCACTCTCTCGAGATGTTGATTCATTCCACGACATTTATTAGCATTGAAATATCTCCCAAGCAATAAATGACATGAACTCGACTCCTAGTTCACTTCAAATCCATAGATATGATCACATTTACTATATCTAAACCATCCCTAAGATCGCTAGATTATTAGGGCAAGTTTTGGGATTAACAAGTCACTTAGGTATTTCATCAAACACCTAGAGTGCATGCACAATGAAGATCATAGCAAATGTAAATCTAACACCATAGATTAATAATCAAACATGTGTATTCATGATCAAGAGTACCAAGGAGGGTACAAACACCCTCAAAACACAAGGGAACTACTCACACATCATGTAAGACAACATGATGTGGGTAGGGGTTTTTACACAACAAATAAGAAGAGAAGAAGGATAGAAGTAGGATGATTAGTCCTAGTGTCTCCCTTTGATCTTCACTCCTCCTTGTTGGATTTGGATGAATGCCCTTGATTTGATCTCCTTTGATGAGTGTTCTTCCCCAAAAGTCCAGCCCTTTTTTTAGGTCAAGAAACCCTCTTTCTATTTATAGCCTCGGATTATTTTCGGTACTGTAGCAGGTCCAGTCGATCGACTGGTGTTGGGCTGATGGCCCAGTCGATCGACTGGAGGA